>CM052441.1:64658950-64677387 GCA_028533085.1 Varecia variegata | reverse complement strand
AAAAATAAGCACCACATGTACTCACCAGAAAATTGGTTTCCCTGATCATCACCTAAGTACACATATGGGAATAACACCAATTGGGTATTAGACAGAGGTGGGGGTTGGGGGGAGGGGATGGGTGTATACCTACATGTTGAGTGCAATGTGCCCTGTCTGGGGAATGGACACGCTTGAAGTTCTGACTCGGGGGGATGGGGGTGGGGAGGGGATGGGTGTATACCTACATGATGAGTGCAATGTGCACTGTCTGGGGAATGGACATGCTTGAAGCTTAGACTCGGGGGGATGGGAGGGGCATGGGCAATATATCTAACCAGATCTTTTGTACCCCCATAAAAAGCTGAAATTAAAAAAATAAACAAATAAATAAATAATTGTTTCTTCATCAAGATACACTTATAAAACTGAAATTAATGGAAAATGTTATAAAATTTCAAGTTTTTTATACATTTTGCTAAAGATATTGATGTAAAAGTTCATTTATTCAACAAACTCATATTAAGGATTATTATGCAAGGCACTGCACTGGTTACTAAGGATACAGCCCATAATGAACACAATATTGATGCCAAGTCATAGTTCCAGTGACAATAGATAAGAGTACCCAAGGCACTATGCCTTTGTCAACACAATAAAGCATATCATTTTGTTAATTTGATTATGTATTATTACTACTGAAGTTAAAATTCTTCTTATATCTATTTTCTTTTTCATGTACTCATTTTTCTCCTGGGATTTTTAATTTAATGTAGTCATAGGAGCACATTATATGTTTAGCATGTTGATCCTTTTATCTATACTATTTATGATAAATATGCATTTTTTCAAATATATGCATTATATATTTTGCATATGGAAGAGTTTTTATTTCCATTGATTGTTTTTCTTTATGGTATGTGATACCATTTTATGTTTAGAAATGCTTTCCCCATCCCAAGATCAGGCACATGTTCATTTATATTTTCTTCTATTTCCCTTGTTTTCATCTCATATTAAATCTTTAAGCCTTTGGAAATTAACTTTTGTATATGGTATAAGTCAAAGAGCTAAATTTATTTAATATCAAATTTCTTATAAGCTGACTACAAATTAACTTATTAACTCTGTCATATCTCACAGCAATTATGCTATTTGTTCTCTTTGTATATCTAAGAATTTTAATATAGATATTATAAATATATTGATACTTGTGTTTCCCAAAGCAAGAGGACTAAGACTTTTATTTTGTGGTAGATTATATTTTATATTAATTTTAAATTCTATTCTTGGTCCTGCCCTCTCAGCCATATCACTTTTTATGATAAAGCATTTACACTCCAACCAAGATAGTCACAGATAATGCTACAAATTTCAATGCTCAAAATGCAAGAATTGTAACTTTATTTAATTTTTCAATAACTAAATTTAATTTCTATTTAGGTCCTCCAATGCATCATATAGCAGAAGCTCACCCACTCCCTTTCCTAAAGCTTGCTTTTTAAGTTACATCTGTGTGTAGCCTGAAGCATATGGGATGGGTAGAAGATAGCAGGATGAAATCTTATCCTTGACAGTCAGTGTGGTCATCTTAGTATCAAGCATTTTAAAGTCTGGTAAAAATGTAGTTCACTGAGTCATCTCTTGTTCCCATCCCAAAGGCCCTTCAAGTATGGAGACTCCTCATGTGCCTTTGCTCTCTTGGTTCACAGATTGTTCTACTGACCCCATGACTGGACTTCTTCTCCCAGGCTCTCCAATTCACAGAATTGTAAGTCTACCCCAGGGCACCTGCCTGATACCACAGCATGGTACACTCTTGGAGGTGCCATTTACATGGAACAAAGTGTGACTAGCACCCTCAGCTGTTGTGTAATGCAGTGGCCATGAACACACCATCATGCCACATCTACTCTGGAGTGCTTTGTTCACAGGTCTCCTCTGCTCCCAAATTCCCAAACTCTTATGCAAGTTCCAGTCGTGCCACAAAGTGGGTACACACACACACACACACACACACACACACATACACTCCAAATAGAATATGGCTAAGTGTGGGGTCCCAGAAAGTTCTACTTTATGCAAGGAGACTCTACTAGTCTCTATTCACACAATGCTTCTTCTCGTTTTTCTTTAGGTCAGCCACATTGACAGTACCTTAGACTAGACTCGGGAGTGAGAAACCTAACTTTGACTCAGCAGGTCTTCTCCTAAATCCTAAGTAAGACTTTTAACCTCCAAAAACCTTTATTTACACTTACTAGTAAAAGTTCTGATTAATTATCTTGTCAATGCTTGAGTCTGAGGGAGGTGAGTGATGGTCACTTGCCTTTATCCCCACTTCCATTTGCTTGTATCTCAAGTCCTGTCCAGTCATAGCCAGCAAATTTTTTTTTTTTGAAAAGGAGAGTACGGCCGGGTGCGGTGGCTGACGTCTATAATCCTAGCACTCTGGGAGGCCCGGGCGGGAGGATCACTTGAAGTTAGGAGTTCTAGACCAGCCTGAGCAAGAGCGAGACCCCATCTCTACAAAAAATAGAAAACTTAGCCAGGCGTGGTGGCACACGCCTGTCGTCCCAGCTACCCAGGAAGCTGAGGCAGGAGGATGGATTGAGCCCAGGAGTTTGACATTGTAGTGAACTAAGATGACACCACTGCACTCTAGCCAGGGTGACAGAGCAAGATTCTGTCTCAAAAATAAAATAAAATAAAAGGAGAGTAGGTGAAACCCCAAAGATGACAGAGAGGAGAGAGGGTTAAGAAACCAAGGGGAGAGTTGAAAGAGAGGCTCCCCACAGAGGGAGATACTCCCTGAGAGACCTAGAGATGCTTGACCCCTAGAAATAAGAAAGATCCTTTAGAAATAGGTGCTTTCAGAAGTAGGCAGGCAAGATCAGTAGAATAGAGGAGCATATTGTCTCACTAATGGATACTCTGTGTAAACTAAAATAGGCAACTTTCCACTCATACCAAGAACAATTAGGTCAATTGACTTTAAAATAAGCACCCACATCATTGAATATGCAAGGCTTAAGGAGTCTAAAGAGATCAACTGCATTTGGCACTGATTGATAAATGGATATGATGGAAGGGTCCTGTACTTTGAGTGATATCATTAAGTGAATATACAAATGGTAATAATTATTTCTCAGTGAACATTTGGCAAAATGGAAGAAGAAAGTTTAATTTTCATTTTTTGCTAAAATGTGTGTCAACTTTAAAATATGATTATATTTGATTAACAAGAAAACAAGTTATCCTGTTTTATGTTTCTAGCTCAGTTTTATTGTTTTGTTTTGTTTTTGTTTTTAGAATTTACTTTTTCAAGTAGTCCTACCTTAACTCCATTCACATCTCACCACATGGTTCTGACAACTTTTTATTATTACAAACTTCATCCTATGGATCAAATTCAAAATCAATCTCAAATGGAGCCATGTATGTCCCTGATTTTTAAAAGTACACATCTTTTTAAATCTAAATAAACAATACTATAATAGTTTATAAAATTGTATGATATCCCTTTACTTTTGAAAAATCAGAGTCTTATGCCTTAAATTAGCTTTGTTTTTTTTTAACTTACATCTCAATATTTTTATTGTTTAAGCTAGAGAGCTGGTATCAAATATTAATGCCAACTTAAATAAGGCATATTCAATAGGACAAATTATTCCCTCTTTCTAGCTCCTAGCAGCAGATGGATTCATCTTTGGTTAAACACACTTACCAGAATGAAAAGGGAGGCTTTGCTAAATATTGGATTCTTTTGGCAAGTAGCATTTCCCTCCTCCCATCACCACCTGGACATTCTCCTCCAGGCTTTCCTCTGTATCACAGAGGATGGAAGCCAAGGAGCTGCATTTCCCCAACTCTCCTTCCCCCAGTATTCTAAATCCATTTAGTGTTCTGCCAATAGAAAGCATTTGCTCAATATTTGGAAAACAGAATAGAATAACTCTGGGTTAATTTCTCTTTTCCAATAGGAAGCATATACATAGATCTCTCATACATAAGCACTTGCAGCAGCCTTCACTCCCCTACGATTCACCAGCCTTGGGATTAAATTAAACTGTTCCCATCCTAAGGGATATTTTTGATACTCCATATTCCCAGTCTAAACATCTAGAAATTACTGATGAAAAATTTGGAAGGGAAAAGTTAAGATAGAAAAAATATTTTCAACTAACCTACGCAAGTCAAAGACAGAGATTACCAGTGCTAAAAAAAGAATGATTGAACTGTCCTGAGATCAGCTGAAAACATGAGGTATAATTTACAGCATGAGTTTGCACCCATCATGGGTTTCAAAAAGACAGAAAGGCCTAAAGGCAAATAGAAAACTTTTTCATTATCCCCAGAGTGATCTGTTCCTCAGGGCAGTGAGGTAAGAAGGGACAAGGTGGGAAAAGTCAAAGAGGAGTGGTACTCCTTCACATCCATCCTACCTTGGGTCAGATTCCCCAGAAGCAGAGCTTCCGAAAGCAAGACTCATGATGAGAGATTTATAAAGGAAGGAAGTGGGTGGAGCGGGGGAAAAAGATAAGCAAAGATGTGGTTTCAACTAAAATCTAGTCTTGGTCTGATCCTGCAGAGCTCAGGAGTATGATGGCTCCAAAGAGTTTTCCACCTGGATGAAAGAGATCTGGACTCTTGGCTGAGAAACACTCACAGCAGCAAGGAGATGGGCTCCCCTCTCTGATAAAGAGATCAGGGTGGGGCACTTTTGGGGAGTATCCCAGGACAATAGAGAAAACCTACCCTCCAGACTGAGGCAGCTGAGAGACCCAACAATGACTCAGACAAGTCCAGCTTGGCAAGTTAGATGAGTTTGTTAGAGGTTGCTTACACAGGGCACTCACTCCTGGATGGAACAGGAGTTCTGTGGAGAATAAGATCCATAGCACCTACCTGTGGTGTTGTCTTAAATCCCTTCCCAGTGAGTGACACAGAGCTCTTTTATTGTGTCATCGCATGTTTGCATTGAAACAAATTAAGCATGTGCAGTACAATCATCATGTGCCTTCATACAACCTATATTATGTTAATATAATTATAGTAGCCCATTAGGCAGGGATTTTGGTATTACAATTAGCTAAAGGGTATTATAGGACAGCTAAAGCAGTTTTAAAGCAGTCGGTGTTGGCTTAAGCCGGTTGCCTCAAGAAAGTGCTGAAGCACATCTCTTGTGCCTTGTTATCTTTGGTATTTGCTTAATCTATTTTGTAAAAACTTTGTTGAGCACTCCCAGCTAGCAGTGTTGCTCTTTGTGTGGTGGAGAATTTTGTTATTTTTCCCTCAGGCACCAACACCATCTACTCCTATCCCTACAGCAGGGCTATTTCTTTGCTCACATGCAATGTATATCTGTTCTTACTGACATTCAGCCAGGCCCAAATCCATTTCCTATAGCACAAGAAATTTCATATGTAGAATATCAATATCAGGACCATGGAAGAAAAATGAGAAGCCCCTAATCGCTAATTTTCCAGAAATAATAAGTTCTTTTTAAGAGGTTGACAAGATGATTTAAGATATCCTTTGATATTCCAAAGGTGCCACAATAACTGTATTTTATACAATTGCACATATTCAACTCAAGACCAAGTTAGGGAGTGAAATTAATCTCAGAAAAGAAAGAAAAGGCAATTTTAAGTGCTCAATATCATTACTATAAAAATAAACGATATTCCTAAAGGCATACTAGTCCATGGGTGATGCTGTGCTGAGGAAATAACCAAGCAAGGTTTCCTATGTTCTTGGTGAAAGGTGTTAAAGCCAGATGGAACAGCAGTAGGAAGGTTGGTGACTTTAATTGGTATAGATGATCTCTATTGCAAAAGACTTAATTCATGCTGTGTAACCAGTAAATCAAATTCACAAATATATTGTTTTATAGTAGAAGATACCAAACTGAAAATTGGGTGTCTGATGAAATTGATGTCAATGTAATAAATGAGCAGGAAATGTGCCTTCCACCTCTCCCTTTGATGCAGTTAATAGGAGTTTACATTTGGCTCCTGTAAAATTTTCGGTTTTCTCTAATAATTGCATTGTTAATAGAGAAGAGTTGGAACCTTCTAAATGAATCTTTTTATTATTCAATATTTGATATATATGAATAAAATTTATAACATATATTTTGAAGTATCAATTGTAGACAATGTTGAAAGACTGAGTTGGCATACTGGCTCTGCCACTTATTAGATGCCTGATCCTGGTCAAGTCACTTAATTTCTTTGTGCTTCCATTTCCTCCTCTGTAAAATGAAAACAAGAATAGCATCTACCTAATAAGCTTTGTGAAGTTTAAATAACTAATAACTCAGATAAAGTGCTCAGAACAGCACTGGCAGCATAAGTGTTAGCTATCAATAACAGTACTACTTTTATTAGTAGTAAAAATTAAGACCCATGAACCTATCATCCAACTTAAAATTATCAATACAGTTGCATTTGTCTCTGTACTTCTCCCATCCCATTCCTGTTTCCCTCATCCTTGCTGATCTCCATTAATTTGAATTTTGATCATTCCAGTTTCTAAAATTTTAACCTCTGTGTATGAAATTCCAAAAATATTTTTAGTTTTACTTTATTTTAAAATATGCACAAATAGTATACATTATAAGTGATTTCTAAGATTCAACCATATTCTGCTTCTGTTGTTTCATTTTCATTACTAATATTCTTTTGTATGAAAATACTGTGATAAATATATATATATTGTTTTCTGTTGATGAACATTTACATTTTTTTCCAACTTTTTTGCTGTACAGATAATGCTTCTTTGAGTTTTTTTGCCATGTTATCTGGTGCATATCTGCAAGAGTTTCTCTAGGACTGTGGTCCCCACCTCCAGTGCCACAGACCAGAATCGGTCCATGGGCTGGTATCAGTCTGTGGCCTGGTAGGAATAGGGCCGCACAGCAGGGGGACGTGAGTGGCAGTGAGCTAGCAAAGTTTCATCTGTATTTACAGCTGCTCCCCATCACTCGCATCACCACCTGAGCTCCACTTCCTGTCGGATCAGCAGCAGCATTAGATTCTCATAGGAGCGGGAACCCTACTGTAAACTGCGCATAAGAGGGATCTAGGTTGTATGCTCCTTATGAGAATCTAATGCCTGATGATCTGAAGTGGAGCTGAGGCGGTGATGCTAGTGCTGGGGAGTGGCTGCAAATACAGATTATCATTAGCAGAGATGTTTGACTTCAAAGTAAATGTCATGCGCTTGAATCATCCTGGAAACCATCCCCCCTGCCCCAGTCCATGGAAATATTGTCTTCCATGAAACCCGTCCCTGGTGTCAAAAATGTTGAGGACCACTGTTCTAGGATATATGCTTAGGAGTGGAATGACAAGGACATAAGCTATGCAGATGTTCAGCTCTACAAGATAAGTAACCATCCCTGCTGATGCCACATATTTACCGACAAGTGGTATTGACAGACTTCTCATTTTTTTCTAATCTATCAGGTAAAAATATATTTCACTGAGGTCTTAATTTGCATTTTCCTGATTGTTAATGAATTTGAGCTTCTTTTCATGTTATTTAGCCATATATATTTCTTCTTCACCAAAATGTTTTTCATACAATTTTGCTCATTTCTCAATTGAGCTGTTTTATGGAGTTCTTTAATTATTCCAATTACTAATCATTTGTTGGTGATATAATATTTTGAAAGTATCTTTTCCTAATTTATAACTTTCATTTTTACTTACTTTAGGATCACTTTTGATTGAAAGAATTTCTTAATTTTGATGTAGTCAAATTTATTTTTTAAGTGTCTTTTATGGTTAGATTTTTAGTTTCTTAGTCCTCTTCAATATCTTAGCCTTTAGAAACTGTTTCAGATTCAGCTCCAAAATCTTTCACATGGTCCAAGTACTAGATTACCTTGCAGATACAGGTATTTGCCTTTGTGGGAACCCTGCCTCTCTTATGTTTTTACCCTTCATTGTTTTGAGCTCCAGTTACATCTTCTTGGGGGTTTTTTTTCTGTTTTATTTTGTTGCATAGAGAGAGGGTTCCTGGGATAGTTCTCCTACTCCTTGTGAAATATGCAACAAATTAAAAATTATGTTTCATAAAGAATCTGGATGTTTCACCATAGGAGGATCCTGTATGGCCAGATGATGAAGCCTTATTCTATCTTTACCTCCCAAAATGCAATATGTGTTAGAAATTACAGGTAAACTATAAAACACATTCAATATCAGAGTCACATCACCAGGAAGAATCATTCATATCAAAAGTGCATTTTTATTTGGTGATCTCTTGCATCAGAAGTTGATGAGAATGTTTTCAATAATAATCTTCCTTAGGTTGAAGAAATATGAAGATGCTGAGCCCCTCAGGATAACTATGTTTGTTCAACAGATATTACAGTGCTTGCACATAGTAGGTACTAATAAATACCAATTGTTTGAGAAGACTATACTAAAACACAAAAGAATGAGGTGGCTAGACTTTTTCCCAACTAAGTTATTAAATCTGTCAGCATGTTATTTTACATAAATACATACCATTTATATATTTTGGTATACAAAATATATACCAAATATATATTTTGTCACCCAAGTTTCAGTTCCAATTTAGTGCATTGAACCTACTGTAATTGCATACAACTCCAAGGAGTAAGAAGACATAAATATCTACTGGTGGAAAACTGGATCCAAGCTTTTAGTTTCATTTAAGGAAATTGGTACAGTAAGGCAGAAGGAACAAAGGGGGAATTATCTCAGGAATATAGGAAAGAAGAGATGATGTAGGTGGTACTTCAGTGACAAAATTTAAATGAATATTTTGATTCTTTGCTGTAGACAGTTACAATGTAGTCAAGCCAGACAAGTACATTGGGGGAGAGAGATGGCATATATATATAGAGTAACCATACCTAATTTCCTTTATACATCTATAAATAATTTAACCTCTGGGTTGGACCCCTACCTCCACAAGGGACTATTTTTTCTTCCATTAATACTCTAGCAAACATTGGGGACTCAACAGAAATGTCTGGGTACATTTTCTTGAGAAAGGGAGCAAAATTTTATGCCCACATGCTAGATACACGAGTATGTTGTTCATGGTACTTCATTCCATCCACTTACAAACTTTTCACTGCAAATCCATGACATTCTCACTTTCATGGCACTCCTATAACAATTCATAACTCTTGGCAACTTTGGTTCTTTCTCTCTTAATCAAAATAGAACATTAGAATACACATAAGCAAAGAATGACATTAGTCTAAAGATAAACATGAATTCATTCTAATCTACTAAAAAGTATTCACAAACTTTATTATTTTAACTATTATTTATAACAAATTAACTACATCTCACACCTGAACATGGCATGTCAGTGTACATGGTAGTTAAAAACCACTGCCATTTGTCAACTAAATTTTTGATCATCTGAAAAAAGTGAAGGTAACCCACAATTATAAGTATCCTCTACTAAAAGAGAAAGAAATAAGTTGCTCTAGGCACTGAAAAATGTCAAAGCACAGCCAAATGTAACAACACTTACATTCATTAATAAACCATAAAAATAAGTGTGAAGAAATATTTGGTTTTCCCAGTATTTTTTAACATAAAATTTCTTCCAACATAACATATTTTGTTGTCTCAGGTGTACTGATGCCCAAAGCATGTCTTTTATTGGGTGGCTTCACAGGAAATGAGGGAGGTGGTGGAACAGTATCCAGATGCTGTTGGTGGCCACTACCACCTGGCACAGCAGGGGGATAAGAATAGAGGAAATCCTGGCCACTGTTAGTGTGCAGACGATGTAGTATAAGAAGGAGGAGACAAGGAGAAAAGCTCATGTAGGTGGGCACGTCAAGAGAACTTTTAGAAGGCCATCAAGAGTGATGGTTAAGGGAAGGAAACTTGCACAGCTACTGAGGTGTGGGAGAGTTAGGAGAAGAAAGAAGATTTAAAGATATGCACCTCTAGGTAACAAATCATACCTCTTTGGAGTTCTTGGAGGAATAGAAATAAAGTTTGGAATTACATTTAATTACTTTCCCTACTGGACTGTCTTTCTATTGAGGTACAGGATTATTTTTTCACGTATTCATTCAGTCAGTCAACTATTCATTTATCCAACAAATATATATTGAGTGCCTACTATGTGCTAGGCTTTGGTCTAGGCAATAGGGATACAACAGTGAATAAAACAAACAAAAATTCCCTGGCCTTATGGAGCTAACATCTTAGTGGAGAAAGACAGACAATACACAAATGATGGAAAAGTCATTTAGTATGTCTGATGGCAATTCTACTATAATACTATAGAGAAATACTATACTATATAATATGTTATAGTATGACATATAGCACTATTGAGAAAAATAAAGCAAGAGTATAGTGAGTGTTGGGAAGACTGCAAAGTTAAACAAGTTAAACAAGGCTCCCAGGGGAGGCTTTCTTGAGGAGGTTACTTTTAAGCAAAGACCTGAAGGAAGTAAGTTGGCTAACTGTGAATATGTTGGAGAACAGAATTCCAGGCTCTGGGAGCAAGTGCAAAAGCCCTAAGGTGAGGGTGGGTCTGGCACACTGTTAAAGGCAAGTCTTCTTGTGTTTGGTAACACATACATGTTAATGGTAATGACAGATGTAAAACAGCACAGTATTCTTCAAATTATGGGTTATTACCCATTAATAGCTAAGAAAACTAATTTCCTTAATGCCACAATTTTAAAAACTAAAGTGGAATAAATTAGAACAGAAAATAACTGAGAAAATATGGGGTTTTTTTTCAGTTGGAAGTTTTATTTCAGTAGTGAGTGTGTTTGTGTTTATGTGTGAGAAAAAGAAGATGAGTGTTAAGTGGTATAGTGGGTTGTGATGTAAAATACATTTCTTTACTATGGGCTCCAGCTAAAAATGTTTGAGAAATATGGAAGTAGACCTCCTTCCCTTTTAGTAGTTAACTTCTTAGTTTTGTATCTAGCTTAACGGCAGTGATTCTCAATGGAAATGGAGTCTTCAAAAGTACGAAAGTGGGACATTTCAGAATCATCTAGGACACACTCCCCAAATCCCCAGAAATTCCTATAATTCCTCACTCTAATAAAGAATCACTATTTTCATGATCCATCACTAATACTGAATGCAATTTGTCACGTCTGCCCCCTAAGCAGAGGTTTAACCATTCTAGATAGGCCTGGTAACCTTCTGGGCTAAAGCCATCTTTCTCATCATAAACATCATTGCTGATGAGAGCCAGGCCCCGCAGACTCAAGACCATGGCCCAGGCACTGTCAGAGTGATGAGCATCATCTCCTGTAGGCTGGGCGGAAGAGCTACCCTTTCCTAACCTCTCTGAGTACACACTCTGTCTAGTGTGAAGTCTTTCATTTATCTCTGTATATATCTGAAGACTTGAGAAGATCTCAGTGTAAGTCTAGATCTCTATTTTGGTGAAAGGAGAAGCCTCCAAAAGACCCACATGCACGGAAACGCGCTATTTGTTTGACTTTAAGTTGAGTTTGTCCTTAAGTGTCACTTTCAAGCCCATTTGTTGTTCCCAGCACAATCAACAACAGTCTTTACACACTAAATTCTCCCCTACTTCTTTGCTACAAAATAAAATGATCATCCTAATTGGCCTAATACCTGTGTCCTTTATGAACTCTTGCCTACTACCAGCTTCACAAAGTTTGTGTTTATGACTCGATTTTATTTTCTGCTTCTCTGTTGGTTTATTACTGGACTATCTTTTAACTAGTTAGAAATTTTTATTGACAGTTTCAGCTCTAAAATGATACTGCTTAGTACTTTTATACGACAGAAAACTTAGGTAGTATTATCTTGGACATAGTCATAAATTCTGAGACCACAAGCTCTGGATCAGCATTTTGCTTATGTTCTATAGATTTCTTAAAATGATGGATATTATCACCATCTATAGACCAACATTTGTCTAGTTCCTCATACTCTTCCAAGAATATTTAATAAATATTAAGTAGTAACTGCTCTTATATATTACTATACTAGCTTAAGGTGAACATCATAGGTCCAGTCTCTTGTTGAAATTGTTTCCTTCTACAAAAACAGACCCAGCTGCATTGACAACCTTACATTGTTGATGGATTAGTACCGCATGAAAAACAATTCTAACATATGCTCTGCTACCATGTCAATAACAGTCTCAGAATGCACAGATTGCAATGCAATCATTATAAATGATTGTCAACTAATGTGTGCTTGCATAGATTGAGTAGTCCTACTAATTTTAAAGATTTAATTACTTTTGATTACATGTAACATTAATGGCATAAGAGCCAAAAATATTTTCATATATAATTTTATAATCTAAATATGAAAAGAAATATGAGCACCATGAGAAAGGTTTAAACACTGAAAAACAAATATCAAATATATAACTATCTGTCAGCTAGTTTTCTCCTTTCTCCATCAGCTAGTTTTATTAAATAAATTTTGATGATAAGAAAAGATTAGGTATACAAGCTTACATGGTAAAATCAATAATACTAAATATACTGAAGTACTCACTAAATCTTATGATCATGTCGGTGAAGCATTTATTTATTGTTTTATCTATTCAGTGAAGCAAACAATAAATTGTGTAGAGTATTATGTCACTAAATTAAAGAGAGATTTGTGTTTGAGAAGCTATGTTAGTATTTCCATTTTAAAAAATCTTTGTAAATACATTTCTCCAACATTGCATATTCAGATATTCAGTATTAGAGGTCATAGTCTTAAACAAGCAAATGGAATGAATGAAAGGCTGTAGGGTTTCTTGAATTAAAAGGCCCTTTTAAATCTGAAATTGTGGCATACGTTTCCCAAGAAATGTAGCCTATTTTACAGGAAAAATAGTGTAGGTTTTATCCCACTGAAATAGTTTGCTTATCCTTCAAAACTGGTCAATGAAGGATTTCCTAAGGTTTACCTGAAATACAAAATTTAACAGAACATAGGAAAATGGGACACACCCAGTATCTGGGAAGAAAATGGAATTATAATGTAACATTTGTTGGTCCATAATGCCCTTGAAACAGTGATGACTGTTTGATGTAGTCTCTACCAGTTGAGACAACAGTATACAAATGTTCTATTCTTAAATTTTATCTTTACTCTTAAAAATGAAACCTATCTGGCTTTCTTTGAGAATTAGCCTCCCAACCCTCCCCACTCCCAATATTTTCACCCAACAAAATATGTTTTCTAATTGGATCATATAGTGCTATACACTTTTGGCCTTGGATTTTAATATATGTATACTTAAATTACAAAGAATAGCCTGGGTACAGTGGCTCACGCCTGTAATTCTAGCACTCTGGGAGGCTGTGGCAGGAGGATTGCTTGAGCTCAGGAGTTCAAGACAACCCTGAGCAAGAGCAAAACCCCATCTCTACTAAAAATAGAAAAAAATTAGCTGGGCAACTAAAAATAGAAAAAACTAGCCAAGCGTGGTGGCATGTCTGTAGTCCCAGCTACCTGGGAGGCTGAGGCAAGAGGATTGCTTGAGCCCAGGAGTCTGAGGTTGCTGTGAGCTAGGCTGACACCACGGCACTCCAGCCAGGGCAACAGGGCGAAACTCTGTCCCCCAATGAAAAATAAAACAAAATGAATAAATTACAAAGAATAGAGGGAGATATGTAGGTTTAATCAAAACCCAATGACTCGTTAGCATGTTTTTTTCTCTAGACATTACCCTATCTCAGTGGAATTCATTGTTCTCTTGTCAACTAAGTCCTGATGAAACCATGTTCTTACAAAGGCAAGCAGGCAGTCTGAGAGAGAGAGGTGGGTAGGGAGGACCTTTCCTCCACCCTACACACACACTAGAATGTAAGCTTCTTCTGTTCTTCTTTTTACTTTCATAAATTTCTGAGTGTCTAGGCCATGGATCATGATTTTGAAAATTTTTTGATCGATTGCTTGAAAATATAAAATTTGAGTAATTCTCACTTATTCCTGGCCTCAAAGAAGGTAAGGATACTTGAAAGATTGTGATAAGAGGATTAAACTATGTTTAAAAGAACTATGTCAATTGATTACCAATTTTAAAAGTCCTAGAACACAATAAAAGTTAAGAATAAAATACTCTAAACCAAACATAGCCTCTCATCAACCATTTAGCAAGAACTTCAGTATCTTATTGTACTTTAAGGTCACTGTTATTTGCATCATTTTTTTCACTGCATATTACAATAACATATATTAAATACATATCAGGCTGAATCTGTGTGGACTCCATAAAATATGCTGGAAATTAGATTTTAAAATAAATCTCTGAGACCAGCTAATTTATTTAACAGTTGATTCTAACTTATTAGGAAAATAAAATATAATTTTGAGCTATTATAGGTCTTGAATTCAAGATAAATTAGACCTACGTTGAAGCAGAAAGCTTAAAATTAGTTATCATGCTTGGAAAGACATGAGACACATATTGTTCAGTACATATGGTCGTTGGTGTGCCTGGGTTCAATTCTCATTCCACTACTTACTTAGTGTATGACCCTGGACATAGTTTCACTTCTCAGTGCCTCAGTTTCCTTATCTGTAAAATGAAGATCATAATAAAAACCTACCTCATAAGTTTGTTGCAAGGATTAACATCGTTGATGTGATGCTTGATTTTTCACTTTTACCTTCCCTCACCCTCACATCCAATCAATCCATCAGGAGGTCCTATTTGTGTTCCTCTAACCATATCTTGATCCTTTCCACTTCTTTCAGTCCTCTCTGTGCCCACCTTCATTAAGACTACTATCATTTTACAGATGCATAAATTGATCTCCCAGACTCTATACTTTTCTACTACCAATCCATTCAAATTGATCCTTTTAAAACATTTAATCAAATTACATCCTTCCCCTTCTTAAAACTCTTATCATGGGCTCCTTTTATTGCTCCTTAAGAAAAAAACTAGACTTTTTAACATGGCTAGTGCTGTCCAGCATGATTCATCTCCTCTTAATCCACCAACTTCATCTCCTACAAGTCAGTCCTTTCACTCATTCACCATGCTCCTGTCTGTGCCGCAAACCCAGCAAGTCCTTCCCCATTGCAGAGTCATGGTATATGCTCTTATCTGGAACTGCAATCCCTTCCCCCAGCCCTGCACATGAACTTTGCCTGTTCATTCCAGAAGAATCTCTGAAATATGCCATCTCCTTATACATGCCTTCCCATGTCACCTTATTTAAAGTGGCCATCCCATGTTATTCAATATCTCATTACCTTTTTTATACTAATTATCATAATCTTTAATTATCTTATTTAATTTTTGCCGTTGTCTGTAAAGTTTCCCCAATCAAAATATATTAAGTCCCTCAGTGGCAGGGTATCTTATTCAATCTTTATCTTCAGTGATTGGCACATAGTTGGTGCTTAATCAGTTTTGAAGAAAAAAATGCTTACCACTGTTTGTGACACATAAAATGTTCAATCAGTGGTAGCTTTTATCATTAGAGTGATGCTTTTATTCAAGGAAATTGCATAGATTATCAGGTAAAAGTGAACATAAATGCGTAACTTGACTACCTGTTTTCATTATTGAAAGAAATTCACCAACTCAATAAATAAACACTGTGATAGTGGATAACATTCGAGTTAATTTTATCGTGTAATATTGAGTTGAATTCAATGCAGGTATTGTTTGGGTTTCATCTTTGAGAAATGCAGAAATATTAGAATAGTAGATAATAGATAAAATCTCTGTTGCTCCCTCCTAGATGTCTATCCAACCTCACAGGTAAGCACCTTTCGGATAGGCATAATACTTCACTTAGCATGCACATGCACACACTCAAGTTAACATGCTGATGGCAAGTGTGCAAATATTTGTTAAATTGAATTGAATTTGATAGAAAATATTAGAGACAATACTACAGGAGAAAGGAGATCAAAGGTTTATCACACAAATGCTTGCCTACTTACACAATAGCTTGGATCATAATGCTTTCAGTTAATCATGATACTAACCAACTGGCCAGAATTAAGTTTATTGACTAACTCACAAACAATCAGTTGTTTGACTAGACAACTGATCCATAGTAACAATTAGCTAGAAAAATTCCACAGGTTATCCAACGTCTGTAACTGTCCCTCTGCAGGAGGTCTCTCAAAAATCATATGCTCTGAATATAATGTAAGGCAATGGAAATGCTCTTGGATGACAGCAGAAGCTGAAAATGACAGGAGGGTTGAAAATATGATGAGGCTTGATTAGAGCAAGGAGGAGAAATTATTGTCACAGCACAGAACACAGAAAGAGACTGTAGCTGATAAAAGTAGAATCAAGAACTAGATTGGGAGTTTTGAGGTAAAATATAATTTCAGTTACAGAAAACAAGAGTTAAATGAAAAACAGATAGAAGGCAAAAGAAAGAAAGTTTGGGAAGCTTTCATTTATAATCAAGAACTCAAAATACCTTACTTATTCCTTATTTAATACAATATAAAAGAACATGCTTTAGTATTAAAACTGTCCTTGATTCTTTAAACTTTGCTCAAAAAATTCACATTTCAAGGAAAATAGATCCAGATAAATAAAAATTCAGAGAACTTAAAGTAAAAGGTGTAATTTATAATCAAAAATTTTCATTAATACCTGAAGATTTCTGTACTGTAGCAGAAATTTTGCAGAATAAAATATCATATATATAGAGAGAGAGAGAGAGTGTGTATAACTAAATTTCTAACATCTCTACAGCTTTCAAAGATCAAACCCAAATAATATCTTCATTGGTTTTAAATCCTTCTTCTCAGGATCTCAAAGTATATTATTACATAATAAAATTCATTTGTTACACTTACTCAGGTGACAATAGATGTTATGTCTATTTTGTAGAAAAGGAAATCAAGCCAATTTTATGGGACTTCACTAATTTAAAGCAATGAGTCAAACCAAGCAAAAAGTTATGATCTCGAGTCAGAAGACCCAGCTCACCAGGTCTTTTTCTCTTACTTTCAGTAACTAAAATTAATATACTTAATATACTATTGAGCCACTCAGAATTTTACCTACTGTTTGTATAAGATAAGCTCAGTGAAGTAAAAAATTAAAAAATAAAAGTCCATATTTTATCTTTAACTTCAAATAATTTTCATCATTGGAAAATGTAACTCATGGATTTTTCTAGAATAAAACACATGAAAATGAACAGAAAAATAATATACTTGGGAAAAATAAGATTCTAACACTGACTGTTCTCTTTCTTCTTAAAAGTCTTGCTCTTGGGTCCTGGCAGAAGTATCAGAAACTCGTACGTTACTGATCTTTATTCCCCTTGGACTTGCAAGTGCATACTCAACATCTCTGATACATTATACATTACAAAAGGATTACCTGAGTAGCTTGTTGAACATCCAAGTACCTCAGGTGGTTCTTATCCAGGTAGTCTAGGGACCCAACTTTCAAAACACTTGATCTAGGAGTTAATAAGCCAGTTGTAAAAACAAAAAAGCACACATAAGACAAGAACAACACATAGCCATCAATGCAAGGCAAACGTTGCAACACGGTCAGTTGTGTGGTCAATGGAGAGAAAACACAGGCATAGTTGGGACCTGCTCCACAGGTTAGAGTTCTCCAAGTTACTTAATTCACCAGATTTGTTTTCCTGTTACTGAAGTTTAAAGGAATTAGACATAAGTTATGTCTGTCTTCCCATTTCCTACAAAAAAAGCCTGGGGAAATATTTCCCTGGCTAATATCTAAGTCCTGCCAGTCATCAATCCAAGGCTTCTTCTGGATTATACTGAAAAGAACTATTTCTAACCTTGAAAATTATGAGCAGTTAGGAAAATATTTCTCTCTTATTTTTTAAAGAACTGTGAATTATAAAACAAGATATAATATTTTGATTATCAAAATAGCAAACGTTAATAATGAGAGAAGTCATTCAGAAGGAAGAATTCAGAGAAACAGTCATTTAACATAAAAAAGTATAAATGCATCTAAACTTGGGGGGATTTTAACAAGGTTTATTAAAAACTTTTAATTAAATATTTTGCATTCCCTTTCATCCTAGGAAATAATCAGTAAAGTGTACAAAATTATAAGAATAAGAACACGTTTCAGTATTATTTACAATACTGGAAAAACTTTAAGCAACTTCAACATCCAAATATAGAGGATTGATTAAATAAATTATGCTACATTCAGTGATAGAAATTTATTATCCAGTCAACAAAGTTTAATGATTTTGAAAATGCTAAATATATATATCTAACAGGTGGGACAAAAGCAGTCCTTAAAATAATATTAAAGCATTTGGGAATAACACCAATTGTGTATTTGACAGAGGCGGGGGGGGGGGGGGTGGGAGGAGGGGGATGGGTGTATACCTATATGATGAGTGCAATGTGCACTGTCTGGGGAATGGGCACGCTTGAAGTTCTGACTTGGGGGGGACGGGGGTGGGGGCGGGGATGGGTGTATACCTACAGGAGGAGTGCGATGTGCACTGT
>CM052441.1:64605798-64658450 GCA_028533085.1 Varecia variegata | reverse complement strand
AAAGGGAGAGGAGGTGGAAATGAATAAACAGCTCTCATTTCCTGTATTTTGGACCAAAATAACTCAAGTGTAACTTTGATGTCTTTAATTGACAAACAGACCAAAATACATGCACTGAACTCTATGAGGCAGTTTTGCAAGCTTGGAACCCCTCATGTGCTGCGACAGTCTATACCTGGAAGAGGCTACAATGAAAGTCTGTTGGGTATGAAGTTTTCAGAAAACGTCATCCCTTCCACTGTTGAATCACTTCCAATCAGCCAATATCCTGCTGTGCACTTAATAAGCCTGCTTCTTTAACCTAGACCCCTACAGGTGACCCCGTCTATGGTGAGAAAGGGGGAAGTGAAGACAGACTTTCCCGTGGCCCCGACTGAGAATGATGGAGGCTATTCATGGATTATTGATTTAGTTAAAAGTAAATATATTCCTCAGAGTGTGGAGCTCTCTGATTCTTACATCAAACTGCAAAGCTTCAAGCAAAGGGCTTGGCAGTGTCTTCATCACAATTCCTAAGAAACCTGTTCTCATCAACAAAAAATAAAATACTTACCTTTGTGTTTTGCCAATATCCCTGTTAAGCATTTGTACTATATGTATTTTTCTAACTATGTTAGGAGGTTTAAAAGAAATAAATATGTGAGACTTTCTTTATCTTACCTTTATGTACCCTGGCTGCCTGTTTACCCTCCATCTATATTCTCACAAAGTACAGAGATGGTCTCTCAGCAATTGGGCATCAGTGTCCTCTCAATTTGCAAATGGTATTTTGAAATCCCCATCTTCATTTTGAAAATGGTATTAACTGAGATACTTAAGAAGTTAAATTTGCATATTCACGTTGTAATTTCTTATTAACTATAGCATATAGGATATATTACACTGCATGGTGAAAATTTAAATGCAGTATATTCTGAGAGATTCTGCCAAAAAAATCAGGAATTCAGTCCCTTCTTTATTTTCTCCATGATTTTCTTAATGTTCAGAAATTCTATTATCATATGGTCCCCATTGATTTATCCTATTACCTGGTGTTAAAAAAGTACTAAAATAAAATAAGTTCAACAGGTTTTTTTTCTCCTTTCCTATTTTAAATGTGCCAAATTTTTATCAGTCTCATTGAGTTTGTTCTTCATTGAGAAGTTAATGAGGCGAGATTAATACCACCAAGTCAAGTCATTTCAATTTTTATTGGCTCATAGAAAAATAGAGTTGGAAGGAGTCTTAAAGGACATTAATGACTGTCCCCAATACGGAAATATATTCTTCAGCTTTTCTAGTGAATGATCATCAAGGCTCCATTTGAACATATCCAGTCATGGAGAACTCACTAAATTTTGTGGTGAACATTGCGATATGCCACCGGACAGCCTTCAAGGAGGACTTGTTGCTGGCTACTGGAATGCTCATTGTAAACAGCCTTCTCTGGAAATTTCCTCAGCTGCATGGGCCTGCTTAGCCCAGCGCCATGCCCTTTCAGAATGTCCCTAGCCAATGATTAGCCCAGCTGAAGCCAATTCTGAAGGGCCACTTGGCATCCACTACAGCTAGACATCTGCAAAATTCTGTTTAATTCCCCTGCTTTCACAGGCATTCTATGGGCACTTTTCAAATAATTCCCTGAACACTAAACTCTGTCCCAGAGACTGCTTCCTGGGAACTCAACCTGCAAACAACCTTTTCATGCAACTCTATCCATTGTTTGCTTCATTTTTCTCCTACTGGGCCCCAAAATATGTCTCTTGCATTTATATTTGTTAATTCTTCTTCTGTCCTCAGAATTCACACAAATAGGAATATTCTGATGTTATTTGAAAATTCCTTTAAGTATCTGTTTGCTGGAATTTCTTAAAACATAAATAATCAATGTTATGACAATAGTAACTAGATCAATATTTACATCAACAGGTAACTTGCAATTCTTTCTTTAAGGATTAAAATAGAAATTCATTCAAAATTGCTGAAAGGTAATCGAGATTTTCTAAAAATATTTATTTTCATTTCTAAAAATAAAAATAATAAGACCTATTTCATCAGTTGGACCCTTCTTTTCCAAGATGAATGCCACAAGAATTCATTTTACTAGAGTTAATGTTGGGTTTTTTGCTATGGATTAGTATTTCAGCAGGGACACAGGAATAGTAAAATCCTCCACTGTCTGTATTCCTAACCCACCCTGATCCTCATTCTGTCTGGAGGTTTCTGAAAGAGATTAATGCAACAATAGTAGCAAAATAGGGGGGAAAGTAACATTTTAATAATATATAAGTCAGTTTCTGATTATACAGAGCTCTAGTAAAACCTGGAGTGGAGCATGTAGCTTCAGTTCAAGTTCAAACTGAGGTACCCTAACTTCCTTCAAGTCTGAATCCAACACTTGGCCTCTTACTACCTGCCGATTGCTGAAAAGAATAGAAACTAGATATAAAACCAGTATATTATGGGGGTACAAAGGATGTTACTCTTAAAAATAAATGATATTCGATGTCAAATGATATTTAAATTGTAAAACCACATGAAACCTAAGTGAATTTAATGGCAAACAAATAGACATATGCTTTGCTTTGGGATATGGTTTGTTTGCCCCCACCAAATTGCTCCCTGAAATTTGATCCCCAGTAAAAAAAAAAAACAGTATATTCAATTGTGAGCGGGCCCTGAGCCCAATCATTCATCTAAATGCATAGAAGACAGACAACTATGCATGGACACAAGAACCTTCTTTAAGAAACAGTAATCCCACATACTAATAATCACAGTCAAAATTGTGCTCAAGAAAGCAGAGTGATCCCATTGGAACTGCTTTATCCTTGAAAGAAAGCTCTTAGGAAGATGGAGAAAAGATGTGAACTCTTCACACATTCTTTTCTACTTGCCACTGTCTTAGAATAGAAATATTTATACCCCAAAACACCTCTTCTGTGTAGATTCCTCCTCTCTAATACATGCTTTCAAACTTCCCTTCTAAACACATGTATTTTCCCTCCATATAAAACAACCTACCCTAAATTTATTGATATAGGTTCAAAATAAAATAACACACTTGTGAGCCATATGATCATTGAAATTATCTAAACTCTAGTCTGTTTGCAAATCTTAAAAATGGAAATAATAGCTACCTAATAGGTATATTATGAGGATCAAATATGCTATCACATGTAAACTGACATAGTGGTGAAGAGCACTGGAGTCAGATGTCTGCATTTTAACTCCAGTAAAGTTATTTAACCTTGCAATGTATCATTTTTTCCACATGTAAACAACACTTCTTTCATAGCTATGTCATAGGTAATGAAATGAAATAATTCACATAAATCATTTAGTATAATGATTACTTAACTATTATTAGCTACTGTTCTTCCCTAAGAGCCTAGAATGCAGGAGGCACTCAGTACTGCTGGTGCTGTCCCTCTCCTCCCAGCACCCACTTTTTTTACCTTTAACTTTCATTGTCTATGGAAAGTATATAGGTCCTTTACTACCTTATCCTTGTCAATAATGATGGATGAGGAACTAATATCCTTGTTTTTCTGCTAAAGAACTCTAATTAAGAAGCCTTTGATGTTATAGTACATCCTTTGAAAGTCTTTTTTTGGATTTCTTCTAAAAACTTTATCCAGTGGAAGGCGCACATTGATACTAAATCTGAAACTTAAAGTAGATAGATAAATGTATTTTATATTTATTGCCTTAGGCAATTTTTCATATAGGTGGCACACATAACTTAGCATAAGTAATATATTGAACTCTTTCTAATCCAAGTGTGAGAATCCTTGGATAGGCATAATTTTTAAAGAGTATGAGCACCTTAGAACATACTTGAATGCCTCTCAGACCGTGTGGATGGGTGGGGGAGGAAGGCAGTCTTTGGGAGCCAACATTATCTTTCATGGCTCATCAGAGCTTTTCCTGTGTCATTTTCTTTAACTCAGACCCATATGAAAGTTGCTTTTTATTTTCTTAATGAACTACTCTTACACAAAATTGTGTGGCCAGTCATGTACTTCTTCAACATATGCTGTATTATCCAGGCACAAGTTTACAAAAAAGCAATTATTCAGTGTTAGTACTTCTGTGCAATCCCAATGTGACATGAGCATTAAATCTACTGTTAGTTGTAAATGTTCTCATTATTCATGGCAGACCAGTAGGTGCTATAAAAATAAATCAAATGCCACTTATTTAATTCCACTTCAATTCAATAATGCTTTCACTTCATCAGATTTCTTTAGAACTAAGAAAGATGAATCTGAATCAAAATAAAAATTTTCATTTCCCCATCATGCCAAAATACTTTAAATTTTCTTGTTCTAAATGACAGAACATTAAGTTCAGAGAATCAAGCACCACATAAACTCCATTATACTAATACTAATTAAGATTTCTAATTTTAGGTAAACTCAGAACAATTTGTTCAGAAACAGAAGTGTCTCCTGTTATCCAGCATAACATGATGGAGACAGAATTAATCAAATCTACATCTATACATGAACAGACTCTTTAAATAACCTTAACTTCTAGATGACTCAGTTCACCAGTTTATTAACAAGGCATAAAACTCTTCCCTCTGACAAATTTGGTAGTCTGTTTTAGAAATAAACCACACCCATCAATTATGAAATTAAAATTCCTCAACTAACAGAACTGCAAAAGATAAATCTCCTACCATGTATTGGTCACTTGGAAGTCAATAAAATTCACTTTATTTTGTGTTTAGTGAAAAATGCTTCAAATTGGAAGGAAATGTAAATGGGGAATGTACAGAGAAAATACTATGTGTCAAACATTATTATCAAAAAGGATTTAAAACATTGAGTAATATTAATTACAGACTTTTACAATCTCAGGTAAAGATCAGTCTTCTCTAGCAATGGCTTATTTCTCAAAGTATCTTTGACCAGAAGGCACAGAGTTAAAGATACATTTTAGACTTCCTCTGCTAAGGCCATTTATAAGCCACCCTTATAAATATATAAGCCACCTTGAGGGCTCTCACAGCCCTCAAGTTTTCCACACCAATGATTATAATTTTTATTAAAAATTATTTGCTTAGTATCTGCTTCTTGTGATAGATTTTGAATTTTGTGAGAACAAGGATATTCTTGGCATTGGTTGTGCCGTATACTCAGCACCAGTACTGTCCCTGACACAGACAGAGTAGATTACCAAAAAAAATTTTGTTGAGTAAATTGTTAAATGAATGAATTAGAGAAAGACTACACTCATGAAGGAAAGAATGAATGAACATGGTGTGGTGGCACGTCTATAATCTCTGCTACTCAGGAGGATAAGGTAAGAGAATTGCTTGATCCTAGGAGTTTGAGGAAGAAAGAAATGAACAATTAAAGTGAAAAATTCCCTTAAGCAGTTGGTATAGGGACATTTTTATTAATTATTTTGATCACAAAACAATAGAAGTATTTAACAATTATTTTTGGGAGACAAAAGTAAAAATGATAAAACAGTATAGTCACAACATGTGGCATTTCATTTTTCTCTAAAAAACTGCAAATAGTGAAAGTTTATACAGATATAGACACACATGGGTTAGCGTGCAAACAAATATTTCTATAGTCTGTCAGCCCAGTACCAGTGATCACACTGAAGGCCCAAATCTTGGTTTCTAATGTCATTTTCAATAAAAGGAACTACAGATTCTTGGAGAAATGGCTGATTCTAAGACGATAGCAGGAAATATGCAAGGTGAGGTCTTGTGGTAACAAAAAGTAAGGAAGTACTCAGGGAAAAAAAAGCAAACTGCATTGATGGGAGTATGTCAAATAGGCACAGGAGCCAACTGAAATCTTTCCCAATGGTCAGTGCTAGAAAAATTTGGGCAAAAAAATAAAGTAGTATTTGATTATTGCCTAAATGTGAAATAAATAAGTCCATACTTATAAATGATTAAATAAATTAATATAAATGAGAGGAAGAAACAAAATTCCCTTACAGAAAAATTTCAAATAAATCTATGTAGTTATTCTACCTTAAAGGAGAAGGAGCATAACTCTGCATTCCTTAAATATAGGCTGTGCGTAGTGACTTCCTTGCAAAAAGTAGAGTATAAAAAAGCAGAGAAAAGAGCAAAGTGGAGAAACCTGAAAAAACACTATTTCAGCCAGGTTATCAAGGTCAACATCGACAATCTTAAATCATGTTGACATTATGTACTTTTGACATGATGTGAAAAAGATGACATTTTACCTCCGTGATCTTCCTCCCTAAATCTTATCAACTCCAGCCTAATCATGAAGAAAATATCAAAAAAAATCCAATAAAGAAGCACCCTACAATATGCTTGATGAGTACTCCTGAAAACTGTGAACATCATCAAAAACAAGGAGACTGAGAAACTCACAGCCAAGAGGAATCTAAGAAGACAGGACAACTAAAAGTAATGCGGTAACTTCAATGGGATCCTGGGGCAGAAAAAACAAAGTCAGTTAATAAGAAATAAAGAGAGAGGAGGAATAAACTATGGACTTTAGTTTGGCATCAATACTGGTTCATTAAATGTAACATAGTAATTTAAGATATTACTACTAATAAAGGAAATACAGTATACGGGGTGAGTATATGAGAGCTCTGTACTATCTGCTTGATTTTTCTATAAATCTAAAACCATTCTAAAAATTAACATCAATTAACTTTTTTAAAGTTTTTTAATGAAAATTTCTTACACAGAGCCTCTAGAAGTTACATAATCCCAAAAACAAAGAAAGATTTGACAAGTTTTCAGAGAGGGAAAATGTGGATGATTTTCAAAGTAATGAGACTCAGGAAAGCATAAAACTTCTCATCAGCAATACTGGGTGATGGGAAAAAATGGGAAAATGCCTTCAAAGTTTTGAGAAAAAAATAATTTTGAGCCAAGATAAATAAATAATTTGAGCCAAGCCAGACTGCTACTTGAATACGCTAGCAAAATAAAAACATTTTCAAACTTTCAAAGACTCAGAAAACTCACAGACTCTTGCTCAAAGAATTATTAAAAGATGTTCTTTAGCAAAATAAAAAAGGAACAGAAGAAAGAGGAAAACATAGGAACTAAGACACAAAAATAGTGTTCCAAACCCTGAAATACAATGAAATCTTGGAAAAATATATATATAGCAGGAAGAAAAGGAACATGGTCCAAGGCAAAATTAAATATGAGAAGCTTTGAGAAGACAATCTTGAAGACCCTATAACAAAAAGCATGGTGAAATATCTAAATCATTATAGTGAGATGAACAAATATTATAGTATTAATTGTTTAAATACAATGTTTACCTCTATGCCTCAAGTTTTTTAAATTATGGGTCTCATTGAAGAAGCCAAATTTGGTGAAATAAAATTATATCTTCTCCTATGGCTTCAAAACCCTTCCTGGTTCTTTAATAAACAAGATCTACATACTCAATAGTTTGGTCTCCTTATTGGTAAAATATTTAGAATAAATCTGTAGACCAAGCATGAAGGACTTAACTATCATTATAGAACACAATTCAAATGCTATAAATATGGATAATTAAAAGTCATAATATGGTGGAAGGAGGTAGGGAAGTAGAAAAGTTGGGAGAGATGGTGAGCACTATAGATGTGCTCGTTCTTTCATCAAAGAGTGCAAAGTCAACAGAGTCTGCCTGAGGTTAACTGGTCAAAAAACAGAAGTTTAATTCTATCAAGTACTGATATAAAGCAGCCAATAAAAGAAATAAAAATAAGTATGTGACTAAGAGAGTGGCAGTTTGGGAGGGTGTTGCAGGAGTGAGGAGAAAGTAATCTATAAGCTAAATTCCTTATTTCTCAAAGTAGGAAGTTAGTAGATATTCACTTAAGTTGATAAATCAAGAAATGTAGATAATCACATATGAGAAAAAATTCTTCTAGACAAGGAGGTGTTAATTCATTTTGAAATTTATTTTAGTTCAAAATTCATAAAATTAAATTTAAGCATTGGTTATTTGAAAATGTTAATGCTAATCCCAAATTCTAAAGGATAAATGACACCTACACGACCTGCCACTGTAATTTCAGTCTATGTTCCTTAGAAACACATGGACCCATGAACCAAATGGAGACAGCCAAGGGGAGCACAAAGCATGTAAGTCTTTACTGTTTAACAAAGAAAGTATGAAAATAAATCCACTAAACATTCAATTTATAATATAAGAAAGAAAAAACCTAATAAATAGAAATATAAGAAAAGCAAGAGAAGAGAAATAATATCCTAAAGATTTTTAAATGAGCAAATAATAAAATAAACATAATAGATCTAAGAAATAATCCAAATATTACTTGATACATGAAACAGACATACCTCCAGCAAGTTGGTTTACTTTAACAAAAGAAAAACACTGGTATATATAATTAGGAATAAGAAATGGAATACAACAGATAAAATTGTATTATTTTTAATGATAACACGTAGGTCCAGAGTGAATGTGAAGCAGTTTAAACACAGACCCTGCAATGCAGAACCTTATAAACCAGGCCCAGCAAATACACAAATAACTTGAAGGTGAGGCCACATTTATTAAGTACCATATCGATAACAACAAGTAGAGCCAATTAAACGTAGAGGGAAAAACAGGATACTTCAGTAACAGGGACACTGAATAATGAGATTTCCAGAAGTGAACAATCAGCAAACCCAAACTGCAGTGGCATCAGGCAGAAAGGAGTTTGCATGGGTAAGAAGCCAAACTGTCCCTTCTTTGCTACAATCTGAAATAGACATCAATTAAGAAGTGACTTGGTGCCCAAGGTTTGTCAACTAGAGAGCAGCTCAATATGAAAAATAGGAGAGAAAAGGAAAGGGGAAAAGGCAGAAAGACTGAGAAGGGAATAGAACAAATACATTTCTGGTTTTGTCTGAGGAGACATCCCATTCCATTAGCTTTCACAGACAGATACCTTCTTAGGCCTGGTAAGGACTTTAGGGGTCACTTTCTGAATCCCCCTCATTTTTCCCCTGAGGAACATGTGTTCCTAGATAAGAAACAAGGAAAGTCAAACTCCTGAGAAGAAACTCCAGACTCCAGATTTATGGTACATTTACCATTTCATTACACATCATAGTCTCATTTACTTCTGAAACTACCCTTTACAAATCAACAAAGGCGTGCAAAGTGAGAACTGTAGTAAGGGCCTAAAACTCTGTGAAGGCACTGGCCTAGCTAAAAATAATGATAATAATCAGCCACTCTGTTTGCTTCTCTGTAATGGCTACTCTGGAGTCACATAGCTGGTGGTCATAAAGATTCCTAATTTTCTCTATAGATAACATCACCTTTTCAAAATCTAAAAGATATCTTCCAGGCCTCACATTCCAGTGCAGCAGCTGACCCACCCAGACCAGTGACCCATACCAAGGAACTGACTTAAACTAATATTGCAACCCCCACCCAGGAACCAGCTCAACAAAGAAGACAATTTCTACACCCCTATGATTTTGCCCCAAACCTACCCAATTAGCAAACTCAATTGCCTAACCCTTTGCCCACCAAACTAGCTTTAAAAACCCTGTCTCCCACACTCTCAAAGAGGCAGATTTGAGGAATCTCTCCTGTCTCCCCACTTAGTGCTCTGCAGAATTAAACCTTTTCTCCACTGCATCCCTGACTGTCTTAGTGTATTAAGACAGTGGCAACACACTCAGTGTATCTTCTCTGTACAGTGGGCAATACAACCCAGTTGTGTGGCAACACTTCAACAAAAGATGTGGGGTAACGGTCCATGATTTTTCACCATTTTTTATTTATTTAAAATCTTTTTATTTTTCTTATGTAGTGATTGAGCAACACCTACATTACAATTGAGTGGGAGGAGAAAAGAAAATTTTGTTTAAAAAGCCATCTCTAAACTCTACTTTGCTCAATTTCTACATGGCTGTTCCTGCCGTAGTGGTGAGGGAGAACTTTCCCTTTCCCCCGAAAGTTAGCCAAAAGATCAATTCACAATTAAGGCAGATTAATAAGAGAAAGGTTTATTTAATAATACCATGTGCGTGGGGATAATCACATAGTAATTACCTGATATCCCAGTGAAGTTCAGGTATTTTTATGCACACCTTTTAGAGGGGACAGGGGAAAATGAGGAGTATAGGTAATTCTGTTGAGGGGCTAAATGGCTGTTAGGAAGGATTAATGGATGGGGAAAACAGATTCACTTCACTTGTAAATTAACCTGAGAGACAGGTCTTATGTTTTAAATGAGTTGGGGTAGGTCTGGTTGCATTCTGTAGTATTTTGAGATAACAGGGAGAAGAAGGGAAATGAATTGCCCCCTTTGATCTTTTGATCAGGTCAGTCTAGTTTGTGCAGATGGAGGAAAGCCTATTTCAGTGCTTTTTGATCTTGAATGCCCTTGAATTCAAAATATTCTTTATAACAAGGAGTCATATTTTGGGGTGAAATTTCCTGAGCTCCTTCACTGCTGAACCCATTGCACTCTGGCACTTTAACAGAAATCATCTGGCAATGTGCTATCCTACAGGGACATGGCAGCACATCTATCCTGATTCTTATTCAAATGTATAAACCATTAAGTCCCCTGTAACAGAATGTATAATAAATATGGTTTTTGCCTTTCAATACAAGATCAAGCCACAGTTTAAGGCTCTTTGTAATATTCCTAGCATCCTAGTCTCCAGGCCTCTAAGAGCACTTAAGGACGAAAACTTGCCACTGGCATTGTTCTGCAATTCAATTATGCTGAAAGTAGGAAGCAATTCTAAGATTCTGAATAGGTTCTTGATGAAAATATTGGCTAGGAAAATGATTGTGCCCTCATGCCTATCCAGCACATCTGGTAGGAAAGGATTGTCACTTTATTTTCATTTCACGAACAATTAAAAAAGTAATTTGCAGTTTGGGACAAACAAAGAAATCTGAAACAGCAGTTGACTGATTGAAACCTCTTCAACAAAAGAGTAATCCTGACTAAATTACTTTAAAAGACTTTTTCTTCTTTAAAAGCTTTATTGAGTTCTATTAATTTAAAAACTATGATTTATCCTGGTTTGAACTGATATTTATCTTTGTGCTAAATAATTTTACAGAAATAGGGTGGTGGTTGTAGAACTGTACTATAGAGAGAAAGGGTTAAAAGACATGAGCGGAAAGAAGTTCACAAAAGGCTAACTAAGCAAAGGTTCCCATAGACCCTGGGTGGGAAGAAGAGAGAATATGAAGGAGTAGGAATAAAATGATGCTGACAAGCCACGGGACAAACAGAACAGAAAAGAAATGTTACTGAAAGTTCAGCACTTGTCCTCAAGGATGCATCAGAAGAACAAGAACAAATGGTTTGAGGAGAAAGAAAGAGAAGTTTATCACTTTGCCAGCAAAGGAGGAAAATGGTAGACTATTATCTCAAAATTCAAATTCCTGTACATAAGCAGAAATACAGAGCTTTTAAAGGGAGGGCCATCAGTTCTAGGCTATTGTTGCCAATGATTCTCATCACTCCTCTCTGCCAAAGACAAAGCCATGACCTCCGCCCACCTGGAAGACACACCCAGATCTCTGCCTGAGGTGCTGGCCCTGGGATGGAGCTGACAGTTCAGCTGAGCTATCTCCTATAACACAAAGAACAAAAGACATTCTCCTATCCCTCCTGACCACCTGTCTGAGTCAGGGATGGAGACCTCAGTTCCCAAAAAGAGTGGGGAAAGTTTTAAAGAGACAGAAAACATCTTTTGCCCTTTTTTCCCCAGGCCATTCTGTTACAATAATACAGAGGTAAAGGGAACCTATGCATCAATGCATCTTCCTTTTCCATAGGGTTTGGATGTGTGATCAGAGAAATTATGAACAGTCCAAGATAGTTGAGCATGTCTGCATCAATGGTGCTTCCTGCAGGTACTGAACGCTGGACATCCAATCCTCAGGTAAAATATCCAGTCTGTGAAAGTACGCTATCCTTACACATTCAGACTTTGTTAACCTAAAGATTACATTTTCCTTAGGAAATTTCTGACCTAAAATCTGGCATATTTCATTTCTAATTGATAATTAAATTTATACTGATGCCCAGATAACTCTGTTTAAAAGTATCTGGAACTCTTTTTCAATATAGTCATGTGTTCTAGTAGAGGCCAGCAGGGGCTATATTCTATGAAACTAAATAGCTGCAGATCAGAATGTGAGCTGAGACAAAGGGAAGTTTTTTGGGAAGAGGGTTTACCCCACAGTAAAGAATGTAGGGATATATAACCAGCTAAGTTGCAATACCAGGGAGAATAATTACAAGATCTATAGACCATACTCTGCACCACTCCTAACTCCTCTGCAGACATTACTAACTAATAACAGTGTTCTCTTCTACCTGAGGCATAACTCAGCCATATTACATCATTCTATTGATAAGAGCTGCCATGAGAGTCAAAATCTGCTTTCCACCTGTGAGCTATTCCCTTATCTTCCATGATGCCTTATTCAAAAATTAGCAATCAGTAATTGCACTCAGGCCAAATACTTACAACTGCAAAAAATGTAGAACTGGAGGACAAACATAGATCTACAAAAACTTCTTTAAAATTCCTATGAGGATTGTCAGAGGGAGAAGTTATATTTTAAATTCAGGTGTTCTGTAATAGACATGCAATTGTGTAGTGTTCTATAATCTTCAAAGAACTTCCACATACTTTTCTTTAATTTGATTCATTGCAATCCCGTGTGACAGAGAAAAAAATTAAACAAAAGCAAGAAACAGCCAGAATATAAGAAACTGAGGCTTTGGTAATTTTGCTTTGATGATTTTGAAAGGCAGAAGTACTAGTCTGCATAGTGCATGGAGGGCTTGTTACTTTTCCTCTTCTCAATTTAGCTCTAAACAGTCTCTTTGAACCCTGTATTATGCAGGACTGACATATCTGTGGTGGTTTTTCTTTGCATTTCTAACTCTGCATTTCTGGAGCTAAGAATAAAATTAGAATCACAATTGTTCCATGATCTGGAGCAAAAATTTGATCCTAGAAACAAAAATAGCCATTGAGGTAATATATTTGAAAAATACTTCTACTTCCACAAACTTTTTACTATAAAAAATCAGATACATTTTTTCTAGATCAAATACATTTCAATGTAAGTTATCCTAATTGCAGCTAATTAAACCATTCAGACCTTTGCTATCACAGATTGACATTAAAGAATATTTGTTCTCTTGTACAAAATAAAATAAAATAAAATAAATCTTTCCAAAAAACAATTACTGAGATCTTTTCAAAACTTCAGCTTCCCCTCTGAGTCACCTAATACTGGTAACATATATCAATTCGTCCCACCGTGTTCCTTATAATTTGGATTTGGGTTGCTAAAGTAAACTTGCTATTCATATCTATGGCTGTGCTATCTTTTATTACCATGGCTGAAATTATACAAGGTTCCAAAAAGAAATAAAAGCTTTGACTCAGCATGAACAAAAACCTAGTATAGAAAACCCCACAAATTCAATCAAATCAATTTTCTCTCATTCTAAGATGTACCTTACTCTGGGTACATATTTTCTTACACTCTATGTAAGTCTTCTCCTAGGACTCTTTTTATTATTGTGAATTATTGGCATCAAAAGTGCTAACTCATGAAATCCAGTTTATAAAAATGCTACTTATGTTAAACAAATGGATCTTACTCCACTCAAAGTAAAGTGCTTGCCCCATATTTCTGTGTCTTTCAGTTTAGCACTTCTGTCTTAGATTTACCAGATGAATGACAAAGTTGCAAACAAAGTTTCCATATCATTATGTCTTTAATTCCCAACATGTTCCAGAGAAGGAAGCCTAGAGTCAGGAGGAGGATGTGGCTATGGTATGTTCCATCATTAGTAAAACCAATTCAGAAATGTTTCCCTTTGAACATGATTTGACTGAGAAGGGCGAAATGCAGCCAGAGAAGTAAGCATCCATGCTGACTACTGGCAAATTTGCCTTACCTAGCGCTTCAAAATGCCCACCCAACACAAAATGCTACTCAAGGACTGCACTGCTTTCCAGCAACTTGCTAACTTGAGATGCAACTAAAGAAAAAAAGGTGGTTTTATTCATGAAAATGGATACTTGCTAAGTAAACACCATAAAAATTTAACTGTACTGTTTGCATCATCAATCTGAGAGCTATTTATTCATTGATTTGGGGAATTAATTCCCTAGTAGGATGAATAAAACATTATTTTCCAAGATTTATTTATTTGGTAACTTTTTAAAAACACCTTGTAGCAACAAACTTTTTGTATCAGCAAAATTTAATAATAAACAGAGCTGGTAAAAGCACACTCGTTAGGAGATCTGTGTAGATGAGGCTTAGATTTTTGGTGATTTGGGGCAACACCTTTAACATTCCTAAAATTCAGGGTTTTTATCTATAAGTGGAAATTATATTTCTCCCCATTAAAGTTGTGCTAAGCACTAGTACATAGTAGCCCTTCATCAGTGGTAACCAGTAGGAGAAGAGGGAAGAGAACAGGAGCATAGCAGTATCAGAATAATGTTTTAAATAAAAAATTGATTCCTGTTTCAATTTTATCCCATTAAAAATTTTTCTAACAGTGTACATAAAAGGTCCAGGCTCAAAAGATCTCACTCCTGTTAACAAGCAAGCCTAGCCACTTAGAGGAGAGATTAGAAGGCAGGGTTTAGGATGAAATAGCAAGGTAAAAAGTGAAATGAACAAAAAAATATCAGTGGTTTCTAAGTTTATCGATTTTGCATAAATTACCATGCAGTCCATTCAAAGGTCCTTAACTTCAAATGTATAAAATGCACATATTTTCTCTTTCCCGAGTCAAAATTCAAGCCTGAAGAGACAAATAGCATCTAATCACATATAAATAAAAGGGACATATTCCTGAGAAGAGAGTTGCAGCTGAGAACATTATGTGTGAATGGCTTTATTTGGTGTGCCCTGCAGGCCTGAGTCAAGACATAAGTGCAAGTCCCACAGTCATCAAACCTGACCATGTTGCATGGGTTGGAAGGTCACAGTCACAGATGACAACCCCAGAGTGCCCAGTGGATTTCCTGATGACTTGCTGCTATAAACAGTCATGGATAATAGTTCCCCTCTTTGAACTTTGATTCTTTCTTTTAATTGAGAGAAAATAGCATTTGGATAAAACATTTCACTGTGTACAATCTAATTTGTCCAGAAGAGTTGCTGGGCTCAAAGTCTTTATCAAATTACTAGGTAGGCAGAGAGTAGCTCTCTACTCCAGACCTCAGTATCCCCCTTAGGTACAAATCAACCAAGATGAACTTTCTACTGCTTCATGGAACATTGTCATACTCAAACTCAGTGGTTTAATTCAGTAAGAAAACAATGGTTCTCAGTGCTCGGTAAGCTGCCAGAGGCTAAATACCCAGGACATATGGTTAACCACCAGCCCGGTCACTTTACCGTGAGAGAGCCTTTGAGGTTAAAGTAACCATCACGACCCCTCCTCTAACTAAGATGTCCCATAACCCTCTAACCCCGTGGGTAAGATAAGAGAAGAGACAGAAAGTGAATATTATGTTAGGAGGCAGCCATTAGGGGCACAGCTTTGAAGTCCAACTCTTAGGGTTTGAATGCTAACCTTGAAGTTTACTAGTTTTACATGGGACAAATGACTTAGCCTCTCCACATCTCATTTTCTTCATCTGTAAAATAGACCTAAGTAAATAAGAAATAAATAAGATTGTTGCAGTCAATCACTTTGTGTAGTGTTTAACATGAAGTGTACCCAATAAATATTAGATCTTACAGTATTATCATTATAGAAACATGTGGTATTAAGCAAAAAGGCAATAGATTCTTGAGTGTAAAATCTAAAAGAAGCTTGAAATATTTTTTTATTTCTTTTTTTTTTATTCTTATTTCAGCATATTGTGGGGGTAAAAAAGTTTAGGTTACGTATATTGCCCTTGCCTCCCCTCTTCCAAGTCAGAGCTTCAAACGTGTCCATCCCCCAGACAGTGCGCATCGCACTCATTATGTATGTATACACCCATCCCCTCCCCCCCCCACATCTGCCCACACCCGATCAATGTTATTCCTAAATGTGCTCTTAGGTGATCAGAAAGTCCCATAACAACAAATGTCTGTGTGGATGTGGAGAGACAGGAACACTCATACACTGCTGGTGGGACTGCAAACTAGTGCAACCTCTGTGGAAAGCAATATGGAGATACCTTAAACAGATACAAGTAGACCTACCATTTGATCCAGCAATCCCATTATTGGACATCTACCCAAAAGAACAAAAGACATTCTATAACAAAGATATCTACACCCAAATGTTTATAGCAGCACAATTCACAATTGCAAGGATGTGGAAACAACCCAAGTGCCCAGCTTGAAATATTTATATAGGAGAATTCTGAGTAGAAAATTCTTAGCTACAGGAAAAGAAAAACAAATGTACACTTATTAGACACATATTATTCTCCAAACATTGTGTTAGTAATTTATATGTAATCTTATTTCATTCTCAAAACAACTCCTCATATTAAATGTTGCAAGTATTGTGACTCCATAGGAAAGAAAACAAACCTAAGAGACTTTATGACACTTTCACAAGATTACCCAGCTTATTGGAGGCAAAGAGGAGATTCTAACACAGGTTGATCCAACTTTCAAATTCATGTGTTTTCATCAAACTAGGATACCTCCACAATATATTCAGTGAACACGTCCACAATGAATTGTGTCAGTTCAGATAAATCAACATGGCTGGGGTGAAGAGAGATCAGTTTAAATTATTATGAACTACTTAATAACCATTACTGCAATTTCAACAAAGAGAATATACAACAGTTAACATCTCCAACCACAAGGGGAGTAAAGAGCTTGTCCATTTTAATTGTTATTAGACCCATCAGTTGTCTTATCTAATCATTCTGACCTTTATTTTACTACTTAGAAAAATACTCTTTGCAAAATAATGTAAAAGGATCATTAAAGAAGCTAACCTTTGTAACACCCCTTTTTTCACAAGAAAGAAACTTTGTAGATGTCAACAGATTCAGTGATGTGCCTTAGGTACATAAAAAAGGCTTGCCAGCCGCAGCTCTAAGGTTAATATTTCACTATTATATAGCAACTTCCCATCTGAGGGTTTCTAAGACCTTTATAACTTTCCAAACAATCTAAAGTCTCTGCAGTCAATATTCTTCCTTTCCTAAATGAACATAAATTCTGCTTGAATTCACCAGGGAAAAAGCACAATGACCATTCTATCTGTGTTAACTGTGCCTGGCACTGGACCCCAGCTGAATTTTTTTATATAACTGTTGTAGCTCTTAACACATTGTGGTATAATTATTAATTTATACATCTGTCTCTCCAAATAGCCAGTGGGCAACTTGATGGCAAAGTCTGTCTTATTCACCTTGGTACAGTTTCAGTCGACAACCATTTAATGAGTGTGTTCTCCATGCCAGATCCAAGCTAGATGGTCAGGCTGTAAAGACAAATGAAGCATGACACTGGCCCTGTGGGTTGCTGTGGACAAGTGGCAGAGTCAGCTACATCCACTGATCATTTTCCCACAATGTGGGAGAAACGACAATAGATATTCAGATGGAGCACCATGAGAGTATGCGCAGACCATGAACCCAGCCTGGGTGGTTCAAAGAAGACCCTGGAGAAGGTGAAGACTGAGCTACAACCCAAGGATGCGAGCCTCTGCTTACTATCGCAGAAAGTGGCAGATGGCAAAGATTCAATCAATAGTTTGTGAAGGGTGGGGGGAGGGCAGGGAAGGAGGGAGCAAGGAGGACATAAGAACAAGACTGGACTATTGATTCCTTATTTCCACCAAAGGTCTAGGTGTATATATTTTGACCCCTTCACCACATTTTTTATATTGTTACTCATGCTTTCACCAGTTAAGATCTGAAGAAAATGTTCCTACTCTTTCTCTACTTCAGAGCTTCCTAGTTTCTTTCACATCATGGTGCATGTATAAAATAATATTTGTGTGGCTCCCTGAGGTAATCAGGAGAGGCTGACTGTGGCTAGAGGTGACCTATCACCCAGGCTCCAGTCAGCCACCCCAAAGGCTGAAGGGATCAGTGTCCCAGCAAGACTTTAAGCCATTTGTGGCCCATTAGTGTGCAAAGCAACCACGTGGGAAGTATGTCCTAAACTAACTCCTTCCCTCTTTTCTCCTCCTCATTCCCACCGTGCTTGTGCAGATGAATCACCCATTCTGTATGATGTTCCATCATGCAACTTCCCTTAAACCTATAAACATTTTCAAATCTCTCCTACTTTAAATGTTTAAAAAACCCTCCTTCAACCCTACTTCCTCCTTGAAATGCATCCCAATTATTTTCTTCCTTTTAGTACTAAACCTGCAGAAAGTTTACTTCACTTACTAACTGCCTTTCATCTCCTCAATCCTGTACAATCCAGATAACATTCCGGAGACTGGCCATAACATTATGAGCAAGATGGCCAAGGTCCCTGTCCTCAGGGAGCTCAATTCTCTTTAAGGAGACAGACAAATCAAAAAATAGATGTATAATATATTATAATGTCATGTAGCTAAATGCTTTGAGGAAAAATAGAATGGGACAAGGGAATAGACAATGATGGTGGCTACTATTTTAGAAAGCCAGTCTTGGAAGTCCTCTTTGAGAGGGTAATGTTTTGGCTGAATTAAGAACATCCAAAGAAGTGTAGGGGCAAGCCATGTGTACATATAGGAAAACAGAATTCCAGGAAGGAAATTTCAAATATTTTGATGTGAGAACTGGTGCTTGGAGCCCAGTAAGCAAGGGGGAGAGTATTAGGAGATGTAGATAGAGATGGGAGGCACAAAGCCATCTATGCAGGGCTTTAAATGCCATGGTAAAGACTTTGTGTCTTGTTCTATGTGTGATTAGAAGCCTTGAGAAGATAATGAGCAGAGGAGTAATATCATTGGACTTATTATTTTAGAAGAATCCCTTCGACTGTGAAATTGAGAAAAGACTGGAAGAGGCAAGAGACAACAGTGATTAGATTAGGGAGGTTAAGCCAGAGGGGATGAAAATGCTGGATTCAGGATATATTGATATAAAGCTTTAGAATTTGCTGAAGATTTGGATGTGGTATGTGAGATAAAGGAGTAAAGGATCAACCCAAGGTTTTTAATCTGAGCAACTAGAGGGAAAGTGCCATGAGGAAGCTGAGGGACTGAGAGAGTAGACCGTGGTGGAAAGAGCATCTACATGAATATTGCAATAGACAAGAATAATGACAGGAGGACTGGGGGAGAGGTCTATGGATGACTTCAGCTAGGAGGAGTAGCTGGAGGGATTGTGTAGAGTCTCTCTCCTGCTCAGAAACCTTCCATGTCTTCCCATCTTTACTGCTTCTTGAGGGAAGGTGCCATGTCTTCTTTGCATCAAAGTTTGGAATGCCCTATGCAACCTGGGAGCTTAGTAAGTACTTGCGAAACAATGAATGAGTGGGATGAATGAATTATACACTAGAATATATGGCTCTTTGAGATTTCTCCACTCATCTCCCACAACCATATCACCTATTATCCAGCCTCACAAAGTACTTCACATTGCTGAATCTACCCTGCGTCTTTCCACATTCATGTTTGTCTTGTTCATGAGCCTCTCCCAACCTAGATTATTTTCTCCTATTCCATAACTCCTATGTCCCTTATTTCAAGATTCAACTCCCACCCAATGTCCTCCAAGAGCAGTGTCATCACACCTCACCCTCACCATGTGGCAAGGTGATTCTGCCTCCTGCTCTGTGATCCACTAGTTTCTAAAATAGCACTTCTGAGAGCCTTCCTTGGACTGGGGTTTGCATTTTCCTAGTCCTCTAGATTATCAAATCCAGGGCAGCATAAACTTCTCCCTATTTTTGCCTGCTAATCAGACAATTTTGAAAATTCTTTGCAGTTGCACAACAAATTATAATTGGATTCAATTAAAATTAATTTAAACCAGGCAGGAAAAGATCTCTTCCAGCTAAACACAATTAGTATAATATCTGTACTTTCAAATTGTTTTGTTTAGGAAACAAATCTGAAATCATGAGGATTTTTTTATGAATATTCTGTATTCGAGGAATGAAAAAGCTGAGCTCAGTTTTAAATGATGGTAAGTCTCTAGAATGGACTGAATGCCTGTGTCTCCCCCAAATTTATATATGGAAATCCTAACCCCCAATGTGATAGTATTAGGAGGTAGGGCCTTTGGGAAGTGATTAGGTCATGAGAGTGAAGCCCTCATGAATGGAATTAGTGCCCTTATAATAGTCCCCAGAGAGTTCCCTTGTCCTCTTTCCACCACATGAGGATACAAAAAAAGGATGGCAGTCTGCAACCCACAAGAGAACCTCACCAGAACCCGACCATGGTGGCACCCTGATCTAAGACTTCCATTTTCCTGAACTGTAAGAAATAAACGTCTATTGTTTATAAGCCACCAAGTTTATGGTAATTTGTGATAGCAGCATGAACTGAGACAGTCGCCTAAGCTGCATGCCTACCTCCTAGCCTCACCCTCTGTCATCCCCCAGGTGCTCCTGACTCCACCATGCTCACCTACTTGCTGTTTACTACACATGATCTCTCACGACTCTGCACCACCTCTTCCCTCTGACTAGAATGTCTTTCTGAACTGTCACCCTTGGAAAATTCCAACTCAGCTTTTTCGATTTAACTCAAATGACACCACCCCTATGAGATCTTCTCTGTCCTACTGGAGAGAAGTTGAGCACAGAATCTGCTGTTTCTCCAATACCTCCCATGTAACTCACGTAGAGTACTTGCCTTAAGCCAATGCTCACCTGTCTTGACTTCCTTCCCAACCTATCACTGTAAATCCTTCTAGGACAGGATTTGTGTCCAATTATTTTTATATCACCAGGACTTAGTATTGGCTAGGAAAAAGTAGACACTCAATAAATAATTACTGAGGTGAATGAACCTTGAAACCCTCAGTCTGTAGCCTCATAGCTCTGCAAAGCAAATTTGTCTTAGTTTGTTATAGCTTCTTGTTTCAAAGATAAACTTTGATTAATTGTGGTATCTGGAGCCAAAGGCTTGTAGATGCCTCCCACCAGCTTTAGGCAGCCCACACTACAGTGAAATACCTTTGTTCCCCCAATAATTATGGTGCCTTTTTTCTTTTTCTTAATACCTCTGGCCCTTTCAATTGCTGATTGTGTTATTCAGCTGTGTAATCAGCCTGAGTGATAAGCTGTCAGCAGTTACTTTTTTAATGTAAATGCTTTCTTTATCCATGGGTCTGGGCTGTATGTTTTTCAGGGGGTGGTACAGGATGGGGAATTAAGAGTGTTTTCTGGTGAAGCATTTTAAGGAGTTTTATAGATACTTATTTCTGATCTTACAAATATGCAAGCATCCTGGAAGTAATTATCAACATACTTCTGACTTAATTATGCTTAAAGCTTAAGAACGTACCAACTTTGAGTTTAATAGACACCGCTAATCTGATTTTGCCTGACTTTGTACTTTCACACTTATAGCCACCCAACTTCCTTGAGTCTCAGTTTATCCCATTTAAAAAGAATGGCTTTCCAAGATTGGAAATCAACCCAGGATTGTGGAAGACAGAGCAGGAAATCATGACTTGGGCTCTTCAAGGCCAAAGTCTCCTGCCTCATCCCCAAATGCATCCATAAAACTAAATTATAATAAAAGAATGATTATTAAGTGCTTGTAATACAATAAATTCTGCCCTAAAGTTTCTGATCCAAAGGAGAACACATGCAAAATGATGTTTCTTCCTATTTTAAGGAAAGGCTTTCCTTATTCATTATTATCTCATTAATAAGCCCCAAGACAGGATTTCTCATCCACAGGAGAGAGAAACTTAGATATAGAGCATTCAAGTTCAAAGCCAGATCAGCTAGTTATTTACCATACAAGCATGAGCACAGAAAAAATGTTATCTCAAGAATAGAACAACAAATACCACCTGTACTCACAATTAAATTGGAACTAACCAATGAGCATACATGTGCACAGACAGAAGTAAAACTCAGTGAAAATCAACCAGGGGCAAGGGGAGAGGAGGGCAAGGGCAATAGCCTACACAATAGGTGCGATGTACACTATTTGGGTGATGGGCATACATATAGCCATGACTCAAGCATTACAAAAGTAATCCATGTAACCTAAAACATTTGTAGCCCCTTAATATTTTGATATAAAAAATAAATTAATAAAATGAAATTTGAATTTCAAAGAAAAAAAATGTCAACGAATAAGAAGTAATACTAAAATACAATTAGCCCTGGAGTCTGTTAAGGCCCTTTCTTAGTCAAGCCCTCTACCTGGTGTTCAGTATTCAAATATTTTTAAAATGAATGAATGGATGAATGTATAAGCAGTTCCTGTGTATACCAAAGCCAGTTCTGAGCAGCCCCATAGCCCTAGGTCTGAACAGCCTGTAAGGGAATTGATATTTATTGTGCTATTTAAACACTCACGCATTCCTGAAAGTAATGTATTGTTTTCTTTACTGTATAAGAGAGGAATCCAAGGTTAAGAAATGGGTTCAGGATCATATGCTGCCTAATAAATTCAGAATTGGGATTAAACCCAGTTTTAACTGTCTTCAAAGCTCATGTTCTTATAACTCTACCAAGATGCTTCTATGATTTCCCAGTAGCTAAGCATGATTTAATGCTGTTCTTGCAGCATTAATTCCTCTAATGATTCAAGATTCCAAATAGAATGTTGGACATTTTATGTAAACTACAAGACATAAAGCCTGAGTATCCAGGGAGAGGATGTGGGGTTACCGTCAAAGAGGACTTTTAGGCAGATAAATTAAACAAGTTCTTTAAAATAGGTATAATTGATTTTGTGCTGCAATGCAATTGGACAGGATTTATAAGCAGGTGACTTTAATGACCATAAATTATTAATACTTTCATACACAGTCTCACAAAGGAAAAAGAGGGAAATGAGATGGGCAGAAAGCTTTGAGGCCCAGGGATTGAGTTGTCTAACCTCATCAGTTCTCCCTCTACAAGTGTCACCTCCTGCCCAGGTCAGAGCTAGGTGAAGATACCCAGAGATATCAAGGCTTCTTTCCCTGTCTGTCCCCAGAGTTCATACATGCAGAATTCTGAGTATACAGCCCCAAATTGTTAGCCCCACACTGGTTGAAATTACAACATGTAGATATTAATTCTGTTTAATAAGAAAGTATTCTTGGTAAGGTAAAAGATACAAGGTAGTTACAAGTTAGAACAGATTCATTCAAACAGCTCCATCCTATGCCTTGTTGAAATGCATATATTATAACGTAGTAGTTCTAACGAAAGAAGAAGAATGGATAAAATTTTGGAAAGAAGGGCAGAGCAGGAAGATATGCCACAAAGGAGGTAGCCAGAGGGCAATGAGAAATTCAGAAGCCCTAGGTTCCTTCTCCAACCCAATAATGGCAGCAATCTTGCATATGCATAAATACTAAAGCTGGAAAATAAATTCAACATAAGAAACAACTTTAATGGTATTGTTTAGGGAAGAAGATATACATATTAAGTTGTATATCTGGTGTGCTGCCCAGAAAATAAATATTAATAGTAAACCTCTCAGGTCTCACCCACTAGGGCAGCAGTTGGGGTGAGGTGCTTTTTCTAGGGCAGCTGGAACCCTGATGGGATGGACATTGGAACACCTGGAGTTAGAGCATGGACTTTTCCATCAGGAAAACATGGCTCTGCTGGTTTACCTGCCATGTAATCTCAGGTGGGCAAGTTAGCATCTCTGAATGTCTTAACTCCCTTCCTGTGAAAAAAGAATAGGAATGCTTTCTCAGGGTCATACCCATTAAGCAATGTTAAATATGTGAGAGGCTTAGCAGAGTTTCACACTCATTGCAGGTAGCTATGGAGGGATAATTGGCTAATTCCAAATATTATAAACATAGTACAATTATAATACACCATTGACGTATAAGAGTACTCTAGTTGTTGGTGTATTTGTTGACTTATTGCCATGTAAAACTATAAGCCAGATCTTGGAATTGCCCTAAGAGATAACCCAGCATACTGTGAAAGTAAAATACATCAGTATAGGCTGATAATCTCCCAGGAAAAATTATTCTCATGTAGCATAGGTGAGAAGGGCAGTGTATGTGTCAGTCCTGCTCCTAGAGCAGAAGCTCCTGGGATGGCCAGCATGTTACTACCTCTTTCCTGGATATTACTCAACAACATCCAAAGTGTCTACCAAAGCAGGGAGTCAATGAATGCTCCTGCTGATGGGCATCTTAAAAATCCCTGCCAGCAGCTCTTGTGGGGACTTAAGTTTCACTCGAGTCACTGGGAGTTAATTGTGTGTGTGTAAAAGGGAGAAGGCAGTTTATATTGTATTTAGGTCGGTACAACAATCTCATTAAAGTTGAAAACGTGGTTTTCATCTAAATAAAATGTGTATGTGTCCTGATACTTGCTTTTGTAGAAAAGACTCAACTCCCTGACATATCCTTTCATTTTTTCTGGTTTTAACATCAAAAAAACAGAATTTTGATTGGCTTCCATTAAAAGATTTTAAAGACATTTCTCTAAGCTGTGGACTAGGTCCTAGTCTAGTGGACTAGGAAAGTTGAGGGTAGCTTTCAATATTCCTCCAGTGTATTTTATCCTCAAGCCCTACTACATGCTGTGATTGTGGGGGTAGGAGTGCAATTTTACCCAATTATAGAGGCACTGCCAGGAGAATAGAAAAGTTGAGCTAGTTCTCTCTTAAAGGAACAATAATAAAATTTTAACTTCAAAACTGCCTAAGAATAGACTTCTCAGTCAAGTAAGGAGAGGAAAACTCATAAAACTATGCAAAATATTTTCAAGAATTTGTAAGTATCCTCCTTATTTTATATATTTCATTTCATTCCTCAGAAAAATTCCACTGTAATGTACTGCTGCTATTAAAGTGATTTTCTTTCTAGAAGTTGCTAGTAACTATTGAAAATCTAGGGAAAACAGGATTCTATTACATCATATTCGTATATGAACTCTCAGAAAATCTCAGAATAAAGCAATGCATTTCCCAGCAACATTCCTGGAGTGCTTGCTCCTCCATGAGGTTTATAAGAAACCTTCTAGAATTCATGAACTTAGTCTTAAAGAACTTCCTTACTCATTATCTCTCTATCAAGTCTAATGCAAAGAGCTACTTTTCCTTCCATAGAAAATATATTTGGTAAAATATGACACCTTATTTATAAATTCCTAATCAGTTAGTCAAAATCTTCTAATGACTGCAAGGATGTAATTTTAGTTAGTCACACATTTTGTAGATAAAAACAGAAGTGATAATCTCAGTTTTAATTCTGGAAAGAGTTGATCAGAAGATAACTTTTAAACAGCTGTACAGTAGGCAGGAACAAAAGATGTGGAAAGGAGTGAAACCTCCTTCTACTTTTCCAAGTGTGCCAACAAATAACCTTATTCGAAACCAGACCAATATTTCTTTTCACAAAGTAAGCTGATAAGGATGCTGGAAAACTTCTAAGCACAAAGCCACATAAATCGGAAAATGTTTAATGATGTACATGTTTTCAATTTCTTTAGGCCCCCTCTTCAAACCCCAGCTAGGAATATGACATTAATTCTCTGATGCAAAACTAAAGCATTGGAAAAACTTACAGTTTCTCCTTTAGTTGAACACTGGGAGATAGATCCAAAGCTGTGAGCCACAGGGAAAGCACTCATCCAAAAAGACTAAACCCAAAAAGGTATTAGCATTATGGATGTGTCTAGCGGCCATTTAATAAAGGGAGCCTTTTGGGAATGAAAAATAATTCATCTAGTTATAAAGGTTCACCAAAATACAATATTTTATATATACTCATTCCCCTGGAAGCAGTGACAGTTGGCTGATCCTGATCCTTCCACAGGAAAGCTATTGAACAACTGGAGACATAGCACAATCTATGAAAAATGAAGAGCTTTCGAAGTGTGAAGAAATGAATGAATGACTAATGCAAAAGACTAAGATTTTTCTAGTCATCCCCTCCCAAACATTGAAGTTGGACCAGAGCAGAAATTAACCAGACTGTCTTTAAGTGCAGTTGACTTTTCACCTATTTAATGGCGTTGGGTGGGTCCCAGAAGACTGGAGACTTAATGGGCTGTGATCTGAGAGACACTGGGAAATGCTACCTTCACCCAATTTGTCTCTAAAACCATCCTGGCATGGAAACTAAAACCCGTATTCACGAGGTCACTTTTTTAATCTAAGATTTAGTCTCCAAAAGTCATCTAATTAAATATATATGCATTTCCTTGAAAGAGAATACACAATAGCATCCACTAACAGAATAATTTATTAATCCGTATCTCAAATTAATAAAGAGATGAATATTGACAATTGAAGGAATGGAACAGGGGGCAAGAGTATTTTGGGAATTAAGGGCAGTAGCCTTAAAGACATGAACGGAGAATAGTTGAAGAGAGAGGGTTGTGGCTAGATCCTGACATGTCCTGGGAAGCCAGAGAGCTGCACCAGGACTTTGAGACTTCGATTGAAGAGGAGCAGACAGATGAGAGGAAAGCCCTAGACAATTTTTTCCCACTTTCACCTAGGAAGGGATGGTCCCAGGTAGTGAGGCAGAAGCCAGGACAGAGTCAAACAGAATTCTCTCCCTAGGTTTCTTTCCAGACCAAGTGCAACTTTCTATTCTCTTCTCTTTTCTCTCTACTGAGAAAGCTGCTACTACCCCTCAACATGCTTTTTCAGATAATAATCTATTTCCTACACTGAGTTCGCACTGTGTGCCAGGAATTGCTGAACATGTTATATGCCTTATCTTATTTACTATTATATGGCAGATGAAGAAATCAAGAAGGCTATCTTATACCTCATAGGCTTCTTATGCAGATTAAATAAGATGAAGCATGAAGGAAGACACACAATCAATGCCATTTCCCTCTGTTCACCTCACCTTCACCCCTGCTGCTGTCCTTGGTGATTGGGAAATCCACTGCCCAACTGCTTACCAAGTCAGGCTAATACTTGAATAGCACATATTTTTATTCTCAGACTGGTTCCATTATTTTTACCCTGTTCAGTCAAAAATTATTGTAGACCTTCAGTTTCACCTCTTGATGACAACGTTAGCCTGAGGAGACCAAATCTGCAAGCATCTTTAACTACCCTCCTTCCCCTTCATTTTAAAACTTCACTACCTCATTTTGGGTAGTAGGGTGCTCTTTGGAATATGAAATTATATTACAGAAGACTTATCATGAGAGAAATAAACCACCATGGAGTAATACTGGGCCCCAGGTGTCCAGTGTTTACAACAAGGCTGGTACACTGTAAGCATTCCATAAATATATTTTTAGAGAATGAAAGAATTAAAGGACTACATCACATTTTTAAATCAGATAAAATATGTTAATATTCTATGTGCCTATAATTCTGTTACAAATCAAACATTACATAAAGCTCAAAGGCAACTATGTCCAAGTATCATGTCTGCCATCCATCATAGTGATTTTCTGATGAAGAATTTTTAGAGTACTGGGAAGTCTCAGGAGTTTCATTAGGTGAGTTCTGCTGATGTTTAATATGAAGATAACTGTTATATGGAAGAAAATTTAGCCAAATCAGAGACTCAAAGGATACCCCTGAATAAAACAACCCTTCTTGCAGTCTATTCAGGCTGCTCTTGCCTGGGTAAAGACCTCAGTCACCCCAACACTAAAATTTATGTGTTGATTGTGCAGAGGCTGCTCTCACTTTACATTCAATGGAGACTGAAAATAAATCTAGGATATGCTGACTAATTCTCCTGCCAGATATCAGCTTTTAACATGCGTGAGATATTCCCACTGTCATTTGCCTGAAGGGCATCAGAGAAAGAAAGGGAAACGTACTTCCTCAGAATGAACTTGGTCTAAGTTCTCACACAGTCAATATCATTACATTTTCTTGAGTTCAAAGCACAGGAATTGTGATGGATAAATAATAAAAATTTTAAAAAATCTGTCAATATTCACCTCCACATTTTAGCAAACATCAAAGTAGAATGGCTCAGAGGCAATCAGCAATTTCTTCTAACAGGAGTCGGCACCCAGATGATCAGACATTTTCTGATTATATGGATTCAGTGTGGATAGTTTCATTATATCCTAGTGCTCTCAATAAAGTGTCTTCTTGCTGATATAAGCACCTATGAGCACTACAGACCTTGAACTGCTCACCATTACTCACCTTCTACAAATAGAAACTAGAGTCATTGCTTATATTCACTGGTTGTCTCATTAATTTCCAACAACAAATTCAAGTCATTTGTTTTCTAAACTAACTTAACCTAATAAGCAGCCCACTGGAGTTGTTAGAGAGAAAAGCAAAAGTGAATGTAAAAAGATAAATTTTTTTAAAAGTCTGAAAGATTTGATATGCTATGTCATCATTACCTAATATACAAATACTTAAACCAAAAAAGCAGTGGAAACATACTTACCTAAAAAAAAGTAGAAGAGTGGGGATGAGTATGGTACACCTCAGAGTCTCCAGAAATTCAATACTGATTAGTTACCCAGAACAATTTAATGACACATTTTGTAAGCAGAAGATGCTTGCAAATAAGTAATTTCATTTCATTACTCTGCGAGACTAGCATGAAAATGAGCAATAAAAGTACAGAGATGGGAAGAAGCAGAGAGAAAACAAAAAGAACATAGGTGAGAATAAGACACAGCCAGAGATGATAATAAACCAGGCAAGGAAGACAGCAAAGGGAGACAGAGGAAAAGAAGAGTAAGCCACTGATGGGAGATGATGTGTGTAATGCAAATCTTATATCTTCTATTCCTTCTATTCTGTGGCCAATTCCCCCGATTCTATGACCTGTAAATGCTTAAAACTCATCTCAGGAATTTTGCAAATGGTAGGGGTTAGGGGAAGGGAGAGGTTTCATTGACTTCAGTTTGAATATCTCTGGGAGAATTCTGAAACCACTTTGATATTTTACCCCTTTTAGGTAATTTGATATTTTTGCTTGGATATCCAACATTTCCTTATCTTTGAAGTTCTATGAGAAGTAAGGGTTAATTTGTAGAAGACTGATCTCCTAAAGGTTGGCCTCCCAGAAAAAGTGTCACCCTCCTACACAGCTCCTTAGAACACAGTCATGAGCAGGGCTTATGGAAATCAATCCTGGTCAACTTCAAGGATAGGAGCATAGTCCCCTGATCACACCAGAGTGAGTAATGAATCATGCTCCTAGATCACTATGTCATACAGGCACAACTGTAAGGCTTGGACCTCAACCCTCATATTATGTCAGGGGAACATGTGGGGCTCTCCTACCCATGAATGCTGGAACTAGAAGAAATTGTTCAGCCAATTATCAGCAAACTCTATGGAAGTGCAGGCCCTCCCCCAACTGGTGAAGAAGATACAGCAGAAAAAGATGAGTTGTAGACACTGATTTCCTAGTGCTGTAATATTGTAAATACTGGACTCAGGAACTTTCGTTAGGAAAAATTGAGAGAACTTCAGTCTCGAATGTAATTGGAATCTTCACCTCAGAGTGGAGTTGAAAATGCTATAGCCTAAGTGGCTGTTTACTGCTTTTCATTAGCAGTTGCTCACATGTCATGGGGTGGGGGGAGAAGAGGAATTGGCTATCTTAAAAACAGGGTAAAAAAAAGCTGGGTTAGGGTGTGTGTTCACCTGGAATATGTTCTATTTAACAATTGGGTCATGTGCATCTGGTGTAGGAACTTTTTTCTACCATAAGTGACACCAATAAATGTTTGTTATTTAAAAAAAAAATAAAAAAAATAAAAAATAAATAAATAAAATTGAAGCTAAGACTTCACTACAATCTTTCAAGATTCTATCCCAGCTCGTTATCAATCAGAAAACAGAACAATGCTTCCTTAATCAGGCAGCTTAAAAGCTCCTCAGCCAAAGGGTTGGAATCCCTCTCTTAGAATCTGGCATTCAGCCATCCAGATCTCTGTGCACTCCCTGAGAACACATGATCCCTCCTGTCTCCCTGAGTTTCCCCCCAATAAACACTACCCCACAAAACCTGATGTGGGTGCTGCCTAGTCATGTAACATTGTTTGCACAATAGTCAGTGACTTTACAAAACATATTTTATTTTTGTAAGTTTCCCCAGATTTTAACTAGATAGAATATTAAGGCTTTGAACCAATTTGAACTTGATACTCTACCTATACTACCTGCTCTACTCGCTGCCCCCCACCTGCAAAGTCACTAGGATGTGCAATTGCAGGTCCTAAAATCAACCTGAACATTAGAAGCACAGTGCATCTTCACCCACATAGCACCCTCTCTTGGTTATGCAGCCCCATCATATCTTTTTGAATGACTGCCCTGTGCTAATTCCAAAGCACTTATGACACCATGAAGAGATGCTTACAGAAATGTCATAAGAGGCCAGTCATGCATTTGATCTCCAGGTGGAAGATAATTTTGATCTCTTCCAGACATCAGATTGCTCCTCTTGCTGAAGTCAGCCACAGGTTGCAAAGTAAAAGAACAAAGACAAATTAACATGAACCTAGTAACCCTAGGGGAAAAAAATCAAAGTGAAGAACGTATACTAATGATAATGAGTAATCAGCATATATAATCTTTCTGTAGAGCAATCAAAAATGCCATCATCACTGTTTGGGGATTAAGAAATATACTGACAAACAAAATGGATTTCCAACACTGAAGAAGTAATATGAGTTCTGCTTGAGGAAGAAAATACTGATCCCCACAAGTATAACCCATTACTCTAACAGCCTCTTCTCCTCCAGTTAGAAGGAACCTTTTTGGTTGTGATAATGCATTATCAAATCAGTAGTATCTTTGTATCTGAACAATTTGGGGAGAATAATAAAAGACTGAAGTAAACAACATTGAAAACCTTCTAAGTCTCTGAAAAGTATAACCTCAAATAAAAGTGGATGCCCTATGTTTGGCTAATTTGAAAATAGAATTGAAAATTCATGACCATGGTACTTTTTAAAAATTTGATAGTTTTTTTGAAATCGTTTTCTAAACTATCTCCTGTTTTGTTCTGAAAGGGAGATTTTTTTCCCTACTTCTCTCTGAAAGTTTTCTCTCAAACATTTTTTTCTTAAGTTTTAAAAAATATGTTGTTCTGTCCTTTTCTCACTTTGAATTACTTCTTCCTCCTGGCTCCTCTCTCTCTCTCTCTCCCCCCCATCCTCCTGTTCTGATTTGAAAGCAGAGTTGGAAATTCTCTGAAAAGTGGAAGTTTTGAAAAATAAAAACCTGCATAGCCTTCTCTCCATCAGTTAATAAAAATGCAGCCTTTTTTCTAGCTGCTTTTTCTTGTGGAGGCTCACTTATCCTGAACTAGTTTTTTTTTTTTTTTTTAACTGAACAAACATTAAAAATCTGTCAGCAGGTATTTTTCAATGTCAGAGGCCTCAAAAAGGCAACAGAAAATCTATTTTCTTTACTGGAGATATTTCTGCTACGATGTTGATTCTCAGCCTATTTCAAGAAGACCTAAGTGTCCCAGGGGACTGATTATAAACTACAGTGTCTTTCATGACTAAATAGTCGGCTTGAATTTGTCCCGTCTTGGCACCAAACTTAAATCTATGCCAGCTACAGAACAGCTGGGTAAATTCTTTCCCAGGAAACACTGCTAAGAGCTTGTGTTGCCTGGAGATTAGAGCACAGGCTCTGGGATCCTGGATCAAGTCCTTATCACTTGTATATTTTTAGGCAAGTGTTGTAATTTTCCTTTGCCTTAGTTTCTCCACCTGTACGGGGGAACAACACTGATGAAAGCACCTAACTCACCTTAGGAGAGTCCTGGTTCTATCCCTTATTGTCTATGCATCCTTGAGCAAGTCTCTTAATGTCCTTGCTCCTTAGTTTCCCCCTCTATACATGGGAATGATGCTGATGAAAGCACCTAACTCACCTTAGCAGAGTCCTTGGCACAAAGGCAACTCTCAAAAAGCATCAATTGCTCTGAAATCAATGTTAAAAGGGTAATGAATTAAGCTAACTTGCCACAATTCCTACTCATTGCACTTTCACATTTCTCTTGATGATATTAATCACTCCATAGAATTACTCTTCAATAATTTTTTGGTAGGAAAATATGCTATGTTACATAGCTACCTGCTATGTAACAAAAGCAGGTTATAGAGACGCTTTGGAAGGTTCGTGTTCCCTTCATCTATAGAAATCTGTTCAGAAAAGTGGGAAATTGGCTCTCTGAGGTTATGCATGCATAAGCTGTTGATCCAAAGGGGCCAATTTCAGAAATCTCTCAGAGTCAGAGGTCTTGGGCCTGAGCCTGTTAGAGTGAGAAACTCCCCCAGGGTAACTCAGCAATGAATTCAGCAGTTAAATTCTCTAGACTAAGCCTCATGTTCTCACCCTGTATACTAATCCATGCACAGTCAAATTATCTCATCCACAACTTCAATCCCTGATTCAACTAAAAAATATATACCTATAAAGATAACAGTCTCCAAGCAAGCCAAGTACATGTTAGTAGGCAGTGTATTTTCTTAGAGTCTTATGAATCACTATCAGAATCCTTCTCGACCCTGTGAAACTTTGAGCAAATTACTTACACTATTTCAGTCTCAGCTTCTAGATATGAAAATTGGGATAAGAACACCTGCCCTAGAGGGAAGTCAAGATGGTGGACTAGAAGCAGCCAGCATCTGTGGTGAGTAAACACTCACCTTTAGATGAATCGTCAAAGAGAGAGTGTTGAGAATCAACAGAGAAGTGAGAGCAGGCACCCAAAATGAAGGAGAGGGAAGTAGGGAAATCTGCTCAGTGGGCTCAGAGGTACCTGGGGCAGGCACCTACACATGGGGTGTGGGCAAGAAAGAGAACCCCAGGGCTCCACACTCACCCCACAGACATTGCTCTCTAAGCTACAAGAGGGCCCTTCTACCTGCAGGCCTCTGGACTGTTAGAGGGAGCTGCCTAGAGACTATGCAAAGGCATTGCTCCAGAGAGAAGGCACATCAGGACACCACTGGCTTCCCAACCCTGGACTCTTTAGCCAGTGCCATTCTGAGGGCCCAGCCCCAGAGCACTGCATCTACCCTGGGGTCAGCCCGCCTCCTTACCAGGGCCAGGGAGGGAGCAGGGAGGACAGGAGCTCTCATGTGCCCTGAGAGAGTGTGCTACAGGTCACCGCCCCCAGGGGACCTGGGTGGAGCAAATGCCCAGGGTTGCTGGCATCCTGGACACTCACACCCTTTGAACCAAAGATTGTGCAGCAGCAGGTTGTTTAGTTTCCATGCATTTATATAGTTTTGAGAGCTCCTCTTGGAGTTGATTTCTAGTTTTATTCCACTATGGTCTGAGAAGATACATGGTATGATTTTTATTTTTTTTAATTTGCTGAGACTTGTTTTATGGCCTAACATATGGTCTATCTTGGGAAATGTTCTATGTGCTGATGAGCAGAATGTATATTCTGCAGTTTGTGGGTAGAATGTTCAGTAAATGCCTGTTAAGTCCACTTGTTCTAGAGTCCCGTTTAAGTCCGGTGTTTCTTTGTTGGCTTTCTGCCTTGATGATCTGTCTAGTTCTGTCAGTGGAGTGTTGACATCCCCCACTATTATTATGTTGCTGTCTATTTCATTTCTTAGGTGTAATAGTATTCGTTTTATGACTCTGGGAGCTCTGGTGTCAGGTGTGTATATATTTAGGATTGTTATATCTCCTTGTTGAATGGGTCCCTTTATCACTATGTAATGACCTTCTTTATCTCTTTTTACTGTTGTTGATTTAAAGTCTGTTTTATTGATACAAGAATAGCTACTCCTGCTCATTTTTGGTTTCAGTTTGCATGGAAGATTTTTTCCACCCCTTCACCTTGAGTCTATGCAACTCTTTATGAGTTAAGTGGGTTTCATGGAGATGGCAGAAATTTAGGTTGTGTTTTTTTATCCACTCCATCGATTTATCTCTTTTAAATGGGGCAATTAGACCATTTATATTCAATGTTAATATTGATAAAATGAGATACTGTTCCAGTCATTGTGTTGATTGTTAACTAGTTGCTTTATACTCTCCCTTGTGTCACTGTTTTATAAGAGCTGTGTGTTTCTTACTTTTGAGTATGTTTACACTGGTGAGTATTGGCTGTTCTTTTCAGTGTTCAGACCACTTTTGAACACTTCTTATAGGGCAGGTTTAGTGGTGAAAAATTCCCTTAGCATTTGCTTGTGTGGGAAAGATTTTATTTCTCCTTCATTTACAAAACTTTGTTTTGCAGGATATAAAATTCTTGGCTGATAGCTTTTCTGTTTAAGAGGACTAAAGATGGGACCCCAATCTCTTCTGACTTGTAAGATTCTTGCTGAGAAGTCTGCTGTTAGACTGATGGATTTTCCTTTGTAAGTTATTGATGCTTTTGTCTTGCAGCTTGTAGGAGTTTCTCCTTCACTTTGACTTTGGTCAGACCAATAGCTATGTGCCTTGGTGATGTTCTATTTGCAATGAATCTTCCAGGAGTTCATTGAGTTACTTGTATCTGGCTGTCTAAATCTCTAGCAAAACCAGGAAAATTTTCCTTCAGTATCCCCTCAAATAGGTTTTCAATGCTTTTTGGTTTTTCTTCTTCTACCTCAGGGATACCTATGATTCTTATATTTGGGTGTTTTACATAGTGCCATAATTCTTGGAGACTTTGTTCATTTGTCTTTATTCTTTTTTCTTTATTTTTAACTGACTGGGTTAATTCAAAAGCCTTGTCTTTGATCTCTGAAATTCTTTCTTTTCCTTGGCTTAATCTGTTGTTAAAACTTTCCACTGTATGTTAAAATTCCCTAAATGACTCTTTCATTTCTGCTGTGTAATTTTTTTAAAATTTGTCTCTTTAGTGAATTTTTCATTCATGTCTTGAAGTATTTTTTTTTTTTTTGGTTTCTTTGTGTTGGTTTTCAACATTCTCATCAATCCCATTGAGCTTACTTATGATTTATATTTTGAATTCCATGTCTGACATTTTGAAAATTTTCTATTTGTTGGAGTCCATTGCTCAAAAGCTAGTGTGATCCTTTGGGAGTGTCAAAGGAGTCTGTTTTTTCATATTGCCAAAGTTTTTATGCTGGTTCCTTCTCATCTGGAATCTCTTCTCTCAGTTCAAAACAGATAGCTCTGTAGTTCACCTGTTCTCTTCTGGGAGTTCTACCATAGAGAGGGAGAGATATGCTGTCTTTTGGCTCATATAGGTAGGTACCCGCTGTGGTGTTGCTGGCACTTTGAGTCAGTTGGACCTCAGACCCCTGGGAGAGTGTTCAGATGCCAGTGGTGGTGGACTAGGTTAGGTAATCCCAAGTTCCCAGCCCCTGCATGGCATGCTTGAGTCCTGGAGGAAGCAGAACAAGACCAGGATGGCAAATTTGCCCTCAAGCCTTCCTGAGTTTAGCCGCTGGCTATGATAATGAGGGTAGAGTAATCTTTCCAGAAGAATTCTCAGGCAGGAGAAGGGTGGATGCTCTGTGAGCCTGTGACACGAGGCTGGACCTTTCCTAATGAAGTTTGCAGAGGTAGGCAGCTGTGGGATGCACAGGCCACTCACACCTCCTTCTCAGCAGTGATAGTGGTCTCTGTCCTCTGGGAGCACAAAAATGCCCAGATGCCAGCTCTACCCTGGCCCATCTGCAGCACAGGTGGTGGAAGCAGCTCATCCTGCTGTGTACAGAGCTACCAGACTGGCTGTGGGCTGTGGCTGAAATGGTCAAGTGGGGGAGGTGTGGTGGTGCCAGGGACTTGTCTCCAGAGAGTGTAGACTCCTACAAGAAAAAATAGACAGCTCAGAGAAAGGACAGCTAGCCCCTCCCTCCCTCAGGGGAGGTGGTAAGTTTTGTCCTTGAGGCACATGGAAGCACTTGCCATGGCTTTTTAGAGACAAAGGAGTGAGTCCCATGCTCCATGGAAGCCCGGGTGTGATAGGTACTTTGTCAGAGGTGGGGCAGCTGCTCTCAGTGCCCTGGCTTAATTATTCCCTGAGGAACCCTCACTGATCCTGAGCAGAAACAGCTGTGGCTGCATTGGCAACAGTGGGTGGGGGAAAGGAAAAGGAGAAGGTTGTGAATGGTAGGGAGCTGCCCTGATCCCCTTTGTCCTATGGGGCCCTCTAGCACGCTGCACTCTCCCTCAGCAGGAAGCAGCCCACCCTGAATGCCCAGGCTCTGGGAGACCCACATTTCCCCAGGGAGCTACTGGTCCCTTAAGGCTGCTGCAATCCAAGCGGGTGCTGGGGAGCATTGGCTGTGGATCATTGGCTGTGGAGCATTGGCTGTAGAACCCCAGGGTGTGAGATTTCTGGGTCTGGATAGCTGCAAAAACACTGCCTGTCCATGAAGAGAGGGAAATGAGCCTCACCCTCCATGTAGAACCCAGGCGCAGTGAGCCAAGTACTATTGGGTGTGTACCCCCACTGCAAGCATAGAACTGGCCATCCTGCAGCACATCTATGCCAAAAGTTCACACTTGGGAGCAAAGGTGGCTATGTCCACAGCGTTGTGGGGGGGTAGGAGAGGAGTTCCCTGTCTCCATGTCTCTTCCTGGCACTGGTGCTGCTTCTACTCTGTGGTGGGGACATTCTCCTACCCAATGGATTCCTCTCTGCACTCACCTCCCCACTTGGCAGGGATGCAGATAACTTTGGATCACAAGACAGGAGCTCTCTGGTCCAGGAGAGTACCCATTCTATTTTCTCTGTCCTTAAATGCATTAGCGGTACTTTCCAGTCCCCTTGGGGTAGCCTGCTCTACGGGTCAGAACTCTGGGAATAATGCTGCTCTCCTGTATCTTCCTGTTCCTTTGTGGTTGTCATAGTCCAAGTGGGTGCTGGGGAATGTTTGTGTGGAACTCAGTGACAAGGAGACTGAAGGGCTGTGATCTACCCAGCAGGATAGAGGGACCCAGCATGTGCACAGGCAATATAGTGCCTACTATCTCAGCTCAGGTCTGTGGTTGGGGGAACCGACTCTACACGGTCCTGCAGCGTGGTGCTCTGCCCCCAAAAAGCTCTCAGTGGTCCTGCAGCCTGGTGCTCTGCCCCTCAAAAGTTCTCACTTCGCTGATGGCAGCAGCACCTGGATTTGTCAGGGTGGAGGGCTCTCTGACAGATTGGGAGTTGGCAGACTGCCACATGTGTGAGGGAGGAAAAGTAAACACTCCCTCCTACCTTTTTCTCCAGACTCTGAATCCCTTGGGGTTTGGTCTCTGCCAAAATCTTGCTCCTTCTTGTTCTGCTCTACAACTTCTTCCTGAGGGATCTCTGACAAAGGTGATTTCTGGCACCTTTTCTTCAGTATTTCACCTGGGCTTTGCTTTTTCACCTGAAATTTTTTCTTCTTTTTGAGAAGATCTGGCAACTGATGTCTCTAGTCAGGTATCTTGCCTGCTATCCCAGGGTTTTTTATTTTGGACACCAGACAAGAATTCCCTTTATGTGGTAAAACTGGGTCACATGAATCCTCCTAACTGAAAGGGAGTCTGGGAGACTATGTGGCAGAAAACAGAACTGTCATAATTGGCTTAGACAATGGCACATTACAACAAATTCAACGTTATGTAAGAAGGGAACAACTACGGTGTTGCATAGCGTTTGGCACATATCTATAAAATACCTAGTTAAGATGTATTTGTCTTAGTCAAAACCACAATGAGATATCACTTAACTACAGTGATAATGGCCTTTATCAAAAAGTCCCATAACAATAAATGTTGGCGTGGATGCGGAGAGACAGGAACACTCATACACTGCTGGTGGGACTGCAAACTAGTGCAACCTCTGTGGAAAGCAATATGGAGATACCTTAAACAGATACAAGTAGACCTACCATTTGATCCAGTAATCCCATTATTGGGCATCTACCCAAAAGAACAAAAGACATTCTATAAAAAAGACATCTGCACCCAAATGTTTATAGCAGCACAATTCCCAATTGCAAAGACATGGAAACAACCCAAGTGCCCATCTACTAAGTGAAGTATCCCAAGAATGGAAAAATGAGCACCACATGTATTCACCATCAAATTGGTTTCACTGATCATCACCTAAGAGCACATTTAGGAATAACATTGTCAGGCAGATGTGGGTGGGGGAGGGGATGGGTGTATCTATACATAATGAGTGTGATGCGCACTGTCTAGGGGATGGACACGTTTGAAGCTCTGACGGGGGGCGTGGGGGCAGCGGCAATATACGTAACCAAACTTTTGTACCCCCACAATATGCTGAAATAATAATAATTTTTAAAAAGATGTATTTGTCTTTATAAGGCAAGTGCAATACTCTGTTACTTCTAGAAAAAAATACCATAAACTAGGTGGCTTGTTAACAACAAAAATTTATTTCTCATAGTTCTAGAGGCTGGGAAGTCCAAGATCAAGGTGCTGGCAGATTCAGTGTCTGGGGAGGGCCCACTTTCTGGTTCCTAGATGGGCATCTATTCTCTATGTCCTCACATGAAGGAAGGTACAAGGGAGTACCGTGTGATCTCTTGTATAAGAGCACTAATCTCATTCATGAGGGCTCCATCCTCATGAGCTAATCACCTTCCAAAGGCCCCACCTGTAAATGCCATCACATTGGAGATTAGGTTTCAACATATGTCCCCCAATATGTTTGTGGGGGACATAAACATTTAGTCCATTGCAATAACTATATGTCTTGATATTTCATGATACATGGTAATTTCTCTTCTGCTCCTGTGGACACAGTATTTCCTGATGGTGCTGTCATGGTGGCTGAGGTGGTCTGTTGTGAAGTAAAAAGGAGAGAAGGGGTCTCTCTTTTGGTTGCACTCTGTTAGAGGAACCCTAGAATAGTGTTGCTCATTCCACAGTGTGTTAAAAGAGTCAATGAAAAAGTCCTTTTAGCATTCACTCATTGTCCTCTCTTGCACTAGAACTTAGACATGCATCCTGAATGATGGAAGCAATTTTGTGGAGGGAGGACCAGACATTGTGAGGTCACTTTATGCCTATAATAGGAGGGAAGAGAAAATAAAGGGGAAGCAGGGATGCTAGCCCAACCCACACAACTAAATTTCGGTAAGCAGTAATGGCACAGAGGCAGGGCTTGCTTCATGGGTCTGTGGCCTATACAGTTTAACAAGTCCTTACAATTGGTTTAATGCTCTTCAGTCACCACATTGAAATTCTTAATAATATTTGAACAAGGGACCACACATTTTCATTTTGTACTGAGCCCACAAAATATATAGCCAGTCCTATATTGAGGTAACAGAAAGCCAGATGTGATATCTCTACAAGATTCCCTGCCTGATAAAAATATGTTTTCTTAGACTTTTATCCATTCCTATAATCAATGCTTTCAGGGTTATATTGTCAATCTAGTCTATGTAGGGCAGTTCACACATTCTGCCTGACTATATAATTTCAGTTTTCTTGACACTGGTAATTTCCTCAGAAGCATTCAGATGAAAAATAACTAAAATTCCTTTTCAAATCTTAGCAGAGTTAGAGAGGCTGCCTCTGTGATACTCTCTTGCACAACCTTATGCAAAGGCTCAGCTCTGAGATGGGGATCAGGCCGTGCCTGTGAGGCATGCAGACTAGATCAAGGGCCATATCAGAAGCTAAGTTAGTCCTAAGACTTTGCAGAACTAGAGAGAAATTGCTTCTGCTGCCTCCAGAGCATGGGAAAGTTTTAAGCAATTCCGCCAACACTCAAGGCATATAGAAGCTAATCTAGGCTGTAGGCTCAAAGGCTCAACAGGGCAGCAGTTCTTGGGAAGCTTCCATGAATTCTACAGAACATCTCTGAGGCCCTGAAGGATCCAAGAAAGCACCAGGACATCTTTAGGTTCTCATCTTCCCACTCTTCCTCATAACCTCAGGTATAAAAGAAAACAACTACATTCTCCCCTTATCTGGAGATGTTCCTCCAATAATAAAGGAGAAGAAGGAGTAATGGGGTAGGAGAAATGAGAAAGCAGAAAGCTTTTTCAAGGCAGAAGAGGTTGTCGACATTGTGAAATGCTATAGGGTGATAAAGGAGGATGAAGCCAAAGAAAAAACCATTAAGCAATTAGACCTTGTACAGGGAAATTTCTATAGAGTGGTAGAGGTTGATGCCAGGACCTGAGGAAAGAATGGAAAATGAAAAAAGAAAAGAGCTCATTTATTGTGTAAACTTTTTCTAATTATTTTGGTGAAGACAAGAAAAAAAATAGAGTGATAGGTCAAGTGATATCACTGGCAGGGGAAGGAACATGAAATAAAGGTTTTCCTCAGCTCTGTGTCACAGAAAGCTCAACCAGACATTTGGTTCTCTTCTAAATATTCTAAATATATAAAATGCTCATTCTTAATAACAATCATCTGATAAAATGTTCCACAGATAATTGAACACTACTGAAACTCTTTTCTTAAATGCTAATGGAAAATAATATAAAATATTCCTTTCTGGTTTCTTAAAGGAAAAAAATGTATATGTGAGAGGCAAAAGTAAAGAGAAGCAAATATATAGTTATTCCCTAGAGGAAAGTCATGGTTCAAAAGTTAAATGACTATATCAGAAGTGATGCTAACCTAAGAAGTGAGCAAGAAAACTCCATTAGGATGATTTTTCTTTCCTCTGAGCTATAGTGCTCTATCCCATGAGAATGCTAGGGGAATTTTACAGAATAAAGGTTTCCCCTTTATTGCAGTGATTCTCCTCCATTGCAGAGTTTTTTCAAATAAAGGCCCTTCGGCTGTCCATCATGGCAAAGTTCAAATAAGTCAGTGTTTCTTACTCAGGCCTAAAGCCAAAGTCTCTGAGGCAACTGCAAGGTGCCATATGGTACTGCACCTGCTATAAGCTTGTTTTCACTTCTGTCAGTGAGTTCAGAGTCCTGAGACTGCATGGGTTACCTGCCAAGTGCTTATGCCATAAGTGTGTCTAAGTCAAATTCCTCTTTGTTTTCCAGCTTTCTATACTAAACTTTTTACCTTGGTCTCCAAAAGAGTAGAAAAACTGTGTACAATGATGCAGATATGGCATATTCTTAGAAGACTTCTTTCGCAAGTCGCTAAATATTATTGGGGGAAAAAAGGCATTTTTGCAAAGCCTGGAATAAAAGTGCTTGATATGAAATTGGTAAAACTAAATTGCATTGTCAAAAACCAAATATGCAAAGACTGCTTCTTCTTCTTCTATGAGTATATTTCTCTGGATACCCAAAAAGGCTGTTGCTTTCTATATCCTTTGTATTCTGAATCTAATCTGGCATCAAAACTCTGATACAGATCTGCAAATAGGATATCCAGGTATAACTAGTAACAGCTACCACAACTGCCATGGGAAATCTAAAGCTTTTGGCAAGATGTTGCATGAACATCATTTGCTTAGCTTGGCAGATAGTAGTTCACATGTGTTTGCTGGAGGCTAGCAGAGTAGCTAAGAGAGCAAGCTCTAGATCCAGACTGTCCGGAATTGTATCACAGCTCCACCATTTACTATGTGACTTTGGGCAAGCTACTTAACATCTATTAGCCTCAGTTTCCTCATTTGTAAACAGGGATAATTCCTACCTGATGAAGTTGTAAAAATTAGATAAAGTCTCGGGGAGGGGTGCCTAGCACACAGTAAAATCCAAAAGTGTTACTTTTTATTATTAATAGGAAAGTACTTTTCTCCCATTATTTTTAATAATGTTATTCTTTGCACCATCCTTCCAGAACTTAGTCCTCATCTTTGCAGAGTTAGAGTCTCAATTTGGACTTGCCCCTGAAGGAAATGTTGAAAGTCTAATTCTGCCTCCTCACTGACCAAAAAAACACAAACTATTTAAAAGTTCCTGCAAATTATCAAAGATTATACTTTATTTGATTTTGGGACACAGTGTTTTCCTTTGAACACCCAACCATAAATTGGGACATTCATTTCATATACACTGAATTACAATGCCATGTATGTGGCCATTTGGGGGTTATGATAAAAGCAGCAATTTAGAAACTAGGTGAAAGGAAACACTATAAACAAGAGAATATTTTCTCCTTTCTAAATGTCACACATGGTGATTAAACTTTGAGGCTTCATAATAATTCTTCTGATTAGCACAGTAGACTAGCACTTTAAAAGCATCTTCTCATGCAAGGTACCCAGAACAATCTCTGTGAAAGAGACAAATCAGTGATCACTTATCCTTTCCCAGATATGGAACCTGAGGCTGCTGGAGGTCAGGTTTTCGTCCAGGGTCACACTGCCAGTTAGTGATTGGACAGGGGCTTGAACCAACCCTTCTTTTCTTCATGGCTGGTGCCCTTTGACATAGTCCAAGATCCCTCCAAAATACATGAGCTAACCAAGAGAAATGAGGGACACACTCATCTTTTAATTTAAATTGTTTCAAAATATTGAGACTTAAACAGTATCAGCCAAATCAATTGATGCTCTTGCAGCATCCTGGGTCATTCACTGGAGGAGTCTGAGTCAGTTCCATAGTTCCCTAGGTTTTACTGAGTACTCAGAAAAGGGAAGTAATGAGCAAATCCTTTAAGTATTTAAAAAATGTTTCTAGAAGCACAAAGAAATATGAAAGACTACAGTTTTTAAATCCACCATGTGTACACAGTAATCCCTCTCACACTAAGAGTCAGTAGCTGCAGCAGGCCCTTTTTCTATATCAAACACTCCCATCATCTTAAAAGTAAAATATAACATTAATTTTTTAGTTCTTTTTCCAAAATACATTAAAACTATGCACAAAGGGTCAACATGTTCCAATTAGTAATATTAAAGCCTGAGATCATTTTAGATCAAGTAATATCTAGGAAAAAAGATAATTTACTTGGATTAGAATATATTAGAACTGGTTTTATGAAGGAAGCTCCTACTATATATTGATTTTATCTGCTTAAAAACTAGCATTTTAATTAACTTTCTTTGGTTACTGGCAAAGGATGCCAGGGTAAAATGCATGATCCCAGCCCTTCTGAAGAAGCAAAGTAATATCAAATAAAAAGTGTGAAGTTTGGAGATGGATAACCTTGGCTTATCTCCTAGATCTTTCAATTTGCTAGCTGAGAGCTTTGGCAATGTCCTACCCATGTCTAGAAAAGAGGAATGATAATGAAATCTCGCCAGGTAGTTGTAAAGATTAAAATAATTTATGTGAAGGGCCTGTAGTATTTATTATTATGTTTCTGACTACATAGCACTATTTGAACACCCTTCCTCAGTTTGGGAAATTTCTCATCTTATGGCCCCTCTTTCTGAAAACATAAACCAAGAACCCTAACCCTTTCTACACCCCAGGCACAGACATGACTTAGCCTCCCCTCCAACACCCCCAGCCCCCACAGTCAGATGCTCCTCCCAGTGGGCATTTCCAGTTTTGGCAGCAGGAGCTGGGGCCAGTACCCTGCAGCAGTGCCAATAGGATCTCACTGGAACAATCCAGCAATGTAATTTCAGCTAATATCAGTTCATAAACTAATGTAACTTAAACCCTTTAGCAAGACTGCTGGAGTGATTTTGGTTATTAGCAACCAAAAACCCTGATCGAAGCAAAATCTATTCTCGAATATGGCATGAAGTACACATCCAACAAATGATAGTTCTCCATCACCCCTCTGTATTGTGTCCACTATATTAAAGAGTATTTCCTATTAGCAGTTAACTTTTGTTGAATACTTATTACGAGCCAGAAAGATGAGAAAACTAAAGCATAGTGATTATATTAATTACCAAAGTTCAAGTGGCTAATAAATGGTAGGACCCAAATTGGCTCATCAACATCATAAATAAAACCTATTTTATAAATAGGAATCTGGTGCACAGAGAGGCAGATAACCTCTCAAAATCACAGAGCTCATGAGCAAAGCAGCCAGGATTTCACAATATACTACTATGCTTTCCTTTAATGTCAATCATACAGCACTGGGGCTTATCTTTTTAATAATATCACCAATTACAAACACAATTCAAATCTTGGTATCTAGAAGAATTCTCTCTTTGACTTTTTTCAATAAGCATAATGAAAAGCCCCCCACTCCTCAATGTGAATGGAATCCTGTCTTTTAATCTTCAAGTTGTCCTCAAAATGAGTTCAGGCAAGTGGCATATTCTATACTTGAAGAGTAAGGAACGAAGTCATTATTCTTTGATCGATCCTGATGCCCTATTATCTTCCACTCTGGAACTACAGACTGTAAATTAAATAGTCAATAAATCTCACAGGGTTCATTATAGTTATAGATTCTGGACATCAATTCCTGATTTTGGTACTTCTGTTGATTAGCTGACTATATAGCGCCAAACAAGTGAAAACAGTCCTATCTATGAGATGCCCTTTACTACTGAAAGCTATAATTCTCTTTGTTATATACTACCTCTATAAAAGTCATTAAACATGGCTTTAGCACTAAGGATACTGAAGTAATTGTTGCTGTTCTTGTGGCAAAATAGGTAAGAGCCTGTCGCAACACATAGCAGATACTCAATAGGTCTCAATTAATTTTTTTTAAAAAATGAATACTTATGATGCCCGTGCTTTGTACTGAATATTATGCTGAACACAATCTACAGATTTTATTTTGTAATGAGACACACTTTTTTTAAAAACAAGGAAGACGAGATTTCAGCTTTGAGCCTACCAGGTCAGATGCTTGGAAGCGTTCAAAACATTACCTTCTCAATTTCTTCCTTTTGAGGTTGTTTCATTCCTGGAAATACGATAAACAGAAAGCATAAGAACCAGAGGCACAGGAGCAAAAAGCTGTTCATAGTGTTCCTGTTCACATTAGAAACAGGAAACCATAAAACTTGAAAGAATAGTCTTGGTCTCATTTCAACTACAACCAAATTTGAATGACCTAAGGGACAATTTGGCTACATGTAAACACTTCACACTCATTTGAGACATCAGATTTCTCTTTTGACAGCTCCAATATATAAGTGACACAGTTCTTCATACTGCCACAGGTTCAAAAGTAAAAAACTAGACAATAATTTCAATGGTTGAGAAAAAGAAGTTAGAATCCTTTTTTACTCAGTCCATTTGATCATACATTTTGGCCTCAGTGCTTTGCAATTTTTTTTTCTTTTTTAGTTTAAGAACAAAAGGAAGCACCCAAAAGGGTAGAGAATCTCTTTGGGTCATGTTGGGACAATAAAGGCACATAACCAAAGATTGGCAAGTCAAGACAGGGAATATTTCAGAGAGTGTGCTGCAGTTTCCAAGTCTTCTAATACAATAAAGCCTGAGGCCTGCTATCTCCAGACCTGTAACAGCCGAGGCTGCAGAAGCTGTTGGATCCTTGAAGTTTCAAAGCAAGTTTACATGAGCTGACTACACTACCAGAGAGGCCTGACACTAAAGAGAGACAGCATGTGTGCATAAAAAAGGCTGGGAACACAGGAAGGGCTCTTCTGAAAAAAAGATGTGGAAGTCACATGAAAATGCCAACAAAAAGGAAAACTGGCTTCCTTGGCTATATATGTAGATGATCACCCTCAGCTAATAATGCTAAATGCCAAAGAGCTAACATCTTTCCTGCCGACCCACAAGGGAGATGTATGAGGAAATACTGGTAGGATTCTTGCAAGGCTGAATTTCCAAAGCAGCTTCAAAGGGAATTGTAAGGAAGATGTGAGAACATCAGGGGAAATCAGTGCTGTATGTGCAAAGGAAATGTTTCACTGCACAGAGCTAACTGTTCTGTCGTACACTTGTTCCAACAGGAGATTTATTAAAGCTTAATTGAAACTTATGTAGTTATTATACATGACAGAACACGTGACATGAAAAAGCAGGCCACCAAGATTTGGGAAGATGTCCCCATGTACCTTGGTCATTGACAACTTCTTCTTAGTAAAAGGAATTTAAAGTCCTGCTTATTCTACTATTTATCATCTTCCCTCCTAATTTTTAACTAAAACTCCAAATCACTAAGGTGAGTTATTATTTTGATTAATTTGGCATTAAACAGTTAGGAAGTGATATATTTAACCCTCTCAAAGGGAATTTTTCCTGCCAAAGGGACTGTTCATAACCAAGGTCAATCTCCAATTGGTAGATGATTCTCCCTTCACTCTCCTAATGGCAGGCATTTCAGACTAAACAAACTTTTTGTCAGCATTCTTTAAAATATACCTTGGAGGTGACTACATGTTCTGACTAAGCCAGACACTAGCTATAATAGGTACTTTGCACTTGTACCCTGAATCCCCTCTGGTGCTAATTAGTATTTGTAAAATGGAAATTTTTTATAGCATTTCATCACCAAAGTACATTAAGTACCAACATTTATAAAAGATTTTGAGACTCACTGAAAAAAAAAACCAAGGTGAAATAATCTTTTTATTGCTTTATGAAATGTAAGAAAGATACTAGTCCAACATAATTATATGATTTTATAAATTATATAAAATTAAATATTTAATTATGAGGATCAAATTAAAAATTTACTTGTGAAATAGTCTTTTTAAAAAACACTAGAAATAAAGTATATAATATTGCATCTTCTCATCTCTCTTTTGAAAATGAATTTCAAAGAAAATATAAGCCCATTATTAATCTAAACTATATAACAACTTGATTCTATACATATATGTTCATTGAATGATTTAGATATCTTTAAAATGCCCAATTCAATATGACACATAAAAAAATCACAAAAGAGAAATGGACCTATCATATCTGATTTAGATATTCATTTTAAAGTAAGAAAAATCTTAAAGAAATTTCAAGAGTTGAGAAATTTTACACTGTATCTTGAGCCAAGAGCTAGGATAATAATCAGAGATCTACTAAATTATAATCTGGTCATCATTTCTTACACAAAGTGTGATGGTTAATTTTGTACCAATTTGACTGACTGACCATGGAGTGCCCAGATACTTGGCCAAATAGTCTTCGTGTGTCTGTGAGGGTATTTTTGGTTAATACTAACATTTGAATCAATAGACTAAGTAATGCAGATTTCCCTCCTTAATGTGGGTGGGCTTCATCCAATCAGCTGAAAGCCTAAATAGACTAAAAAGATACACACACATACATGTTAGTAAGGGGGAACTCCTCCTGCCTAACTACTTTAGCGGGAACATTGTTCTTTTCCAGCTTTCAGACTCAGAGTGAACCATTGGCACTTCTAGGGTTTCCCTGAGCCTTCCAGCAAAGCAACTGGAACACCAGCTCTCCTGCTTCTCAAGCCTTCAGACTTTGACTCAGATTGGAACTACACGTCAACTCTCCTGAGTCCCCTGGTCTCTTCCAATTGCAGATCTTAGGACTTCTCAGTCTTCATAATCATGTGTTCTTTATAATAAACACACACACACACACACACACACACACACACCATCCTATTGGCTGTTTCTCTGTAATACCCTAATACACTAAGTTGCAAGCAAACAGTGTTGTAATAAAAGAAAGGAACTCACTAAACCTTCAGGTGATCAAAACTTCCCTTTCCTAAATAACTTTGAGGAAGTTAATATTTATTAAAAACGGAATAAACTCCATTTCCTAATAACCACACTAAATCCTTTTGAAAAAACTGAAAATAACATGTGTATGAAACAAAAATTTCTTAAAACTTTCTTAATGGCCATCAGATTCAAAACAAGCATGAGAAATGGACAAACAAGTTAACAGATCTGAAATTTTGTCAATGCTTTCTTAAAGAGAAAAGTTCATTTTTTAGGTATTTTTATCAAAGAATGCAGCATCATAAATTGCATTAAAAAACTGACTATTAATAGAAAGAGGACCAAAAAGAAGTAGAGAGTCACAAGAAAACAAAAAAAAAAAATCTAAAGGGAAGAACAAAAATTCCCTTGTCCATTTAATACCATTTAGAAAAGGAAGCAACATTTGATCAAAAGCAACCCACTGGTTTCTCAGCAAGAAGGGTTACTTTTCAACATATAGGATGTTTACATAAAAGTGGAATATTTTCTTCTCTTTAAATTCATACCAACTTCTCTCAAATCAACACCTGCTCCAAATTTCCAACAGATTTTTAATTCAACATATTCTAGAAATTTATAGTCACCTGAAGTTTTGTTGACTGACAGAATCTGTTACAAACCATAGTATCAAATATTTAGAGGGAATAATAAATTTACTTTAAAAGTTCCTTACTATTGGGAAAAAGTAAGGCACACTATCCAATAAAGAGTGTTAGTATATTTGGGGAAAAATATAGTGGACATCTGCATCTCACACCAAATATAAATAACGAGCTAAATATATGGCAAAAACATTCCAGTGATAGCAGAAAATATGGAATATCTTTTTATAGTCTTTTGGTGGACAATGTATACCTAGACAAGACCCAAAACTCAGAAGTCATAAAGAAAAAGACTATTAGACTGGATTACATAAAATGCTAAATTTTTGTGAAGCAAAACCAATTATCCTATCTCCTTTAGGAACAAGTCATTGTCTTCAGTCCACATTCCCAATTCAGTTAACTAACACTTAAGCTTTGTAGGAGATGCTACCATTGGTGGTTCTAGCAAATCTCTCTCTCAGTACAAGATTCAGGCAATAAAATCCAACCCCTGTCCAGCCAGAGTCACCTCTTGCCTTGCTACTGGTTACCTCAGGAGTAGATCAAGGTTCTTTGGGGCTCATGGTTTATATAAATTTGAGGGGTTATTTCTAAGAAAAAAGAACATCATATTACAAATATAAAGTTAGGTATACAAGTGAATGTTTATTTAAAATGAGAAAATAAATCATAATTTATAAAATGAAAAATATTGATACATAAAAATTTTTTAATCTAGAAAAATAACATATTTTATTGTCACACTCTATGTTTTCCTCATTTTTGCTTCCTGTTTTCTGATCACTTTTTTATGACAATTATGTAATATTATTTTCTAGTAAGGATAAAAGGATAGTCTTTCGTCTATAAAAGTTGATGGAAATTTGTTTTATTATCAGGTTCACAAAGGTTTCTTTTGAGCTTTCCAAGAAGGAGCACCAGAGGTCACATTCTCATCCACTTTGATCATGATTTGGGAAGCCATTCCTGCACCAGAGGGCCTAACAATAGCTTAGCTATGTATCAAAGTGACTGAGAACCATATATAGCCTAATAACCCCAGGCTAATTAATGAGCCAGCTCATCCTTCTCTTACTCAGATCCCAAAAATGTCCACAATAAATTCCAACTCACCTGCTAAGAAGGGAAATGGGAAAACTGGAATGGAAAAAGACAACAGTTTCAATTTGAGTTGGCAAAGTATCTTACTTTGCAAATTTTACAAAGGCATATAACCATATAAAAGCATTACTAGGATTCCTCACAGAGCCTTGGAAAGTGTCCTTGCCAGCAAGGGGCCCTGAAACTGAAGCTTTATTAGATTAACAGCTAAATTCATCTGTGGTGTCTTCCCAAGACAGGACAAGTGAATGAAGAGCTAGAAGAAGAAGAGGCAAATGAGCGGCAGAAGTAGTGATTTGAAGAAGTCCATAATCACAAACTGGCACACATCCTGTCCACTTCTAGGGAGGGTTGTTGGTGTGAAGTAGAGAAGGGAACAAAATCAGAATGAAATGCTTTAGAATGTATCACTCAGTCAGAGTAGGAGCCATGTGGGAATTGAATATACAACATCATACTGCAGACATATGTGTACAGAGCAAATTGATAATGAGGAGGTCTGCTAAGAGGAAGGAAGGAGAGAGAAGGGGGAGCCTGGCACTGGCTAAAATACATATACAATTTTGTTTAACTTCCACAACAATCCTGGGTATTGTTATGCCCATTTTACAGATAGAACTGAACATCAGACAAGTTATGCAACTTTCCCAAGGACACATTACAAGTTACTAGCCCTGTTTCCCCCACCTTACTGCCTGCCTACATTGGCAGTAAAGACTTTCTCATGCACCTCAAATAGCAAATCCCAAAACATACGTACTTTTCAGTACAAGGTGTCAAAGTCAAATAAAATATGTAGGAAAGAATTTCTAAATTTAACATTTTATTTGGGATATAAGAATTGCAATTCAGGACATACACACAGATCGGATGGTCTTCAGTATGTCTGAAGAACAAAGAGGAAATTGGAGGTTTTACAAAAAGGAGAAATATTATGTACTGTTTTTCCAGAAAGTTCATTGGCACTAGTAAAGTTTGGGGGAGGTGGCAAGCTCTGCTGGTGAGTGACAGTGGTGAGTAAAACTAGTCTTAGAGTTGCAACAGGTTGTTTCAGAAGCCATTAGATAAAACTAGTTTCAGGGACAGCTGGTAGTTTGAGCAGCCAGAGAATTCCATTCTTGGAGAAATGTGCCGTAAGTGTTTCTCCCCGTGGCTTCTTGACTCACTGTTAGTTGGGTATGAAAAGAATGACCCAATTTGTATGATCAACTTTCACAAAGGTCACAGCCATTCAAATTGGCCTATGAAAGTGACTAAATCAGTAGTTAGAGAAAATTATTTAAACTATCATCAATCTTGTGTAAAGCTGTTGAGGACAAAGGAGGCAGGACTTCCCAGAAAATGGCAATTCAATAATAAAGCTGTTCTTCAGCTTTCAATCAAGCTTTCCACCTACATGCTTTTGGAGTAGGTATCTGAGCTTCCTCCTGTGTAATGATACTGAACTGGAGACTGTGAGCTTGTGTCAAGTGGGCATTGAATGAGAGACGTCCACTCCCCCGAATAGGGATTTGTCAGCAATTTCCCATAAAACACAGGTCTCAAGATAGGCAAATCAAAGTGTGACTGGTATGTAAAAATTGAGTCAATTTAAGTATAAAGTGGGTCTAACATAAATGAAAACCGGACAGAGAGTACAAACATAAATTGTGATAAAAATTCATTTAGAAGAAATAAATACGGAGAGATCTGTGAGGTGAGTTTAGAGAGTTTAAATGTCAGACAGTATTTAGAAATCACAAAATCATTGTTTTCTTCATAATCAGAAAATAGAGGCAGGGTTAAATAATGACTCATTTACATCTAAAATAACTTAGGCCTATTTTCTCCTTTATTGAAATAATATATTCAGTAATAGATATTTTCAGAAGTGAAAGATATATGTGTATGTGTATATATATTTTTTTCCAGAACTTATTCTTTTGTATATTACCAATATATAGTGATGCTGTAAAAGAGTTAAGAGCAAATATGGTAAAGGCAGAGGATGAAGCAGGAAAATTAATGCTTAAAATAGAATTCTCAAAAATCAGTGACAGTAAAGGTAAATGATAAGTGAAATTGTATATTTCACAAATGTAGTCATATAAAAGAAGATAGCTTCTGAAAGATTGAATTACCCCATTCATTCTGAAGAAAAAAATGAAAGGTTTATTATACATAGATGCTATGGAGTGGAACTAAATTTAGAGTGATCATAAAACTTTAACTTGCTATCCCAAGCATTTGGAAGTGTAACAAATCTCAAGATTGGGTTGCAGAGCCGCTTTCAAAAGGGTATCACATGTTTGAAATCCACACAGTCACATGGAGTGAAGACTAACAACTGGGATTTCATGGATACAACCAGCTCTTTGAATGTTTTCTCAGATGAGGGGTACAACAAGCAAAATGAGAATCCACTTGGAAAGTTATGCCATTTAGAAAACAGTTAGACAAATTTCACCCCAGCTCAGGTTTTTTGGTTTCGGAGGGTTTTTTGACAGACTTTTTTTTATTTTAATTTCAAAATATTAATGGGGTACAAATGCTCTTGTTATGTGGATACATTGTATAATGCTTAAGTCGGGGCTTTTAGTGTGCCTGTCACCAGAATAGTGTTCACTGTACCTGATAGGTAAGTTTTATCGCCCACCTACCACTCACCCTCCCCCTTTCTTGGTTTCCAATGTCTTCACATCTCTTTGTGCCTGTATGTACCCACTGTCTAGCTCCCACTTATTCATAAGAACATGTGGTGTTTGTTTTTCCATTCCTGAGATACTTCACTTGAGATAATGGTCTCCAGTCAATAAACAAAAAAGTAAAAGGGAAGTGGTGGCATCTTAAAAAGGCAAAGACATTTCACTTTCTTGCTTGCTTTATGTATTAGATCTTGCCCTTTAATCTTTCCTATAGACCTTAGGTTTATCCATATGTCAACCTCACTAATGCAAAGCCCTCTGATGTCTGAACAAGTAAGTGCTTGTGTATGCTTAAGTATGTGTGTACTTTAAAATGAGCTGGTTTTCTTTGACTTCTTAATCCTTTTCTATAGATCCTTAATTCTCAATAAATAACATTCTTTATAACAACACTGGTCTGCACAAGCATGCAAGCAGCACAACCTAATGGCAGCTACCCATGTTAAGGCAGTCAAACCAGACAGACTGCTGTGACATTTGGATGCCTTTCTAAAGGGAAACAAATATCATACAAACAAATATCACAAGTGGGCATTATGACTCAAGTTCTGAAATCATTCACTACCCTTATGCTCCCTTGAGAAGTAAGTAATTACAAGAAAAACTTTCCTGAAACTTTCCCCCGAAACTTCCCTTCATCCCTGCTTATAGAATCCTTAATCTTTTTTGTCTTTCTTTTTTCAATGGCTTTCATCTTGGCTACTGTTCCCTTGTATAGCATATCTGTCAAAATTATATAAAATATAAAAACTCTATTTTTTAAATACAAAAATGGATTTAATTTTACACACTAGTGTCATCAGTTACTCCTTGGTCTTTAAGTGATGAAGCTCATGTGAATTCTATCTCATGGATTAAAAAATAAATAAATAAGCT
>CM052441.1:64582331-64605298 GCA_028533085.1 Varecia variegata | reverse complement strand
CCAGAAAATTGGTTTCCCTGATCAACACCTGGGTGCACATTTGGGAATGATACCAATTGGGTGTCGGACAGAGGTGGGGGGAGGGGATGGGTGTATATCTACATGATGAGAGCGAAGCGAACTGTCAGTGGAATAGACATACTTGAAGATCTGACTCGGGGTGTTGGGGGTGGGGGAGGGGACGGGTGTTTACCTACATGATGAGTGCGATGTGCACTGTTGGGGGAATGGACACCCTTGAGGCTCAGTCTCGGGGGGTTGGGAGGGGCATGGGCAATATACTTAACCAGAACGGTTGTACGCCCATAATAAGCTATAATAAATAAATAAAAAAAACTTACTAGCTACTAGTCTCTTAGATGTTAAAGGTTAAACACAGCTGAAGATTTCACTGACACATCATTTCTAGACTTGAAGATTGACATTTTACTAACCTCTGTGCTCTGCCTAGGACACTCTCTGGAGTAGCTGGCAGCTACTGGAAGCCAACTGAGATAAGGATTGGGTGGCAAGGCAACATCCTTAATTTCGTCTTTGCAGCTACACTAGTTCCCATAGTCTGACAGAGGTGCTTAACAAGGTTTGGGGCTCTATTCTTATCTTCTGCTAAAGCTGACAGTTCTATAATTGCTTAAATTTTGATTACAGAATCAGTTGAGTTTTTCAGCCCTGAAAATCCCCAAGTTACCAAACCCCCAGCCATCTAATATTGCCTTAGGCACTGAGTCCCTCAGCAGAATTGCATTCCCTTCCATTTCTACTTGTAAACCAACCTGACCTGTGCTCTCTCTCTTGTGGAGCCTTCTAAATGAGGCAAGAAGTAGCCAACAGACATTGAATTTTTTCCTACCATTTCCCTTGGAGTTATTGGTTCAGTTGGCCCATAATTTGGTTGGTCCAGTTATCAGAGGCATGTTGGCTGCCATTTTGTCAAACCATTAAAAAAAAAAATGCCTCCTCCCTTACATTCTGCTACATCTGTATCCTTGAAACCATCAAACAAATGCATCTATTTAAATTTCTGTTATATGCAGTACTCCACTTCATATGCCAAATTGTATGTTAGTTAAGGTACAGGTCAAGCTGAAAGAAGTAGAAACCTGAGCTAACATACCTTTAGACAGAAGATAATTTCTTTCATAAGAGCAGCAAAATGAAAGAAGGGGAGATAAACAGTAGAACCCTTTCCTTTAAGGTCTTTTATAGTACCTTGTCATTTTCACTTATATCCCTCTGGCTAGAACATAACCCATGACCACACTTAAGTGAAAGGAAAGCTAGGAAATAGATGGCCATGTACCCCCATAAAAGTCCCATGGCACTCTTACAATGGAAGAGATAGAGAAAGGAAATTAGAAACAGCCAGCCTCCTCTGCCACTCTTCCCCCAGTCTTCCTCCTTATTTACTGGAGAACATCCAGACTAATTCTCCTGAGACAGAATTTCCCCCATAATTCATTTAATCAGGACTGATATGAATCCCTACTGCTCGATATGTAAAAAATCAGTTTCTCTTGCTCTGACTTCCAAGGCTCCTCAATCATACTTCTTCCAAGGCCAAGCTCAGGTCTCATTTTCTTTATGTTAATAAAATCACAAGCCACTCCAGCCTGGTCTCTCTGTTCTCTGAACTTCCAGTGATGCAGTTCAGCATTTGATTGTTCTCTAATTTTCAGTCTAAAAATATTTTGTCTATAAAGACTGATTTTGTGCTCATTATAAGAAAGCTTCAGGATTTATCATTCTTTTTTTTTTTTTGCCCCACAGTACATATTAAAATGTTAATCTCATAGAGAGTGCTTAACAAATAATGCTTGATAGACCAGAATCTTAAGTCCTTAAACATGCAAGAATTATAAGGGTAATAACTTAAAAGTACAACAAAGAATTTTTATTTTCTCTAATGCCATGGTTTCATAAATGTACTATGTAGGGTTGAATTCTTCTTACAAGTAAATTTCCAAAAATTCACAAATACATTATTTCTTTTCAAAAACATGTATTTCTTATCTTTCTCAATATTAAAAAACAGTAAAAAAAAAAAGGAAACCTAGGAAATGTAAGTAGGAAAATAAAATCATCTATAATCCCTACAAGAATAGGTTACCACCAATAATACTTTGGAATATATTCTTCAATGAAAGATATTATTTCAAACACATTTCAATGAGAATTACATGCACATGGTTTGAATTGCCTGAAAAATATCAGAGTATTATCTTAAACAGAATTAATGATATTTCTTATTTTCATCCAACAAGACTTCTTCAAGCCTGCTAACATTCTTCTCTCTGCACCACTTTCACCAAGGCATATATATTTAAGTTGATTTTATGCTTTCAGGGTTTACTATAGACAAGTACTTGGCTTTCAGAGATATAGTAACATGTCACACCATCTATAGTCATAAAACAAAACATATAGTATTTTTATGCATTTCATTTTTTCTTCTCTGTGGGTTCTAAACATCAATGTGCACATTTGCAATAAAAAGGGATACCTGCACTATAAATTTATATTTGTATATGTTTCAATATATTTTATGATCTTCACAATTCACAGCAAGCACCAAAAGATACATTCTCTCAACTTTCAAATAAAATTTCCACAAGATACATTTTCCCTTTAGAATATTAATCATTCAATTATATCTACACCTTCTTGTCTATATCACAGAGTTATGATGAAAATAAATGAATAAATAAATTTGAAAGAATTTTTAGCTCCTGGAAGGAAGAGCAGTATATAAAGGTGAGGTATTACTTTATTTACAAATTCAAGATTTATTTTGAAATACAGCATTGTATTGCATATACACAGTTATTTCCCAGAATCACTACTTTCATCTCAATAAAAATCAAATTATTGATTGCTTCTCTTTTCTCTGTAATGGGTCCTCAGATCTAAAGTATTTTATTGAAACGATATATTTCCTGTATTGAAAAAGAGTGCATTCACCTGAGAATAAATGGCCCCCCACTTGTTTCAAAGGGGGAGATTACAGAGATGAAGACTACTTACAAAAAACTTGAAAAAGAATGGACCCACAATAGGCAACAGAATTGCAAGAATAAACACCAGGTACGATATGAAATCGAGAGGAAGTGCTATCCCGATCAATAGCTTCATTCCTTTATTTTTGACTTATCAAACTGTTATTGCTAACTTACTATTTTCCAAATCAGCATATGGAAAATACGAGACAAGTATTAGAAAACCAAAGAGAGAATTGATTCCTAGGCAAAATGTGAACAATTATTAAATCCAGGTGATGAGTATATGAATGTTTATTATATCACTCACTCTACCTTTCTGTAGTTTTTTAAATTGTCATAATAAAAAATTGCTTTACCTCAAAGTTTCAATCACTTCCATTTTACCAACTATTAATAAAACTCCTTGCTGGCCATGATTAGTACCAGCAAAGCAATTCACTTTATTACTCTCTATACCTTTTACAAAATAAATTGTTAGAGTAGTGTCTGATTTTAACTAAATAAGCCAACAAATAGATGTCAAGATAAGGAAAGCCCTGCCTTCGTTATCCCTTGTTTCTGTACAATTTCTGTGATCTATTTCAAGAATAAGTCACACATGTTTGTTTTCCCAGGGAGCCTCTAATACTCTCCAACAATATCACTTATGTTTATTTCCCCAAAGGATTTCCTGGGTACTCCTGCTTGGAGGCTTACTGATGTTCATACGAGTATATATCATTTTCATAGATACTATTTATTTCTTCTTGCATCATAATAAGGCCTTTTCTTTTGATAGCAGTATCTATGAAAATGAGCAGCAAAATAGATTTTATCAAGTAAGTTCAATTGGCCACCAGAAGAATACCCTACACATTAGATTGATCTTGAAAACAATTTCAAATGACAGCTAATGTTTATTGAGAACTCACTATTTTCCTACTGTTGAACTAAGCACTCTAGTTTCATCTTCTCATTTAATTCTCATAATAATAATAACTCTATGTTTACTATATCTAGAGAGAACATTCACCTGTCTCTGAGAACTGTCATTTGAGATATTACTGTCTTCTTGCAAAGTTGTCAAGAATGATGTCAGTCCTAGTCACCAAGTCTTATTTGAAGTCACTTTCTTGTACCTTCAAAACCTCTTATTTCCATTTTCTCTTTGAGTCCTGTGTTTCTGGGCTCCATGACTACACTCTTGTGAGTAGGTGCCATGAGCCCTATGTGGTAGCCCCTGCCTGTTGCTATGAAGTTGCTTAGGCCTGTGGAATCTATTTCTCCACAATTTGTTTAGGATTGATGATCACCTTCCACATAAATCTGAGTTATTGTTTATCTTATGCATTGTGTTTTCCAACAAATGTTCTTACTGACATATCCTGTACCTTGGGCTGAAGCCATCTACTTTCCATATGCATAGTAGGAGAAGACAGACTTTAGTCTCTTCAAGGGTTTCTTTATGGGGTTTTGCTATTGTTAGTTCCTTGAATCAATTTTTATCTTTCAATTCTATAGTTTCTCCAAAGTTGATTTGGGGAAGCAAGCCAACCACCTAGGCTCATTCATCATCCTCACAAGAACCAGAACACTTCATGTTGCTTACTTTTTTGTTATTAAAATGTACACTATAAGTGAAGTCACTATTTGTGTTAAATTCTAAAGTTATGGTCAGAGCTTACAATCTCAGAGCCAACGGAGGCCATGTGATACGAAGAATATCCCTTACAAGCCTGTTGACAAGCCTTACAGAGCACAAGCAATTAGTCTATCCACATGATCCTTGCTTGGCCCAGAATGCAGTTGAAAATGACATAAGAGAAGACGATTTTAAATCACCTGTCTTCTCTGCCTACCTCAGCCTGTAGAAACACACATCAGTGCTCTGAGCCACTCATGAAACTTAGTTGTAGTTTTAAGTTCTGGCCTGTAGATTTTTATGAAACAATCATCATGTAATCATTCTAGCCCCTAATATCAAAAAGTCTTATATATGGACAAACTCCAGTACTAGAGTCTGAGATTAGCAGATAAAGTGGTCAGGACTGGAAGTTAGATGTGAAATGAGAGAAGCAAGAGCAAACAAAACCATAAGGATGGGCTGGAATCCCCAAAGACAGACTGGAACCTGAAGAAGCGATCTCTTACCACTTTTATGCTTCCAACTTCAGTAACCGGGGAGATGTATTAGTTTGCTAGGGCTGCCACAACAAAGTACTAAAAGCTGGGTAGCTTAGAGCAGAAATATATTGTTTCAGTTCTGGAGGCTTAGAAATGTCACATCAAAATTTCGGTAGGGTTGGTTCCTTCTGAGGGCTGTGACGGAGAATCTCTTCCACGTGTTTTGCTTAGTTGCTGGCAACCTTTGGCACACCTTGGTGTCTGCTACATCACCCCAATCTCTTCCTTCATCTTCACATGGCATTCTCTCTGTGTGCCTGTCTGTCTCTGAGTTTAAATTTCCCCTTTTTATAAGGACACCAGTTGTCTTGGATCAGAGATCACCCTAATGACCTCATTTTAACTTACCTCTGGAAAGACCCTATCTCTAAGTATGATCACATTCTGAGGTACTGAGGGTCAGGACCCCAACATATCTTTTTTGGGGGGAACACAAATTCAACTAACAACAGGAGACAAGCATGCACCCAGCCCAGGATTCAATGCAATGTAAAGAAGAAGTTTGTATGGATAAGAGGAGCTACAAACTCAGATGCTGCCCCATGCTACCGGGTGAACAGCAAATAAGCAACAATGTGTGTGAGCTGCATCCGTGCCCCTGCCTTGCTCCAATATTCCATGAATAAAAAGAAAATGACTGCTGCTTGATGTCTGCATTCCAAAGCCTGTGCAAATTCTCTCTTGTGGCCCACACTAACCAGAACTACATGGGGACGGGAATCTGGGAAAAGTAGTTCCAGCTTAACTAAATTGACACAATAGCAAATCCACCACAAAATCACACAGGCTTCAATGTGGACAAAATGCAATTTTTAAAGTGGATAAAAGATCTGAATAGACCCTTTACAATATAAGATATATGAATGACCAGAATATACATGAAAAGGTGCTGACTCTCATTAGTCATCAGGAAAGCACAAATTAAAATCACAGTGAGATACCACGGACTATCCACTGAATGGCTAATTTTAAAACAAAAAAATTAGTAATATCAAATGTTGATGGGGATAAGTTTTTAAGTTTATTTCATCTTGAAACACATGAAAATATTTTATCCAACCAATAGTTTTAATGGATCTATATAGAGTTATAGTTATTTATAATGTTAATGTGCTCTTATATTTGATCCCTTTAACTACCAACTAAAGTGATTATAGCCATGTGGTACACATAATAATGGCCCCCCAAAATGTCCCTATTCTGACCCTCAAAACCTAAGAATATGTTAAGTTACGTGGCAAAAGGGAATTAAGGTTACAGAGGAAATTAAAGTTGCTAATCAGCTGACCTTAAAATAGAAAGATTATCCTGGATTATCCAGTGGGCTGAGTGTAATCACAAGGATCCTTAAAACGGGAAGAGGGAGGCGGAAGAGGAAGGGTCAAAGAAATATAACAATAAAAACAGGGTCAAAGCTACATTGCTAGCTTTGAAGACAGAGGGAAGAGGCCACTAGTCAATGAATGTTAGTAGTCTCTAGAAGCTGGAAAAGAAAAAGAAATAGATTCTCCCTTAGGGCCAACAAAAAGCAATGCAGCCTTGCTGGCACCGTAATTTTATCCCCATGCAACTCATGTTAGATTTTTGACCTACAAAACTGTAAGATAATAAATTCGTGATAATAAATTTGTTACAGTGGCTGTAGAAAACCAACACAAGCAGATATTATTATGCTCACTTGACAGATAATAAAATAAAGCAGAAAGGTGAGGCAACTGAGCTATCACTAGATGGTGACAGGGCCCAGATTGTACCCTCTGTTTTTTGGCTCTCACTCCAGGGTTCCTTCCACAGAGCCAGCCAACTTTCTCTGTGTGTGAGCAGGTTCATGTTAGCAAAGGACCCGGAGAAATGACAAACAGTTGAGACTCAGACTTAGAAGAGGCCTTAGCTTTCTGATAAGGAAGTCATACACATTTTCATACTCAAAATGCTGTGGACTTGAACTGAAAATATATAGTATAAGAATATTTTAAATAATCTTGCTTTGCCCAAAGGTATGTCAGCTACATTACCTATAGCCTAAGATTAAAAATTTCAATTTAAAGCATTTAGTCCAGGATCAAGAAGACACTAGAGTCAACCACACACATCAATCATTTTAAACAATTTAAAAGGGGAATTTCTGTTAACTTATGTTAATAAGCCTTCCCTAGATTAGTGCCAAGAGTCTCCATTTGTAAGAAATCAAATAAATGACCCTGACCTTTTTCAAGAATTTAAAAGTCGTTCAGAGAAGTAAATTATTTTATTTGGACAATAGGTTAAGTGTCAAAGTTAATATATCCCTTAGAGAAATTGACTTAATACATCACATTATGAAGCAATCCAAAATGTCCCCAGGGCTATTTCTTATTCTCAATGGCATAAATAAATAGCTTAGAAGTAAATAAACATGTGGGGAGCAGCTACACATTTCCCAACTCCATGGGAGCATCATTCACATGAAAGACATGTGAGCAGTGACCCCTAGAATTGTGCATAACAGTGTTCCCGAAGGTTCAAGATTTTCCAGGAGTATGTATTGTCCCTCCTGTCACACTCATAAATTCTGTCCTTATTCATAGATGGAAAAGGTAGTCCCTTAAACACTGATTTGTGAAAGAAAGAAGCGTCCATATTCTTGAGAATCAACTTCTCCCACAAGTCAGAAAGAATGAAATTCCACCTCAAATTTGTTCCTTTGGACTGAGGTTTTTCTAATTCCAAATATCTTTTTATTATTTTCATTATTATTCATACTTACACAAATACTACCCATTTATTGTAGAAAAATTTTAAATAGGAAAAAGTATATAATTCTATCACTGAAAGAGGCTCCTTCCAGCCTTTTTCAGATGGTTTATGCCATCACCCACACTAGGTCTCTCCTTTAACAAGTGTGTGATCTGTGGTCACCAAGGGAATGAAGACTAGGAGGTGTTATTGTCCTCCTGATGCTAGAGAGGCCCTCAGAAGGCAGGTGATGACACCATAAACCAATCTCAAAAGTATGTATTTTTTTGACTATGACATACATGTATCTCAAGAAACCATCACCCACAAGATAATATTTCCTAATCTTCCTAAGCTCTCTGCCCACTCTACTCCCACACCTAGCAACTTTGTATTTAAAGAGGTGGGATCTTTATTAGAAGAAATGGAAGTCAGGAAACCACCCCCAGTTTGGAATTGCTTATGTTTGAACATCATCTTCCATCTTTTTATGAGTTCTTGGTGATGTTTATCTCTTCCCCAAAACACTAAAGCCAGGCTTTAATGAAACTCAACCCAAAGGATAGCTTGGATTCTTCCCCATGGTCAGGATCTGTGCATTTAATATAAACAAATATTAAATAAGGAACTCATACTGACTTGGAGAAGATGAAAAACCTTCTGAAACAATAAGGAAAAGTAGGTTTTTCACTGGGTGGTCCAGTAACAGATGGTCTAACATCACTTAATGCTAGGTGATGTAGAGCTTAAAAAATGTTAAATCTGAGGAATAAAAAATAAAAGAAAGAAGAGAGCAAAATCTCCCAATTTCAACTGATTATTCTTTTTTTGAAATCTCCCAAAACATATTTTGTTACAAGTACAAGAATTAAAATACATTATGACTATTTTTCCATGTTAATAAATATAACTCTCCAATTATACTACTATATGACTATAGAGCAGTCTGATTTATAGATATGCTACCATATATTCAGCCAGTCCCAACTGTTGGACATTTAAAGCTTTCCTAATTTTTTGCTATTATAAGCAGAACTACGGTAAACACATGTATATGTCAGTCTTTATACATCTTTAATTATTTTACAAATTGCTGATCTAAGGACTATGTGTACATTTTAAGGGTTTCATTACATATTGCATATATAATTACATACTATATCTCTCATATTGACCTCCCCAAAGTCAGTACGCTCCTTCTAGCATTGCTTCAGAATACTTGCCTCCCCACACCCTTCCCATAATTAGATATTATCATAAATCTAAATGTTTAGCGAATTGGTAAGTATAAAATGGTATCCCCTTATTTTACCCACTGGTCATAGTTTGCCAACCCCTGTTCTAAAGGATTCAGAAATAGCACTTAATAGTCTGTGTAGGTGCAGGCAATAAGGAACCAAGGACTTTGAAGAAGGGAGGGCTACCAATGCCTGTCAGAGAGGAAGAAACTTGCCAGAGGGCACAGACTTGACCTGGCCTGTAGAAGTGGCCTAGCCAGGTAGGGATATAGCTACCTGAGGGTGTGGCCAGAGCTGCCAGTGAAACAGCCCCTGGGTGGGAGTGAGGGGCCAGGCCACAAGGGTCACTGATGAGAGCCCCATTGGACCATCTTTCTGCATAAGGATCCACTGACTTCCACAATGAATAAAGAAGAATGAGAACTGGAATCTGGAAGGGAAGCAACCTCCTGCCACCATCCCCTCAACAGTGTCCCTCCAGCACCCTCTGTTGACAAAGCCTAGCATCAAGCGGGCTGGAGAAGGAGAAACGTTTATTTAGAGTTCAGCTCCAGGATCACAAAGCAGGACACAGAATGGTAGATTGGAGCTGACAGACAAAAATTAAAAATTGGTATATGGATGCCACATTTTCTAGTAATCCAACATCATTCAATGATGAAGTTTTAAAAATCTTACAGGAACAAAAATTTCGCATGTCCTTGTAATCCAAATATCAAGTCTTAGCAGGGCTTTTGACAGACTATGAGAGTCACTGGTAAGTACAAGAATTGCCAACTATGGTAAATTGATGGTATGAATGACTTCAATTCTTCATTCATCCCTTTACCCCATTTCTTTTGCCACATGCATTTGCAGTCCTGACCCCTAAAAAGGCAATCCATTTCCTTACCCCTGGAATCTGGGTTGGTCTTGCAACTTGCATAAGCCAATGAATGTTAACAGATATGATGTAAGCATAAACTTGAAAAAAGTATTTCTGTGTCCCTGCCTACTTCTCTCCCTCTGCCATTGCCATGAAAACGGCCACATTAGCCTATTAGATGCCAAAAGACACAGGGATTAAAACCAAGTTATCTGACATGACAAGCATGTCTAGATAAACCTACCACCTGTTGACATGCAGTTATGGGCGAAATCCCAGCTAAGAAGAGCAGAGCTGCCCAGCTGACAGACACATGAGCCCTGCATAGCCCAGACAAGACCAGGTGAACACCTTGGCATAAGCTAGACACAAGCTTAGTGCTGTATAGTACTGAAGGTTTTTGTTTGTTTATTATACAGCATTATAGTGATAATAGGTAACTGATACACTTCCCTTCTGTATATTAATAGACGAGAGCAACATCATTTGTACACCATACAGGTATATGGATAATTGATGTTTTACTATGAAAGTTGAGATCCATCCTTGTTTTCCCACATTAAAAACATCCAACTTCTGCTTGGAAGTAATGATCAGGCATATTGTAAGTCAGGGTGAAACATTTTCCCAAGTCCACCTTTGGAGGTTCCAGACATGAGAATGAGTAAACTGCTGCAGGATCTGTTGAGGCATAAAGGAGGAATCTAGCATTTTCAGCTAGTGGTTTCTTTCACACTTGTCTCCAGCTTACAGCTCCCCACCAGCTGCATGTAGACACCCAAACTCACCCAGATCAGCACTTTAGTCAACCCCCATCTTCTCTATCCAAAAAGGTCTACCACATCATAAAACCCACATAAAAGAACAAAACGTAAAAGCTCTTTTTCTTCAGCCCACTCCAGCTAGGCCATCTCTGGGATCCCATCCTCAGCAAGTCAACTCCCTGCCACAGGTACTCCAGATCCCCATGCCAGGCCCTGGCAGCCTCCTGTGGCCTCCCATCCTTCATCTTTCTCTCATCCCTGGTTTCTCTTCATCCCCCCCATATATAGAGCCTGCTCTCAGCTGTGAGCAGCTATGAAACTCATACCCACTGAAATTATAGTGATGATAACTTAGGAGCAATGGAATCTTACCAGAGAGAGGGTGTAACCGCATAAGACAGAATGGCAGACATCAGTAGTAGAATAGGGAGGGAGGTGGGAAGCACAGTAGAGGAAGGGCAGGCTTCACGGACATGAGACCTGCACACCTGCACAGTACCATGCACCTAAAAGAAACCCACGCTTGGTTTAATGCTTTACTGTTGCCTTCTTGAAATTTTTAATAATTTTTGAACAAGGGGCTCTGCAATTTTATTTTGCACTAAGCCCCACAAATTCTATCTGGGTTTGTCCAGAGGTAACAGGTGGTTCTCCTGATATGTTCTGTTCTACAAAAGAATGGGTTTCATATATGGAAATCATTTTACCTATGAAGTCTCCCAGATGCTACTGACCTAATAAGCTGCAGAAGTCTAATCTATCAACATCTAGTATTTTAAGCCTCAGGTTCTTTCTGCTTCTCCATAGTCATTCATATACCAATGCATACACCCTTAAAAAAGAGTTGAAACAAATATTGGCAAAACTCCGTGAGAAGACTATTTTGATTTCCCTGAAAACAGAACATATTTACCATTAAGACTCCAGCACCATGTTAAATGTTCTGTTGGGACTGCCCTAAAAACCCTTATCTCTCTTGCCTTCATTCCACATTCTGTTCTGTGGCAGGGAAAATGGAGATCTAAAATGCAATTTTTCCCTAGAGGTAACATTTTATGTACTATTTATTAAATCTACATTGTGTGTCAGGTATCTAAAATAAACCATAAAACATGGCTTCATACTAAAATAACCTTTTCAATTACCTCTCAATATAATATCTTTGCAACTCTTCCAGATGTTATAAAGTCCAAGGACTGGCGTTTCCTAGAAGTGTCATTAGTGCTACTAGGCAACAATGAATCTGCTCCCTGAGTTTTTCCATAGCCTCTCCTCTTTGTACTATATTTTATGTCCTTCCCTTATGAAACATTTCCCCACAGCCCATCTACAGCCCATCAATATAAGGGAGAAAGCTCCAGCTTCCCCCTATTTACAAATAGATGAGACTGACTGCCTACCTGTTTAATACAATGACATACAAACTCCCATTCTTCTCAAAATATTTTCACCACTAACCTGTTAAAAGGGTCTAAAATTCCAAACTCCAGAGTCATATTGTTGCATTAAGAATTATTACCAAAACTATTCTGTTAAAGTGCAATTGATATTTGGAAGAGGCAGTATAATCTATATAATATTGAGCAGAAAATAATTAAATACTAACACCCCCTCCATTTTTCCCAGATCTACTGTTAGATATGCAGAAGAGGCCAATGATGTTAGAGATGTTATCTTCTTGCTACAAATTAGGGGAATCACATACTCAATTTATACAGCAAACAGAAAGTAATTCCTTCCACAAGGTGGCATTTAAATAATCTTCTCATTGGTGCAGCCCCTCCTACAGGCCCTAACTATAGCAGACAATGCAGATGGTAGGGCACAGAAAATGCCGCCACTAGTGAGAGAAGAATGAATCAAGACAAAGATAACTTGGACTACAGAGAAAACCAAAGGGCCAAGCAATCCATAAAATCTATTTCTATATTGACAGGAAATTTGGCTGCCTGAAATTCTCAGACCATATAAAAGAGAAGCAAAGTCTTTTTTTTTATCATGAACTTTGATCATTGACAGAATCAGTCTGAGAGCTGACTGCAAGTAGTAAGAAATCTAAAATGATAACACAAAAACTAGTACAAGCATCACAGAACAAAATATTATGGAGCACACAGAAGATATCCGAATAACTGAGACAACACAAGGAGATGTGGACAATAGATCAGAACAGAGATGCTCCTTGGATCACACCTATCTGAAATGAACTAAAAAAGAAGTTTATATTTTTTTAAATTAATGCATATCAAAATGAGCTTAAATTAATGCTTAGCGCTCATTCCAGATTCTGATTGTACTCATTACACAAACTTTGGTTGTCTTCATAAAGCTCTTAGTTTATAAATCCCAACAAATCTTTGGTATTAAACATCAGTATTAATACAGACCTATCTACCATTGGAAGTCATTCCAAAAGAGAACAAGAAACATAAATGCAAACTCCATCTCCAACCACAACATGAGAAAGGGATGCCAAGTTCAGCAAAAGGCAAATTGGAGTGTGGACAGCAATTTGAAGTATGGATTTATATTCATAATCATTAATTATGAAACCATCTCATGCACACATTCTTCCTTGTGTTTAGTCATTGATTGTGTGAGCCCTTACAATTAGCCTGATATTGTAAAATATTATTTAGTTACCCTTTGCCTTATTGTTTTTAATTTTTACTTTATGTATTTTTTGTAATATACAGAATATATTTCAATTATTCCTTATAGTTATTTTTTGTTTATTATAGAGGCAGCTTAGTGTATTGATTGATGGCATGAACACTTAACCAGACCACCTAGCTCTGCTACTTGCAATTGTCTGACCTGGGCAACTTATTTAATTTCTTATTTAATTTTTTTAATGACTCAGTTTCTTTTTATGTGAAATGGGGATAACAGTACCTATTTCACAAATTTGTAAAGTTCTTACAACAGTGCCTTGAATATAGTAAGCTCCATGTAAGTGTCACTAAATTAAATCAAACTAAATGTTACCATTTAAAGAAGTTAATGTGCACACATGAGATATATGCTCTTTTTTTTCACTGACATGCACAAAATAACAAAGTTTGAGGTGCACTGTTCTAGAAAATCCTGTGTCACATTTATGTTACTTAAGAATTTAAAATGGTCATGGTTTATCAATAGAAAATTCCTACTCTGTTTAACTTAAGGCAAAAAGAAAATATCTTTATAATTTTATATATCAATTCACTACTTGCTTTTCAAAACTATAAGAGCAGAAATAAAGTGTTTAAAATAAATAGCAAGTTAGATATAATTTACATGTGACTGAGAAAATACTGTGCCTAAGATTCCTAACAGAGTGACCTTATGAAATGCTCCTTATGTTAATGTTTAAATTGGTTCATATTCTCTGAGCACCAAAAATTAATCATAGGCAAACAGGAGCCATAAACCTTCCCACATAATCAAAAATCAGCAGACATGACAAATGATTGTTACTGATGGACAAATATGGACAGCATGTGTGTGATTCATACCTCAGGGTCCAATGATGGCTGGGAATGCAAGTTACTATGACTCAATGAGACAAATATTCATAAGGGAGCCTACAAATGGCATTTTGAGCATAACTAGCTGAGACTAGGAGGCTGAGTGGGGGCTGTTCAGAGGCTATGATATTTAAACAAAATCTGAGTGAATGGTTACAAGGGTAAATCTTGTGTGGGTGTTGGGGATAAAGAGAAATACTAAGCAGGGAGCATGGGCAAAGTCAAAAAGACATGAAACAGCATGGCCTGTGCAGGTTATTGTAAGCAGGAGAGGGAGTGAGTGGGAAAAGATGAGACTAGAAAGGCAAATACAGCCAAATCCTGAGGGACCTTGTGAGTGAGGCTGTGAAACCTGGATTTGGTACTGAAGACATGGAGAGCTAGGAAAGGAAGCTGCTCAGGAGAGTGACGCAACCCAATTATGGTGGAAGGAAAACTCAGAACAATGTAGACAAAACAAAGAGACTAGAGGAAGGGACATCAGTTCAGAAGCTACCTAAGTCATCAGATAGAATAGAAGTCCAAGCCTGGCATAATTTATAAATCAGCACTTCGAATTTCCCATGGATGACTGTTGACTCTATCTATACATTCATTCAACAAATAACATATTCAATCCTTATTCTCTACCAAATACAGCCTGAAATGCTGGGGATGGACTAATGAACAATGCAGAAAAAGGCCTCTCTCCCATGGTGCTTACATTCTACCCTCATAGGCAGACAAGAATCAAATAGCAATAGTATCAGGTAGTAATGGTGTTATAAAGGATAGGAGAGTGCTAGGGGTGTTCTATTTTACCTAAGACAATCAGGGAAGTCTCTCTACTAAGGTGATGGAGGTCTTGGTGAAGCAAGGAAGTGACCATGTGGCTATCTGGAACAAGAGCTGTCCTAGCAGAGGAAATAAAAGTGCTATAGCCATGAAATAGGATTCTGCCTGGGATGTTTAAAGAATAGCAATGTGAAGTTGAGACCACAGGTCAAAACTTCTGGGACCCAGGTGTACACTCTTTTACAAAGTCAATAATGCATCTTTCAATCAGGGAAGAAAAATGTGTCACTGTCATTTGGAAGCCTGGGAGAGAGAGTATGAATAAGTCAGAGCAATTTCATCCCCACAATCAGAAAACTCACTCAATGACTTTCTACCCTCCTGATTGTGGTTTGTTAAAATCATGTGTGTGTTTGTGTGTGTGTGTGTGTGTGTGTGTATTTACATGTGTGTACAATATGTCTGGGTACCAGTTTAGATAGCCAGCAGCATGATTAAGTGGCATCACCATGATGTGTTGGGCCAGTCCATGCACATTAGCACACAGCAAGAGGTTAGCAAAATCATGGAATTTCTGGGAAAAGATGATAGACAGCTATTTAACTGAAATAGTTTATTTATAGTCCTATAAGAGACCTGTTTGCCTCTCATACAAGTTGAGGGTTTATAATCTTTCCATTCCTAACCAACTAAATCTGATTATGTCACAAACTATTATGGACCTGAGGCTTTACTTTTGGCATAATGCTGCTGATCTCTGACAACAACAAAAAAATTAAATAGTAACACCTAAGTACTCATGAGAATTGAATATTCCCTTCTGATCTTATTTACCTTAAGTTTACACATTTAAACACAGAACTCCAACATTTAATAATCCTTCTGATTATTAGAAACACTAATGCTAGTGAGGCTTACTTATGTCAGACACTACTTGGGGCACTATTATGCATTATCCCATTTAATCCACACAATATCCTTAGAGGCATGGAAAAGTGAGCACATACAAAATAATTTCCATGGATTTTCCATCCAGGCATAATGCATAAAAGTAATGAAACAGCTTCATTTATTACTTTTAGAATTGACAATAATATTTTAATAGTAAAAAAGAAAAAGAAATGCAATAATTTGAGTTACTAGATAAAATAGGAAATAAAAATGTCAACCCCTGAATAGAACTCATAGAACTCAATAAACATTTATTGAGTACTTTCATAGTTCAAAGATAAATTAGGCCCTGCCCTTGAGAAACTTATACTTTAGCTAAGAAAGAAGGGAGGAAAAGAGGGAGAGGGAAAAGGAGAAAGAAAAAGAAAGAGACACATTATACTGTAAGGCAGGATGCAGGGGTCAATAGAAACTCATGGGTGGAATTGATTCTCCTGAGAGAATATGGCTAGAATTCTAAGGGAGGTACAGGTCAGGGAGGAGGAGGCAGAATCTGGTTCAGATAGGGCGGAGAGCCAAGGAGAGAGACTCCATCAAACATAAACAATCAGAAATTAGAGAGCAAACAGAAGGGTATTTAGGAGCCAAGCCAGAAGAAATCAAAGTATCTGAGGAGGAAAGGTGGGATTGAGTCAAGAGCATCTCAGGTAAAAGAAGGAAAGAAAGATATAGGATCAAAAAGGCAGATGTGAGCTCCAGCCTTGCCTGACAGATGAGGAAGGGAAGTGCCAGACAAGGAAGAACAGAAGCCCTGTTCTGATACAGGGTAAGTGGGAGCACAGTCCATTATATAAAAATAAAATCATGAAATAGTAATAACCATTTATGTTTTTGCAACCTCTTCTTATTATGAGTAACTGTTAGCCAAGACTACTACGCATAGCCAGAGTTACTACAATAATTCACTTAAAACTGCACAGAACTGTCAAGAAGAAATTGTGAAGGGAAAGAACAATGAGAACACGCAGCTCAGAAGGACTTTAAGTCAGAGGTGGCTTTTGTTTGGAAGACATTTTTGTTGTAGAGACCTACAAATCCATCTTTCCTCTTTTACTGGCCTCCTTCCAAGGTCCTAGCCCCAATAATATCGACAACCCAGACTATTTGCCATTGCCTAATCACAGACTATTCCTCAGATCTCCAAATTTTTCCTTAGGCAGGTTTCTGTGCCTGAAAACACCTCCTCCTCCTCCATCAAGGCCAAGTACCCAAACATGGAAGTTGAATTTAATTACAGTCTATTGATGACATTGGTTTTTCCTTTGGAGAAACTCAAATTAGTGACCCTAGCAAAGCAGGGATTTTAGTGTAGCAAAGTAATCAGAAGCTAAATAGAAAACCTTCTACTAAGGATTGATGTCCCCAGAAAGGACTATTGTGATGTCAATACAAATGGCCCCAGTGTTAGTGCTAAACTGTGTCCCTCTCATAGGGAAACTGAAATTTCCTCAGTAGGAGATTGAGGAAGCAGAAATATTCCCAATTCCTCATAGTACCAAATACCTGAGGAATTTTCCACAGCCCCAGGATACACATCAGGGATTCGACATTTAGCACTCACTGTGCCTTCCCCAAACCACCAATTTATCATTACCCTTTGCAGATGAGGCAATTCTAGTGTTACTTACTTCCCAGGAAAACTCTGTGGAAATACCACATTAATCATTTCACATATTTGGAGGTTGATAACATTGCTGAGTTTGAGTTTTCAGCCTCAACAAACTGGTTTTTAGATATTTCACAGTTGTATGAGGAAATTGTTCTTTTTTAAGACTGGAAAGATGAAACTATAATTAGTTTGCCAAAACTGTCCAATACCAGTGATTTACTCATTCTGAATTCAGCACTAAGATCATGCTGTTCCTTTAGCATTTTCTGACTAACAAGGCAGGAACCTCATGAATCTGAACATTCTGTATCAATAACTAATGAGAGTGTACCTGGGCTTTGATGTTAAAGGGCACAGAGCACCTGTGGAATTGAAATGCTGGCTGGCCACAGTACAGTTCACTGGTTAATACTAATAATGCCCAAGCCCACCACACACTAATTTGATTTGGTGAGACATTGGTCCCTCATTGACGTGCTGCCATCTTGCAGCTGTATTATCTATTGTGGAGAGCACGAAGGACCAGGTACTTTCACATTGGCCCCAGGACTTACATTCACACATTGTAAACTGGATATTTTCATTCTCATCCTGGTGTTCCTGTCATTGTTGGAAGTTCAAGGTGTGCTCTGAAAGCTACCTTTTAAGTTTCCTCCTGTGGAATATGCCTCACTTGTATTTTCTGAAACCAGGTCATTTGGGTCGTGTCTTTGATAATATAATAATCAGAGCTAACATTTACTTACTCAGCAGTAGGCACTGCACTGAATGCTTTACTTTCATTAACGCATCTAATCCTCATGTAGTTATTAGACCAGGGAGCTGAAGTTTAGAGAGGTCAAGTTATCTGCCCAAGGTCGCAGAGCTGGTGAGTGTCAGAACCAGTTTTTTTTTTTTTTAAATAGAGAGAATTGGAGGGAGCTCATTCATACCATTTTTAGTGTTCAGAAAGTGATTGTTTTTATCTGTAGCTGGAAAAAGCTATTATCAACCTTGAGTTTGAATGTCTTAGCTTCATCCACGAAAGGACTGCAGGATTATGCTGGAGCATATGACTAAATTTGGATGGAAATGTTTCTTCTCAGGTAGCAAACTCCTCACTATAAAAAACTATTTTTAAGAAGAACAGTTTTGAATTTCTCCCAAAAGACATTATAGCTCCTCCACTGGACCTCACATGTGTGTGACCTTGGACATGTTACTTAGCCTTCTGAATCTTAATTTCCTCCTGTGTAAAATGTAAATACTCTCTACTTTGCAGAGCAGATTAAATGATTATAATAATGAAAACGGATTTCAGATGCTCAAAAACTTGTACTCATTTATCCTCATTATCATCATAAATATTATCATTGTCATCATCAGAAGACATTAGCACTTCTAAGTCAGAAAACTTCCAAGATCATCTCTTTCCATATATAACATCAGGGCTTACAATGAGGACAGCTTATGAGGCAACAGACTGTTTTTCTTTACAAAATTTGATTTCAATATTTCTTTCTCTACATGATGACTTTTGTAGTAAAAAAAAACACAATAACCAATGTTGTCTTCCTTTTTTTCTTTTAATGAAACTAGAATTAATTAGAAATTATTCCCTACATGTTATTGTAGAATCTTTCTTCAATAAAAGAAAACTTGAATCTCCATTGATGGAGTCCCATTCTTTTTTTTTTTTTTTTTTTTTTTTTTTTGAGACAGTCTCGCTCTGTTGCCCAGGCTAGAGTGAGTGCCGTGGTGTCAGCCTAGCTCACAGCAACCTCAAACTCCTGGGTTCAAGCGATCCTACTGCCTCAGCCTCCCGAGTAGCTGGGACTACAGACATGCGCCACCATGCCCGGCTAATTTTTTCTATATATTTTTAGTGGGCCAGATAATTTCTTTCTATTTTTAGTAGAGACGGGGTCTCGCTCTTGCTCAGGCTGGTCTCGAACTCCTGAGCTCAAACGATCCGCCCGCCTCGGCCTCCCAAGTGCTAGGATTACAGGCGTGAGCCACCACGCCTGGCCCCATTCTTTTATTTAATATTTTTCTCTGAGTTTTCATGAGGTCTCTTAGCCTCTTTATTTTTTGCTCTTGTTGTTTTGACCAATTTTATAAGCTTCAAGAAAGGGCATCAGGACTGAAGTAAGGGACCAATCACATTACCTAACCCTGGAGTCCATGACAATGATGCCTCTGCAGCCCTGAGTAGAAGGAGTTTCAAGGTAGTAGACGAGTCTTTGTGTCATTCCTTGAAAATTGTCTCAATTGAATGATAAGCATATGGACAACTTCATGGGGAGGCACACACACACAACCCCACCACACCACCACCCCCATATGGTATTTATTGCATCAACTGTGCACCTTGCTTGCTGAAAGGTCAGTCGTCAATGGTCAGAACTGAATAGAAACTCTGGGGCTTGCACAGTATTTAGTATCTAGCTTAACTGAGACACTGAGTCCTAACAGACAGCCATCTATATGACAGAGAATTAGTTTAGCATTTGTGGAAACAGTTGAGACCCTGAAGTAAGGGGCAGAAGAGGATAGATTCTCCCACCAGGAAATATGCCCAGATAAGAGCTATAGATGGTGGAAGCTCATTTTGGAAGCTTGCTGGGGAACCATGTTACTCATTGAGGCTGCATGGGTAAGAATTGGCATATAGGTGTAACAGGTATACTGAATTTAAAAAAAAAAAAAAAAACCGGTCTGAATATAAAAACACATGTGAAGATAGGATCACAAGTAGAGAGAATGTAATTTCTTCAAAAGTAAAAATTTCACAACCTCCCAGCCAAGATTATTCTACTGCTAATTCTTTTTCAAAATCTGGCAAAGAGTTAATATAACACTAATAAATTAAAAATAAAGTTTTGTTGTACCATGAAATGCTTAAAGAAAAATCAAGTGACTAAAAAGATGAAAGATCAAAAATGTTAATATATACATTTCAAATAAACAACATGTACTGGATGAGAGTAAAAGTAAACTCTATATTATAATTGAAAAAGGTTTACTTACAAGGTTTAAATGGTCAGAAAGAAATAAACATAAAAATTTTATAATTCAGATTTAAAATAATAATGGCAATCATACCCTGCTATTTCCTCTTAAATTATGACTTGTAACACTTGCTGATTGACATGTTTTAAAATCTATCAATTTACAGGTATTAAATTCAATTATGTAACAGGTTTGTAATGTGCCTATAATTTCATATTTGCATAATTGCATTTCAGATAAACACCCTACATTGCATTTAATATGCATGATGTTGTAAAACAAAAGCTATGCCTCTGATTTTATCCCAAGTGTACAGAATTTATCCCAAGAGAACAGAAAAAAATTTCCAAATCCTCAATATTAGGTATTTAGAAAAGTGGCTTGCCCATTAGTATTCTGAAAAGTTGATAATGGGAGTTTTAAAATGCAGTTTTCTTTAAACTAGAAGAGCAATAGTTAAACAAGACCACATTTGTCATCTATGAAGTGTTTTCCAGTAGTAATTTATGCATTGGTTTATGAACTTTGGTTCTCTGACTATACCAACAAATCTATGTCAAGATTCTACATAAATTCTGGCTGGGCATGGTGGCTCACATCTGTAATCCCAGCACTTTGGGAGGCTAAGATGGGAGGACTTCCTTGAGACCAGAAGTTCAAGATCAGGCTGGATGAAATAGCAAAACTCCACCTCTACAAAAAATAAAAATAGCCAGGAGTGGTGGTGCGTACCTGTAGTCCCAACTACTCAGGAGGCTGAAGCAGGAGGATTCCTTGTGACCAGGAATTCAAGACTGTAGTGAGCTATGATTATGCCACTGCACTCCAGCCTGGCTGACAGAGCAAGACCATGTCTACAAAAAAAAGAAAGAAAAGAAAAAAAATTCTACATAGATTATAGATAGATTTGACGTTTTCTTTTCTGATTTAGCTGACAGATGTGCAGAATTGTCTACATTCAGATGGTCTCCTGGTGCTTATGTACCAAAAAAAATTTTAATATTAGAAATTTCCCATCCAATATTTCTATTTGTTATCAATAATCAGTCACAATTTATGGTTCATCTTAATTTCTGAGCTTCTAATGATGAGAGGCACAAAGCAATATATTCATCGTTTTGGAAACAGCAAAGAACATAAAGCTTACTATCAATCTCTTTAACTACGTCCTAGAAAACCTAGTTTATCTCAGATTAATTTTCTAAGATCTAAAATAAATCCAATCCAATAATCTGTGGGAAAAACCAATAATGAAATAGTTAACCTCTGGAAATATACCCTTTTTATGGCATTTACAGAAGGTGATATCATCTTTTTAAGATTCTAAAATATTCAGAGAAAACTTGCTTACTCTATGAAGTCATAGCTCCAGAATAATAAGCAAAATTTTAGTTTTTAGAGAGGCAGAGAAAAGTAAACTGAAATTCACTTTTCATACACTGAATATTGTGTATGAGTCCCTTTAAAAATGTATGTGCAATTAAAATTAGAAGCTGTCTTCTTTCCATTAAAAAAAGGAGTGGGTAGTCAATGAAAATAACATATACAAGAAATCTAGCAGTCCAAACAGCTATTATATAATTGTGTTTATTATATTTCACAGGCCAGTTCGTTGCAATGTGTCGCTCTAAGGGGGAATATTTGTAATCTCCTACTGCCATCTTATGTAATGTCTTGTCACTACACAATACGGAATATACATAAAGGAAAACCAAAGATATTTTCTGGAGGTTGTATATTGAACCCACATTCCTCACAAAATATTAAATATCTATTGCTCTGTTACCCACTTTAACTACATTAGGATTTAAAAATTTTGGCCACTGATGAAGTTATTTATAATTTATTCTCTATTAATATCTTAAACTTTCTATTCTGGTCATGTTATCTTTTACATACAGTTTATTTAAATTTAAAATGCTATGTAGCGCTGTATATCATTCAGATGCATGAGTAATGCAAAAGCCAGAGTTTAGAATTTGTAACAAAGTGGAAAAAAAGTAAAGTTCTATTCTTTAAAGGAACAGAAGTTAATAGATTTTCTTACTGAAGTTTGTTCGGAGATCAAGTAATAAAGCCAACAAATTTATACAGCAGTATTCTATAACAATTTAATGTGTCAACTGTAAACACATGGCAGTATTTTAATCTAAAAATAACAATACAAGTAGTTTGAATTTGTATTGATTTTTCTATAAATTCTAACAATTCTTCTTTAACACATGTCACAAATCAATTACTATTCAAAAGACCATACAACCCAATACAATTTGGAAAGCTGTCAGTAGGAGAGTCTCCCAATTTTTATTTTACTGCCTAATACCAATATCCCAAATATTAGATATATATATATCAATTAGGAATGTGCTCATCCACAAGTAACAAAAAAAAA
>CM052441.1:64370735-64581831 GCA_028533085.1 Varecia variegata | reverse complement strand
TAGGCTTTTGCTTCAGGATGGAAAACAAGCACTTGTCAACTTGGGTCAGATCAAGCGTTTCAAGAGTAGTGTTCACAGAATGCTTGGTAAGAATTAAAGTAAAAACCAGAACAAAATAGTTCTTACAAAAGCTACCTCCATACAACAAGAAATAAGCACGATAAATTAGACTCTAATCTAAGTTAGAGGCATGCATAAAATGTAACTCTAGTTCTCGACAGTTTCTTTGCTTTTTAAAATAAGTCTAATGGTTGAAAGTATTGGCCTCTTTGATTTTGAAATACTATGCTCAAAGAGAAGATCAAGCTACAACGGTATCAAAATATGAAGACTAAACATGTATAGAACAAAAGGTACATGAGGAACCCGAGATGTAAATAGGGTAAGTGACTTGGCTAAGTTCATACAGCTCATCACCGGCAGGGTCCCCAAGAGAACAGGATAGGTGCAAGACTTCCACTGGTCTCTCTCTCTCTCCCAGGATCCAAAGAATCTTAATATAACCCAGCAGGTCAGCTTTTAAACTTAACCTCAGAAATAGTATGATTTCAGAGACAAGAATATTTCTTTGCTCAAAAAAAAAAATCCTCCTGCTTGATATTGCCTAAAATTTCTTCAATAGGAAACAGAGATAAAAAGATTAACATGCAAATGAAACATGAAATCTCTTGATAATGATAGGTAGCTAGAAACCAGGAAGAAGCCGTGTACTTGAAAAGTAAGAGAGCTCTCTGAAGGAGAAAAGAAAGATTGTTAAAAGGTGACAATATAGAGGGCTCATATCTGTGACTTCTCAATTTTGACCTGTACTAAAAATGTAGGATGCTGATTAAAAGCTTATACTTGAGAGTGAGACTTTCTCAAATCCTACCTAGGTATATGACCATGGGTCATTAACCATTCTAAGCCTCATTCTTCTCATCTTCAGAATGAGGATACTATATGAAAAAATGCTCAACATCACTAATCATCAGGAAAATGCAAAGTAAAACCACAATGAGGTATCAGTTGGAATGGCCTTTATTAAAAAGTCCAAAAACAATAGATGCTGGCATGGATGCAGAGAGAAAGGAATGCTTATACACTATTGGTGGGACTGCAAATTAGTATAATCTCTATGGAAAATAGTATGGAGATTTCTCAAAGAACTACAAGTAGACCTACCATTTGATCCAGCAATCCCACTACTGGGTATCTACCCAAAGGAAAAGAAATCATTTTATCAAAAAGATACCTGCACTCGAATGTTTATTGCAGCACAATTCACAATTGCAAAGATGGAGAATCAACCCAAGTGTCCATCAATGTATGAGTGGATTAACAAAATGTGGTATATGTATACCATGGAGTACTACTCAGCCATAAAGAAAGGATGAATTAATGCCTTTTGCAGCAATTTGGATGGAACTGGAGACCATTATCCTAAGTGAAGTATCTGAAGAATGGAAAAACAAACACCACATGTACTCACTACTAAATTGGAACTAACCCATGAGCACACATGTGCATAGAAGGAAGTAAAACTCAATAGAAATCAACCGGGGGTAAAGGGGAGTAGGGGACATGCAAAAACCTACCTGATGGGTACAATGAACAACACAGACACTCTTATAACCATAACTCAGGAATTATAAAGGCGATTCATGTAACCAAAAGCATTTGTGCCCTGTAATAGTTTGAAATAAATAAATAAAATGAGGATACTAATACTGTACCTATCTCATATGGTTGTGTGAGGATTAAAAGAGCTAATATTTTGGAAGGCGTCTGACACATAATAAACAATACATGTTGGTTATTAATATCACTTTATATACCTCTTTAACACATAGACCCCCTGCTTAGGGGTAAACATGTTTAAAAATCTCATTCATTCAGCAAAGAATATAAATTTCAGCAGTGTTATTTTAGGCCTCTCAAATAGGACATAGTTTCTTTTGATTTCTATCAAAATATGTTCCTCAAAAGTAAAATTGCATTATACTCTTGAAAATACATTTCATATTGTTAAATCTAATTTTACCTATCTTTATATACACCAAAATATTATTCCATTTAATGTTTATAAAAAAACAAGAGTCAGCATAAGTAAATGTCATTGCTATATAATTTGGTTTGATAGTAAATTAAACAAGTCCCCATTGATAACTTTTATGCAGCTGTGTCTGCCAGCCAAATATATCCATATCTGATATGATATTGGTTTATAAAAATATTCTTGAGTGGTAAATACCCTATGAAGAGAGGACACAATCTATATATTAGAATACCTTTTGGCAAAATAGAGGAATATTTCTTGGTGTCTGGACCAGCAACATCATACCCTGGGAACTTAGAAATGCAAATTTTCAGCCCCCACCCAGACCTGTGAATCAGAAACACAGGGATTAGGGACCAACAATCTATGTTTTAACAAGTCCACCAGTTGATTCTGATGCACACAGAAGTTTGAGAACCACTGGTCTAAACTCTAGTCAATAGGGCTGCCTGCTTTAGATACCCTTCACTGATGCTGCCTAAAACCTGAGGGGCTGTATCTACAGATGACAGAGAGCCTAGGATTCTTGGTCCCAGCATGTGATTCCAGAGGAAGTTTCCTGATCCACTACAATTACCAAAAGCCCATAAAGAGTGGAGGGGATGGACTTGGCAAAACTTCAAGTTGTATAGCCTCAAGTCAAAACAAGATAGCTGAAAGCCCTGAATTTTACTCTGCATGGGAAATTCCTAACCAGGATGATCACAGCTGCAATCAGAGTAAGGAACTCATGCTCTTCCCATCATACCCCCAGCAGGAAGCCGAACAACGTTCACCATGTGAGTGGTAACAAACTGGAGACTTGACTTGGAAGATCCTTCTAATGTTCCAACTCCCTTTTAAGAGAGAAACCAAAACTACCTTAAAGTCTTACTCCATTTTGATGGACTGAGATTCTGGGCTTTCTAAACTATTGGGCTGGAAACTGTGGGCCTCAGAGTTATTTCAAGGGATTATCAGTTTATATAATAAATATTAATACACTAACCACTGTATGTAGATAATAAATAACAAGGCAGACAACATTCATCACTCAGCCTAGACCAGAAACTTACTTACATATTCTATTCACTCACCCAAACTTCCCAATAGCCGTGTGTGATAGTTCCTTAGAAAAGTAATTTACCCAAGATCTTATGGCTAGCAAATGAAGATGTTGAGAATACTCTGAATCAAGAATAAATACTTTTAACATTGCCAGAAACATACAGATGTCTGGGAAACTGAGTCACTACACCAGGCAGAAAATTTTGCTTGAGGTACTGAGGAACGACAGAAGATGGGACTTGTTTTAACCAGGAGAAGCAGGCACAATAACCTTGACCAAGTAACAAAGTCTTACTTGCCAAATTGTTACACATTGTGCATAGCTATCGCTGAATTCACCTTGGCCTAGCTGCCTGGACTTATGTCTGTGGCCTAATGAGAGAGAGGGCTTTGGCAAAAACTGAACAGGTAATTTTACTAAAACCTAGTAAAATACTAAGAAATAAGCAGTACTGCTTTAGAATACCTTTAATGAAGAGTAACACTAAGAGTAACTCATCTACCTTTTGTTCTACACATGCTTAATCTTCATATTTTGATACCTTTGTAGCATGAACTTCTCTTTGAGCACAATATTTAAAGACCAAAGGGGCCAATACTTTCAAGGGCAGATAGATAAGGCATTTTCCTTGACTTCCCTCTCCTCTCCCCATCTCCAGCATACATATAAAGGAAGTATATCAAGAAACTGGAAAATCAGAAGCAGAGATTCTTCTTGCTGTCTCTTAGGGGCTTCCTAGCCTCTTATCTCTTTTTCCCCCCCACAAAAAAGATTGACTAAGTATACCAATTTTGATATCTAAAAGATCCAAGTTTGAACTTAAGTCCCAACCCTTACTATCTATATGACTATAGAAAAGCTATTTAATCTATTGAAGATTCCATTTCTTTATTTGTAAAGTGGAATAATAATTAGCACCTACCTCATAAGCAGTGTTATATTAACCAATAGGCAGAATAAGGATGTGCTTTGCACACCAGCAAAGCAGGGGCAGACAATATGAAGTGAGAAAATATTTTTTAAAACAATCGATATGAAAAAGCCTCAATATAGTCATCAAAGTAGTGATTTTACAATCTAATAAATATTATTTGAAATTCTACTGGGTTTGTTTTTGCATTGAGGGAGTAGTGACAAAGCACCGTAATCTTTTCAGTGCTTACTGCAGTTGTAAGTCTCAATCTGGCCCTGTTCATAGCATGGAAGATTAAAGGAGATTCCACATGGGATGGGCTTGGGTAATGTTGGCCTAGAGTAAGCTCTCAATGAATACTGACTGTTATTATTATCTGCATAGCAGCTTCCTCTGTTCACTTATACCTTCTGTTTCCTCGTGACTTTGGTTTGTGGAACCAACTCCTACCCTCGTTCTATAAGAATCTTCAGCTTGAGCTCACCATAACTGAACACAACATTCTATGTCTCTCAATTAAAATCCTCAAGAGCAGGCCGGGGGCGGTGGCTCATGCCTGTAATCCTAGCACTCTGGGAGGCCGAGGCGGCTGGATTGTTTGAGCTCAGGAGTTCGAGACCAGCCTGAGCAAGAGTGAGACCCCGTCTCTACTAAAAATAGAAAGAAATTAGCCAAACAACTAAAAATAGGAAAACTCAGCCAGACATGGTGGCGTGTGCCTGTAGTCCCAGCTACCCAGGAGGCTGTAGTCCCAGCTACCCGGGAGGCTGAGGCAGGAGAATCGTTTGAGGCCAGGAGTTTGAGGTTGCTGTGAGCTAGGCTGACACCACAGCACTCTAGCCCAGGCAAGAGAGTCTCAAAAAAAAAAAAAAAAAAAATCCTCAAGAGCAAAAAATCTGAGTGGATTGGACCCAAACAATTGTAGGCTGAAGTGGAGGTTTGTAGAGCAGAAGTGAGTTATATAACCAGCTAATCTTCTTCCTTTTCTCTTGGGCTTTTTGCTATTTCTGCTGTGGTAAAAATCAACCTCCAAACCCTGTCATTTACAAGGATGAAGGCTTATTTCTGGCCCTTATCCCATGTTGATTGCAGGTTGGCTGTGACTCTGTTCCATAGGTTTTCTTTATTCCAGAATCCAAGCTGAATGAATAGTCTCTATCTGTGACATACCATTCTTTTGTCAGAGGGAAAAGATCATGGTGAAATGACTGTTGACAAGTAAAGTTTCTGCTTAGATAGTACTTAAGTCACTTCTGCTCACATTAGTCAAAGAAAAGCACATGGCCACCCCTGGGGCTAGGACGTATAAGCCTCCTATGAGGAAGGCAGTGAATAACTGGGGAAGTAATACAACCTAGCACAAGGACTATGGGTGAGAAAGTCCTTCAAAACTTATCTACTAGAATCATGTGAAGAACCATACTATTTAAAGTGTATAACTTACAAAGTAACATACCACGTGGGGAACTACTGTTTAAGAATGTTAGATTAAAGTCTCTCAAGACACTGGACAATCTGAAGAAGTTTCTGGTCAGCAGGATCGGGTATCACTTTACATACATGAATCATTCAATACCAAAGTGTTTTGAAGACAATAAAGCTATAAAAATATGTACTACCTTACATTTTAATACAATAAATATGTCATTCCATACTCAGTGCACAAATGGCTCCTTAAGAGAGCAATTTTTTCTTTTTTAATAACTTAAGGAATTTAGAAAACAATTATTTCCATTAGCATAAGCTTTTGCACTTTAACATAATCAGTTTCTTCTACTTCATTAAAATGTGAATTTAGGGTAACATTATGATTAAATTAGTTTTAAATACCATGGGGAACATCAATATTTGCTACCATAAAAATTTAGTCATAATATTTCATATGACTCTGGAATAGTCCAGAGTCTATAGACAATACTATACAATGAAACCATTCTTTTTCAAATTGACCATAACATAATAGGCCAAAAATATATAATTTTAGGTATCTGCAATTAGTAACAAAAGGCATGATTACATATTTCATGCTCTATGAATAAATGTATTGAATCTAAAATTAAATTTTGAAGAGTTGTAGCAAACTATAAAAGTTAAAAACAGTTCCATTCCTCTGTCTTCTCTCTAGAAATCAAAAAGGTTTTCATTACTCTCCCTACTCTGTCTGTAAGGAAATTTTACACAATCTGTTCCTCCTCATGTCAAGTTGTCAATATAGCTCCAGCTCTAGCTTCCAAGACAGCCACAGCAAGCCCAGAGGAGGTGTCACACCAAGTAGTGTCTGAAGATTTATAAAAATGAATCGGTATTTTATCCTACTTAGGAAAAGCATTTACTTGGATAAAAAATGAAAAGAAACTATCTTTCTGAGAAATGACATTTTTTAAAATTTTTCATGTATCATTATTCTTCATAAGGTAAAGCCATTGAAGATATAAAAAGATGAATTAAAGAACTGAATTTTTCATGGTTCAAACAATTTATGCTGAAATTTTCTTATAAGGGTAAATTGTTTTTGTCAACATTATGAATCTGCCTTCAAGGCAAGGCAAGTTTATCCACCAGGTATTATAGCCACAATATTTAAGGCCTAAATTTACTTAACAAAAAAAAAAATTTTAGACAACAAAAGCAAAAATGAACAAATAGGATTACATCAAACTAAAAAGCTTCTGTACTGCAAAGGAAACAATTAACAAAATGAAAAGGCAACTTATGGATTGGGAAAAAAATTTGCAAACTGTATATCTAATAAGGAATTAATATCCAAAATACATAAGGAACTCATATCAATAGAATTATTATTATAAAATATATGAGGAGCTTATTCAATAGCAAAAAAAAAAATTCAATTAAAAAATCGGTAAAAGACCTGAATAGACATTTTGTCCAAAGAAGACATACAAATAGCCAACAGGCATATGAAAGGTACTCAACATCACTAGGGAAATACAAATAAAAACCACAAAGAGATATCACTCACGTGTGTTAGAATGTGGCAAAAAGAGAACCCTTGTATACTGTTAGGGGGAATGTAAATTAGTATAGCCATTATGGAAAACAGTGTGGAGGTTTCTCAAAAAATTAAAAATAGAACACCATGTGACCTAGCAATCCCACTATGGGTGTTTAAAAAGAAAATTAAATCAATATCTCTAGGGCGATATCTGTACCCGTGTGTTTATTGCAGTATTATTCACAATAGCCAAGATATAGAAACAACTAAGTGTTCATTGACAGATGAATGAAGAAATGTGGGATATATACAAAATGAAATGTTATTCAACCATACAAAAGAAGGAAATCCTAACATTTGGGACAATATGCATGAACCTGGAGGGCATTATACTAAGTGAAATAAGCCAGACACAAAAAGACAAATACCGTATGATCTCACTTACATGAGGAATCTAAAAAACTCAAACTCATAGAAGCAGAGAATAGAACAGTGGTTGCCAGGGTCTGGGGTGCTAAGGGAAATGGGGAGATGTTGGTCAAAGGGTACAAACTTTCAGTTATAAGATGAATAATTTCTGGGGATTAAATGTACAGCCTGGCAACTACAGTTAATAATACTGCATTACATGCTTGAAATTTCCTGAGAGGACCTCTTAAGTATTCTCACCACAAAAATAAAATGGTAACTATGTGAGGTGTTGGATATATAAACTTGCCTGTGGTAATCACTTCACTGTGTATATAGATCACAGTGCACTTCATAATGTACATATATCGAAACATTGTATTGTATACCTTAAATATGTACATTTTTATTTGTCAATTACATCTCAATAAAGCAGGAAAAAATTTTTTAACTTTCTTACCAAAACTCTGCTTACACATACACACACACACACACACACACAGAAAAAAACTAATTTTAAAGCAAACAATTCTACTATAGAGCAAGGCTGTAATAATTACAATCAGGAAATTTTCGTTAAGGCCAGAAGCACCAAATACCCACCTACCTTGGCTTAAAAATTTCATTAGTATAGTAATCATAGAATATCTAATTTTAATAAATGTAACTTCTGGGTAAATCTGCTAAGAATAAAATATTATAAAATGTATTCTAAGTAACCTAATGAATAGGTTTTTTTATATGTGAAATATTTATTATTTATTATGTATATACTAAATAGCTTGATAACTGGATGCAAGTTAAAAGCCAGGGAACATCTCTCCATGATGATGGCTTTGCTTTTGAATAATTAGTCTAAAACTCATGTCTCTTCTACCAGAATTAAAATAACTAGGCCAGTCCTCAACTTCTAGTTTGTGACGGTAAAGCCATACCCTATGCATTAAGAGCAAGCTTAGTCTTCAGTTCTCTGGAGTGTACTAAGGAATGAGTAGAAAAATGACAGGTAAACTTAGCTAATCCAGGAATCTCATGTTACTAAGGCACAACTTTTTTAAAACGTAGCCGCACTACATTTTGAATTTACCCCCACTAAAAATTGCCACTTCATTTCTCTAAGGTATTACTTTAGAATACTAATAAATCATTTGGGAAGCCAATTTAAAAGGCAGATTCCTGGGCTGCACTTGCAAAAAAACTGATTAAGAATATTTGGAGCAAGGCCTGGAATCTGCATCTTAAATAATCACTCCTAGGTAATTCTGACACTTTAAGAAATACAGGCCTAAAATACAAATGATAGCCTGCAGTTCCTAATAGATTTCTCCCCAAGGTGATAAGGAAGGTGGCAGTGACTCTATCACTATCCATGTCTAAACCTGCTTATCATTAATAATAAATATTAGCCAAAGATTCCAGGCCAACTAACTCTTAAGATAAAATCTAGCAAAATTAAAATGGGCTCTGCTCTGGTGAGTTAATAGGTCAAGGAAACAGGTTATTCCTTTTTAAAATATGATCTAATCCAGACTCTGGGACCAAATAAACATGATCACACTTACGGAACTCATTGGCAAGATACGTAGACAGACAACCATTCAGTTTTTCAATAGTTTTGGAAAAGAGGAAAGTTCTTAATAATCATTCTATATAACTTGTTCCTCTCTGAACAGATATTAAAATAGATGAGGCTCAATAAAAGGAAGCAACCTATCCGTAATTTTAATATGCAGTTATGTTAAACATGACCTGTTCCCTTCTATTATCATTTAATAATCTGTGTATATTTAACTTTAATAATTTTTCCTTACATCCTCTGATTTGTATATGCTACTTTCCTTCTGCATTTCCCCCAGTTTGACTAATATATCCAATCTCCTTTCTGTGATGAAAGAAGAAAACACAGTGATTTTTTTCCTTAAATCCTTATCTTTTCTAAGCATCAAATGTATCTCTGGTTTCTATAGCACAGTGTGTTAAATTCTCTTTTTGTGCTTTCAGTATTAAAGATACTATTTCTTTTTGATGATATGACATCTTGAATAATCCATTTTCTTTCAAACTTGCAACATATTATTTCCCTCCCAGAAGTGACTGCCTGTCATTATTAAAGTAACCATACAACTGTACTCAAACATTCTTAACAATGGTAAATCCAACATTTTTGAACTAAACTCCATTTTACATTTTTTATACTGGAAAGTGACTGGTTTCTGTGCTTTCATTGAAACAAGGATACATGTGCATTTCAATACACAGTAATAGATTTCTAAAGTCTATATTTTATACAAAAAAATTAAATTTCCTATAAAAATTGAGACCAGCAGTAATTACTTCTTGCTTAAGAAAAATACTTTTTATTGTTTTCTTAGACTTTGGGGTCACTGTATCTCAGGCTCATGGTTCCTCTTAGGATATGAGCTCAGAATGTTAGGTTTCCTCTAAGGGTTATAAATATTTTTATTATAAATTTATGAATACTGAGCACATAATTATGTGAACATTGAGCCATTGATGACTGTGAGTAGGAAACTTCTATATGCAAAGTACCACAGAGGGTGGAGCTGCAAAGAAGGTTCAGGACTTGTCTCTCCAGATAAATGACACCCCATATGTGAAATGCTCATCTCCTGGACCTGGTGATGTGGATAGTTGCCCTCCTGTGTCTGTTCTTCCAGAACAATAAAAATAATGCTATCTTTCATATCCAAAGAAAATGTGACTAACCCAGTATCAGTAGCACATGACTTTGAAGTTTCTTTTTTCTTTCAGAAATAGTAAGAGGTCTTTTCTGATTTGTCTATTTCTGAACTGTCCAATATGGTAGCCACTATACAAATGTTACTATTGAGCAGTTGAAATTAGGCTAGTTCAATTGAGATGTACCATCAGTATAAAATACACACTGGTTTCAGAGTCAGCACTAAAAAAAAAAAAAAAAAAGAATGCAAATAATATTTATTACATGTTGAAATGACATTATTTTGGATATATTAGCTTAAATAATATATTGTTACTAAAATTAATTGTACCTGTGTTTTTCTTTACCTTTTTTAATGTGGCTACTACAGAATTTTAAATTATGTATCTGGCTTCCATTAACTTTCTCTTGAACAGCTCTGATCTAGTCCCTCTCTCCTAGATCCTGGATGGTACACAGTTGAAGTTATAAGACATATAACTTAAATTAGAGCTATCATATGTTACAATGATATAGGATAAAATTAACAGACCATCAAAGAAATTAAATATGTAACCTCAAAATGTATCACTCAATGAATTATCCATCTATACCACCAGGAAATCTGGGAAGTTATAACAATGGGTCTAATTGTAATAGTAGCAACAAAAATCAGTTCCCCAGTTTGGATCCTGTGGAGTCTGGTCACTTGGGGAATCCTTAGCACCTGCAATGCCTGAATGCTTACATGTTTATATGTGTAAAGGAAAATAGTGAAGATAACTCTCATTTACCAAACACCTAATTTATATTAGACACTTTACAAAGATTCCACATGTAATCCTCATGATAATCCTGTGCAGTGTATTAATCAGGGTAGGCTAACTGCTGCAACAAACATCACTCAAGTTTCAGTGGCTTAACAAAATAAATGCTACTCTTGTTTACAACTGATTGGGGTGGTAAGGGAGAGGCTCTGATTCAGGCCTCTTCTCTCTTATAGCTGTTATCCCTCATAGGTCTCTGGAGTCCTCTCCAGTCAGCCAGCAGATGGAGAAAACAAAAGAAGAGAACACATGGAAGATTTTTATGGGCCAACCCAAGAAGTGGTACACTTTATTTCTACCCACACTGCACTGCCAGAACTTAGCAATGGAGACACCAATCTACAAGGGAGGCTGAAAAATATAGTTTAACTGTGCCCAGGAAGTAAAGGAGAACATGGATATTGGTGAGCATTAGCAGCCTCTGCGAATGGTAGATGTTATCTTTATCTTACAGATGAAGAAACCGAGTCTCGGAAACATTGAATTCTCCACTGTCACAGATCTAGAAAATGACATTCAACCACATTCTGTAGGGCCCCAAAGCCCATGCTTTTTCCAGGAAACGCTGCAGAACTCACAAGAATTGCCATCATCTCAGTATGTATACTTACTTCAGTAGGAGGATTAAGCAAACGGTGAGGAGATGACAGGGGACTGAATCATCTAACCTCTTCTGCCATTACAAAAAAGGGAACTTTGGGAAAATCAGTTTAGGCAATCAAAAATTCACGTTACATTATTAAAGAATATATTTATAGGACTTGAGATCAACCTCAACAAACAAAAACATAGAACCAATGGGGTGGATTATTCATTGCCAAAATGCCGAAGAGTCAAATACATAAGTCCCCAGGATAATTAATAAGTAATTATAGTCTGGTAGGATTAGTATTAAACCAAAGAACATTTCTGTTTTGAAAGCTAAAATAATCTCTTCTTTATCCAGAGCCAAAACCACACAGAACACCTTAATAATCAGTTTTATTTTGCAATCCTATTGAATAACAATTATTTCTTGTATTAATGAGTCTAAGCCATTTCAAGATTCTGAAGTTTGTTCTGAATTATCAAAGATAGATTTTATATGTTTAGTTTAATCTTATCATTAAGGATTCTATTATAAAATAGTTCATTTAAAGTTAATAATTCACATAGACTACTTTTATTAAGTCAGCTACATTGTTCAAATATTCAGAATCACTTTATTCCCTGATATTTCTGAACAAACAAAAATTAATCACATTTGGGGGAAGGACAGAACATGGAGTGACTATCATGAAATTAGAACATTTTCTTCATAGGCAGATGACTAGTGAGCTGGCTATGAAATGTAGATAAAATTGTTAGGTGTACATGAAAATCATTTAACTAATTTGGCTATAAATGAGACAAAAATCAAAGCACGTCAAAAGATTAGTTAGGCAAAAAAGACTGGAACAACTTATAAGAAACCCTGAAAGTTCACAGATTTGAAGTTTAAATTTCATATAAAATATCACCTTATTGGGGAGGGGGCAAGATGATCAACTAGAGACATCATTTGCCAGATCTTCCCAAAAAGATAAAAAGGTTTCAAATGAAAAATCATAGCCCAGGTGAAATACTGAAGGAAAAGGTGCCAGAAATCACCCTCGTCGGAGATCCCTCAGGAAGAAGTTGTAGAGCAGAACAAGGAGCAAGATTATGGCAGAGACCAACCCCTGAGGGATTCGTACAGAGTGTGGCAGAAAGGGTAGGTGGGAGTGTTTACTTTTCCCCCCCTTCACACGTATGGCAGTCTGCCAACTCCCAATTTGTCAGAGAGCCCCTCCACCCCGACAAATCCAGGCGCTGCTGCCATCAGTGAACTGAGAGTTTTTGGGCAGCAGAACACCAGGCCGTAGTCCCATGTAGGGTCGCTTCCCCCAGACCACAGACCCAAGCTGAGACAGCAAGCACCATGTTGCCTGTGTACATGCTGGGTGCCCCTATCCTGCTGGGAAAGTCACAGCCCTTCAGTCTCCCTGTCACTGGATCCCACACAAACATTCCCCAGCACCCACTTAGACTGTGACAACCACAAAGGAATAGGGAGACACAAGGAGAGCAGCATTATTCCCAGAGTTCTACCAGTGGAGTAGGTTGTCCTAAGGGGCCTGGGAAGTGCCACGAATGCTTTTTAGGACAGAGAAAGTGAAGTGGAATGCCCACTCTTCTGCACCAGAGAGCCCCTGACTCATGATCCAAATTTGTTTGCATCTCTCCCAGTGGAGGCTTGAGTGCATAAAGGAGTCCATAGAATAAGAAAATATCCTCACCCCAGAGCAGAAGCAGCACCGGAGCCCGGAAAGGGACGTAGAAATGGGGAGCTCCATTCTTGCAACCACCCGATGCTGCAGACATAGCTGCCTCTGCTCCCAAGCACAAGTTTATGGCACAGGTGAGCTGCAGGACGGCCAGTTCTAGGTTTGCAGCGGGGATGTACTCCCAATAGTACTCTGCAAGGAAAGTGTGGTTCATTTCTCTTCCTTCATGGACAGGCACCATTTCTGCAGCTGTCCCAGCCTGCGAATCTCCGCCCTTGGGTAACAACATCACTGGGATCCATAGCCAAAGCTCCCCAGCATCCACTCAGACCATAGCAGCCTTGGGGGACCAGTGAGGTCCAGGGGAACTGTGGGTCTCCTGGAGCTTGGGCATTCAGATTGGGCTGTTTCCAGCTGAGAGGAGAGTGCAGCACACCACAGAGCCCTTCAGGACAAAGGGGAGCAGGGCACCAGCTGTCCACATTCAGGGCCTTCTCCTCCTCTTCTCCTCCCTTGTCCACAGCTGCCAAGGCAGCCACAGGTGTTTCCACTCAGGACTAGTGAAGGTTCCACAGGAGACGATTAAGCCAGGCTGCTTGGGCATTTCTCCTCCCACATCTCTGTTCATTTCTTTGTATTAAACTGTTTAGTGCTCTCTTTGTATTGTAGTCACCTTCTAGACCTCGCCCTCCAGACCTCACCTTCCACACTTAGAGAAGCTTATCAAGGAATTTTTCTAAAGGAAGACAGTTCCTTAAGTGGAACTCTAGTACCACTGGTGAGTAATATTTTTGGCTCACTAAAATATATATATATTTTTTTCTTAATTAAAAAATAAAGCAACTGAGTGTCAAAGGAGATAAATTACACAGCTCACATATCTAGAAAATGCAGGCCATTTTACTCTAAATGCCTTTGTCTTTTTAAAACCCAATGGTGGGTGTCTTTTTTTAATTTAAATTAATAAAGTTTGTTTTAGAGTTTCAAGTTCATAAAAAAACTGAGCAGAAAGTACAGAGTTTCCATATACTCCCTGTCCCCTCCACACACAATCTCTCCCACTAAAGATATCCTGCACCAGAAGGGTACATTTGTTTCAATCAATGAAGCTACACTGACACATCATTATCACCTGAAGTCCATCATTTGCATTAGGAGTCACTCTTGGTTTTGTACCAAAGGCTGCAATTGCTGGATTGTGTGGTAAAAACATGCTTAGTTTTGTAAGAAACTGCCAAATTGTCTTCCAAAGTGGCTCTGCCACTTTGCATTCCCACCATCAATAAATGAGCCATCGTTTTGCTCCACATCCTCACCAGCATTTGGAGTTGTCAGTGCTTTCGATTTTGTTCATTTTAATAGGTGTGTAGAGTTATCTCATTGTTATTTTAATTTGTAATCCCCTAATGACATGATATTGAACATCTTTTTATATGCTTACTTTCATCTGTGTATCTTCTTTGGTGAGGTATCTGTTCAGACAATGCTGGTTTTTTATAACAAATAGGAGTTATAACATCTATCATTCTGTATTAACTTTGACTCTGCTTTTAGAATTAAAAAGAGGCTACTCCAATTCTCTCGTTTCACCAATAAGAAAAATGAATCAGTAAAGGTGAAAACTGAATCCATGAAAGTAGCTATAAATTTAGAGTGAGAAGAAGCAAGCTGAGAAGTCAGTGAAACATACAGGAAAAAAGTGACCAGAGAGAAGGAAGTAGAACAAGAAGAGCAGTGTTATAGGAATCAAGAGAGTCCAGAGGTGAAGCACATTTTTTATTTGTTCACTTTTTTTGAGAAAGAGCTTTGCCAGCAGCAATGGGCCCTGTATGGAGTACAAATGATCATTGATCCCTAGGAGGGAGCAGGACAGGGTCAAAAGAGCATTAGACTGCCTTTGTTGGTAATCTGTGGCAATGACTTAAAAAATTTTCTGGATTCTAATGTGTTCATCTGTAAAATGAGACTATGTTTCTAGGTTTCAAATTCAGTGTTTTCTTTACTATAGTATTTTTCTCTTTTACTTTATCACCTTTTTATGTCATATTTTTTTGATAATTTTGCTAAATTATTTATCATCTACCTCTCTGTGCCCTGTTAGATCTCTAATGTTTGACCACATAACCAACATTTCATTCCCTTCTGCATGCTTAGAGAATTATAGTTACAATAATTTTTTTAAAAATATCTATTAAATAATATGCAGTGGCTCACACCTGTAATCCCAGCACTTTGGGAGGCCAAGGCAGGAGGATCACTTGAGGCCAGAAGTTTGAGACCAGCCTGGGCAACACAGTGAGATCCTATCTCTACAAAAAATGAGCCAGCTAATTTTCTAGCTGGGACTGGGAGGTTCAGGCAGGAGGATCACTTAAATCCAGGAGTCTGAGGCTGCAGTGAGTTATGATTGTGCCATTGCACTCCAGCCTGGGCAACAGAGCAAGCCATTTTCTTAAAAAAAAAAAAAAAAAAGAATATAGTATTTGTGAACTGAGGAACAATTTATGTAAGTGGCCCTCTCTTATTTGTTATAATTTCACCGAGATGTTGCAGTATAAACTTGACTATTTGTTCTATATAAACTCAAGAAATTAAGATTTCCTTCCTAAGTAATTTGTGTATCTGTAATATCCTATTAGGTTTCACACTATAACAGTTTGGAATTAAATCATTTTTGGAAGTTAAAATATCTGTGGGCAAAGTTATCTCTAATCCACTGCTTTCAAAGAGAGTTAATATCAAGAAGAAGCAGTATATACCCAAGTGAGAGTTTCATAGCTTAAATATAGGAATGAACTACCAAATATTTCTTATTGTCTTGAATATAAGCAGTGTAAATCAGCTAAGATAATTACAACCAATAATTGTTACTATTACTATAGTAGCTTCATTTATAAAACATTACTTCTTCCCTAATTAAATGAAGCATTCAGCCCTTTGCATAAGCAATTAAAATGTTAAGTAGTTACATTATGCAGCTAAATATGTGAAAACCAAGAATAATAAGGCATAAAATATAAAAGAAAACCAGTGATGTGAATTAAATTAGAAAGAAAATGAGCAAAGTGAAAAAATATTTAAACCAAAAGTTTATTTGAAAAAATCAAAGTATCCAAGAGGTCAGTCAAGCATGTACACAGAGTCAGGTGGTACTGAATCCAGCAGCAAAATATAAGGCAGCCCAGCCTAACAACAAGATGGTATAGTGGATAGGCTCACATTCATTTTCCCTCAGAGAATAGAGATACACTTGAGAGCATTTTTTCTGGACTAAGTTGCAACTTTCAAGGTGAAGATGTAACCATTATACCCTGGAACTCTGTGGAAAGAGGACAGAAGAGGCAGGTAAATAAACCTGACTGGCAAAAATTCCCATGGTCCACACAGCACATCCTATGCCCACCATCCTATTCTACCTGTATCATTTAAGGTACCTGAAGATAAACATCTGCAACCTATAAGAAAGTAAAAACCAAATCTGGAAATAATAAGAAAAAGCAAGGAGAGTTATTTCCACTGTCTGGGATATTCGTGAGATAAGACAGGATATTATCTCACTTCATTTCTGGAAAGTCTGAATCCAGTTACTTTTTCATTAAAAAAAAAACTCACTGTAGACAGTATTAACAAATATTTATCTGTTTCTCCTCTTTTTTCCAAACACTCATCTGTTAACACTTTGTCATCTAGTGCCCAGTAAAACACTTCTTTGAAAGGTCACTAGTAATCTGCCAAATATCATGGTGATTAGGCATGTCTTCATCCTCAAATTTTTTACCTGTCTATATTGATCACCTTTTTCTTTTAGAAAATTTTACAAGCTGGAGTTCCATAACATTGTCCTGTCTTAATCTTCCTCTTTCCTCTTTGAACCTTCCTTTCTGGCCTCCTTTGATTTCTTCCCTTACTAATATATTTTCCATAGGCAATTAATTACAAAGTATTATAACAAAGTCTGAAATGATTCAGTCAAGGAACAAGTCAAGGAACTTAAGAAGCTATAATCAAATGCAATGTACAATTTCCTCCCCTTTTGCTATAATTGTATAGGGGTTTTGGTTTCACTTTTTATTTAACCACTCACACAGGAACAATAAATCATTTTCAATAAGTAATTAACTATCTTGACATATTTTATCAGTTTCTGTGATTATTATTATTTTTCCTGTGCCACACCTTCCTTTGGGGTTTACTAATATTACAGAGCATGTACTATCGTAATATTCTGATGAGAGTCTGTAGATGGTAAACTCCCTTCAGTCTTCATATGTCTGAAAAATATCTTTATTTCGCCCTCATTCTTGAAGGACACACATCTAGGTGTATTATATACTTCTAGATTAGCTTACTTTTTTCCTTGCATCTGGACTATATTATCCATCCTCTTCTGACACTTGCACTTAGTTTTGTTTTGTTTTTTTTTTTAGATGTTTGGAATTGCCCATCATAAGCTGGATCCTGTCAGACACTTCAACTCATAAAGTCAGACAGTCCATCAGAAATCCATCAGCAGAGGCGGCACAGGACAGTAGGATTAGCAGTGAGAGTCCCGTGGACTCACGTGGCCCCTGCTTACCTGCATCGCCTCCACCTGGCTAAAAAAAAGAAAGAAATCCATCAGCAGATAATAATGGTACTTCTGGGGCACCAAGTATGAGCAGGTCCAGAGGGCATAAGCAAGCTTCATGAGCAGGGAGCCCAGACCCCAGTGCCAACCATCAAGATTGCACCAAAACACCTTGCTCAGCTCACACCAATGGTTATATGTGGGATACTCTGATCAGCTGAAGGAGGAGGAAAAAGCTTGAGGTTTTATGAATAGGTTATAGATAAGTTGGCTTGATATGCTAGTGCCAGTCAAAAATGGAAAGCAGCTGCATGATAATGTCACTCAGGATGTCCTTGAATGACAGTGGAGAGGGAAAATTTTCCCAAAAGGTGAAGCTTTGAGCAGAGCACCTAGAGATCCACTTTGTGTGGAGCTCTATAAATTCCTTAAAGCTGAAGATACACAAGTCAACTTTGAATTCTCCTTCTCATCTATCCTTATCAGTGAATAGTTTTAAGATAACATGAAACTTATTCAAGCTATTATTTAAAAAAAATGGAAGGGGAATTTTATAATAATGATACAGGACTATTTTATAGAATTCCAGGGTAGGAATGAGATCAGGCCTAAGGAAAATTCTAAAAACAGAAATTGGAATTGCATCTGGACTCTTCTTCCATCTCATCTCTATTCCTCTCTGAATGTATGATTTCCTCTTTCTCTCTCTGCTCTATACACTGACTTTTTCTGCCTCTCCAGTAGAAATGGTATGTGGAAAATGGAAAATGGTCAATCTATCTCTCAAGGTTTTATATACATATATATATACACACACACACACACACACACACACATATATGAATGTATGTCATGGTCTAGCCACCTGAGAGACTAAATTTTTGATATCTAATGTAAATATAGACTGTCATGTCAAAAATTCTAACTGGCTCAGCTTGAATCAAGTGCCTATTCTTGATTCAATCAACTTGATAGAGTACAGTCACCTTATTCAAAATGGTTGTTAGGGGCTCAGCCTTAACTCTTGAGGGAGAACTGGTTCATTATGAGCTGAACAAATAAATATACTCTATCATCCTCATTCATTCTCCCAGTTATTCAGGCTGAAAAACTCATGAGTCAGCTTAGGTTTATTCTTCTCTTTTATACTATATAGTTCTATCACAAATAACTAATTCACTTTTCTTTCAAAATTACTGTTTTATCCATTCCTTCTCCTTTCTTACTAACTTTATTACTTGCTAAAATGATAGTTCAAAAAAGGGACATTCTACTGTAGTTAAATTTGCATTACTTTACTAGTGATGACAAACTTTTTTTTTCCATGTTATAGGCTATTAGTATTTCTGCTTTATTGGTCTATATTATGGACTGAATTGTGTCCCCCCAAAATTCACGTTGAACTGCTAACGTTTATGTGACTATTTTTGAAGACAGGGCTTTAAAGAGGTAATTGAGGTTAAATTAAGTTATAAGGGAGGGGCTTTAAGAAGAGACACCAGTTTGCACAAAGGCAAGGCCATGTGAGGACACAACAAGAAGGCAGCTGTCTGTAAACCAAGGAGAGAGGCCTCAAGAGAAACCAAAGCTTCTGGCACGTTGATCTTGGATTTCTAGCCCCCAGAACTGTGAGAAATAAATTTGTGTGGTTTAAGCTTCGAAGTCTGTGGTATTTTGTTATGGCAGCCCTAGCAACATAACACACTTTGCCTCTGTGTTATCTTTCTTTCTTTCAAGATGTTTGTTTTTTCTATTAACAGCTCTCTAAACATTGACTCTTACCCTTTTTTTTTTTTTTGACTCTTACCCTTTTATACACAATGTTAAAACTGTTTTTCCCAACTTATTTGCCCCGCCTCCACCTTTTTTGGTTTTGTTTTGTTTTACATACTGACTTTTTTTTTAGTATAGTCAAATTTATCAAACTTTTCCTTTATGGTTGCTGCATTTGAAATTATGCTTAAGAAAGGCTTTCCCATCCTAGACTCATATTTATATTTAGCTATATTTTCTTCTAATTCTTTTTTCTTTTTGGTCTCATTTGAATATGATTTTCAGCGTATAAGACATAAATTTTTTAAAGTATAGCTTACCAATTATCCTTGTACCATTTATTTCATTTTCCACTGACTTGAAATCTTTTATCATATCCTAAATACTTAGATACACTTAAAACTCTGTTGCTTTTTGTTTGTGACATTTATTCATTCAATAATTCATTTTGGAGCCTGTATTCTTCCACATTCATCAAAAGGAAAAAGAATTTTCCACCAAGTTTAAGAAACATTATTTTGGGTGTCATGTATTGTAAAAATTATGGGGGAAAGTTTTTAAAGTTAGTTTTTAAATTAAAGTGGTATCATAAAAATGCTTTTAGCTACCAATAACCAACAAAATAAATATATACAATATTATGTTAACCCAGTGATGAGACTAATGAAAGAAATGAGGGGTATACCGTCTGACTTAGTTGAATTATCATACTAATCAAAAAGAAAAGGACAAGAAACTACATGAGGATTGCCAGTTGACTTTTTCAGACTCCTTTCAAGAGAACAGTTCCTGTCTTTTTAATTAGTTATTCAAAATTCTTTTTTTCAACTCAATTCTCTTGATAAAATTCCAGTGGTAATAGGGAATGAGCCACCAGGGCTATTTTTACAAAGATCACTGCTTAGTGGTATGAAGAGAACCCAGAACAGGGGGAAGCTGAGGGTTGTGTTATAAAGGTTCTCTCAACATCTAAATTGTACAGGCTTAGCAATGTTCACGTTGAATGTGCTTTGATGCCACTTCAATCTCTCCTGTCCATGTTCAAGGCCAGAACCATTCCAGAGATTATGAAAAAAATTGGGGGACTTGAAAATCATGCCAAAGCTTTAGCTAGTACTACGAATCCATTTTTTCTCTCTCTGCTTTTTATATGCGAAGCACTCCAACATACAATGAACACCTTATAACTACATGGCAAAGGTGAAAAATACTATCACCACCGCTTTAGAGAAGACAAAACCGAGATACGAGGAATTATAAACTCCCCAAGATCACATGGGCAAAAAGTTCATGCCAACAGAAACCTGTTGCGAACCACAAACATTTAGCTGAACTAAACCGTAACGCTGAGGGAGCCTCAAAAGGCCGTGCCCTGAGCGGGGACTGTAAAGTCTGAGAAGACAAGGCTGGGTGCACAGGCCCGGGACACAGAAATACAAAAAAGCAAGCCCACTCGGCTTCGCCTCCCTACCCCCACCCTCGAACTACTTTCACCTGAGGTACCAAAGGCGCGGGATGGACCCCTTGCGTGGAAGGGCGGAGGTCACTGAGAAGGGGGCCACAGACAAAAGCTGCTAAGATTTTTGACCCATAATGTAAACATGTTAAAAACTTTTAACAACGAGCTCAGCCGGCGTGTGGTAACACACTTGCGCCAAAATCTCCTCTGATACAAGGCGCAGTTCGCTTCCTCAGAAGCTCCGGGGCCTCTAAACCCATCCCAGCATCCTTTGCGCCGCTCACAGACAAGCCCTTGCGCGCCTTGGCCCCTTCGGCCACCGTCGGCCTGGAGTTACTATGGAAACCCAGCTGCCGTAGCTATGTCTTTGCAACAGATCCCGCCGTCTCGGGTGTTTGTGGAACTGGTTCCCTGGGCTGACCGGGGTCGGGAGAACAATCTGGTTTCGGGCACAGAGACACTACCTGGTCTCCGTCGCCCTCTGTCCTCTGCACAAACCCAAACTGCAACCCGCGAGGTGCACGTAAGCGGCACCGCAGAGGTGTCTGCTGGCCCGAACAGGGCGCAGGTGACAGTGCGAGTGAGCAGCACTAAAGAGGCAGCGGCAGAGGCCAAAAAGAGTGTTTGCCGCCGTCTAGACTACATCACGCAGAGCCTCCAGCAGCAAGGTCTGCAGGTAAGAGTTCTGCGGGAGAGGAACTACGAACCACAAGGCACAGAAGGGTAGGCAGATGGTCAGGCCGGTAAGGGCCCCTCGAGGGGAGGGAGATGTGGAGGGTCTTGAGCGTTTAGGACGCCTTTGTCGCATCGGTATTCCGGGGCGAGAGGACCTGGCAGAGTTGATCTTTGACCTATCCTTCTCCTAGATGAAAGCATTATTGGCTGCAGTGAACTTGAAAAATAAAAGAATGCAAATTAGGTAGGTTATCTGGCGGTATTTTATGGAACGATTTTGTTTTTAAACTTGAATTATGAAATGTTAAACTTGAAATGTTAGATGTTGTAAATGCTTTCCCAAGTCGAGTACTGGACACTAAGCATTTTTTGTCTTGCTTTTATTCTGTGCCGTAGAACTGGTAAGTGAAGAACACGACTTGCTTCCTCCCAACCATGTAAAGCTTTGCATGGAATGGTTCGTCAGTATTTTTCACAAACAGTAACTTTGGGGAGTGGGGAAGAGGGTGCATCCATTTTCATTTCATAAGGATTCTCATAAAATTTCTCCAGCTTTTTTTAGTTTTAACTTAAAAAATAAAAAACTAACCCAGTATTGTCAATGTCACATATATGAAATACTTCTACTTACTTACCAGAAATGTCCATGAGACAAATCACTAAACAAATCTGACCTTAAGCCTACTTCTAAGAAAAGGGAAAAAAATGAACCAGCCTTATGTAATGTACACAATAGCCCTGTTAGACATGTTTTAATATCCCCATTGTCTGGATTTGAAGAGGCTAAATAATGCTCTGAAATTTAGCCAAGGCAGTATTTAAACTCATGTATTACTGAAACCAAAATCTAGGTTGTTTCCAACTATGCCAGGCTCCAGATAATTAGAATAAAAGCAAAATTTCCTCATTTTACAGAGAAAGACCCTAAAAGCTGGAGTTGTGGTTTATCCAGGGTAATATTAAGTTGTTAAAAGTGCAGGCTTGCTTCCCAGTCTATTGAAATGCCATACTCCCAAATAGCAAGTCTTTATTTTAATGAGAAAATATATTTACATTGCGCTTACAAACATAAGAGTTAATATGTGATAATGGTGGAAAGCATTCATAAAAAATAATTTGTTCAGCAGATAATACAAAATATTATTTATATTCCTTTTCAGGATGAATTATGTGACTTTGTTCTCTTCTCTGTCTTGCTTCCCACTCCCCTACTTTGTGATTTTTGAGATCACCTTCAAAATTAACTGTATACAAATCCTTGTCTTAGGATCTATTTCTAGGGGTCTATACAGATTCCTTATTCATTTTAAACTTTGGAATCTTGGGTTGTGAGGTTTATAAACATCACTCCCCTGCTTAAAGGGCTCTTCATAATCCAAACTCCTTTGCTTAATAGATGGAGCCTCTAACTCTCTATCCTCATTTCCTATCATCTCTCTTCTCTGTCTGACTAGCTGACTTCTATTGCTTTTTTCTTTAAGAATCAGCCCAAGCTCACCTTCTTGGCATTTTGTTCCTAACATAATACATAATCCCTGACATACAACACTCCACTCCACACTTGTAGTAAAACTTATCACCCTGTATTATAATTTTTGATTTACTTATCTCTCCTCCATATTCTAAACCTCTCCAGAGCAGAGACCATTTATCTTCTTTTGCATTCATTAGTTATGTTTCATACACATCACATACATAATGTCTACTCAGAAAGTGACTTTTAAAGAATAATAAAAAAATGAATATAACATTAAATGAATAAACTATTAGTTCAGCTATATTATAGATCATGTATTTTGAGCTTGTGTGAAAGTAACCCTTACTTTAATGTTGTTTTCATAGAAGAAATATTTTAAAGTTCTAAGTAGTATATATTCATTCAACCAACAAATGTTAAGCATTCCCTATCACTGTTCATTTTTAAATAGCATTTACCATAATATTGTCTTAGTTCATTCAGGCTGCTATAATGAAATACTACAGAGTAGGTAGCTTCCAAACAACAGAAATTTATGTCTTATAATCCTGGAGGCTGGGCAGTCAAGATCAAAGTGCCAGCAGATTTGGTGTCTGGTGAATACCAGCAAGAATTACCCTGACATCCCTGCTTCCCCTTTATTTTTTCTTCTTTCCTATTATAGGCATAAAATGACCTCACAATGTCTGATCCTCCCTCCCACAAAATTGATTCTATCACTCAGGATGTATGTCTAAGTTCTAGGGCAAGAGAGGACTATGAGTGAATGCTGAAAGGACTGTTACATTAACTCTCTTAACATATTGTGTTATGAACAACGTTATTGTAGGAGTCCACTAACAGAATGAAACCAAAAGAGAGACCCCTTCTCTCCTTTTTGCTTCATAACAGACCACCTCAGCCACCATGACACTACCATCAGGAAATACTGTGTCCACAGGAGCAGCAGAAGAGAACTTTCTATATATCATGTTGAAATATCAAGACATATAGTTCTTGCAGTGTACTAAATGTGTCCCCTGAAAATTCATATATTGAAACCTCAACTCCTCAGTATGATGGTATTTGGAGGTGGGGCCTTTGAAAAGTGATTAGGTCATGAGGGTGGGGCTGTTTTATAAATGAGAACTCTCAGGACCAGACTGATTATTGGCTGATTATTGGTCACACAGCTGGGAAGTGGCAAAATGTAGACTCCAACCAAGAAATTTGACCTCAAACCCCTGCTCTTGACCACTACAGGGTGTTGGTACTTTATTTTCTTGGCAGTGGATGGTTGAAGTTTTAGGTAGCAGATACTATTGATACCCCCTACTTATATCCCTTGGCACTTCACATTTGTGTGCATGCACTCCCAACCTCCATCTGCCAACATTTGTGAATTCTTTGTTGGCAGTGAAAGTGAAAGTGAAAGTGAAAGCTTTCCCTGGCTGCAGGAATCCACTCTGCCTGCAAGTGGGGCCAGCCAGTAGTGCCAGGGAATGAACAGTCCCCTTCCTCAACCCCATCAACCTTTAACTGAAGGCCCATGTGGAACTGGATTGACTGAGGGAAGTTAATGGAAAGAGATCCCCTCTTTCTCACCCCTTGGGTAGAATAATTCTAAGGCATGTGTTTCACCCTGGTTCTCAGAGTTTCTCTGTAGGATTAAATTTGAGTTACCCACAGTGGTAATTTGCTTGACATCTCACCCTTTAGTGACTTTCTTCTCTTCTCTGTCTTACTTCCCACTCCCCTACTTGTGTTTTTTGAGATCACCTTCAAAATTAACTATATACAAATCCTTGTCTTAGGATCTGTTTCTAGAGGTACCCAAATTTAGATAGGGAATAGTAGGAACAAATTGAACATATGCTTAGCTACAGTTTTTCCTTATTAAAAATGGTGACAAGATGAATGTCATTGTAGTTATGTATTTATGCATGTCCTTAATGACAGGATGAGTATCCCTGATCCAAAATGCTTGGGACCAAGACTGTTTGAGATTTTGGATTTTTGGGAGTTTTGGAATATTTACATACATACTTACTGGTCGAGTATTCCTAATCCAGAAATTCAAAATTTGAAATGCTCCAGTTAACATTTCCTTTAAGCATCATGTCAGGGCTCAAAAAGTTTCAGATTTTGGAGCATTTCAGGTTTTCAGATTAGGGAGATACTGATCTAGTAATGTTTGTACATTAATTCCTGGGTTATGCATCTTTGAAGGCTTATGAAAAATTATACTCTAGGAAGGTAAGTTTATACTTTTACCATGCGGCACAGTAGACATTATTTTTTTCTTTAATTTTGCCAGTGCAGAAAAATGATACTATTGTTTCTCTTTTTTTTGAACATTTGAAGTTAAACTTTTTGTGTGTAAATTTCGAGTTCATAATACTTTACCCATTTTTCTATCTTTATTAATTTATAAGAACCTTAAAAATTAAGATGATCAATAACCTGTCATATATTGCAAAAATGTTTCCCAGTTTTTTATTTTGTCATATAACTTCAAATTGTATACTCAAAATTTTAAAGTTTTATATAAATAAATTTGTTAATTTTTTCTGCATGTTTTCTGCCTATTGTGTGATGCTTCCTGGGTCCTTCCCAAGCCTACGGCTATACAACTATTAACTAATATTTCCTAGAATCTTTAGGGACTGTTGATAGTATATTAGTATATTAAATATTTACACTGTGCTTGGATTTTACTTTGGTATGGGATAAGGGTTTTGTTTTCTTTTAAATAAATAACTAGTGGTACTGAGACCATTTATTGAAGTCTGTCTTTCCCTTACTACATGTGCAAGCACCTATCTCAAACTGCCTTTAAAAATAAAAATTACTGTTTTACATAACTGAAAAGTATAAATTGTAATATGGACTTTCAGGTATGATATGGTCAAGGCTCTGTGTATTTTGATGCAGTTCTCTTGGCCTTACCTGTATCTTCCTTCATGGCCAACATGTCCCCATTTACCTGGAACTGCTCAATTTTTAAAACTGACAGGCCCAGGTCTCAGGAACCTTCTTAGTTCCAGGTTAACAGGGACAGTTGATCACCTTGTTTATTCACTACATGATAGCAACATACCCCCCCATCCCCATTGTGACAATCAAAAATGTTTCTAGACATTGGCAAATGTCCTTTGGGGGGCAGAATCAGCCTCTGCTCAAAAACCACTGCCCTATAGATAAACAAGAGATCTCATACACTGTGTGGGAACTCGGCAGCCAGACTACCAGGCATATATCTATAGTGAAACAAAGTTAGGTTTATTTAGCGTGATGCAGCAAAGAAGAATGCATCCCAAAGGACCTTAGGAGTGTTTCAGAAACAGGGAGTAAGAAAATTATGAATAAAAACAACTATAAACATTTGTGTGCAAATCTTTATATGAAATAGAGTTTTCAATTCACTTGGATAAATTACCCTGGAGTGCTGGTTTCTATGGTAAGTTGACTTTTAACTTTATAAGAAACTGTAAGACTATCTTCCGGAGTGGCTATATCATTTTGCAATCCCACCAGCAATGAATGAGAATTCCTGTTGCTGTGCACCCTTCCCAACATTTGATATCAACAGTGTTACTGGATTTTAGCCATTCTAATAGGTACATAGTGGTATCTTGTCTCATAGTGGTTTTTTTTTTCTTATTTCAGCATATTGTGGGGGTTTCTTATTACTCAAGTGAAAAAAGCTGATTACAAGCACTATATACAGTAGAGTAGTCCCCCCTTATCCACAGTTTAGTTACCTGCAGTCAATCTCAGTCTAAAAATATTAAATGGAAAATTCCAGAAATAAACAATTCATGCTTTTAAATTGCACACCATTCTGGGTAACACAATGAAATCTTGTAGCGTCCTGCTCCATCCTACCTGGGATATGAATCATCCTTTTGTCCAACATATCCATGCTGTATATTCTACCTGCACATTAGTTACTTAGTAGCTGTCTCAGTTATCTGAGCCAAAAAACATAATATGTACAGGGTTTGGTAGTGTCCATGGTTTCAGGCATCCACTGGGGCTCTTGGAACATATCCCCTGTGGATAAGGGGAGGCTGCTGTACTGTTTTGTACTTATCTGCATTCTAAATTTTCTCCAATGTGCAGGTATTACCTTTATAATAAAAATTGCATTAATATTTTCATGGAAGTGACAGACATCAGAGCTATAACTGGAACTTCAAAGACTCAGGTTAAAGCTTTTTAGAAATTTTCTGGATAACATAAGCTACCTATAATTAGTTTATATCTTAAGATTTAGATGCAGCCATATCCCCTGCAAAATAACTTGTAATTAAATTATTTGGCATAAAATCATTATATATTTATTAAGCATATATTTTGAGATACAAAAAAATTATATAGAATATAAATTTTGCTTATCCCCAAGGATGAGAGTAGCTGACAACTGAATTTCACTGAATTCAAAAATCCTTTTGAAAAGTAAATAAGAAATTTAACTTTATCAGAATTATGTACCCTGTATTTACACTGAAAATTAAAAAGTATTGATACTACTTTTCTAAAAACAAACTGGCTCAGATCCAGTATTTTCAAGGAACATTTATATCATAATAGTATAGCATCTACTTTTGCTGAGTGCCTTGTCTATGCCAAGTCCTTTATATACAACTTCTCATTAAATGCTCAAAACAGTTCTATATGGTGTACATGGTACTAACGTGCTTTTATAAATGTGGAAACTGAGGCTCAGAAAACTGAGTAACTTGCCCAAATTTCCATATGATAGGTATGTAGTAAATTGATATTAAATTATTTATAATTAAACATTTTAAAAACTCAAACTTGGCCGGGCGCAGTGGCTCACGCCTGTAATCCTAGCACTCTGGGAGGCCGAGGCGGGTGGATCTGTCGAGGTCAGGAGTTCTAGACCAGCCTGAGCAAGAGTGAGACCCCCGTCTCTACTAAAAATAGAAAGAAATTATATGGACATCTAAAAATATATATAGAAAAATTAGCCGGGCATGGTGGTGCATGCTTGTAGTCCCAGCTACTCGGGAGGCTGAGGCAGTAGGATCGCTTAAGCCCAGGAGTTTGAGGTTGCTGTGAGCTAGGCTGATGCCACGGCACTAACTCTAGCCCGGGCAACAAAGTGAGACTCTGTCTCAAAAAAAAAAAAAAATTCAAACTCAACATTAAGTATGCTCGATGTACGAATAATTGCTCATATATATCACCCTAAGTCCATACTTATACGCTAATGTGAAAATTACTTTAAATGGAGTGACAATTACAATGAAATTTTAAGCAACTATTTCTAGGTTTCTAAATTATTTTATGTCACTTTTAGGAAAATTTTAAAACATCAGGCAAAGCAGTTTTTTTTTTCATACTTTCTATCTTCCTGATTTTAATAATTTTGGGTTTCTAATTTATGTCGTATGGTAATTGCATTTAGTGTAAAACATGTAGTAATCATACTCTTGGACTTTCTGTTTCAGGCAGAAAATGTGACTGTGACAAAGGATTTTAGAAGAGTGGAAAATGCTTATCATATGGAAGCAGAGGTATAGACTTAAATAATGAGAACCAGCATGACTCTGTGGGGACAATTTGTCATTTATTTTCATTCTTGAACTGAAATGAACAGAAGAAATGCTTCTCTTGATATTGATAAAGGATTATTTTTCTAAAAATCATTTTGGTGTTATATATCTGTGTGAGCTTTTAAAATTAATGAGATTAATTTAAGAGACATTGTTTAAATTGAATAAAAATAGCAAGTGGGAAATAGTTAATTGCCACCTGAATAAAATTTAGTAATATCACCTAGTAAGCAGGAAACACTAGAGGAGAGAAATTTCTTTTCAGATAAAAAGCAAGCAGATAGATAAAGTCGTAACATGAAAGATTGAAACATTTTTCAACATTCTTTTGTTTGGTAGTGTAATTTTACTGTGTCGTGGTAAGTATTACTTAATAAAAACCACTCAACCCTTTACACAAATTAAAAAGAACAAAACTATCTTCAGATACCCAATTAATACCATTTAGTCCCTACAACTGCCCATACTTTTATTTATCTTTAAAGATTTGATCATCAGGATTTTATGAAATTGGATTATGGTTTAGTTGTGGTTGGATTGCAAGACTGCTATCCATTTCTGATTCCAAACATTTTGGGGTGTGTGTTTAGCCCATGCTCCCTCCTTGTCCCAGGAAACAAGGAAGAGTGTGTTATAGTTGAATCTTGTTTATTGAATGAGAGAATCTTTGTCTTTAGAGGTAGAAAATACTTCCAGAAATCACCTGGTCCTGTCTACAAGCATATAATATATTATTTTTCTGGTTTTAAGGAAGTGACCTTAGGTTCAAATAACACAGGCCCAGAATTCTCAAAGGTCATATAGCAAGAATTAGAATGAAAATTAGAACCCTAGATTCTTATTTCTTGAAATAGTAATTTCCACAATGTTTGTTTGTTGCCCCAGTGCATACTTTAATCATTTTATGATTTTTCAACTTAAAATTAAACTATCTCAAGGATTTTTTAAATTACTTATTATGATTTTAGAGACCATTTGGCAGAAGTTACTTTGTAGTACTGAGGACTGAAAAATACCTTTCAAAACAAGATGAAGTGCAGTCTTGTAAGATTCCAAATTACAGAGGTTAAAAACTGGGAGTATGTTATATCACTCCTCCAGTAGTTATTACCTGTTAGGACTTCAGATTGTAAGAAACATAGATAGGAGCAGATCATCTTAGTTAAGGAGGTTTATTGTGAGGGTACACAAAGGAGTAATGAGGAAAAGGAAACAGCCCCAGCAACCACATAGCCAAGCTTCATGGAAAACAAATGTTATTCAAATCATTGAGTTGTTCTAGGAACTGATCTTCCAGGTGCAGAAGAGAGCAGGTACAAGAAAAAGATGTCTTCTCTCATGACTTCTATTCAGCATTGTACTTGAAATTCCAGCCAGTGCAGTCAGGCAAGAAAAAGAATAAAAGGCATCCAGATTGAAACGGAAGAACTAAAACTGTCAGTATTCATGGACAACATGAGCATCTATGTAGAAAATATGATAGGACCTACAAAAAAAGCCATTAGAACTAATGAACATCAAAATTTAAAATACCTGGAGATAAATCTCATAAATCTGATACCTGTATGCTGAAAACTACAAAACATTGCTGAGAGAAATTAAAGAGGACCTCAATAAATGGAGGAATATATTATATCTTGTTCATGGTTTGGAAAACTCAATACTATTAAGATATCAGTTCTCCCTAAATTGATTTTTATATAGATTCATTATATCCTAATCAAAGTTCCAGCCAGCTTTTTTTAAACAGAAATTCACAAACTGATTATAAAATATATTTGGAAATGCAGAGGATCTTGAACTATTTTGAAAAAGCAGCATCTTTATTCATAATAGCCCCAAAACTGGACGCAACCCAAATGTTTTTTTAAACTGTGGTTACATCCACATAGCAGAATACTACTCAGCATAAAAGAAACAAACTATTATGCAACAACATGGATGAATTGCAGATGCATTATGCTAAATAAAGAGATGAGTCTCAAAAGGCTACATACTGTATGTTTCCATTTATATGACATTCTGACAAAGACAAATCTGTAGCAATGGAGAACAGATTAATCATTGCCAGGGTTTTGAAGTTGGGAAAGGAATTGATAATAAAAGGGTTACTAGAAGGAATTTTGAGGGGTGATGGAACAGTTCTAAATATTTGTTATGGTTGTTACAGGGCACTATACATTTCTCAAAATTAATAGAACTCTCTGGGTAGTGGCACACACCTATAGTCCCAGCTAAACTGGGGGCTGAGACAGGAGGATCACTTGAACCCAGGAGTTTAAGGCCACCCTGGGCAAAACAGTGAGACACTGAGTCTCCTAGATAAAATTAAATTAAATTGATAGAACTCTACACACAAACTAAGAATGTGTTTAGTGTGTAAAGTGAAAAAAATAAAAATTGCCATGAAGTGATAATGGATATCTGGGATTCTTTATGCCAGCGGTCCCCAACCTTTTTGGCACCAGGGACTGGTTTCATGGAAGACAATTTTTCCATGGACTGGGGTGTGGGGGGGATGGTTTGGGGATGATTCAAGCACATTATATTTATTGTGCACTTTATTTCTGTTATTATAATATATAATGAAATAATTATACAGCTCACCATAATGCAGAATCTAATGCTGCCACTGATCTGACAGGAGGCGGAGCCCAGGTGGTGATGTGAGTGATGGGGAGCAGCTGTAAATACAGATGAAGCTTCCCTTGCTCACTCACCTGCCACTCACCTCCTGCTGTGCAGCCTGGTTCGTAACAGGTCCTGTACTGATACAGGTCGGTGGCCCAGGGGTTGGGGACTGCTGCTTTATACTGTTAACTCTACTTCTGTGTGTGTTTGAAAATTCCCATAGTAAGAAGTTTAAAAAGCTAAAAACAAAAAAAAACTGTGATGGTAGAAGAGATCCACAAGAATAGAAATCCAAATATTGCATGCCCAGGAATAAAAGACAGGGGAATGAAATGGAAATTATAGAAAAAAGAGAAAAGATTGGTCAAGGGAGTACCATGAAAATAATGTCTTGGAAGCCAAAGGAGCTAGGAATTTGGGAAATGGGGAATAGGCAGGAATAAGGTGTTGGCAGTGTGAAAAAGCAAATGTTAAGAAGCATAAGAGAAGATAAGGAGATCATTGGTAACTTCATAAGCTTTCTTGGAATATTAAATATAAAAGCAGATAAGAGATTAAGAAAAGAAGTAGTGGTAGTGAAATGGAAGCAGAATGGACTATTCTTTACAAAATTAGTTTTTGAAAGATTTTCAATAGAAAGTAGAAACTGGCTCACTACAAGAGAAAATTGCATGCTTTAGAGTGACCCAATCTTTTGTAATTTAAGGTGATGAATTTAATCTTTGCTCCCTTCCCTGTTGCTGTGACTGATACTTAGTATTGAAACCTGATAGAACATTAGTCTTCAATGAATAACATTCACTTGATAGAACATCAGACTTCAATGAATAACATTCATGATTAAAGGCAGCTGTTCTGCATTGTGTAAGATGAGGTCATCTCACATCTTTCTCTTTGCTACTCCAGCTTACTCTCTAGTACCTGTACTTTTTTGTTTTACATATTGAGCTTGTGTAAGGGTTCTTTAGAAGAAAGGTTTAGACCTCTCATGAAAAGTTTAAAGACTATGATTTTAAAGTATTGCTGAATATAAGGACTGCTTCCACATATTTAAAGGTAAAGGACATAGTGAAATAGGTTAGCTTCCACATATAGATCTGAAAATAACTATTAGAAGAAGAAACATACCTCAGTGACTGCAGTGAAGTATGATGTAATTACTGCTAATCAGGAAGCTAACAGCATAGATTAGACTAAGGAGTCATGAAAGTTATCAAGGTTAGAATTTAGCCAAATGATAAAGTTGAAGGGTAATCCTCCAATATCATAAAAAGTCTCTGGTTTAAAATGAATTTTAAAATGTTCCAGTCAATATTAGATAAATTTCAAAATTCATAAGCAAAAATATTAGCTTTAATAACAAAATATTAATGTAGTTATAAGTATCAAATAGGCTTTTTTAAAAATCTGTTACATACTAAAATGATATATACTCGTAATCTGGCTTACTTTTTTTACTCACACTTAAAGAAAATTTTGAAACAATACATCAGACATGAAAATAATACTAAGTGTCATTTCATTTACAGGTCTGCATTACATTTACTGAATTTGGAAAAATGCAAAATATTTGTAACTTTCTTGTTGAAAAGCTAGATAGCACTGTTGTCATCAGCCCACCCCAGTTCTATCATACTCCAGGTTCTGTTGAGACTCTTCAGTAAGTTTAAGCACATCTTTAACTAAGTTACCAATTCTTTAAACAAAACTATTCATTGCCACAGCGTTAAATGTCATATTAATACTCTCTGCATTTAATTCCTAAGACGGCAGGCCTGCCTTGTTGCTGTTGAGAATGCACGCCGCAAAGCTCAAGAAGTCTGTAACCTTGTTGGCCAAACCCTAGGAAAACCTCTACTAATCAAAGAAGAAGAAACAAAAGAATGGGAAGGCCAAATAGATGATCACCAGTCATCCAAACTCTCGAGTTCATTAACTGTACAACAAAAAATCAAAAGTGCAACAATACATGCTGCTTCAAAAGTATTTATAACTTTTGAAGTAAAGGGGAAAGAGAAGAAAAAAAAGCATCTTTGAAATTCCAACCAAAATATATTGTATTTGCATCTTTTTTATCTATTTTTATACTTTTATAATGTTTGCTTTTATCCTGAATATATAAATTGTATAGTAAACTGTTTCTCTCCAAAATCTGTAAATCCTTCAATATAGTCCCACAGAATACTTATGTTCACTTTCTATTTCTATTTTATTATTTTATTATAAGAATATAATCTTTTAATCAGAAAAGTACAATCTGGCTATATAACACTTTCCTACGTTCTATTGCAATTGTATTATTTCTTACAGCCAATTTCATTTTTCTACAAATGATCCTTTTCTAATTTTTACATGTTTGAAATGAATATAAGTTGGATAAAATGTTTAGAAAAAAATTTCAGGATCACAGTTTTTATGAAGTGAAATATGCTTTATGGGTCAATCATTCACCTCTGGAACACTTTGGAGTTTTCTTTCTATATAGTCAAAATTGGTCTATTCTAGTAAAAAGAATTCTAAAGCCCTATATATACCAATATTCAGCATTGAAATGTGATTTTATAATAACATTTTAATGTGGTTTTCTGATGTCCCTGAAGTTCATAAAACTGCAAACGAAATAATGAAGTTTCAGGGTAAAATTCAGATTTAGGGAGGCTAAAAAGCTGACCACATTCTCTACCTCAGTCCTGATGTGAAACACGTCTGTCTTAAATAGCAATAATAACTCAGTGATTTCTTTCTCCCAAGAGTTAACTATATGCTGATAAGGAGCTAGAAGTAAGATTTTTGTATGCTAAAATAAATCTTCTATCTTCAGGTACATAGAGGTTTGAATATTCTTTTTTTCTGAATATCCTAGTTGATTTTCCAAACACATAGGGTAATGACAGGTGAAAGAAAGTGGACAAAGAACAAACTGAGATCACTTTTCTATTATCTTCTTACTTCATTTTCCTTAAGATAATTCTAAAAAGTAAATATTTTTCAGAAATTACAGTTTGTCACCGAAGATTACTAAGACCTTATTTTTCTCCAAAATTGTTTGCCTCCATTTGCTCATCAGTGGTCAAAGCCAGTTTTTAATAAGATTTTAAGAGTTTATGTTTGTTCTTAAAGCTATTAATAATTATAAGTATGAAAATCACTAAAATTTTGTTGAAAATTATTATACTAATCTCAACAAGTAGATGTAGTGTTATAATTTATTGAGTCACCTTCCTCTACCCCCCCACCCCAAGAAAATGATAAGGGGGAATGATTTAATTATAGAATTTCTACTGCAAAAGGAAAATGCATACTGCTCTTGGATTAATTTTTTTCCAAATATTTACAAGTGATTGTATATCACTGTTCTAGAGGATTTCTATTTCAGGACTTTACTTTTCAACATAAGTGATAAAATGTGCATGTGTCATTTTATACCTACCTTTTGTCAAAAGCCACTATATTGATTAATCACATTATTTTCTGCCCTGAAATCCCAAAATATTATTTTAAATGATGGATAAAGGTCTCCTCTGAAGGGTGGTAGCTAATTTTTTCAAGGATGAAAGAAGTAAGACAGAATTACAGCACAGTACAACCTTTTTATTCTTTGAAGACTTTGAGTAAAATCATTGTCATATCCCTGAGAGATGAAATGCTGTGTTGTTGATAGAGCTGCCAGCAGAACACAGAGCTGAAAAACCATCACTACACTATTTGCAGACATCTCCACAGTGACAGGTCTTCCAAGATGCATCTGCATGTAGTATATCAGGAAAAAAAAAAAAAACAAGTTTATTAACTTTGATGTGCAAATTCTTTTAGAAACATTGACATCTAAAATACTGCATGTTTTTTCAATTACTGTTGCCCAACTGAGTCAGTAACTAATTTTTATTTTTAGTATTGGATTGAACACTAATTAGAAACAACACCAGATCATGAGGTTTCTTCCCAGCCACATTTATTAGTCTTAAAATAAATGATAAACAGCATAACTTACCTTCCTCATTTCAAGCATCAAATTTTCCACAAAACTTGGGTTCACCATAACAGGTATCTTATATTTGTGTGCCCAGACACAATCTCACTTGATAGTTGTAATAATTAAAGAGAAAGCCTAGGTTGCAAGAAAAGTTTCCTTCACTAGAAATAGAAGATCCTTTCTTGAGGGGGAATTGAAATTCCAGAGATGCATTTAATCCATAGTTTCTGTGTTAGAACAATAAAAGTTTAGAAGTTAGTGCTGAGAATGTGATAGCCTAGTCACGTTGGACTTACTTGCTTAGCTGGTAACCGAGTACTTTTTGGTTACTATTCAGTAGGTGCCTGTCTTATCACTACAGTGTGTATATCTGCCAAGACACTGGGTTTAGACATCTAATGGGGTTGAAAGTCAACGTGCAGTTATTTTAAGCCACCCTCAGCTGACTCTTCCACCAACTGGTGGAAGAAGATGGTGAGTCTTCTCCCTTTCAGTTTCTTTCCCAACAGCAGGTTTGTTTCTTGATTTACGTGCAGTCCTAGAGCTGAAGGAGACCCGGGAGGTCAACTCTAGGTCCACCTTCTATCTAATCCCAGACCTTTTCTATAGCATCTTCGATGTTTGGTCAGCTAGCCTTTGGCATTAGAGCATTGACAGAAAACTGTAAGGAGTAATAACATGAAAGCCCAGTCTGGGGACTAGCGAGAAAATGTGAAATGGTAAGAGGGGAAAAGTACATACTAAGGAGAAAGAAAGCTAATTTAAGAAGGGAGAGCAAGCAAATCTGGATGGTCCCTGGCTTAGGATGGTTCTACTTAGGATTTTTCAACTTTATGATGGTGCAAAAGCCATCCACAGTCAGTACACACCTCGACTTACAATGTGGTTATGTCCAGATAAACCCATTGTAAATTGAAAACACCCTTAAATTGAAAACACACTTTTGACTTATATTTTCAATTTACATTGAGTTTATTAGGATGTAACCTAATAAAGTCAACCTAATTAAGTAAAGGAGCATCTGTAACAGATTGGCCTGAAGATTAGCACATCCTTCCCTTCCCAGAAATGTAAAGATTTTAACCTGGCTTCTCTTGGTAAATCCATGAGTGTACATATGTGTCTGTGTGTATGTTTCATAAAGAATTTCAGGGATCCCCTTAAATAAAAGCATAATTAAAGAGACATGTATTTGGTCTTTTTTCACTTCCTGATTCCAAACCAAAGGCCAGGCTTTAATGGCATGATAGATGCAAAATTCCTCTAAATCTGAGTATCACTAGTGGGTCCCACATTTGACCAGGAGAAAAGCCATAAAAAAATAATTTAGCAACAAGTGATACATAGACTGAGATGAAGTCCAGATGGAGAGAGAACCTGTGGTTTACTTAAGAGACATAGTAATCAATTACAATGTGTGGAGCTTATTTGGATCCTGATTCAAACACACTAAAACAAAAATATAGCAGGAAACATTTGGAAATTTGAATACTGCCTAGATATTTGATGTTATTTGCATATATTTGATAGTTTTCATAATAGAGTTTTTTTTAATGGCATCTTTCATTACAGTATTCTGTTTCTGACAAGAACATAGGAAAAAGGTGGAAGGAAAAGAAGGAAAATCTCCAGTGGGTCACAAAAGATGGACATAAGGAGTCTGAAAGGCAGGCGTTGACATTTATGTGAGTGATACTAAGGATGAGACTTCAGCATTTCACAGAAGAAGGGGGTTGCTAGACTATAATGAAGAGAAACTGGAGTTAATTACTTAGTAGTTAGGATGACAAGGCCCATGAGAGGGAGTGAGGGTGGCAGGGCACCCGGATGAGCTACAAGAGGAAGGAGAAGGGAGATACTGGTTTCTCCTTGCATTAAAAAAAAGTGATGGATTATCAAGAACATATTGAAAGTCTACTATGTGTCCACCACAGTCCAGGATATTGTGGAGTATTCAAGAGAAATACAAATCCTAGAATTTAGCTCAGGAATCAGCATCAGAACAGAACAGAATCTCCCGAGTAAACTATTCATGGAAAGTATTATTAGCTTGGTGATAACATTTGACAGAAGAAATTGATTTCCCTTCAATAGTTACTGTTTGAAGAATTATACATTTATAAATATGGACCTACATTGTGTAATTGCTACAAAATACCAAAACAAATTGAATAGGTTGTAACAAATGGAAACGTGGTGTCAACCAAAACAGAAAAATGCAGACAAAAAGGCACAAATCAAAGCAAAATAACCTTGAGGGGGACCAACACTTGCCTTCCCCCGGCTCAAAGAGGAGCAGTAAATTATACATGTTGCCTTTTCCATCCTCCCCGCCACAATATCTAGAATGACGGGTGCGGAGGCCCGGGAGCGCCAGCCCGCGGCCTCCTTGAGCTTTGTCCCAAGCTGTTCCCCGCGCTGTGTCCCGGGGTTTCAATCGATGAGCAAGAACGCAGACCTGCCTCGGGCTGGAGTAGCCTGGGGTCCGGGCTGGCGCGCCGGGGAGCGAGCGAGCCGCCTCAGCGCGGCGGCAGGAGCCTCTCCTGCGGTGGAGGGGACCAGGCTCCCGGCTCGCCCCGGCGGGCGCAGGCGGCGGCTGCAGGGCTGCGGAGGCATGCATCGCGCTCTCGCCGGCGGAGAGGGCGCGAGCACACACACCCCCAACCTCCGCTTGGTGGCGGTCCCCGGGTGCCCAGCGCTGGCCCGGCCGCTGGGTGCGCACTGAGCACTGGGGCCGCCGCGCACACCCAGCTGGGGACGTTAGCACCGCCCGGACGCCGCTGCGGGGTCTGAACCGCACCTTCTCCGCCTTCTGTCCTGCGGTGGACGAAATCTACTGCAGTCCACCCAGAGCTTCATCTCGTGCGGTGACCCCCATTCCTAGGTCTTGGCACTCAGCTCCTTTGCCCACTAGTGCCACGGGTCGGGACGGCCTTCGTCTCCTCCGCATCCCTCACCCTCCTTCTGCCGGCAATGGCTGTAGATTAGACCCCTTTCCCCGACTTTTTCTCTCAAGCCTCTACTTCACTCCTTTCGCGACTGCCTGAGACCACGCCGCCTCCTCCGCTGATCGCCACTCCAGTGTCAAAATCAGGTCACCATAAATCCATTCCTGGACACAGTGACCTAACTTAAACGCAGCTCTGATTGCAGCATTCCACCCAGCTAAAAGCTTCTTGGTGGCTTCTGGTGGCCAACAGCACCAAGGTCAACACGCTCTGCTCCTTTCAAGGCACCTCCAGATCCAGTCCTGTTGCTCTCCCCAATCTCAGCCCTTCTCATGCGCTCCACGGGAACTGCACACACTTCCCTCTCTGGCATGTGCCTTGCCCTCATTGCCTCCGCGGCTCGTCTGGCTAATTTACTCTCAGCCTTGGTTGAGTTAGATGACTGTCTTATGTCTTCACAGCCCCTGCATGTTTCTCTCCAGCGTAGCAAAGGTCGCTACTCCAGCTATTTAGTTTATATGATTGAAGACCAGAGACATCTGACTCCTCCCATGCTCACCATTGTAACTTCTTCCGGGACAACCTCCCAGGGGAGGATTTCCTTCTTATTTCTAATGGAAAACTTGGGTCATAAGAGATTCATTTTCACATCTGATCATATTTAGAGCATCTACAGTAAGTGAAGAGGAACAGGGGTAGGTTCTGCTGACAAGAAAGAAGAAAAAGAAAGAGCAAACCCATTTTGAAACATAACTATTTTGATGTATATCCTCAAAGGAATTGTTTGAGTTCCTGTAGCAATTATTATATTGGTACAATAATGTATCTGAAGTCATTCCAGACCATCTGGAATACTATTCCAGGTGATTATTCCAAGCCACTAAGTTGAAGAGTTTTAATGAAGTAACATGATCAGAATTGGATTTACTGGATACACACATCACATATACACACATACACACCACCACCACCAGCAGCAACAGTGCAGGAAATGAGTTACAATGGTACAAAAGCAAACACAGGAAATAATATCCACAGGGTTGTTCTTAATAGCAAAAGATAGAAACAACCACCATGTCTACTGGCAACAGAACAGTTAGACTGTGATGTTTTCACACAATAAATATTATACAGCAATGAAAATGAATGAATTATACCTTGTGTAAAAACATGAATAAATATTACAAAATTATTGCTGTGTGAAGAGACAAAGAGTATGCCACTAAAACTGTGAAAAAAAAGATATTAGCACTCAGGCTTCTGATTTGTCAAAGAGAAATATGCTATCCATGTTTATACTTGCATACAATATATGCAATTCATAAGGCATCTATCTATCTATAAGCACATGTATAACTGTGTTATATGAGCATGGTCCAAAAGAAGCATGATTGATGGCACAAAAGTCATTACTGAGGAGATGAATGCATCTTTAAAATAGAGTTTAGAACAAAAAGTGATGAGAATGAACTAATTAATGCATATTTAAAGTGAAACCCTAACTTTTTTCTCTATCAACATTTCAACTACTTATGTCAAAGGAATAGAAAATAGGCATTTGTTAGAATTCTTGGAAAAATACTGATATTGGGTAAAATAAAGAGCAGCAAATAGGCAGTGAACAGATGATATACTCTTATGCTGTTGACATTTTTAGCTGTTCCTTAGTAACCACAAGGTGACAGAATATAGAACCTATACTTGTAATCATCACAATATTATACTAAGATAAATGTTTTAGTCATATGAAGTGTTCCAGAATAAAATTTCATTTGTAATATAGATAATTTTAACCATTCCTCTAAATTAAAAGAAACTTGTTTAATTGGAGATTAACAAGTTAATGAATTCATTAGCTAACTCATAGGCAATCATAGTCACTCGCAAAAGAATATTGAAAATTTTTCTCAATCAAGGTGGCCAACTAGACACAGGTAGTATATGCCTCCTCCATGGAGAGGAACCAGAATAGAAAGCAGGTACTCACATTTCAAACAGATTGTCTAGGAGGTAATGCTAGAATTCACCAGGAAAGCAACAGGAAGCACCAAAAGTGGGTAAGGACAGGGTTCAGGACAACTTGACTGGCTTGGCTAAGAGCTGAGAGAAGCTCCTGGATGTGGGAAAACAGTAAAAGTGAAGTCCCAGGGCTCTACACTCCCAGATGAGCTTTTACAGTCTTGGCTACAGTACAAGAGAACCCCCAACCCATGCAGGTCTTGGGCCTAACATAGGGGGCTTCCTAGAGATTGCACAGAGACGATGCTCCAGAAAAGGAACCCACATGTAATTCCACAGGCATCCAGGCCTAAAGCAGCTTGAGCTGGGCATCATGCTGAGAGCCTAGATACGGGGGAACTATGGGCATGCCTGCAGCTACTGTGTGACTCTGAGGAGGGATAGAGGATCTTCGGAGCTCTCACGCACCCCTGGGAAGGTCCCCACTGCCCTGCTCTTGGCTGCTGTTGAAACTGAGATATGAGCAGACAGCATTTTCCACAGTGGAATAAAGCTAGAAATCAAAACACAGGGGAACTTCAGAAACTATACAAACATATGGAAATTAAACAACATGGTCCTAAACAATCACTGAGTCAATGACAAAATAAAGGTGGAAATTTAAAAAATCTTTTGAAACAAATGAAAATGAAAATACAACATACCAAAACCTGTGGGATACAGGAAAAGCAGTGCTAAGAGGGAAGTCTGTAGCATTAAATGCCTACATCAGGATAGTAGAAAAGCTCTGTTACCAAAGACTCACCTCCATGGACCACGTTTGCACCAAAACCATGAAGGAGGCCCGGATCACCACTGAGAAGTACTACACAGGCCTGGGCAATGATTTCTTCATAAACAAGCACATTTGGGAAGAGATTGCCATTATTCCCAGCAAGAAGTTCCACAACAAGATAGCAGGCTGTGTCATGCATCTGATGAAGCTAATTAAGAGAGGCCTGGTGAGAGGTATCTCCATCAAGCTGCAGGAGAAGGAAGAGGAGAGAGAAATGAGAGATAACTATGTGCCTGAGGTCTCAGCCCTGGATCAGGAGATCGTTGAAGTAGATCCCGACACTAAGAAAATGCTGAAGATTTTAGATTTCAGCAGTCTATCCAGCCTGCAGACCACTTGGCTTACAGTTGGGATGAATTTCAAAACACCATGTGGGGACATTTGAATCTTTCTGCTATGCTGTAATATTTCAATAAACCTGGGACAACAGAAAAAAAAAAGTAGAAAGATCACAAATTAACAACCTAGCATTGAACCTCAAGGAACTAGAAAAACAAGAACAAGTCAAACCAAAAGTTACCAGAAGAAATGAACAATCAGAACAGAACTAAATGAAATAGAGACTAAAAAAAAAAACAATGGATCAATGAAATGAGAAGTTGGTTCTTAGAAAAGATAAACAAAATTGATAAACTAATAATTAGACTAGCCAAGAAAAGAAGAGAAAATATCCAAATAAACACAATCAGAAATGAAAAAGGAGACATTACAACTGATACCACAGAAATACAAAAAATCATCTGAGACTATTATAAACAATTATACAGTCATGAACTAGAAAACCTAGAGGAAATGGATGAACGCCTGAAAACATATAGTCTCCCAAGATTGAACCAGGAGGAAATAAACTCTGAATAGACCAATAATGAGTAGCAAGATTATCAAATCATTAAATCATTTAGTTTCTCTAATGTAACAGGGAAATTATTATTATTAACATAATAATATCATATTATTATCACCTAACTCATAAAGCTGTGAAGACTAAATAAGCTACTCTATGTAAAGAATGCAGAACAGTGCATAACAAATAGTATTTAATTAGTCATGCTAGCCATTATTGTTACTATCAATAAGAGTTTGGCACTTGAGAACATGTAGTTTGAAAAGACAGCTAGGATAGAAAATTTATATCTAAGTCAAAAGCAAGACAGAAAAGAAGTAAAGTGGTTAGACAAAAGTCCAAGTTTGTTCATTCAGTGGCATGACACAAAAGGGGGATAAGAGGCTTACACCATTTGCTCCAAATTTTGCACTGTTTTTGTATAGCAAACTTATGTATTAATTATGGTTTGTCATCTAGTAAAATAATTAATATCACTCTATTTTATAAAACAATATGGCTACTCTACTATGAGAACTTAATTAGCATGCAATTTGTTCCCTAACAGTAATGACACAGAAATGCATTCCAAACAATCTTTCAAGTGGCCTTATTAAGCAAGGGTGGCTAACTAAGGTTAAAGGGGAGATAGGTTGCCATAGGGATTAGCAAAATTTATGGCTCATATAAAAAAAACATAACTGGGACCTCTGAGTCTTTAAAATATAGCTCTAGTCAAGGGCAAGGTAGTCAAATATATCTATTATTTCTCTGGAATAAACATGGCTTACATGGTGATTAATAGAATTGTCCTTATAGTATGAGATCAGCAGAAAGTTTGATGAAATTGTTTAACAAATCTTTGAGGGCAGCATTTCAGCTGAGTATACAAAGCCATTTTCCCCTGATTTTAAGATTTTGGTTAAAGATCTCAGATTAAGTGAAGTTATATGTTAACTTGTAGATTTTTGTCCAGTAGAGTTAAAAATCATCTGTTCAGTGAAAAACATAACCACAATGTTAACAATGTTATATAAAACACTAACCAGTTTTTAATCTAATCCAGCAATTTTCTTTTCCTGTGAATGGGCCATATTTTCTTCATTGTTTGCATGCCTCAGAGTTTGATGTTGAAAACTGGATATTTTGAATATTATAATTTGTAACTTTGGAAATCAGATTGTTCCCCTAGGGTTTGTTATTGCTGCTTGTTGTGTGTTGCAGTTGTTTGTTTAGTGACTTTTCTAAACTGTTTTTGTAAAGACTGTATTTTTTATCATGTGTGGCCACTGAAGTCTCTATTCCATTAGAGGTCAGCTAGTGATTTGACAGAGATTTCCTTAAATACCTGAAGCCAAAAAAAACTAAAAACCAAACAGTAACAACAACAACAACAAAAAAACCCAAATCAAAAACAACTCTCCTGTCTTAGGAAGGCTGTTTACAACACTGTCTTAGCCTTCACTTCCTGCTCATGTGGAGCCTAAAGGTCAGACAGAGGTGAAAGTTCAGGGTCTTCTGGAGTCTTTTCTGAACAAGTGTCTAGCACTGGACATGCACATGGCCTTCTGGAGTCTCCAGCATACATGAGAGCTTTTTAAAACCTTTAACATTCTCTTAAAACTCAGCTGTTTCTTTCTTCATTAAGCAATCATGGGTGGGAGCCTGTAACCTTAAGGCCGCATGTGGCTTTCTAGGTTCTTAAGTATGGCCTTGCAACTGAATCCAAATTTTACAGAACAAATCCTTTTATTACAAGGGGTGCAGCAGAGAAAGATGAAGCTTTTCTTGCATCCTTTGGTGCTTAAAAAAGAACAATCTTGAAATCAGAAGGCCGCAGGTTTCCTACCCCTGCTGGGAGTTTTTGATTGGATAACAGAGTTGTAAAACAGTTAATTTTGACAAATTTTGCCAGCTTAGTAAGTGCTTTAGTGGTGGGATGGAGTTTTCAAGTTCCCGATTTCACTCCAGCAATGTTAACATAATATTAAATAATCTATAAATACCTACCTCCTCAAATGCTCTTTAAACTGGCCTTAACATTTTAATAGTTCTCTCATTAATTAATGAGCTGAATAAAATCCTTGATACAGGTTCCTTTTATATTTGCTGCCTGTCATGTTTTAGTTTTGGTTTTGATGTTGGTTTGTTCATAACTAATAAGCTATTCCTCACTGGTGGCAATAATGATTTGGTTTTGTTTTATGTTTTGAGATCTAATCTCTGTAGGATGACAGATGGTTTTAAAAGTTTTGTTGTTTCTTTGTTTTCTGTTTTTCTCACTGTGAATTCGTATAAATTTAGGCAGAAGAATATCTTTTAAAAATCTGGTCAGATTGTGTATGTTTGACTTGCGGCTATGCTGTAGAATCGAAGCTATATGAACTCTGTATTTATGTCTGTGAAACAGCTTTATCTCTTGTTAAGTACTAAATGATTTCCTGTTAATAATTTGAACTATATCATCTCTTAAGTTAAGGAACTTTAAATTAAAAGAGATCTTTTCTGATTAGGTTATAGAGATAAATGTGTTTCTATAAATCTAATATTTCCATAATTCACAGAAAATAAGGGAACAATTTCAAAGACATTTCAGAGACATTTTAATATAAGAATCCCAGTTAATATAATTAAGGTGAATATTTGGGCAAATTAAACTGATTTAATAATTTTAGTTTTTAAAAAATAAAGGCTCTATGTCTTATCTGTAAGCATACATTTAATCTTTAAACAAAGATTAGGTTTGCTTTCTCAAGAGGAGATGAATTACTTTAGAGCCCCTAAACTTCTTATGCTGATCCACTCCCTCACCAGACAAGCTAACATTACTCTTACATAATATTTTGAGTAGCTAAAAACATAAAATATGTGTTCAAATAAATTGAATCATAATTCTGACAAATGTTTTTTATAACAGTAATTGTTTTATAGCAGGCTATCTTGAACATAATTTCAAAGACCCTCAGGAAACTTAAAATTTTGGATGAATATTGGGTTAATGAATGGATAATCATTGGATATATATTTAATTGTAAGATTGAATAATCAAATACTGTTCTCTATGCATAATTTTAATGTTATGTAACTTACTTATATTTATACACTATGGAATGGCTATTTTTGGGTCATGTTTTTAATGAAAATAATTCAGTTATGCAACTTTAAGGTTTTAAAGTTGTGCTATATATATTCATGAGCTTTGCTATTCTACAAAAATGCTTGCATATGATAGTTTTAAATTATCATCCTTTCAGTTTTCTCTGTGAAATATTTTGGTTAAAATTTGTGATTAATATAGGTAGCTGAGACTACACTAAGAACCATAGTGACAGAGAAATACAACTATGTGTCAGGGTGATGGAATGAGTTCATTTTTCAAGGACAAAGAGATTTTTCCTAATGTGTCAATTTGTTTGAAAATATGAAAAACTTGCGTAACTATGAGTAGAAGAGGGGAAAGGAAATACAAAGTGTACTAAAAATTTGGCAGTTTCCTGAGCTTTGATGCACTTATTCACAAGAAAAGTTATGTTAAAAGGGAGGGGGGCTCTCCCTTTTGCAAAGCCTGGGGGGTCCTGGCCCAGCCGGCCAATCTCATTGTCCCTATGTGCTTTTTTTGCCTGCCCCCAATTCTCCTCAATAAAATGGTTTCACCCCCCCAAAATAAAATAAAATAAAAATAACAGGGAGGGGGTTAGGGAAGAGCTTGTGAAACCTTTGGGGCACATATCAATACCAAATTAGGTTTGTTTCCTATTAAAATAATAATTTTTCTAAAATAACTTACATAAAAATAAATTCTTTTTTTTTTGTTTTGAGACAGAGTCTCACTCTGTTGCCCGGGCTAGAGTGCCGTGGCGTCAGCCTAGCTCACAGCAACCTCAAACTCCTGGGCTCAAGAGATCCTTCTGCCTCAGCCTCCCAAGGAGCTGGGACTACAGGCATGCGCCACCATGCCCAGCTAATTTTTCTATATATATATTTTTAGCTGTCCATATAATTTCTTTCTATTTTTAGTAGAGACGGGGTCTCGCTCTAGCTCAGGCTGGTCTCGAACTCCTGAGCTCAAACGATCCGCCCGCCTCGGCCTCCCAGAGTGCTAGGATTACAGGTGTGAGCCACCGCGCCTGGCCAAAAATAAATTCTTAAATCCCTCAAAAGGAGACTGAGCTGCTCTTTAACCTCCGTATCATCTGCTCAGATAGCAGAGATTCCATATCTCATCAGAGTAATTTTCTTTGCTTTTGACTCTGTGCCCTTATTAAAATAAAAAGACCAAATAAGAAAACAAAATCCAGTTTCCCACTTGTGAAATATCGAAGTTTTCTCAAAATTATTCTGCCTTCTTCTAGAATTATTTTTAAATATTTTATTTCATTTTTATTAAACAGAAAACCAATTATTCTCAGGCACCTAAGATCTTATCTTAGTCAAGTGATCACATTTTCTCTGAAAATTCCTGATTTTGCTTTTCACACAAATGGATCCTAAATTTAGAAAAAATAAGATTAAAATTTCAGAATGTTTTACACTAAAACTATCTTTGGAATTTCCCTGAGGGCCCCTGGAAAATCATAAATTTTAGTAGAAGCATACCTTGGGAGATATTATAGGTTCAGTTCCAGATCAGCACAATAAAACAAATATTGCAATACTTTGAGTCACACAAACTTTTTGGTTTCTCAGTGCATATAAAAATTATGTTTATACTATATTGTAGCCTATTATATGTGCAATAGCATTGTCTGAAAGATGTATGTATCTTAAATTAAAAAATACTTTATTGCTACAAAAATGGTAACAATCATCTGAACCTTCAGTAAGTCGTAATCTTTCTGCTGATGGAGAGTCTTACTTTGATGTTGATGGCTGCTGATTGACCAGGCTGGTGATTGCTAAAGGCTAGGGTGGCTGTGGCAATTTCTTAAAATAAGACAACAATGAAATTTGCTACATTCATTGACTCTTTCTTTCATGAAAGATCTGTCTGTAGTGTGTAATGCTATTTGATAGCATTTTGCCCAGTGTAGAACTTACTTCAAAATTGGAAGTCAGTCCTCTCAAACTCTGCTGCTGCTTTGTCAACTAAGTTCATGTAATAATCGACATCCTCTCTTGTCATTTCAGCACTGTTCAAGCAGGAGTAAATGTCATCTCAAGAAACCACTTTCTTTGCTCATCCATAAGAAGCAACTCCTCAGCCCTTCAAGTTTTACCTTGAGATTGCAGCAATTCAGTCATATCTTCAGGCTCCACTTCCGTTTCTCTTGCTGTAATATTCCACCACATCTGCAGTGACTTTCTCCACTGAAGTCTTGAACGCCTCAAAGTCATCCATAAAGGTGGAATCAACTTCCTCCAAACTCCCATTAATGTTAATATTTTGACCACCTCTCATGAATCACAAATGTTCTTAATGGCATCTATTATAGGATGGTGAATCCTTTCCAGAATGTATTCAATTTACTTTACCCACATCCATGAGATAAATTACTATCTATGGCAGCTATAGCCTTACAAAATGTATTTCTTAAGTAGTAAGACTTGAAAGTCTTGATCCATGGACCACAGAATGGATGTTGTGTTAGCAGGCATGAAAACAAAATTAATCTCCCTGTACATCTCTCTCCATCAGAGCTCTTGGGTTTCCAGATGCATTGTCAATGAGTGATATTTGGAAAGGAATCCTGTTTTCTAAGCAGTAGGTCTCAACAGTGGGTTTAAAATATTCAGTGATCTGTGCTGTAAACAGATGTGTTCTCACCCAGGCTTTGTTTTTACCATGAATAGAGCACAGGCAGAGTAGAGTCAGCATAATTCCTAAGGGCCATAGGATTTTTGGAATGGTAAATGAGCATTGGCTTCATCTTCAAGCTACATTAGCCCTCAACAAGAGTTAGCCTGTCGTTTCAAGCTTTGAAGCCAGGTGCTGACTTCTTTCTAACCATGAAAGTCCTAGATGACATCTTCTTCCAATATAAGGTGTTTTGTCTACAATGAGCATCTGTTTAGTATAGATCTTCATCAATGGTCTTAGCTAGATCTTCTGGATAACTTGCTGCAGCTTCTCCATCAGCACTTGCTGCTTTACCTTGCATTTTTATGGTATGAAAACAGTTTCTTCCCTTAAACTTCATGTGCCAACCTCTACTAGCTTCCAACTTTTCTTCTGCAGCTTTCTTACTTCTTTCAGCCTTCATAGAATTAGAGTTAGGGGCTTGCTCTGGGTTTGGCTTTGGCTTAAGGAAATGTGGCTGGTTTGATCTTCTATCTGAACTGCTAAAACTGTCTCCATATCCGCAATAAGGCTGTTTTGCTCTCTTATCATTCATGTATGTGTTCACTGGCGTAGCACTTTTAATTCCCGTCAAGAACTTTTCCTTTGCGTTCATGACTTCACCGTTTGGCACAAGAGGCCTGGTTTCGGCCTGTGTTCGCTTTTGACATGCCTTCCTCACTAAACTTGATCATTTCTAGCTTTTGGTTTACAGTGAGACACGTGACTCATCTTTTCACTCGAATGCTTAGAGGTCATTACAGGATTAATTGATCTAATTTCTATAATTTTGTGTCTCAGGGAAGCTCAAGGAAAGGGACTGAAACAAGAGAATGGCTGGTCATTGGGTCAATCACAACACACACGTGGATTAAGTTCACTGTCTTATATGGCCTTAGTTTGTGGCACCCCCAAACAATTACAATAGCAACAAAAAGATCACTGATCACAGATCTCCGTAAGAGAAATGAGAATGCAAAAGTCTGAAATACTGTGAATAACCAAAATGTGACAGAGACATGAGTACATGTTGCTAGAAAAATGGTGTCAATAGATTCATTGGATGCAGGGTTACCAGAAACCTTCAATTCGTATAAAGTGCATTATCTGCAAAGAATAAAGCGAACACAATAAAACACAGTATGCCTATACTTTATTAGTAGTAAACGTATTTCAAATGAAATCACAATTTTTAGCAATATGTTTTTTTCAACATCAAAACTCCTAAAGATTCGGAAAATCTCACACTTGTTACAGTCAGGTTGTGGCCACAAGACACAGCTTACCTAGAAGCTATACATTAAATGGTGTTAGAGACTTAATTAAAAAGCCAAGATTGAGCCATGAGTACAGAGGACAATATCAAAAGAGATATAATCATAGGCTATTTGAATTGAATTGGATCTTGCATATAATCTAAATAACTTTTGGGGGACTTTACAGATGAGGGAAATGAAGCTCTCAGAGATGAGGTAAACTTGCTGGGATTCCTCTACTTCCTTACTATCAAGAATGAAAGTAAGATTTTCCAACTCCAAGTTCAGTCCTTTTTATTACACTGTGCTGCCAACATGTCTAATTAGGTAGAAAGGTACTTCATTGAATCCTTTCCACCATTCTTTTCCCAAACAGAAAGAGTAACCAACATGCGGTGAACAGGTTAAATGCAAACTACTATATGGTGTCCCAAAAGTCTCTTTTGAAGACTACAAAGGAAAAATTTTGTAATGAATATTTTGTAAATAAAGATACATTTAGCTACAATTTTCCATTTTCCCTATGTATGGCGACCTTTGGGATACCCTCTATATTACAAGGAACAGACGTTTTGTGCTTTGGTCTTTAATTACCGTCCTCAAATACTGGGAACACTTAGATCATAAAGTTGGTGTTATTACAAAAGAGGTACCAGTTAAAAGTGGTTGCTGAAAGTGAATTTCTCTTTGATGGTTTTGCTAAGTACATACTAGGCATTGGTATCAGCATACTTTAGAAAGAGAAAAGGTATCTGGGAATTTTTATCTGCCTTCCTCAACTTAGAAATTTTATATAAAATCATATAAACAAAACTTCTTAGGGAGAAGTGATTACTAATAGCAAAAAATTACAAATCAACTTACATGCTTAATTTGAATTATTCTAGCCTTATGTATTTATACCTAATATTCTTCATACTAAAATTGGGATTCTTAGGAAGTCAATAAAAATATATGCCAATCTGAACAAATTTCTAGGAAAACAGCAATAACTTTATGAACGTGAATTTGTATAAGTAAACAAGTAACGTTTCCATCATTCCTCCATTTTCACTTTTTTCCCAGAAATTTCATTTTTGAGAAAATATTTATGCAAAACATTCCTTTGAGATACATCTTATAAAAATATTTGAATATTGAAGTATTTATCAACCAGCATAGTAACTTATAGTAACAAAGCAATAAAATTGTTTTATTAAATGTACACATAAAAAAGCAAATGAGTTACTTTTAACTTTCACTCATTTTGGAATTACATTGCTTACCCAAAATCTTTTAATTGGCTTGTAATTTTAACAGTTTGCTAAATAGACAGCATTGGAAACTCTAATGAACCACCATTTACATAATGGCTTCTGCCATACAACCACTTCGATAAAGTAACTGTTGAATCATGTAAGAAGAGCTTTATGTGTTACAAAAAAACAAACAAAACGCAAATAATAAATCATGAGGCTCTACAAAATAGCTTAGAAAAACAAGTTTTCTATTTATTTAAAAATAAGTTTGTAGTTACTACATTGCAGGGACAGGAATTCTTACACATACATTCTAAGTTTGTATAAAAGGATTCAAAGAATTATGCATCAAAACTAACATAGAAAGTGTCCACGTAACAGTAAAGAAAGGTCCAATCAATATGTACAAAAAGAAAGGGCACTGCTATTCTGGTGTGAAACTGCTGTTTTATAACATGATATTCCAGGTCTGGAAAGAAACAAAAACTTCAATAAAGCTAAATAATTTGTTTTAAACTCTGTGTTACTTATTACATACAACAGATTTGCTTGTGTTTAAACATTGTTTTCTGTACAAAATAAGCATAATTTTAATCTGAAAATGTGTCAGTTTCAACTTTAACCCTCTAGGTCAGTTACTTTAAAAATTGAGCTACATTCTACACGTCTAAATATACTGTGACAGGATTTAACAGTTTTCTAAAAGATCTTTAATAAGACCCCTGTCTTCTTGCAGTTTTAATATGGTCCAAAAATGTAACTTTGTCTCATTTTATAGTCTATCATTGTGACAAATCAATACACACAATCTTAAAAGTAACCAGCATGTATGCATGTCTTATATTCGTGTGTACTATATACCATCTTGAACCTATTTTTCTTAGCTCCTTGAATGTAGAAAACTCAGCCACGCACTATTATGTATTTGGTTTGTGCCATATAAGGTTAATTTCCTGAAAATTTTATCTGCATTAAAAAAGTTATTTCAACACAGAGCTATCAAAACTAAAAATAATATATATTTATAGTTCATATTTTCTACTCATTGTTTTACTGCTGTGTGTACAAGGTTTATCTCTGGAGCGCCAAAAGTGGTACTTACAGTCTTCTGATTCAAATTGACCTTTTCCTGGGTACTGTACATAGTTCACAATGACTTTTCATTTGGAGTGCTTTGTTCAGTACAGTTAAGAATAAAAATAGTTTCTTAGTAAACATAATATGAATTTTAGTTCAAATCACTTGGAAATTAGGAGAACTAAGGGAAAATGTAAGGATGAAAGTGAAGAAAAGTGTATTTTTCCAATTTTAATGGGAAAATAAATTCTCACCTAAATGTAACTAAATGACTACTCAACCTTTTATGTTAGAAATACTTTTTAAGTAAATGGGGATAATTCACAGAAGAAGATTAAAGTACTTCCCCTATTATGATTTTTAAAATCCTGTATCTCCTGCATATAAGGAGAGCACTTACAGCCCTTTAATAACTCACGTTGTCTTGGTCCTTTCAACCTACTCAAAAGTAAATTTCAGGTGAACAAAAAATAAAGAATAAATTTGTTTTCATTAGACAGAAAACTGAAAATTAAAATTGCTCCTAGCTGACATCTGAGAGATATATAGGTATGCATGTTATGTGTAAAATGGAATGTCAGAATTAAAGTAAACACAACTGGAGAAACTATATTACAAATCATATTTGAAAACATGTAAATGCTGCTAACATCACACAAAAATAATATTTGAATACATTTGTTAGAATGACTGATTAATCTGCACTGCAAATAAGGGACAGTTCTAGATAACATACATGCTACAGAAAGATATTTTCTCTGATCATCACTGTATCTTATGTAATTAATTTCCAAGTGATACTAAATTTAGTCAATCCCATGTGTCAGATGTGACCTAATCAAGCTCACAAATATTCTGTGGTTATTTTAATTACATTTAAGGAGGAAGACAGTTTTGTAATACCACCAAATAGTCTTCAAATTTGTGAAGCTGTGCAATAAAAACAATTGAAATAAGGCCAACAAATCTTTAGTTCATAAATAAATGCAGAAACTAGTCCAATGCCATAATAGCAGATTATAAAGCATAAAATTTTAAGAAGCTATATATCTATTGCCCAGGATTCTGAGAGTGTGATTAAACTATTTAAACTAATGCTCATTTGCAACATTTAAATTGTATAAGATTTGTCTGGGACTTGAGAATGTTGGAGTAGGGGGAGAGAATATTAGGGTTGAGTACTTATACAGAACTTGATTTACTTTCCATGCATGTAACAAGTTGTATTTCTAAAACTTTCAGTAAACTTGAGATTTTTTTATTGCTTACCTGCCAACATTTCCTTCTGGCCTATAAACAGTACATACATGGTATTACTGTCTCAAAGAGGGTGTTTTCCCAAGTGGTAAAGCAAAACAAAAATATGGTAATGACTTATATTTCTTAATTCAACTTTTGCAATGTATAGAAGCTAAATTATAAAAATATAAAATCTAAATATATCTGGTATTACTAATACATTTTTAAGTGTTTCAATTACAAAGAATCTGAACCAAGTCATTTTGCTTCACTAAGAAACCAGTGTCTAATAATGTCCAGTAAGGTCATAAATATACAGTGTCTTTAGAATAGGAATAATTACTTGTTATAGGAAAGATGGTAAATACTCATTTCTTTGCTCAAGAGTTGGAACTAATCCATACACTGTACTAGAGGTACATTCCATTCTAAGACTGTGTACGCTCTTCCTTTTCTGTACACATCTTAAAACTGTACATACACATTTTTTACAAAAATGGGTTTTATAGTCTATTATTTTTCCTAACACAATGCAGATAACACCAGGAAATTACATATTTCAAATAGATTGCCTTCAAAAGCAACTAATTACTTTAATGACTTAAATTTCAAACATACACATTATTATTTTCAATAATGGTGTAACTGAAAGACTCATTTTACTACACAACCAAGCCATCCATTTCTGCATTATGAAGAATTTACCTACTGAATTTTAATTATATCGTTAAATATATTTGTTAGAAAAAAATAAATATACAAAAAACCTGAAAATTTTGAAATTATTTTTCAACTGCAAAATCACAGCAATCCAGTCAAGATCTGGAAAATGGTTTACTTAATTTCACAGGAGAATTTCTGTACAAATTTAGTTACAAACAATCTAAAAAGCCCAAATGTATCACTTTTCATTCTTCTTCAAGACAGTTAAATGACAGCTAACATTTATCCTTATCAGAAATAAGTAAAGAAATAATTATGTAATATATTTTGCCAAGGTTCGATTGAAGACTTTATTTTTCTACATCAGGGTCATGCCGATACATATTTCCCCCAACCTAACTTTTTAAAAATGTAGTATCTGAAAATTTTGGTTACATTTTTGTACCATACTAGTCCTCAGAAAATACTACATTCTTTAAACTTTTAAAAAAAATGGACAATAATTTTTAAACAATAGAAATGGTATTTATGTTGGTTTTTAAGGTATAAAATAACTGTACCATAAACAAATAAATAACTCCTTTCCTTTTCCATAGCAGTACATATAGCAATACATTCTCCTAAGTCATATAGTTATCATTTACAATAGACAAATTAAGTTTACTAATGATGCAAAAAATAATAGAATACAAGGCACAATCATTAAATGGAGTTTTTCTTTAGGGTGTATATTGACATACCAGCGTGATAAGGATACCGTAAAAAGTGCAGAAAAAACACAATGTGCAATGAGACCACTGTATAAAACATGATTGCATAAAAAGTGATTTGGCCTATTTTAACCTTTAATAATTGAAAATAACCAATCTTTCCCTTAAAATTAAACTATAAAGTATGACATTTTAAAATTATTTTTATTCTACCGCTATCTAAAAAATCCTGAAAAAACAATTTATACCTGGGTAATAGTTTATAAGTATGTGTTTGTATATATATTTAATTATACCCATTTATCAATATATACACATACACACACAGACACATTTCTTTGTAAGTCATTTTAGCGTATTAGATATGTCTAAAGTTGAGAAATGACATTAATCCAGATCAACAAGTAAACATCAAATCCCATACCTTTTTTCCTGTATTTTCCTTGAATCCTTTAACCACTTAAAACATTTTCTCTAAAACATCTCTGTCAAAGGACCCACCAGTGCATTATTTTCTACTATTAGTACCAAAAAAAGATAAATCTCAGCATAACTCTTTAATAACTTGCTCTTTAGAATACATAGCCTTTCCAATATTGAAAAGTGTATGCTGTCCTGACAGTCAAAAACAGGCTTTCCACTGCACTGATTCTCAGTCTTTGGCACAATAAACAGAGATTGAGTGATTGATATAAGAATCAAGGTCTGAAAAATTAGACAGTCAAATGTTTTCCAATGTGGATATGTTTCCTTTTCCTCAGTACATTTTCTCTTAAGTTTGGCAGAAATGGAATAAAGCAAAAGCCTCCTCTAGATACTTTGTTGATGAATATTCTATAATTAAAAGTTTTAGGGTATCAAATGGAGGGAATTTTGTATTTATCTTTAGAGGAAACACATTTCTTAATTCACTGCTACTCTGTGTAACACCTGTCTTCCTAGGGGCATAACTTCTGTATCAATAAAAATGTACCTTGGTCAAAAATAATTCATTTTAACATGAAATGCTCTACCACTAGGAATATTATGCTCCTTTAGAATGTAGCAGAACTGTCTTCTCCATAAATAAATCAGGAATTCATTATAGGTCCTTAATTTCTTTTGTTTCGAACAGTGAATGAAATGAATGTGGAAATGCATAACCTATCTAAGGGCAATAAATAGCAAACATTTAAAATATATATGTATATATTTATATATATATTCATTTAAAGAAGTGAAAGAAGTGTCTTGGTTTTTTTTTTTTTTTTTGCAAATCAAATTATAACTTCCCTAATTCACCATAGCAGCAAGGAAGCAGAAGCCTTAGTTCTACTTGTTCCTTAACTGTACCTGCTTTATAGATTTTTGAAGTAAAATATTTTGGTACAAGTTACCAACCAATTAAATTAGCTTTTGCTTTTTCAGTCAACTTTCGGACTCGTCCTCTACTAGAAGTTCCAAAAGTCAAAGAGGTGTCTTCGAACAACAGCTGCCTTTGCTCCTCTTCAGAGTCATCCTCATTATAGAAAGCTGTCCTTCGACCTTGGTTTCTAGTTCTCATGTGGGGTTCAGAGCCTTTGAGTTCTTCAAACTCTTCTTCCACATCTATAGGATCATCTGTCTTTTTTCGGTTACTTCTCCTTAGTACTTTAACATTTGCAGGAACTATGAGATCTGAATCTAGTTTTTGTGTCTTCATCTTCCTTTTAGGTTTTCTGCCTCCACGACTCTTTTTCTGTAACAAATCCTCCTTTATAATGTTAGTTTCAGAAAGAAAATTGCATGTTGAAGAAGGAACCACTTCATCTCTGATGGGATGCATATTATTTTGCTCTGAATTTTCTGGTTTTGCATATTGTAGCTTTTTGGGCTTTCTACCCCTTTTCTTCTGTATAACTTCACCACTATTGGTATTAACTTCTATCTTAGGTTTTCTTCCAGGTCCTCTCTTCACAAGTTTTGATGGCTGTCCTCCATGGCCATTTACTTGAATAGTTCCTGATACAAGAGCATTGTTCTTACAATCTCCTAAAAGGGAACAACAGCACAGTTAATACATGGAATTCAAAGGTTCCCTATTCCTAATACCTTTACTATACTTTCTAATGTATGACATCATTGTTTCCATTACACAAAATAACCTTGTTTATTTGTATAGAGGTTAATAATAACAAAGCATTTTATTGTTTAACTCATTAACATGGGTTTTTGGTATTCCTACCTTCAAGCAGCTCAATTATGGAAAATAATCTTAGCATAAAATTCATGACCTTTTAACTTGGTAATCTGAACAAATAAGCATATTATTCCCCCTGCTTTCCTCTAATCATTTTATCAACAAAAGAACAAAGAATAAGAGAGAAGAATGAAATAATTCTCTTATTTAATCCCCTTTGAATGTGACAATAATTTCTCCAATATCAGAGGAGAGTCTAAATATTTCCTTAGATCCCCTGGAAGTACAAAGAATGACCCCTCCTAATCTTCCTATGCAAGGGGTTTGGGAACACATCTGGTGGAATAATTTATATCAGTTATTCCCTGTAAAAACTACCACAGCTTTGACATTCCTCATTTATCCTATCTATAGGAGTAGAAATAAGTTACTCTTGGTCACAAACTTTGTCCTTGGAACTGTTTAAAGAGGGTTAAAAAACTACTAAATGGCAGTTTTTCTTCACAGACCCTTTGAATAGTACTATCTCCTTATGTAATTGAATGGCAAATGACTGATTTATAATCATAATACTGATTGCATGTATTGATTAAAACCACTGTGTATACCACCATTATCATGATTAAAATTCCACTGTAACAAACTCCATAATAAAGGATGCTATGTTTCATAAAAAAAAAAAAAAAAATAGAAAATACAGGATATCACATTTTAAATCTGTAAGCATCTAGAGACCATGCACTACCTTTCTGTGGTGAAAAAAAAATGCTATGACCCTTTTGGATGAAGGAAAAAGATGCCATATATGCATGAATTACCAGTAAACTCTGTTTTATCTGCCAAAGTTCTAAATTTTTTTGTCTGATTATGGCAGATGACTTACAATGCAATATTGTTAAGGAAATCCATAGAGAGATGTAAACTGCTTTTAAAGAGAATATTTCTTTATAATGGCAGTTTTTGTCATGGGTTTTAATTGTACTCCCTAAATAAGAAAAAAGTGGTCTAGAGACTCACCAAAGGCCAGAGACAATAGCAGAGGGAAAAGACAAAGCCCTCATTCCCCGAACTCCATAATATGAAAGATTAGTGGTCTAACCTTTAGATTTCTTTAGATTAGTGGTTCTATAACTGTGTGTGTTTGGGAGGCGGGGAAAAAGGGAGAAACATGGGTGTAAGCATAAAGTACTGATGTATTTCCTACCAAACAATTATACTTAAACTGCCTGAGGATTCTGTATATCTCTTTTTTGTTTCACATTAAAAGTACTGACAAGGGTTCTAAATATCCATTACAAGCACCCACTACAGAAATAGGCTTCAAGGACTCCATGAACTCCTTGAAATGGTCCAGAATTTTGTGTGAATATGCCTAGGTGCATTTTTCTGGGGAAAGAAATATCATCAACTTTATAAAATAATATATAACCTAAAAAAAACAGGGAACTATGTAGCTTTCTTAAAAAGGAATTCAGAAGTTAAAAAAAAAAGTTTAAAAACTCACTGATCTGGATCTGTGTTGTCCAATGAGGTAGCTACTAACCAAGTAGTTACTAAGCACTTGAAAAGTACTTATATAACTATGGAACTGAATTTTTAATTAAATTCCAATTTGAATACAGAAGCACTGTACCTTTTAAATATTGATTATATGTTAAAATAACATTTTGGATAAAATGGGGTAGATACAATATCTTAAAATTAATTTTACCTGTTTGTTTTTACTAGAGATGGTGACTAGAAAATTTAAAATTACAAATGCGGCTTATATTTCTTTCCATTGGACAGCACTGTTCTTGATTTTAATAGTTAATCCAGGTGTCAATATTTGTAATAAATCACAGTTAATGAATTATTTACTAGCTAATTATGTCTACACTGTACTGATATTCTTGAGTATTTGTAATACTCAAAAACTATAAATCAAATTGGCTGAGACCAGACCTCCTCTATTATAATGCTAGAACCAATTCACCATGTACATTTGATTTCTCTAGGATTCTGGAGTGACAAAAGCAAGGCCAATATATTATTCAAAACCCTAAATTCACTTCAGAAAGAAGGCAAATATGAAAAATGAAAAACACTCACATACAAAGTAATTTGCTTATTTATTCAAACACTTATTATCCATTATGTAATGGTAATTAAAAAATAAGTAATTAAACACAGGAGCCTAGATTCTTCCGGGGATAGAGACACATAAAAAAAAAAAAAAAAAGATAATTCCAGAGCCGGGCGCGGTGGCTCACGCCTGTAATCCTAGCACTTGGGAGGCCGAGGTGGGCGGATTGTTTGAGCTCAGGAGTTCAAGACCAGCCTGAGCAAGAGCGAGACCCCGTCTCTACTAAAAATAGAAAAAGATGATCTGGCCAACTAAAAATATATATAGAAAAAATTAGCCAGGCATGGTGGCGCATGCCTGTAGTCCCAGCTACTCGGGAGGCTGAGGCAGTAGGATCGCTTAAGCCCAGGAGTTTGAGGTTGCTATGAGCTAGGCTGACGCCACGGCACTCACTCTAGCCCGGGCAACAGAGTGAGACTCTGTCTCAAAAAAAAAAAAAAAAAAAAAGATAATTCTATCAATATTATAAGTATCACAAAAAGTAATGAACAGGGTGTTCTGGGAACATAAACAATGAAGTGCTTGGTTCTATCAAAGCACCCAGGAGGTGGCTTCCTGGAAAAGATGATACTTCAGATAAGACATTAAAGGTTAACAGGAGAAACTATTAAACCAGGAAGAAAAAAAGACATTCAAAGAAGGAAGAAAAGAATAAAGATATTCAGGAACTTCCAAGTGGTTTAGGATGGCTAGGATATAAAAGGGAGAAAAAAGGTGAGGAAACCTGGAATGTCAGGCAAAAGCCAAGTAATAAAGAGTCAAGTTTAACAGGCCCCAAAAAATTAAAATCTGATTGCATATTATGATATGAAGGCAAGAAGGGATTTTAGTTTTGTGCATGCGTGTGTGTGTGTGTGTGTGTGTACACATGCACGCATGCAAGTGTACATGTGCTAGAAATAATCAGAAAGCTCACTCTGGCTGCAATGTGGAGGATGGACTGGGTAAAAAAGAGTTGAGAACTAAAGCAGGAAGAACAAGTTAGGAAACCAAGAAAACAGTCCAGCCTAGAAATTATGTAGGTGGCCTGCATTAAGGCCACGGAAGTGAGAAGAGAGGGAAAGAATAGATTTCAGAGGTGTTATGGGGGGAGAAACAACAAAAACTAAAGACTGTTAAAATAGATTCTGTTGCTGAAAAGAAGGCTAGGATGACTCCCCTATTTTAAGCTTATGTGTAGATGGGTTTATCGCCATGCCACTAACCAAAATGAGGACATTTCAGTATAGAGAAATTAAATTTTGAGTGAGGTTTCTGGGGAAAACAATGAAGAGGAAATGTCTTAGATACACTGTAAAGTCATGATACAAAATGCTTATTATTAAGCTGTCTGCTGCCAAGTCTTATTGTTTTAACATATCATATAGTATATTTTATTAGTTACTATCTCCATCTTTCAAACATAAAGACTTTACAACAAAATTTTGCAGTTGTAAGAACTTGGAAGCATAACCAAAAGGGGTCAGAAGTTGTATACTAGAATAGAGGCCTTACTGTAGATAACCCTGATAAATTATTTAGTAAAGGTCAGTGTGTTGTATTTTGTGATCTAATAACAAACATTTTTCTAGAAAAGTAAAGAATGCTACATTGTGTCAACCCCCCAATTTAATTTAAACTTTGAGGATATACTTCTTTAGGCTTTGTAATAATGATGCTGGAAACTATTTTATAATATTAAAAGCCTTTAATTCTAGAATGTTTTTATTTCCATAGTTTTTCTTTTTAATAACAATACAGTTTGATTTTGACATAAAGCTCCAAATTTAGATGTCTCACACTAAATTTATCAACTAATATAGAACTATGTGGCATTTAAGCTGGAAACCTGAAAAGAAGATATAAATACTAACTCCAACAAAAGCATCATTCATAAGAAGGATCTGAAAGATATAAATAATACCTTACCTTGCTCAATGACAGCTGATGACTTTGAAAGAGTAGGTGCCTTTGAGAGTACAGATGACTTCATTTTACGTTTGACTGGCTTTTCCTTTTCCATGTTTTCTTTTGCAGAATTATTCCTAGTGCCATGACTAAAATTGGATTGACCAGGACTTGAAAGAGTATTCAAGGCTTTGGAATGTTTCACGGAATTCTCCAGTACTAAAACATACATACAAATAATTAAAACCTAAGAGTTACTGAATTTAAAAATAAGAAAGAAGGTTGGGATTGCTTTTAATTGGGATTGCTTTTAATCTGTGCTTGAATTAGCCAAGATAACAAAACCTTTAGGATTCTTAAAGCTTCCTCAGAAAATCTATTTTCTAACAAGAAAACGATATATCCATATAGAAATTCTTAATAGTTTCAATGTTTTTAGAAACTGTCCAGTCATTTAAAGATTTTGAAGGCTAGTCTAGGCAAACTGCTAGTAAGTGAGGTTATCAGGATTTAAATTCAGGCAGTTTGGATCAGAGTTGCCATTTTTAAGCATTATTCTATACTAACCTAAACTTCAAATTTCGTTTTCTTATTAAAAACAAAATTTTTAAATAAGAAAAACAATGAATAAGACACAAACAACAGTGTTTCCTGGAAATTACTAAAACCCAGTATATTTCATTTGGCAAATTAAAAAAAAAAAAAATCAAACCACACACTTCAATTTAGAAACTGTAATTGAGTCTTACTTGCTTTTCCTGGCATTGCAGATGTATTAGCTTTTGAAATAAAAGTCTTTGTGGCTGAAGAAGTAGATGGCTGCTCAGTGATAACTGGATCTACAACCATGCGGTTGCTTCTCGTTCGAACCACAGAACTGGACTCTGTTTTACCATTTATCTGAGCAGCATTGTGCCTTGGTGGTATTGATCGTGTAGGTGTAGAGAATGGAGAGGTAGAGATTTCTGACTTTAGCTGGGGTTTTAAGATCCTCTTTTTCCTTTCAGGGCTGTAAATAAAATAGCACTGTTAGTCATTCTTATAGCTCTATGTGTATGAATAAAACAGTTTTATAATACTGTTGGATTCAATATTTGTACTATTATGAAATATGTTAAAATATGAGATTTGTAGTGGATTTCATATGGTTGTGAGCCTTGGAAAGTGGATATTTAGTGAAGGATCGCTGTAAATGCTAAAGTTATATGACGGAAAGCATGATGCCATCACTATCCTAAAAATGCTGTTTTACTGTATAGATTTAGCAGTTTGAATTTAAGCACTTACACTAGTATAGCTTTAGTTAAAAGATTAAAAATCCTCCACATCCTAGGAACTTGCATGTCAAATATACCATTCTGCAATATAGGGAATAGTAAAGGAAGTATTAAAAAACACCAAGTTCTATCATTTAGATGAAAATTATAGATCAGTTAATGGTATTTAAAACAAAATAAATACCTTGATGCAGCACTACTGGAAACAGAGCTGCTTCTGTTTCTTTTCTTCCTCCTTTTGGTTATGGTATTTCTTTTATGAAAACGAAGAGCAGATTTATAATCTGATAAAACTGAACTAATGTGTTCTTCAAAGAAAGCAGACAGGCGCAAACTCATGCTGTATATCTATGAAAAGGAAAAAAACCCCAACAACATTGTGTTCAAACTTTCCTCAAAGAAAAAATGTGTTTAGTAAATACTGTAATTTAAATACCTTTCTAGTAAATATTTTTTCATTTAAATATTGCTTTATATTCCTTTTTCTTAATCTGTTTCGATGAAAGTATAAACTGAAGCTTTTTACAATTAAATTATTTTTGTGTTTAGATTAGGAATATTCGAAGGTTCGAGATTCTTAAACATCCTCCTCTAAATTCAGATGGCTCATACAGACAAAACTCCTTGTTGTGAGTGAACTCTACCATACCGAAACTATCCCAGAAGGTTTGAACCTGTTTTCCACTGCTACCTAGGTGTAGCATCTATTCTTTCTCATTTCATTTCCATATATCACTCCTTCGAGATGTCATGACTGGCCAGAGAGAGGTAAATGATATTTGTATCTTTACTTATTATTTTTACTTACTAATATCACTCACAAAAATGTCTCTTTCCGTAAATTTTGAAAATAGCTGGAAAAGTTAAGCTCAAATGGCTCTAGTACATACCAGGAAAATTCATGTACGGTATCTATTCAACCACACTACTTCAATAAAAGTAACCACTCCTAAACGTCAAAAAATGACATCAAAGTTATTTCCCAGAAGGAGCTTAGTAGAAAGGTGTAAATTATTTTTTCCACTAGGACACTATTAAGAACATAATAGAAAGTTAATTATGATCTAAATTTTAAATAAAAGCCATATTTAGCTATTCCGCACACTTTTCCACTAATTTAATCATAAAAGAAAACAATTTAATTACATACCCGAGATCTTTTGCTTGGTGTATATGCTTTGGAATTACTAAAAATAAGTCTGACATCTTTACATAACTCCATTGGTGACTCATAATTCCCAGCCTCTAAAGTTTCTCTAACAGTAGCAAAATCCATTGGAGTGTCAATGATGTCTCTGTAGTCCTAGGAGAGGGAAAAGAGGTATTACTATTATTATTATTACCACAAAGCACTGCTTCTCAGCACAGGAATTCACATAGGATTTTTGTGACAAGTGCAAGTCTTAGATCTATTAATATTTGTTTCCCTCATCAAGGCTACCTTTTTTCTAATAATTTTTATTTATTTCATGTTCTCTTTCATTGGAATCAACACAGGACTTTTCTCATTGAAGAACACAGTAGTTCTTTTTTCATTGGGAGTCAGGGGGAGGGTGGAGTTGTGTTGGAAAAAGAGAATTAAAAGAGTAATGAAAAAGCTCAGCTCTACAACTAAAATAAAAATTTATATCATCTAAAATCCCAAAAATTATTGACTCATTGAAACACAACTGTAACATATTTTAAAATAAGGAAATAAGAACAATGGAAGTATGCCAACATCCCCTTTATGTGGAAGCCTGAATTCTAGTAACCTCAACTTCAGTCCTGCAATCGGGAGCTTTGCAGTAATCAAGAATTATGAATGTAAATAGCTGTCACAAAGTCTATGCACTTCACTCCACAGAAGAGAAGTAGAATCACCTAAGGTCTCCACCTAGTCAGTTGTGCATAAAATAAGCAACAGATTGGAAATAATAAAAACAGAAAAGTGAAGGCAGAAGAACAACAGAAAATTATCAGAATATGGTATCTTTTGGTAGGAACAAACAGTACTGTACCTTTTCAACAGTCCCTCTGTATGTGTTAATAACTACATTTTTTGAAGGATAACAACTTGACTTTGCACCATCAAGTTTAAATTACTATCATGTTTGACCATAAAGAAGTTACGATATAAAACAGGATTATTGCCTTTACAAATTTTTATTTCTTCCTTCCCAACGTGTATGCCTTTTATTCCCATTTCTTGCATTACTGTATTGGCTACAGTTTCTAGTACTATCTTGAATAGCAATAGTGAGAGTGGACATTCTTGCCTCATTCCCAATCTCAGGAAGAAAGCACTCAGTTTATCACTATTCAGCATGATGTTAGCTATTATTTTTTTTTTAAATGGGTGTTCTTTATCAAGTTGTGGAAGTTCCCTTTATTTTTAGTGTTCTTAGAGCTTTTATCATGAATAATATCTGTTTGTTTTCCCCCTCACATTCTGTATCTTGTCTATTTGGCATTTATTGATCACAGGACCAATGAGGCTCTGCTCTGGTCCATTTGGGAGTCTTACAGATCGAGGGAAAAACTGCCTCTTCTAGGACTAGCCAATTCTTAGAGATAGTAAAAGGCTCCATTGACAACATGTCTTTCATACAATAAACCAGTCAATCCCAAGTGTATAGCCATAACCACCTACTTTTCTAACTCTCACACAAACCATTATCTCCCTAGGGCCAGGACCAGACAACCAGAGACCACCCCTATGCCCTAGAGCCTTGTTTGATCCTTGGATTATTTAAGTGTGTTGTTCAGTTAATAAGTGCTCTGACATTTTACTGTTATTTTTCTATTACTGATTGCTAGTTTGATTCCACTGTGGTTGGAAACACACTCTATGATTTTAATAAAGTGTGTCATTTTATTTTTTATTTTGTTTGTTCTGCTTTTTGTTTTTTACTTTTTTCCAATCTTCGTTTGAGTTACTTAAACAGTTTTTGAATTCCAAATTGATTTATCTATAGCATTTGTGACTGTACCTCTTTGCATAGCTTTTGGAGTGGTTATTCTAGGTATTTTTTTAATATTTATATATAATTATCAATGTCGAATGGTGTTAACATTTTACCAGTTCAAGTGAAGTACAGAAACTTCCCCTTATGTCCCTTTACCTTCCCAATAAATATTTCCTCTATATACACTGAGACCTACACTAGATGGTGTTATCATTTTTGTTTCAATTAAACAATTTTAAAATTATAACTGAAGCAAAAAGTATAACATTTTACCAGTTCAAGTGAAATATAGAAACCTCTCGTCCCTTTATTTTTTAATCAAGTTCACTGATTCCTCTGTTCCCTCCAATGAATTAATTTGTTCTACTATTTCCATTTAATTCTTCTGTTTCTTATTGAGACTTCTTGTATTTTCATTTCTTTCAAATATGTTTTTAACCGTTCAAGCATTTTTATGATGCTATTTTAAAAATCCTTGTCAGGTAATTCTAACATCTGTGTCATCCTGGTGTTGGCATCTGTTGATTGCCTTTTCTCATTCGGGTTGAGCTCTTCCTAGTTCTTGGTATGATAAGTGATTTTTGAGTGAAATCTGAATATTTGGGGTGTAAGAATGGACCTTTTAAAAATCTTGTGCTTTATGAGGCCTCCTCTGACACCACTTTGGTGGGCTGGGTGGGGCACTGCTTTGGTTACTCCAGACGTTGGCAGTGGAAGTCCAGGTTCTTTACTTGGTCTCCACTGACACCCAAGGAATAGGGAGGACCTCCCTGTTACTGCCAGGAAGGGACAGGAGTTCAGACTCCTTAGTAGGCTTCCATTAGTCTGGGAAAATGGAGTGTCTTGTTATTGCTCTCTACATGGCATCCAGTAACACTATGGGGAGTGGCCTTATTATTCCTGACAAGTGGTGAAAGTCCTAAATACTCTCCACTAGGCCACTGATACCACCCCAGTGAGGATAGAGAAGAGGTACCTGACCTGATTACTGCCAGATCGGGGTGAAAGTCTAGGATGACCTCGTGGTTTCTACTGATATTTGAGGTTAGTGAGGGTGAGTCTCCACTGTCCTTTATTGGTGGGAAAGGGGTGGGGCCACCGTTTTTTCCATGGTATTTTGTTGGAATAGAGTAGTTATTGTCTTAAGTTTTCTGTGTTGCTAGGCTGCCTCTTTCTTGGACCTCTGGCTAGAGAGAAGCTTAAGGTTTTTTTGGTCAGTGCTCATTATTATTTCTAGGTTGATGGCTTCTCCAGTATCCACAGTGGAATATGTAAGGCAAAAAGCAAACCAAGGGAACTCAGTACAGTGTTAGTGCTGAAGTCCCCACTCTGTCATTTTGTCACCACCTTTCAGAATCTTGTTTTATACACAGTGTCTGCAAATTTTAGTTCTACTTAGGAGGAATAAGGAAAAGTATGTCTACTACATTTTAACCCAGAAAGTCCAATTATACCACCTTGGCCATTTTTTAAATGTCTCACCTATAAATGACTTTAAAGCCACTTTATAAAACCACGCAACAAAATCAGACTTGGTACCTGTTAGCAGTATTTTGATTTTGGCAAAACCAGTGTACTATGTATAGTTCAGTCTACCTTAAGTACCAAACCTGTAATGACTTTGCCTTTACAGAAATTAAATTCACCATTAGTGGAAGTCATTTTAAAAAACGCATTCCAAAGATTACATTCCTAGATTCTTAAAGACAGTTGCAGCCTCCCCCACCCCACCAGGTAGTTATAAAATTGCTTTATGTAATGATAAAACCAGCTCCATCCTCTTAAGGTAACCATTTTGACAGTCTATAATTACTTGGATATTATTATGGCATTATTGGTTTTACAAACTTTGTGGATTTTGTGAAAATATAATGATATATATAATTTTTTTAATGTTTTGCAAAATTTTGGTTAAATGTACAATTTATGTAGAACACTTAATTTTTCTTGGCTCACATCTTAGGCTTCCACCATTTAGTACAGTACATGGTAGCTACTCAACATACCTCTCGAATAAATGTGACAGAATATATAGCATGTTAATTTCCATCAAAAATATTTAATTTTTAACATCTTGCTTTGAATATCTGATTAAACTCAAAATGCAAACTAATATCTTCATATAAAGCCTAAGTATGAGGTATAGGATCTGCCTTAAATGTATTCCACTAAAGCAAGGCTGATAGTTAACATAGACTTAATTCTGAAGTATAAAAAGCAGATTAGCCAAAGTTTTCTCTTCTCCTCTGTGACAATAATGAAGAAACAACACATCTTCAGCAGAAAGTACCACAAGAGATTAAAATTTTATTTTAAGACTACTTTTTGTCTGCTAACATTTTAACATGTAGAAAAGGACAGGTTCTAAATATTTGCTAAATATTGTTCTCATTATTTTGAATCATTAAGAGATGACTGCATTCTTATACATTCCCCCCTAAGTTTGAAAAGTGAGCTATTTTTTAATATAAAAATTCATTTGGTTATGGTCTAAGAATATCACATATGGGTGTACTGGCTATAAGGGATATGGGTTCTTGTTCTGGCTTTATTGATAAATAACTAACATATTTTGGAGAGCTGAGCTCTCCTCAACATCAATAAAATGAGTGGGTTGGAGCATAGTCTCAGTCTCCTCCATTTTTTCTGTATGACTTTTAACATTTTTCGTCTTTGAAGTTTTGATTTTTTAAACTAATTATTCTAGATAAAGATTGTTTTCTTATATATTCTGCTCAGAAATCATGGTTTCTCTAATGTTTGTCAACCCTAGAAAATCCTTAGCAATTAGCTCCTCAAATATTGCCCCTCTTTCATTCTGTTTATTCTCTCCCACTGAAATTTTTGTTAGGTACCTTTTGGACCTTCTCACTCTATCCACCATATCCCAATCTCTCTTTTGGATTTTTCATCTCTTTATCTCTGTGTGGCATTCTGTATAATTTCTTTTTTTCGATCTTTGTACTAATTTTCTCTTCAGAAATCTAATCTGTTTTTAAACCTGCCCAGTAAGTTTAATTTCAGTGATTTTACATTTACAGAACTCTAATATTTAGTTGATTTTGTTTTAATATGCCCTACTCTCTTTTCTCTTCAAATAAGATCTTTTTTTCCCTTATGTTTCTTATTCTTTATCTCTTTAACCAAAATTATCTATCAAAGCTTAATTGGTAGCATTTTTTTTTTAGTGGTACATATAGCAACAGTCATCTTACAATGAATGGTGTCTCTCTTTTTAAATGAAGTACAGTATTTCAGAATAATCTTATCAAGGGTGCTAATATTTGTTTGTTGTTTCTGTTGTCTTAAATATGGTAGATCACTACCTCATATAGTTGGTGATTTTTTTTTTAATCATTAGCTCATCTTCAGTAGGGACTGTTCTTTTTTCCCCATGATAAATTTCTATACCACCAGGGTAGGGTGAATTTGGATTCTAAATCTATGTATAAAATAAGCTTAGAGAGATTTCTCCTCCGACACTAGAGCCACTGGGAGGCATTATTCTACCTTTCTTGTGGAAGGCATTATTCTATCTATCTTTCTTTTCATTCAAGGTGCAGTTCTTCAACAGTCCTGATTTAGGGTTGGGTCTCAGTTCCAAATTCGTTCTTCACCATTGCCCAAGGCCTCAACTGCCTCTGCATAGTGTTAATACTTACGCTTCTAGAATCTCTAAACATTAATTTCTATCTCTTCTTTTCTGGGAAAAGCCCAGAATACAAACACCTATAAGCAATGCATACATTATAACTTATTTTTTAAAAAATATTGAGCTTGCAAGAAACAAAGGGAAATCCACCGGTTCCAAAAACAAAAAGAACCTAAAACCAGAGCACTATAGCATCTGTTCTGTTCTTCCAGTGGTTTTTTGGAAGGTGAAGTTCAAGTTAGCTCAATTTATCACAATGCTAGAATTAAAGATTTCTCTTCCACATTTAAGATTCCATGTTTCTGGCTTTTTAAATGACAAGAAAAAAGTCACTTAATGATATTTACCTATTAATAAAATATCTCTATTTTCATCATTGCAAGTTAGAACATACATGTAAAAAACAGATAATAAAGTCAGATAATACTATGTCTAGGTCATGATGTCTTATAAAACATCTTTTATTTTCATTTGAAACCATGAATGCTATCTGAACTGTACAACCTTTAATAACTTACTAAGGGAGTAAGAAATCATTTTACACTAAATTGAGATTGCTATGACTACATGCCAAGATAAATACTTGGATCATGTTTACTCAACTCTTTTTTACCATGTATTCCATAAAGATCATACATTGGTATAACCTAAATATATATAATGCCACCTTACATTTGTATATAGTGCTTCACGTTTAAAAACTATTTTTACATATTCTCATCTCCATAACCTTGCAAGGAAGTAGATATTATTATTCTTGTTCCTAGGTAATTGCTATAATAAATTTATCGAATTAGTGTGGGGAAGAAAAGAAACAATAAAAAAGTATTCAGATAGGAAAACTAAGTGACTTACTCCAAGGTGCACAACTGGTAAGAACAGAGGTAGGACCATAACCCAATCCTTTGGAGTCTAGTTCAGGGCTCCTTCCATTTTATCACACTATTCAACTTATATTCTCTGTATAACCACATGGATAATGAGAACATGTATAAAATAATAAAGAAATAAACTATAACCATAAACAATAATAAAATAGCCAACTGTCCTCTATAAGATATATAGCAAAGTGACAGGTAAACAAAATATTTTCAATAGTACTTACCGGATATTCAAGGAGATCTACTGGCTGGCGGAAAGGCTCTGAATCTTCACATTGAAATATGAGATTTAATAATTCTTGACATTGTTTCTTCCACGCTTGAATATCATAAGACTGAGCTCTATTACGTAGTCTTCTTCTAGGCTGATGGTCCTAAAATAAAAATGTTCAAATATTTTAATAAAATAGCACTAATAAAATTTGTATTTTTAATGCAGTCTTAGATAATTGGGATACATACAAATAAATTCAAATAAAAGAAAACATATCATTTACTTAGTTCTGAGAAACATGCATTTTGTAATTGAAACTAATTTGGAAGTAATACTTAATGTCTTTAAAAATGCTAAGAGTAAAAAAAAAAAGCTCAATTCATTTTACTTCATATAAAGTACTTCTGCTAAAACAAAAAAACTGTATTACCTTCCTTTTTCGGGTAGAAGTTCCTGGCACATCAGCGTCTTTCTCTTCTTCCTTTGAGGCAAGAATTTATGAATCATAAAACATCCTAGATTTCATTACACTCTATAGTTGTTTAATTAGCAATTATTTCCTTTACACAATGGAAAACCTGTAATACATACCCTGGGGTACTTTACTGACTCACGGCTTTTACCTGAAAACTACAACGTGTAGTTTTTATATATAGAATAGCAATGTAGTAATCATAATGAAATATAACCTACCTCAGAGTCAGACAAAACTTTCTTCTTCATTGAATTGTAAAGTGGAATTATGTTATAACAAGTCTGATCCCTAAATAACAAGAAGGAAATGTTAATATATAAGATTAGAGACATGAGGTTTTCTTTTCTTTTAGAATTTATTCCTAAAACCAGATTTTAAGATAAACGTTGATGCTAAAGGCTTGCTTTTTCCATTGGTTGACTCCAATACCCTATGCACACACACATGACCCTGTCCCCTCCACTCTGTGTACAGCCTCTCACTCTGGCCTATTTCATTACACCAAACCCAATTCTCATCTTCCAGTCTTTGCTCAGGTCACTGCTGTGCTTATTCCATTCTTCAGACTTCAAGGGAAAGCTAATATATCACCTGTCTTCCAATTCTTTCTTTTATTCTTAAATGCAGGTACTCCTGAAAATTTTGTCCTTAGTCATCCTCTCTCGACATTATACCTTTTCCACTGATAACTTTACAAATCTGTGGTTTATCCATGTAAATGAATTCTAAGTGTCTGTAATTTGTCCTGACCCTTCTCCTAAGTATCCTATCATCACTTAAAATTCCACGTCTAAATATAATTGGCATTCCCCAAATACTCTTGTTCCTTTCTATTTTTTTGTTAACAGCATACCATTTTTACAGTAATAAGAATCTTGGTTTTTCATTATTCCTACCCTTGCCTTATGAATTTTATCCTTAAAAATCTCTTGCATCTGTCCCTTTCTCACATCATTAATTAAATCCTCATCACCTATCACTTGGTCAGCTGTAGCAGCCAATCTTTTATTTACGCTTTTTGTGTCTTCTCTGTCAATTAATATTAGATGCTGCAGTCAAATTAGTATTTTTAAGGCACAGTGTAAAAAACGTTATTCTCATGTTAGAGTATTTGCAATAGCCCTTGCTCTCACAGCTCATATTTTAAAGTCTAGCTCCTTAGATTGGCACTCAAGGCCCTCCACAATGTGGTCCCAACTCACATTTACAGCACTGTATCTCTATTATGACTTGCACTCATGTACTCCTTACTTTACCCAATTTAAATTACCCTTAATAACTTTTTACTTTCCTACCTCGAGCTGCTCCTTATCCCTGGAATGGCTTTCATCTAACTTCTCCTCAATCTATCAATATCTACCTTGTTTATAACATCTTAACATACTTTTCCCTGTATCTAAACTCCCACCACAATAGCCGGATGTGACCCCAACCTCATCTAAACTTTCATACAATTCTTTTACTTATCTGTTTTCCTTATATTACAGTTACTTATAGATTTATCTATCCTATGAAACTGTACTAAGAGGGCAAACATACTGTTATTTCTATCTCCAAATACCTATCACTTTACTTTGTATATATCAACTGCTTGAAACTTTGTCAATAACTCCATTAAAAAGTACAACAATAGGCCGGGTGCGGTGGCTCACGCCTGTAATCCTAGCACTCTGAGAGGCCGAGGTGGGTGGATCGTTTGAGCTCAGGAGTTTGAGACCAGTCTGAGCAAGAGTGAGACCCCCGTCTCTACTAAAAATAGAAAGAAATCATATGGACAACTAAAAATATATATAGAAAAAATTAGCCGGGCATGGTGGTGCATGCTTGTAGTCCCAGCTACTCGGGAGGCTGAGGCAGTAGGATTGCTTGAGCCCAGGAGTTTGAGGTTGCTGTGAGCTACACTGACACCACGGCACTCTAGCCCAGGCAACAAAGTGAGACTCTTATCAAAAAAAAAAAAAGTACAATAATAAAAATTTCAGGGAACATTTTAAATCCTGAAAATTAATGTCAGTCCAAACTGGTTTTTAACAAATTACACACATCTAAAAAATGCCAAAGATTTATTTTTAGAGATATATACTATAAATGCTTTAAATATTATATTAATCTGCATTTCAAAGTAACTATTTGAAAGAAATGCATTTCATAGACTATTTCAAATGTAAAAATAATTTTCATCTGAATTATTTCACTGAAATATGAATATACATCATGTGATTCTATTGATTCGTATTTCTTTGAAAAAAGACATGTGCATGCACATACTTGTATAAAATTAAGACAAAGAAGTCGTCAGAGGATAATTAATGCTTAATTGCTAATTTCACTGAGGAAAAGCAAAACCATAGCAATAACGGCCCCCAAATTATTTGGAAAGCAAAAGATTTCTCAAAGAATAAAATAGAGAATGGACACAAAGTTTACCTTACTAATTTTGTTTGGTGTTTTCTTGTACTGAAATAACCTACATTCCTTAGTAAAAAACACTAACTACTCCCAGGAAAAGGGACCCTAAGATTATACTCAGTAATGAGAATGAAGCTGTACTTGGTTAAAAAAAAAAAAAAAAAAGGCTTGAATAATCCCTTCATGTAAAAATAAAAGCTGTTAACAGCTGAGTATTTGATAACAAAAAACACTGTTACCTCTTCTTAACCAGAAAAAATTATGCAATATGAATAACATTAATATGAAATCAGAGCAGTCTTTTGTATAAGACATATAATTCACTTCTCTGGCTTCAATTTAGAAGGCTCAATTCGTTCTAGGGCTATATAAAATCCCTAAGATAAGGAAGGAAAAGTGCTTCTGCCTTAATATATTATACTTATCACTCTTGCTGTGGGATTAATGAATGAGGAAGTAAACTGGACTTTGAGGGAAAAGAATCCTGAAAGTCAAATTCAGTTTCCTGCTGAAAACTTAAATACTTGTTCATAAACTTGACAGGGACAATATGATACTAGATAAAAAGTTTTCAAGTCAGATGGCAGACATTCATTTACTGTGCAACCTTAGTCAAGTTAACCTCTAAAAGCTTTACTCTCCTCAATTAGAAATTTCAGATAATGATCTTTCCCACTGTAAGATTTGGCTCAGAAGAGCTAATATAGGTAAAACATTATGTGTTTGATAAATATTTACTATTATTATCCAACAGATGGATTAAGAAAAGGATTTATGTTTTATTTTAACTATAGAACACAACTGTAATTCCATAATCAATATCAGCCAATGAACTAAATGTTTCTTCTTTAGACACAGATAATACATGTTTTCTATTGTAAGGGAAACTATATTTATGTGACAGTATATGACATTAAGTATATCAAAAATAATTATATCTTACATTTTGACATTTTATATTCTCAATTATTTTGCTTTTTAAAATAATGTCATTAATTATTACAATTATTATAATTAAGTATGAAAAAATAACTTACTTTATAAAATATAGAAGAAGATCAGTCACAAATTTAGCAGATTTCACAATAGGGCTTCCAGGCTCATTAAATGTTCGTGTATTATGTTCTATATATCGAACTTCCCACATTAGGGAAGAAACTCTCCTTCAAAAAAACAAAATATAGAAGTCTTAACCTCGTATTTGGAAAAATATATACACAATTTAAAACCAAGACATTCTGACTTTCAATTTTAGTCTTAAATCAATCACAAAATCCACATCTTAAAGAGCCATTTTCAAAAAAGCATAACCCCATCTGTGTTAGGGGGAAAAAAAGGAACATTATGTATTCACATAGAAAATGTCTGGAATGAAATACACCAACCAGACTATTAACAGTGTCTTCTTTTGGGGAGGAAGAATGTCTATAGGAGGAGTTTTTTGTTTTTGCTTTACATACTTGGTCATGTATGCTGTCACTTTTTGTTAATAAACACCCCTGACTTCTACACAAAAAAGAAAACAAGTAATTTTAATCTAATTACATTACTGGTAGTCAAAGGACATGTAAAAATGAAAAGTTAACTGACAGCCCACTTATGAGATATAAAAACATAAAAACATGGTGAATGTGAATACTTTACCAAGAAACCTGAGAATTATTTTTCTGAACACTTAATTGACAATGCTAAAATAAATTCTGGTGCTTTTTATTTCTGAAAGTAATGAGAAATCCAAAGAAAATTTCTGAGAATATTATTCAATAGGTGGCCTGAATTAAAATAAAAAACATTTAGAAAATCTTACTGACTTGTGAACAGAAATACAATTATATGGAATAAAAAAATATATAACTGTGGATATAGAAGCATACAGAAAAACTTCTGTACATTTCAAATAGATTCATGAGCTCATTCTAATAACAGAATCAAAGACATCTTCAGTGTATCATATAGAAAATTGTGTGTAAAATAAGCCATTATGTTAATACCAAGGGCACAAAGTGATAATAGTAGTTTAACAAGAGACTTAACTAGAAGAATCAGAGAGGAAAAACAAACATGAAGAAGTCTAAAAACAGTGATTAAATGAGGAAGCAAAATAGTTTTAAACAGTGAAATAGCATATGAAGGTGTCACTGTATTGAAGAAGAACATAACTCAGGTTTATAACTGAGTTATTATCAGATTGGAAAACAGTCAATTTCTAATAAATATATTTACTATGTACTATGTTCCAAAAGTTTTTTTCCCTAAATTGATTACAAAGCTATGTCAATGCCAAAAAAGCCTATTTAAAATATACTGTATTATGATGTTCCTTGACTAACCATGGGGTTACATCCTGATTAACCCATCATAATTTAAAAATATCTAAGTTGAAAATGTATGTAATACACTTACCCTACCAAACATCATAGCTTAGTCTAGCCTACCTTAAACATGCTCAGAACACTTAAATTAGCCTAGAGTTGGGCAAAATCATCTGGCAAACCAGTACACTACAGAGTATTAGTTTACCCTTGCAAACATGTGGCTGACTGGGAGCTACTGGAAGCTGTGGCTTACTACTGCTGCCCAGTAGCACAAAAGAGTACATCTCTTGCCCAGGAAAAAATCAAAATTCAAAGTACAGTTTCTCCTGATGCTTATCCCTTTTGCACCACAGTACAGTCAAAAAAATCACAGTACAGTCAAAAAAATCGTAAGTTGAGCCATCGTAAGTCAGAGACTGTAGGTATAGTACACCTTTGCAATTGTCATATTGTATAGTGTATCTGTGAAATATTTACAACAATATTGGGAGATGCCAGCAGCTTATCTTTCTAGCTATAGTCCAATAACCAGTGTATACAATTCTTTCTCTCCTTCTCATCCTCCCATGTCTTGTTCTAACTAGGCTTAACTCCTAATCTTTGGCAATTTAGGGGTCTAGGGAGAAAAAGGAATGTAGTTAAGAATTTCTTCTCTGTTTTTTTTCTCTTAAACTTCTAACACGTGTTACTGAAAAAGACTTAAAGATGTATACTTTGAGGGCTGGGAGGCATATATCATAGGGTATTTCCTTCTCATCTCTATGCGTTTGACAAATATCAATGAAGCGACAGCAAATATACCTAACAAGATCAGAAAAATCTTCAGAAATTTAAGTCTAATTTCTTAGTTTTCTTCATTCCAGTGGTTCTCAATCAGGGATGATTCTACTCCCCAGGACACATTTGGCAATGTCTGAATATATTTTTGTTTTTTACAACTAGGGGGCTGGGCTGATATAGGCATCTAGTGGGTAGAGAGGCATAGGATAGCCCCTTACAATGAAGAACTTTCCTGCCCCTAATGTCAGTAATGCTGCTAATACTGCTGCTGAGAAACCCTGGGTTAGTCAATAAGGAGTAACAAACGGTGTTTTTGATGCCAGGTACATAAGAAAAAGAACTAAAGGCACATTTTATATAGAAAAATATTTGAGTACAAAATATGAATAAAACTTTCCTATGTTAAAATGAAAAATAATGGAAAGGACTGCAGTAATATAAAACTGGTCACAAAAATAAAGTTTTAATGCAATGTTGTATGAATTAAAATGCTGTTGGCCTGCTAAGCAAAAGTCATATGAGAAAAATCCAAGCTAAAAACATGATTGTATTATGTGAAAACTATAGAGTTATATACACTTTTTGACAAAACACTTTAGGCAATAAACCTACAAAGCCTGTCCAAGATTAAGAACTCAATGTTTATCAAAATTAACTAGAAAAAATCAATTTAACTGAAATTATGTCTGGGTTGTTCAACTCTTGTCTGTTTCACACTAAACTACAACTATGAAAAAGTATCTAAATATTTTCTTATTTTCATTTTTCATTAAGTATTGCTAAGCTGAATATAAACAAAATAAAAATGAAATATACATTTTTGCTATTATGTAAGAAAAATCCATGAAGAAAACAAGTATTTAACATTATCTAGGAGAAAAATTAAACACTTTGTCTTGCTTTATAAAATACAATATGAGGACAGTGAGCATCAAATCATACCAGCACCTAGGAAAAACTGTATCCAGGAATTGTATTCCAAGTGTAGTCTATAGACCAGCAGCATCAGCATTACTGGGAATTTGTTAGAAATGCAGAAATCTCAAGTTCTGCTCCAAACCTACTGAATCAGATGCTACATTTTAACACAATCCCCAAGGGATTCATATGTGCATTTGTATACACATAAAGTTGAGAAACACGGCTATAGCAGATCACTAAACGGGTGAAAGGATCACTTAGCTTTCCTTTGGTAGTAGCTATATCAAATGGTTCTAACCTGTAAAACCTGTTTTCCAGTCTTTGTTTAATTGTACTTAGATCCGTTGGATATGCCACTACAGTGCAATACATGGGATAGGCTTGCAGATCCACAGGGGCCACAAATGCTGAGGCAATATCTAAAATAAATAAATAAGTTTATAAATTTACTTTTGTATGCTTAAAATAATCCAAGGATAATTCTGTTTAAATTTAGACTTAATAAGTCCTAATCTTGTAAGTCCTAATAACTATTAGTCTGCCACTGTCTTTTCATAGAAAATACATATAGTTTAGCTGACAAAGTCTCATTTTTTTATTATGTCTACATTTACATTGCAGAATTCTAGGGACATTTTTAATTCACAGATTCACTAGGAGAAAGAAATGACAGATAACATATAAATATGACCTATTAAGTACACATGCAATTCTATAATTCATAGCTGGCCATTCCTCAAACTGCACATTCTCATGTTTTTGACACAGCCATTCTACCAATAACACTGTAACGCTGCATTCAGATGTAACCTTTGACTTTCTCTAAACTTATCACCTCATCTCAACTTCACGTTATTCACTGACGTATCAGGCAAGGAAAGAGGAGGAAACATCCAGAAGTTTTTGATTCAGTATCACTGACCTAATGGTACACATTAAACTGGTAGAGCAAAAACTAGAATTTAATTAAAATCAGTCTCAATTTTTTTGCTTATTCACATATAAAGCTACTTCCTATCTTAAACATATTATTAATATTAAGATAGTATTTATAGGGTTATTTTTATACAGTATTGCCATTTTATAAAAGATTTCAGATTTGAATATCCTCCAACCTGGGTCTCCTGTGTCTTCAGCTCTTTTTACTCATGTTAATTTTTCCCTAGACACTTTGAAGTTGATTCCTTAACTGACAGAGTGGGTTGTTATACACCACCACAGTAGTCTAGAGTTACTCTGGAAGTCCAGAGTTCAGATAATCAAGTTTTGTGGTCACTATTATTTTTTTCAAATGAGGCAAAGCAATTCATACACCCTTTTCTTTCTCTTTAAAAAGATTCTCTTGTGTATGTGCATGTAAAGTTGGGGAAAACTGGTACAGTTATCCATATAATTATAATTCAGCTTTCAAACCCCCTCCTCCAATTCATATTATATCAGCTTGAATATGTCAAAGGTTTTAAAATTGGATTGTGGAGGACCCAGGGTTTTTAGAGATACCTCTGGCATTTCTAGGAGGCCCTAACTCTGAAATTCAGCTAGAGTGTTAGTCCATTTACTACTGTTTTAAATAGTTAAGTCCTGTGTAAGACCTCGTTTAAAAAACGTTCCACTTAAAAATGTTTGAAAACTGCTGACATGGTATTATGGGGGAAAAAAATCTTGTTTGAATATAGTGTTTTTCTTTTACTTTGCTTTCTGCCAGCTTTTTCCATACCTATGTGTTGTTGTTATTTACCTAGTGTCATCAACTGGTTTATTCCTGCAACAATTCTTTCACATTCTTCATCCCTGGGATTGGTACCCCATTCTCCATCAAGAGGTTTATAGATTAATGATCTACATTCAACATCAGTTAAAGGAACACTGGTACCTAGTTCTTCAGGAAATACAGCTGAAATACACAGAGAAGCAGATCAGTGAAAATATATGGTAACTTATTAATATTTAGGTTACCTTTAGAAAGCAGAATATTTGTCACAAAATTAAAGTATATTTTGTAAAGATATGATACATATATCTATTTTCACAAAGCAAAGTATGTTTCAAGGGTAAATACAATTTAAATTTTTCAAAAAGATATTAAATTTATAAATAATTGGCTAGCTAATCATAATTATATCTGAAAACTTTGCTCGATAATCAAGTTATAAGTGGAGAAATAATTTCTACACAATGATGCATATAGTTTAAAGTTTTCTGAGTCATTTTATAAACTAATTGCCATATTTACTTTCATAAAACATACACAAGGTGAAACTGAACTAAAGTGGTATTTTTCAGGAATACTTCAATCAAAGCCTCAATTTTTGAATGCAGGAACGGAGAGAATTATGAATACTTACAAATGATTCCTAAGCTTGTTGCTCTTAAATGGTGAAGGATGCTTTCTGCATGCCTGAATCTTTAACATTTTAGGTAAGAGCATGGAGAGTGGTGGTGACAAAAAAATCTACAAATATGCTAGATAATTTTTCCTTTGGACTACACTTCATCAGAGAAATTGGAGTACATGTCATCAGAGAAACACTGGGAAATAGGCCACTGGTTGTATACAATCAAAATTCTTCCTCCTTATAAACTGTAATTAGAACTATATAGGTGCATATGAATGTGTATAGGAAAAAGAACAACAAAAATCCATACTCCTCAGATATATTTAGGTAGGAAACAAAATACTAAATTATTATCACTTATTCATTTTAAAAAATACCCAAGGCATTACACTTATCAACTTCATTTCTCTCATATTCACAACAGTCCAACATGACTTCAAATTCAAATTTTCACAAAGGGGAGAAACAAAACCAGAAGATAAGCCATTTAACATAGTTACAAGTAGATTAAGATATTTTGTACTTTTAAACAGCTCTAGTCTAGCAGTGAAATGAAAAAATACATTACTGGCATTAAATTTTCAAAGTGATAACTTCTGCAAAGAACTAAACTTAGCTTATGAGCATGATCAAGGATTATTTTCTCATTTCTAAGGTCTACCAGAAAGGGCTACTTTCTTCAACAGTTATCTTTTCTCTGACTTTTTAGATTAAATAGCTACTTAGCAACCACATTTATAAGTGATTATTTCTACTATGTTACAAATAAGATATTTTTCTTTTTTTTTTTTTTTTTTTGAGACAGAGTCTCGCTCTGTTGCCCGGGCTAGAGTGAGTGCCGTGGCGTCAGCCTAGCTCACAGCAACCTCAAATTCCTGGGCTTAAGCGATCCTACTGCCTCAGCCTCCCGAGTAGCTGGGACTACAGGCATGCACCACCATGCCCGGCTAATTTTTTCTATATATATATTTTAGTTGGCCAGATAATTTCTTTCTATTTTTAGTAGAGACGGGGTCTCGCTCTTGCTCAGGCTGGTCTCAAACTCCTGACCTTGAACGATCCACCCGCCTCGGCCTCCCAGAGTGCTAGGATTACAGGCGTGAGCCACCGCGCCCGGCCTGATATTTTTCTTTTTTAAAAAAATCTTTAGTTTTCTCTGCTAGCAGATGTAACACTATTTTAAAAAATCAAAAATATATAATATGTAAAAGATAAATTTATAAAGTCTTTATAAATAATCAATAATAATCCATAAATAATCATTATTAATAATCTGGAATATATCCTTTTTAAACTTATCCAATTGTGTGTATGTGTGTATTTTTTAAAAATTGAAACAAAAATGGGCAATGGGGTAGAAAGAAAACGTAAACTCCAGGCTTCAGCCACACTGACCTTTCAGTATCAGGAAAATGTCATAATCAATGCCTAGGGCTAATTTCCAAATTCTGAGTGTATCAGTCCATATCCAGCCAAGATGACAGCTGTTATCATTATAAATTAAAACTACCTCTTTATTGAACTCTTACATATGTCAGGCTCTATAATAAGCATGTTAGACACATGTTACTTAATCCTCAAAATAGCCCTTACAGGGAAGGTTTAGACAATTTCAAAGGATGAGTCCTCAAAATCTGAGGTTGTGAGACTTCATGGAACTTGCCACGATCACATGGTAAATGACAAAGCCAAGCTATGAATCTACGCCCATCTCACTCAAAAACCTGACCTCTTAACTATTCTGTTATACTCTATTCTGCTAAAGTTATAGAAATGTCTTTGCTCCTCAAATGAACTTTCTAGGGATGAATAAGTAACAAAACACTTTTATATTTTGCTGTCATAAATTCATTTCAATCTTCCCTGTTGTCTATAAATTCCAAGTAGGCAAGGATTATATCTTGTTGACTGTTGAGTCTCCCACACCTCCAGGGTCGGTATTAAATATACAATTAATATTTGCTAAATGAGTATTTTTTATTTGATTCTCACAACAACCCTATGTGGTAGTAAGCTGGCAAATCAGATTTCTTATTTAAGAAATTAATTCCATAACACAGTCACAAAAATAGCCTTACACTTACCATTATTAGGTATAAGCTCCATATCCCAAGGACTCATCTTTTCTGTATCTCCATTGTCCCAGCTTAAAGGAAAGAAAATCCTTACATTAAAAAATCTAAATATTGTATTGCAATTTTTATAAAACCAATTATAAAAATACTTGCTTCGGTGTTTAAAGAAATATCTTTAACCCTTTGTTAATAGATAGGAAAAAGATTCTAAGCAAGCCTGGCTGAAGTACAATATAACAGATATTTCCTTACCAAACATTATAGCACTGAAACAAACTATCAGGGTACTCAGGTTGAAGAGGTTCCTGGCTTTCAATTGTTCCAAACCACCAGGCATCATCTATAACTGATCTGAAACGATCACCTAGAAAAGAACAAAAGCCATCCTATTACTCTGAAATATACTGTTGCTGTTACTGCTTTTTCCTAAGGTAAACCTTTAAGGTACTGCCTGTATGATTTCAGAAGACACATAACAAGTCACCCACGCACTTCAAAAATATATATGTAAAATTAGCAACATTGAGAGAAAAAAAAAGTATTTTAAGTCAGCCTGTATGAAGTATGACTTACCAGTTTCCAATCCCATCTCTTAGATTTCATTAAGGTATGGAGAAATTTACTTTTGTCTTAAGCACTTTTACCAATCTAGTATTTTAAATTCATCATTAGGACTATGCAAAAACTTTTCATTCAAATAAAAATATAATTTAGGTAAGTTCCGTTCAACAAATACTTACAGTCTATCTTTCTTACTTTCTACAGGCAAGTTTCCCCAACCAACAACAATCAAGACTCCAGCCTAAAAACAAAAATGACACCAAAAAATCCAACCTGTCTTCCTTCATCTCAATTGCCCCTAAATTGTAATATCTACACATTCACTCTCCCTTTCCTATGAAAGCACACAAAAAAGAAACAAAAACTAATCTCTGTAAAACAGAGACCACTCCTTTTGTCTAGTTCCTTATCCAACTGCTATCATATTACTTACTGCTTTTCCCAAAGACTCTCATAAGCTACAAATGCTATGGTTTTCTCCTGTCTAAATCTTCTCAGCTTCCCTCTGTGTCATATGAAAATTTAAGCCACTCACTTCCTTTGTGCAATGCTTTCCCCTTCCTTGGCTTTCACAGTATTTATTGAGTTTTCTCCTGGCTGGCATAGGCTAGAGTCTGAAAGACTTAGGTTCAAATAACAGATCTGTGTGACTCTGAACATATTAATTAGCTATTTTTGAACTTCATTTTCCTCATCTATAAAAAAGAAATGGTGATGTCTACTTCAAGGTAGTTTTTGAGTAATTCCTTCTAGAACAGTACTCTTTACATTTTTAATACACAGTTAAGGAAAATGAATTAAGCTGGCAACTAATCCAAATCAGTTTTATTTTCAAACTCATAAAAAAAAAGGCATTTATGTTCTCATTTTTTTACCAAGAAGGATTTACAAATTTACAAAGACATATACTATTAAATGAATCAAAAATTAGAAAAGCAAGGTAAAAGACATATAATGATACAAAAGAAAACTGGAGCCAGAAGTAACTTAATAGAACATAATTGCACGCTGTTGAGAGAGATATTAGTAGACTGAGTCTCTAAATTGTTCCTCAGATGCATATTAGTGACAATGAGCTTAGCCAGAAGCTATAATTTAATAAACAGCATTCTTGACACCACAACTTTATAGTAAACATGATGAGTTCCATGAACCCATTTCTTAGGACCCTACACAAACAGATCATTATGCTAAAGAGGAAGAACTGGACAATGTGTACCTAACCACAATGAATAGTATTTGTAGAATGGTAACAATGAAGCAATGAATAGAGTCCACCATTCAGAGTAAGCCTTAAAACATTTCTGATGACAGTCTGAAGTAAAAATTATTAATGTAATTTTAAATGGCAGTCTGTGGGTGGACGCATATAACCTCAGATATAAAAGACTAATTTAGATACTAACTCTAGAAGACATATTAATGTACAAATAAAGAAAAAAATGAGAAAATTATGATGTTCATTAATTTGAAAAATATCTGTCCAATGCTAGCTGTATTTCTTTGTGTAGGTTATGAGCTCACTTCTGGAATATTCCTGGATTCTGATCTCTAATACTTGTTCTGACTTTTATTGGCAGAGAGATGTGTCCTTTAAAAAGCAAAATTTACCTTATCAAGTAATGCTGAGGTCCCCAACCTCCAGGCCGCAGAGCTCTGCCACCCCAACCTCCCACCCTGTGGAAAAATTGTCTTCCATAAAACTTAGGAAGAAGGGGGCCCACATATGCAGAGGGTGAGCTAGGGTATTTACAGCTGCTCCCCCATTACTAGATCATCTCCTGAACTCCACTTCATGCCCCCCACCCAACCCTGCTTAGTCCATGGAAAAATTGTCTTCCATGAAAACCATCCCTGGTGCCAACAAAGGTTGGGGACCACTGGTAATGCTATGTGAATAATTTTTAAAAAATCTAAAGTTCTAAAGGCTTATAACCAAAACCAAGAAAAAACATTTTCATCTATTTTAACTGTTTCTTCTTGAATTTATTTACAGATTTCTAAATGAGTGTATAGGTATTTCTTCATTCATCAATTTTTGACATTAAGTATTACAGTTGACTCTTGAATACCATGGGTTTGAACTGGCTTATATGATGGTAGGTTCTCCATCAGCAACCAAATATAGATCAAAAATACAGTACTGGTGGGGTGGCAGAGCATCAGGGGTTCTGCAAAGCCCACTGCAGGTCTTGAGTATGCAAAGGCTTTGGAATCTGTGGGGAATCCTGGAATCAACCCCCCATGGATACAGAGGGACAACTGTAATCTCAATACAATTATATATAAAAGTTATATATGCATTATATTTAATCCATATTCAGTTTTTACTATGACTATGTAAATATTGTTTGTCACTAAGCAAAACAGCATATGATTCCATTCCTGTATAATTTTGTTTTTCCTAAAATAATTGTTTCATTTTTAATGCTCGGTTTTCTCTGGATATATTTCCTTTAATCAGCTAAAATCACGAAGAGAAAATCTAATGCTCTTTAAGCTCACAGAAATTCTAATCCCGATTTCCCCCCTCCATTGCTCAAGTGATCTTAACACCACTTACTCATAACCAAGTCTTTTAAATAACACTACTTTGGATATATACCCAGGTGTTAAGATGAGCAGTTATTTTTTGGTTTCACCTTTTTATCTTTCCACTCCCATTTAACAGCTCAAGCTGTAAAAAAACATGCTTGGACAGAATTTCCCACAAAGTGAAACTTCTTAGATATTTTATGAGTTCCACTTTCTTTTTCTTGAAGATTTCTCTCTTAGAGGACAGTATCTTCTGGACTGTTTATTTTCTAGTCTTGATAGACAGCTGCTATCCTGAGACTTCTGCTGACTATTAACCTGGGAATTCCTTTTGGCTTTTCTTATTCTAGACTCCCTGTTTCCTGACGGGATTCAGTATTTTCCTCTTTCTTGGTTTATTCCCTTATTTGATGAAACATCTTTCAAAGCTTCCAGGGAACTGGGGTACATGGTATGTAAATTTTCTTGATAACTCTCATGACTATAATTTTGATAACTTTCATTTTCCTAATTTCTCTTTACAAAGCACATATATAAATTTCTGAGTTTACGCAGACTAACCAAGAAAAGTCACCACACCAATGCCTTCCAATGGTACTGGAAGAGAGATAATAGACTGCTATATCAATTGACGTGCTTTCTCAAACCACATAAGACACATCTACAACATGCTGCAGTCCAAGATGACAAACACTGGCCCTGTTTGAAATTTTTAAGAGCAGTACTCTAATAAATAGTACATCTATCTGTATATAAATTAATGTACCTTAAATGCCTGAGAAGTTTTATAGTTTAAGTTTCTTTGAGAGTTATTTACAGTATTAATTTTCAAGATATAATAAGATTAACCAATCAAAGAAAAATATCAGTTTAGCTTTAGTGCCAGTCTAAACTTACACATTTTGTTAAGGTTTCTTTGGGCTTTGTATTTGAATTTTGTTATTAATATGTTTGGATAAAAATTTAATTCACCATGTAAAACAGGTTAAAAGGAAAAGTTATAAATAATCTTACAATAGTTACCAAATGTAATAAAGAAAATATGTGGAATGTCAACATCAACCAGATTAAAATATTTGCATTCTTAAAACTTAAAAATACCTCAGACACAGTATCTTACTTTGCTATGAACATTCCTACAAATAGGAAGATTTATCTAATTATCTCTATCTAAATTACGAAAAACAGTAAACTGATTAGAAAAAAGACATATTAAATACCTATGGCTTCTAAATAAATTACCCACCTATATTCCACCGCCTATATTTTGCGTCGTCAAATTGTTGTCTCAAGACTAGGAAATCTATAACGTCAGGCATATCATGGTATCTAATTACAAACAGAAACAAACTGATTAGGTCACATACCTAAAAATTTCTAAAAGATGTTCAAATTTATCTGAATCTTGAAAAACAATCTACAATACTAAGAAACCATTGTCTCTTTCAACAGTCCTTACTTCATGGTAAATGATCCACCAGTCAGTTTACCAGTATCAGGATCTAGAAAAGCAAGTTTAAGGCAGCAAAGGGTAGGCAATCCCACTTCATACTTTATGCCAACTATTTTCATAAGTTCTTGTTCCTGAGAAAGATAAATTAAAAAAAATCTTTACAAAATAAACCACAAAAACAGACTGATAAACATAGTTCAGAAAACACTTCTGGTTTTAATCTTGATCTGGATGGTGACGACTATGTATATGTAAAAATCACTGTGCTTTGAACTTAAGATTTATGCACTTTATAGCATGCAAGTTACACTGCAATTTTAAAAAGGCAAAAAGTAAAATAACAAAAATTTCACTGAAACGAGAGTTTTCCAACACAATTCCAAAGGCAATTTGGAACTACTGCTGATAAATCTAGAAATACCCATTAAATTGACTAATATGAACTTTTTACATTAGATTTTAATGTTATCTAATTTTCACTATAACTAAATTTTGTACCCAACCTATAAACTGCATTGGAGTATATAAATCTTGTGTTTCTCTAACTGAAAATTAAATGCTCTACTCTCCGGGACGGCTTTAATCAAACAAAGTATCTTCATGATACAGGTTCTTATTGTTAAAACAGTAACCCTTAATACAATTTTCTCCATAACCCATAACTGCATCTTTTGGGCTATTAAATAATAAATCAATGCCATACCCGTAGTTCCATTTTATGCCATGGTTGTTTTTTGGGGTTGATACTATAAATTTTATTTTTTCGGGCCATTTCAACATAGGCTTCATGTCCTTGTCGGAAATAGTAAACCTAAAAAGTAAACAAAACCACAATTTTAAAACCTGGATGTGTTTCCTTTAACTCTAGATACAAAGTATACACTAAAACTGCAAAGAGAAACTGCATTAGAGAATCTAATGTCCTTTGAGCTAATAGAAATTCTATCATTGATTTTGACTTTTTTTTCCCTCCTCCACTCCTCAAGTTGTCCTAATATCACTTAATCATAATCTAAGTGTTCTATATATAACAACATTACTTTGGGTATATACTTAAAAGTTAGTACATAGATGAGCAGCTATTTTTTGGTTTTACCATTTTATTCCTGGATTCAAAATAAGTTAGTCTATGTTACATGATAAAGTCAATTGTAACTAGCAGTCATAGGTTCACCTACTTTCATTCTTACTTTTTTTGGTTTGTACATATGCAGAAACATTTAAAATGAAAAATGTATTTTCACATACATTTTGTCTTACTCGATCTTTGCACAAATCCTAATAATTCAGCACTGCATTTATATTTATCTTCATTTCATGAAGATCATATTTAAGTGACCCCTGACTACTGTCTTACAGAACTAGTACTTGAACACAATAGTCTGAAACCAAATATTCTTCCCATTACTAAAAAAAAAAAAGAAAGAAAGAAAAAAGACAAAGTACTTGTTTAAAAATGCTATTAAGATCTTAGTGACATTGTGGGATAGCTAATGTCCTCCATACTTTCATTCTATTCATTAATATCATTATTGCTCCAGTTGTCCGGAACTTCAAATGAAGGAATGCTGCTGAATAATGAGGACTTACCTGTTCAAGCACCAGCGACTAAAAACACAACTTAAACATTTTGAAAGGAAATCATTCAACAAGGAATATAAACTTTCTGGCCATTTGGAAATACTATATTAAATATAATTTAGTCTCTTCTTAATGATGCAGTATCTGTTAGGATCTATCATTGTACGATACTACAACAATATGGTAATGCTCTGTGCTCTTCAAGTCTTCTGAAGCAAATAAGGTCTCTAAATGAATTCTTTCAGACTGTTCTTTAGAGTTATTCTAACATTAAAAAGTTTCTTTTTTACTGTCAATTACCACTTTATACTAAAGTCTCCATTTTAACTCCTAATTTATTGCAAAATTTGTGTATAAAGGAGACATAAATCTTAAGTGACTGAGAAACTGTGATCTAAGTTCTCACATTTTCACTCCAAATTCGTAAGTACACATTCTAAAATAAGGTGCCATTCTCATTTTCTAGAAAATTAAATATTTCTCACTCTAAGATTACCAATTTTTTAAGAGCTAACAAATAATACTGTGGATAAATGAAACACTTCAACACTTTTTTTGAAATAAAATGAAAATAAAGTGATAAATTTCATTTTTCCTTTAACATGCTGTATATGAAACATTACTAAAAAATGAATATATTTTAACTTAGAAAGAAAAATAAAACTGACAATAAACTCTTATTAAAAAAACACATAGCAGATTTTAAAATGCCAACATAATTTTCACATCTAGAATGGGATACTTTATGAAAATGCTGCAATTTTCTAGAATTCTGTTTCAAGAGCTATAAAAATGTTTAAAGTTATTTGATAAAAAAACAAAGGATAATTTGAAAGTTTAAAAGTACCTCATCACCCATTTGTGGCACAAATGGACATCTTCGGGGAATAGTATCTGTAATCCATGTTGAAGGCAACCATTCCTCTAACGTCAAACCATTTTCAGTTAGTTCTCCCACAGCCAATCTCTAAGAAAGTTTAGAACATTGTAAAGTAATATTATCATAAAATCTACTATTTAAAATAACTATAGAAGTAGTTTGAAAAAATAAAGGAGGAAGGGGACCTTTATACAAAATATATATATATATATTCGGCCCTCTGTATACGTGGATTCAACCAACTGTGGATTGAAAATATTTGGGGGAAAAAAAATTCCACAGAGTTTCAAAATGCAAAACTTGAATTTGCTGCACACTGAGTACTACATTAAATTCACACAAATGAAATGATGTGTAGGCATTTTATTAGGTATTATAAATAATCTAGAGATGGCTTAAAGTATATGGGAGGATCCCAAAAGTCATATGTGGAAGCCCTAACTCCCAAAGTGACTCTATTTTGGCCTCTGAGAAGGTGACAAAGCTTAAATGTGGTATGTGAGGACACAGTGAGAAGACAGGCATCTATCTGCCAGGAAGAGAGCCCTCACCAGAAACTAAACCCTGGCAGACACTGATTTTGGACTTTCTAGCTTGCAGAACAGTGAGAAAATAAATTTCTGTTGTTTAAGCTAAACAAACAAAGAATATAAGAGGATGTGGTAGGTTATATGCAAACACTATGCCATTTTATATATAAGGGACTTGGGCAACCATGGATTTTGAGATCTCTAGGGGTCATGGAACCAATCCTCCATGGATGAAAATAAAACTATGCCTCTGAGAAAGTTTTTTAACTTTGTTGATCACCCACAAGTAGCCAAAATGGCTTGATGCTGTTATCTTAGACTTGAAGAAAAATGAATTTTTGAAACCTACTATTTTTATAAGTAAAGAAACTTTATGCAAAAGATTTGCTGTTTATGCACTAAGACTTCTAAATTTTATTATGTTGCTTTTCTTGCTCCCCGGCCATCCTGGCGGCTGGTCTTTGTTGGGGGCTGTCCCGCACCTAAGGCAGGAAGATGGTGGCCGCAAAGAAGACGAAAAAGTCGTTGAAGTCTATCAACTCAAGGCTCCAACTTGTTATGAAAAGTGGAAAGTATGTGCTGGGGTACAAGCAGACTCTCAAGATGATCAGACAAGGCAAAGCAAAATTGGTCATCCTTGCCAACAACTGCCCAGCTTTGAGGAAATCTGATATAGAGTACTATGCCATGTGAGCCAAAACTGGTGTCCATCACTACAGTGGCAACAATATTGAATTGGGCACAGCATGTGGAAAATACTACAGAGTATGCACGCTGGCTATCATTGACCCAGGTGACTCTGATATCATTAGAAGCATGTCAGAACAGACTGGTGAAAAGTAAATTGTGCAAATTTTTTTCTTAACTAAAACTTGACAGTGCCTATGATATAAAAAAATAAAATAAAATAAAAAATAAATAAATTTTATTATGTTGTTTTTTTAAAAAAAGAAGGTACTGTAGTTATCACTATGAATTAATACAAGTTCACTAAAAGAAGCAACTCTTTTAGTGTTCTCTGAATCAAACACAGTATCAGAGAACACTACTTGTTAATCCCTACTTTACAACATACACCCTAGGGAGAAAAAGGCAGGTAGAAGCAGGAAAGCAGATTGGCAACTACTGCAGTGAGAGTTCACGGTGGCCCACACTAATGTGTTAATAGAAGTGGTGAAAAACAGTCAAGTGCTGAATATATTTAGAAGACAGAGACATCAGATAATCCATCGGATGATTCCCTAATGGACTGAATGTGGAATATGAGAGAAGAAGAGGTTACCAGGGTTCTGGTATAAACAACTAAAAAAACATAGTTCTTATGTCACTGAGATTAAAGAGACCTAGAGTGTAGCAGCTTTGAGAAGAAAGCTTGATAAGAAGTTTTGTATGTGTTAGATTTGAGAAATTAAGATGATATCCAAATGTATATGTAATTCACAAACAGTTATCAAGTAGTCACTGTGTTACACACTGAGTATCTCACAGCATTAGATCCCACAACTCAGGAGTTTACACTGTGTTTTATTCAGAGCAGCTCTGATTTTATCAGTTTTATATATTGAGGATGTGAGCAAAAGTGTGTTTGAAAAAGCTTTCCTTTGATAAAAAGAAAAAAAGTTGGAAAAGTTTGAAAATCACAACTGCAAGCCTCAATATGGACTATGAATTGCATCATGCAAGTATTTCTCCCCATAAGGAAAATATCTATGTTCACTGGAATATGTAAAGACAGGTAAGTTGTACATTAAATGGGAATAATCATATTTATAACTGAAAGACTTTGGCATTGTTACAAATCATTATGAGGACATATTTTCTTTTCCAATAATTCCTGAGAAACCTAGAATTTTTGATTAAAGCAGATTTCTATCACTTATTACTTATAACCATTAAGGAGTTAAAATGCATTGAGTATACCTCAAAATTTCCAGCTTCATAATTCAAGATTTTCCTTTTTAGAATTACAGATAATTGATTTCTCTTTCCTTTCCTCCAATGGGGAATGCTTCTAGGCCCAGCTCAAATCTTATTTCTGCTAGGAAGCCTTATCTGCAATCCTAAGATGCCTCCATTTGATTTCTAAGTTATTACATCTAAAAATAATCTAGCAATTAAATATATTACATCATGTGGCATTTCCTCTATTTTTATCTTGAGGCATTTAAGCATCTGGTAAGTCACACATCATTTTTAGAATAAGTACTATGTCTTACACTTCTATTTATCTACCATATTACTTTATAAATTATAGCTACCTGATATTTATTGACATGGTTTCCAGAGCTCCTAACGGCATAGGGACAGTATGTAAGATACCACCTGAAATGACTTCACTGCATCTCTGGAGAACTCTATTTTTTAAATAAGTATTTTCTGTATCTGCCTTATTATTTTTTGCTTAATTAATTTAAAAAAATACTCATAGAAAATGTTTTCATTTTTTCATGTATGTAGAAACATAAATTACTTAATCTCTCAACTGTTAACTCTACAACTCTATGCGTAAGAGAAATACTTTTGCGTTTATTTGAGATAACTAGAGGATTAGGGAATAAGGACAATTTTTTTTTTTTTTTTTTTGAGACAGGGTCTCACTCTGTCGCCCAGGCTAGAGTGCAATAGTGTCATCACGGCTCATTGAAACCTGAAACTCCTGGGCACAAGTGATTCTCTTGCTTTAGCCTTTTTAGTAGCTGGGACTACAGGCATGTGCCACCACACACAATTTTTAAATTTTTTGTAGAGACGGGGTCTTACTACTATATTGCCCAGGCTGGTCTCCAACCCTGGCCTCAAGTGATCCTCCCACCTCAGCCTCCCAAAGTGCTAGGATTAAAGGCATGAGTCACCATACCCAGCCAAGAACAATTGTATCTATTGTTAGATCCACTGGCATTGAACAAAATTCAAACTAAAGGAAATAATCTACAGTATCCTAACCTTATTATATTTAAAAAATGTCCCTCGTTAATCTATTGAATGATCGTGTCACAATACTTTGTCAATAGCAAAACAGTGAAATTAAAACATGCCAAATGGTAACAATGGATCCTACCATGAAGGAACTTATGGTGTTAGTCTGTTTACAACTATCAAATCAAGGATGGACAAGATGAAGCAAACTGTACTGCTGGGACAAAAGAATTACATTCTCACAGTGACTTATCACTGAAAACCTCAAAAGTTTATCAAACTGTCTTGAGATAAAAAAAGAATATTTACCTTATCAGTCAGATACATGGCTAAATCAGTTTTCTTTAACTAATCTGTCTACCATATAAAATAATGGGTCACACTACATTATTCATCACTGAAAAGGCCGAAGAAAAAAACCGTGGGCAAATGTGTGGCATTCTCTTTGGGCCTCCCCAGACAAAAACAAAGAAGGCAACAAGAATAGTAGTAGCTGTGTAGTCTAAATTAAAGTAAATCATCATTATAAAGCTGAAACAAACAAGAACTCAATGTAAATAAAATAAATGCTTAAGACAGATGTATTCTTATACTTTCTGAAAGCTCTGTAGGGATAAAGACCCTACAGTCTCCTAATATTTAAATTCAATTAATTCTAAAAATGGCAGAGGTTAAAAATTTTTGTTTAACCAAATACGCTTCCCATTTACACTCTTTTGGGGAGCAGAAAACATGTCCCTCATATTACATTTACTTCAGAACAAAAATTAAACAGCTCCCATTTTCATTCCTAGGTTAAAGTACTTCAACTCCGTAAGAGCTGATAGACCATCTTTCCATAACATTTATTTCTTACTTTCTCTGTTCTCTCTCAAATTATCCACAAATTTAACATGCAGTAATTAAACCAATACTACTACTGACCTAAAGAATGAAAAACTATGGCTCACACACTCTGTAAATTAATGAAGGCATCTTACAAGCCTATTTTATCCCACTTTAGATTCACCTTTGCCTTGTCATCAATTATGACAAGTTTTGTCATTCTTTTTCCATCTGATGTTGCCACTAGACTTTCTGTTTATTCTCAGTAATAATAATTAGTAAGGATGGTTTTAAATGTAAAGGCAATTAACAGACTAATAAACTTTTTGTTTTGTAGCTTCACGTGTTTTACATACATACATAAATCCCACTGGACTATTAAGAAAAGTCTGATCATGTTTTAAGAATAAGTGCTCAACATTTAGAATATGATAATTCTATAAGTAAATAATCTGACATGTCAAACATTTAAAAACTTGAATAAACGAAATGTATTCTGGTATACTTTATTTTACTACTGTGTACTTCTGAATATACTTCAACAATATTATGCTCAATTGTACTTTAAAAATGTGTGCTTTCGGCCAGGCGCGGTGGCTCACGCCTGTAATCCTAGCACTCTGGGAGGCCGAGGTGGGCGGATCGTTTGAGCTCAGGAGTTCGAGACCAGCCTGAGCAAGAGCGAGACCCCGTCTCTACTAAAAATAGAAAGAAATTATATGGACAGCTAAAAATATATATATAGAAAAAATTAGCCAGGCAGAGTGGTGCATGCCTGTAGTCCCAGCTACATGGGAGGCTGAGGCAGTAGGATCGCTTAAGCCCAGGAGTTTGAGGTTGCTGTAAGCTAGGCTGACGCCACGGCACTCACTCTAGCCCGGGCAACAGAGTGAGACTCTGTCTCAAAAAAAAAAAAAAAATGTGTGCTTTCAGTCATTTTCATAGAAAACACTAAATTTATAATTTGAAAACCCAAACCTTTTGTTTTCTTTCTTTGGGCTTCTTTTTCTTTGGTGATGTTGGTCCATCTTTTTCTTCATTTACTTTTTTCCTTTCCTTTTTAATCTGTTTTTGCTTCTGTTTTTCAGATTCTTCTTCTTCATCTGAACTGCTTTCTGCTTTCTTGCTTTTATTCTTAGGAACTTTCTTTGGTGGCTGCAGATTAATTCCTGCATCTGCTGTCCAGTCAGAGTAATCACTGGAGTAGTCACTAGAAGGAGAAAAGGGATTTTAAAAATGCACGCAAGATGAAATTTTAAGACTATCATAAAAATGAAAAGGTCATAAAGAATGACAGAATATTACATACTTAGTGAACTAAAAAATATTTCCCTAATTTTCAACTCATCTTCAGAAGTCTCTTAAAATTCTGTAGGCTTTACTTTAAAATCTCAAAAAAAAAAAAAAAAAAAGATAAATAAGGTCACAGCTTTAAGTGAAAAAATAAATTTTAAGTACCTTCTATGATTTAAAAAAAAATACTGATTTCAGAGTATTGCATGTTAAAAATAATGTGGGGCATACAGAACAGGGGGGTTACCTTCCTCAGTTATAGAGACAATAGAAAGCAAGCCCTGGAAAGCACAGAAGGTGTCAACATTGAGGAGACATGGGGATTCCTTTTTTGAGGGAAAGGGGGTCTTCTTGACAGGGGAAACGCCTATGGTACAGCATTGGTGTTCTCATGGTAGCTAGATATTGAACTGGGAGCTTCAGAAGCATTCCCATCCAGCGAAAAGGTTGTGCTTACAAACTTTATGTAGCATGTAAAGGAAAGAAATTTCATTTAGATAAAATTATTCTACCCATTTATACCGTTAGGTACATCTCATGCTTCAAAACGTGCCATGATACAGAAAAACATACCAATCATGTTTGCCGTTTCTTTTCAATTCACCTTCATAGACATATGTTTTACTGAACTGATGATGTTGCAAAATAAAGAATCTAGTTATGTTATTTTGTTTTAATTTTAGTACATGAGAATATTTACTTATTTTGTCATTTTATAAATATGAGTGCCTTAAAGGAATGTAAGTTATACTGTATTAAAATCTACAATTAGCTTCTCTAGATCTAATGTTATATAACCTCGCACCTCTAAAACTATTAGTGATAACACTAATACTGAAAGGGCAGATTTTTCTGGAGATTTATCATTACCCCTGCCTGGACAGTCCAAATGTTCTTTACAGACATTTATCTAACTCTCTCCAAGAATAATCATCACAGGTAAGAATCAAAGTCTTTTCTAGTATGACTTCAGTATGGAATTTAAAATGATTTTAAAAGACTTATATAAAAAATATTTTCAGATACTCTATTTATTCTAAAATAGGTTGTCCTGAACCATGAGCATTTTATTTACACTAACCCTAGCCCATGGCCACTGTAAACGCCATCTGCCAAATCTCACAGTCACTATTCTCTGAAGTACTTGGCTCTTAAAGAAGATACTCTGCTGCCAGCATAAACATAACTATCAATTCCCAAGCCCAGTGTTCTTTACAATTATCCTTAACTGCTAAAGCCACCATTGTTCTTTCGATACAGGAATCCTTATGTTGTTTCACAGTTTGAAATACTCTATTTCACTGCTAAACTAAAAGAAAGTAAATTTTTCCTTCACTGACCTGTTTTTAAACACAGAAAACTACTAGACATAACCACAGGCACTTGCATATCACTACCAGGAATCACTATTGTGGAAACAGGAAAGCCCTTGATTCTAGAACTGACACAAGGAATTCCTATAGCCACCACTTCATACTTTTTTTTGGCATGTCTATTTTAAGAGCCACTGAGGAGGGGAATATGAGTAAAGGGCTTAATATAATTATTATCCCCAAAGGCTACACTCTTTCTTGCTACTAAGATCTTACAAGGTCAGCCAAGGCCACCATCTCTATAACAATGTGAATCACCAATATAAGGAATTGAAGGAATCCTTAGTTACATGGTCAAATGGAGTGGGGATAGTAAGAAAAAGAAAAGCTTATTCCTATTGCTAGAAGAAAATATTATTAGCATTCCATAAATTCCATTATGAGATAGTTAATTCTACAAGATCTCATTACCTTCATAATTTCATGCTTAAATATTTCTCTAAACCAGTAATAAAACTAGATCATGATTGACTATTATAAATAACAGCATTCAAAAGATATAATACCAAGTAAAAAAATAGTTAACAGTATCATTTTGCAGATCTAGCTGCAATTACCAAAAATTTTTTCTATAAAGAAAATGTATCAGTAAGAAAATCTAAATTTTAGACAACTACAAAGAATCTTTGAAGAAGAATCAACTTTAAACCCAAAGAAACTTTGAAATAAGTTGCTGATAAAAAAAGAATTTTCAGCTTTCAAAAGATTTTACATAACATTTGGAGAAAAAAATTCATTTGTTTACCTAGAGCTGCCATCACTGTGCCATGCTCTCTCTTCTTCTTCTTCAGACGTTCCACCGCTGACAGCAACCACTTCACCTTCCTGAGAGACATTGAATACATATTTTATTGCATAACTTAATAACATTCTCTAAGCATAGAAAATATCAATGATATCTTATAAGGCCAGTCATGTTGGGATATTTATATTACATCACATTTATATTACTTGCAAAACACATTTCATACAAAAAATGAGAATACCTAAATGTATATAAAGATATACTACTATTTAATATTGGATTCAGAGCAAACAGATGATTTACAGTTTTTAAAGCCTCATAGCATATCTTCTAGATTGAATGATATCAAATTCCACATTATCATTTGAAATTAATTGTTACTTCTTAGGCCTTTTTAAAAAATTAAGTTTTCTTTTCAGTAGCTGCTTTGAAAAGCTTTAAATTAGGTACATTTATGTTTTAATTATTATTATTAAAATAGCTCTACCATACAAAAAAGGTCTGTTCTTCTTTTATCCAAATGGTAGAGAATTAAAACATACACAAACACTGCTTCTCTTAAGTAAATATTCATGAGTCAACATAGAATGATATTTGTGAAGGCATTTTCTTCATAAAAGTTGGTTTTGGTCACAAAATCTTACACATCTTCCTGGCTCAAATAAACTTTATGCTCCAATTAAAATAACCCCTCACATTTGTTAAGCTTTTACTATAAGTCAGAAACTATTCTAAGCACTTTGTATATATTATCCCATTTGGTCTCAACAAAAAACTGTCAATGATAGGGAGAAGTTATTTAAATAAAAGAAACTAAAGCTTTAAGAAATTTGCCCAAGGCAGCACAAGGAATAAGTAACAAGGCTTGATTTGAACTCAGGTCATTTTCGTCCAAAGCCTGAATAACTTTCTGCAAGAATGGTGTTATTACTTGCTAGGCACATTCATATCATTTTTTAAGAGGACAATGGGATACATTCCTTTACTATCTAAAGAAAGTATTTGGGAGAAAAGGTTTTTCATTTTGATGTCTTAATGAAGAATGTGAATTGTATGTCTAATCCACAGAATTTTGAAAACTAAGCAAATATGAAAAGATCAAAATTCAGTAGTATATTTTATTTAGCCAATTTAATCACTGCTCAGTATAAATGAAAAAAGAAATTAAATCAAATGATATGATTATTCCCACATTTTATATGTCACTTCCTTAAAGGGAGAGACAAGAAACAGAACTACCTCTACATTCTAAATGCAAAATACTGAAGCACAAAATATTTTAGACAAAAAAACCAGAATTCTTTCCATTACTTAAATATATTGTGCCCAAGGTGATACACTGTTCCCTAGAAATTTGTCCTCTAGAAATTTATTCTAGAATTAACATTCTGTAAAAGCACGTTAAAAGCATAAACAAATTAGTTCTGAAGAGACTTGAAAGATTTAGTAAAATTTTTCTTTATATAACAGACATATTCTTGGAAATACACAAGTTTCGAATAAACTGAATCATATTTTAAATATTTTATAGAAACTTAATATTTAAAAGAATCATTCTATAAATCTTTCAAAAATAAACAAACATCTCATTAGGCAAATAATTAGCCCACATGTATTTTATGTTTTGTGTCTATCCAAATTGTCATGTGTCAGGTTTAATCATTGTGTTTTGTCTTTTTGCCAGAATGAATACATTAGTTTGAACTGGCCATACTAGGACTTAAAGCCATTGGAGACTAACTTTTAAATTGTCATTGGAATAACCTTAGTTAATATTGCCCTGGTCACAGAAAATATACTCAAGAGAATTCTCATATATCTAACACTGCAAAGCACAAAATGGCTTCAAAAGTGTATAGCAGTCAGTTATCTAAAATGACTACATCTCTGACCTAAATGTGAGGAAGGGAGGTAATGGAGGTTGGAGAAGAAAGGAAAGGAGATGGTTGAAAGTGCTGAGTAAGAATGGTTTGTGATTGTAAATTGATTGCCTTTGCTGAAAGAATGCATAATTTAATAAGGACAATATTTATGGAAATAATTATGCATGAGGAATATTAAAAAGTTACACTGAGAAAGCCATAAACTGGTACAGAGGTTAAAACCAAAATTGTCAAATGTCTATGGATTAGTTACACTAATAGTTACACTATGCTAGAGATTCAGTACCATTTAAAAAGCTTGGCTTTAAAATAAAAGGAACCTGCATTTAATCCCTGCTCTAACACTTAATAGTTAGGTGAACGTGTAATCTAAATAGCTTTGAGCCTCACAACCCTTATGTATAAAATGAGGTTATTTCATATAAATTTGTTTTGTGGATTTGAAATTATGAATATGTGTGCCATGCCTACAAGTAGATCTTTAGCAAATGAAAGCTATAAGTACTATAAGATCTAAAAATGCCATATTTGAGCTACATAATGAATGCAAAGAATGAAAGCCATATCAAAAAAAAGTAAAAATGAAAACTGATTCATGAATGTGCTAGTATCTTACATCTGAAGAACTCGTGCCATTTTCAGTCTCTTCCAAGGGTCTAGAAGTCTCTTCTAGTGCAGATCTCGTTCGATAATTGTGTTGATTTGTCTGCTGCTTTTTGGATTCTCCAAGATCCAGGAAATGCTCATGAGCATGATTCTGGAAAAAAAGTAAATTAAAATTAAATTTACTCAGAGTATGCTTGAAGAGCAGGCTTTTTAGTTTGAAAGTTAAAATTTTTTCAATTATAAAAAATTCACTCATACTTCATATATTGCTTAAATGGACTAGTTTGCAGTACCAACTCAAATATTTTAGCGTTACCTCAAATTAAATTACAAGATTATGATATGTTGAAATTCACTTGCTGATTAGTCATAAAAACACTTTTTTTCCAATTAAGTAATACAGACTTAAAGAATCATAATAAGAGACTAAGTTAAACATTAAATTCTTCTGTTCCTACATCAAAACTACAGAAATGATGTAAGAAAGAGGGAACAGGCTCTGAAGCATATGTAATAATAGGCAGAGAGGCAAACTGAAAACCAAAATCATAAAGCTACACTGCCACTGTGAGGCTAGGACACCACGTGGCAGGCTTTCTTCTTCTGGAGATAAATATGAGAAGTCTTCAACAGATGAGAACACAACCAATAAGCATCCAAAACCTGACAAAGTCCAACATGGTAATGGAGCTAAACTCAACAAACATAAGAATTTAAACCTAAAAAAAATTTAATAAATTAATCTCAAAAGTGAATAAAAGAATCATATCTAAGAAATATAAGCACAGGCTCTTGTCTTAGGAAAACACAGACAATTATAAAAAGAATCAATGAGAGATCCTTGAAATAAAAAATAACTATTAAATCTGGAGCAAAAAAATAACAGCAGATTGTCCACATAAATTAAAATGTACATTAGTGAGCTGGAAGATGAAATAGAGGCCAAGCAATACTCAAACCTTAAAACAAAAGCAAGTTTGAAAAACCAGCTTTCAGAGCTAAGTAAAAGAAATAAAAGAAAACCTACATGGCTGGACATAGCATCTCAGTGAAACTTGAGAATATGAAAAATAAAAGGAAAACACTAAAGACTGCCTTCAAAGAAACAATGAGACTGTTATCGGACTTATTATACAGTAAGAAAAAGGAACACTCTTTAAATCGTTGACAGAAAATAGTTTTGAACTTATACCCTTACTCCTGAAAGCGAAATAAGAGAAATTTTCACATACAAGGAAGACATAGATTATGTCCACATAGATTATCTCTAAAAGAATTACTTAAGGATTTCATAATTTTATAAAAATTTTGGGAAATATGTAAAGGTAGAAAAAAGGAGATAATGTTCAACTATGTGACTAATTGACTAATCTAGTGCTAAGAATTTAATGTACCCTAATTTCTTTCATTTAACATAAAAATTTCTACCTACTCAAGTCCATGTTGTTAAAAATTACTATTTGTTGCATTTTATAAAGCTTTATCCACAATATGATAGCTCTATGAGATAAATTCCAAGTCAAAGAACATAAACGTTTTTAATATTTTGATAAATAATGCAGTGGAGGGGAAAGCTGGTTGTCAACTAACATCTGTTTTTCCCTTCTTCCACAAAAAATAAAATTTTCTTTATCTGGTGTCATGTAATTAAGTTTTGGTCAATGGGATATGTGGCATAATGTCACACAGCAACATCAAAGAACCTTCCTCAGAAAAGTATATGTGCCCTTCACACCTTCTTCTTTGGCTGATCCTCCATTCTGCAGCCTTAAATGAAGATGCTGATATCTTAAGGCACAGGTCAAATCCAGGAGGTTCAGAAAAATAAAAGAGCTTCAGTTCTTAACACTGAGGGCACTGTACCAGGCCTGGACCTAACTAAGGGTTTTATGTGAGCAAGAAATACATTTCCAAATCATTTAAACCACTGTAATTTTGGGACTAAATCTATTGCCAAAAATCGACTTTATAGGCACTTTTTATATTAATTTGTATTTCCCACCTGCATAATAAGTACTCCCTGAATATTATTAAAAGAAAAAAACATTGCAACTGTGAGAAATGAAAGATGGCACCTCACAATTTGTATATCTGTGATTATCAGTGTTAGCAGCCTGGTAGGTGTGCTCTCAAACCTTTCTTCATTCTCATAAAATTTCAAAAACAAAAATGAGGTCATATTAATGCATTATGGTTCTATTTATTTTTTCACTTAATAGTAGTACATCATGAATATTTTTCCAAGGCAGCAGAGTATGTTCTAACTAGTTATTCTTAAAAAGCTGAATAATATTCCATGGATATGGATGTCATAACATCCTGTCTTTCTTCCACCAACGGCAACTAAAGTTATTCCAGTTTTTGCTACCAGAGATGCTACAAATATGTGCATTCATATGCACACACATACAGATATATGTATACACATACATATCTGTCCTTTCATTTGTAAAAAAAATTCCTCAAAGTACTATTGGATTAAAAGATAAGCACATCCTTTTAATTTTAATAGATATTAACATATTCCACCCATAAAGTTGGTAGCAAGCAATACAAATTCATCATCATTATATGAGTTTAAATATCCATATCCTTGGATTCTAAACAAACGATGAAGAAAAGGGTATGCTTTCTAGTCACCATGAAGAAGCCAACCAACCAAAAACCAAAAAACCAAAGATTATTTCAGAAAGAAATTTCTCTTTTATTATACTAACAGAAATTTTAGCACTGTGAGTGAGGTCCTCCTGATCCCAGGATGATACCCTTAGTAAAGAAAAAAAGGACTACTGAGTATTCTGAAGAGGCATAAAACAAAAAAGTGAATTCTAGAAAAGGAGACTGATGAAGCAGGTTTAAGGAACTCAAATGAGAAGAGGAAGGAGCACAAAGCTGGGGTCAGAATGCCAGTTATTTTTTTGTTTATGTCATTACTTAGATGGTGTGGTGACTTGGACCTGAAAAGAAGTTTCATACGTTTCCTCAATTTCATACTCTAAAACGCTGAGGCATTCAAGCTACAATGGTTTAAAAATAAATAAATAAGGAATGGACAAACGGATACTTGTGATTCCTTGACACTCGGGTGAGTAAGTACATTAGATCTCTCTGTGATTAGGCCATGACCAGTTGAAATCCACCAGACCCAAAAGTTGTTCTGGAATAGGATGGCAGATAAACTAATAAGGCAAAAATAGTAGGGACAATCTACTTCTCTTAATGGAGAAAATAAGAACTATTATATACACCAGCATCAGGCAACTTGATTATCTATAATCAAAAATAAGTGCAAAACAGCAAAAAAAATACATAGGAAAAAAACAAAAAACAAAACCCTGTTTTAGAGTGCACAACCACACACAATAGCAGAGCTAAAGAAAGTGCCTGTTTAGGCTTACAGTACAATTTATTAGATTTAATGACTACATAAGAATTGGCAGTTGGAGAAAAGGCATGCTAGACAGCAGGAAATATAGAGTTAAAAACTTTAAATGGTAAACAATATACAATTAAAAAAGATAATCAAGAATGAACTATATTAATTTTATTTCATTAATTATCCTGTTTAAAATATTAACGTTTTAATTACAAAAAGGGGCCTTAAGATGGTCATTATACTTATGAAACAAATGTTAAACATGAGTGATTAATATTTACCTTTGAAACAGTGGGCATTTTATTCTCTTTTGGGACAGCTAAGTGTTTTCTTTTCTCTTCTGATCTGTAAGTCTTTATTTCTTCTTCTCCCTTTGCAGTTCTCCATTCTTCTTGCCTACTAAAAGAGAAAAGTCACATATGTTAATCCAGAATTTTACAACTGATTTCTTCCACAAAAGCAATGTTAGGTATCAGGGAAGGATTGCTAGTGCTGAAGTTTTCTTTTCAGATGGAAACATGTGACAAAGACTTCTGAGTTTAATTTCATAGTTTTGGGGCACAGGCTCTTGGCATTAAATGATTGGAATACTGGAAAGACAGACTATGCCTACTTGAACTTCATACTCGTGTTTCTGCTATAGTCTTTGGAAAATCAAGTATGAGATTCTGGAAACACAGTTATTCCTAGGGTAACTTCTCCAAGAGACAGAAACTGGACTTTAAAAAAAAACAAAAACTCAATGAGCATAGGGTCTATCCTTTGATAATCTTGTATGCCACATAGATAGCTGAAATCTTTTTAAAAGATGAGGCACAACAGAACCTTGAGCTTCAACTAATACAATTCCTGAAGCCCTGAAAGAACTACATGGTTTCCACTGAGAGGCAGATTAGACTTCACCTACTGAAAAAACTCAAACACTAAGGTGAAACTGAACAGTAGAAAAAGTATAGGAACATTAATTTTTGAACTTTAATTTCATGGAACCTGAATTCACAGGACAAAAAAATTTACTTTTTACTTTAATTTTGTACAACTGAAGTTTCTGAACTGAAAGGGTATTTGAACTTTAATCTTTGAATTTTAATTTTTTCCTGAAGATTTCATGAGAAAGCAATTAATAGCCAAAGTTAGAGCAACTATATACTGTTAATATTTTATTAATAGTGTATATTAATGTTGTCATTTTACTTAATTGTAGAAATCTCTCATGTGTCATAATTCAGAAAGAATTCAGTCATAATTCTGAATAGGAAATAAAATAAGTAAATTTAAACTTTTTGAAAAGGATGGCCTTAAATTTAAATTTTTGTTCTTGGTATAAAATATTTTTTAAATTTTTATTGAAATAATTACAGATTCACATATAGTTTCAAGAAATAATATAGAGAAATTCCTTATAGCTTTTATCCAGTTTCCTCCAGTGGTAACATCTTGCAAAACTATAGTATAATTTCACAACCAGGATGCTGACATTGGTACAACACACTTACCTTACGCAGATTTCCCCAGTTTTATTTCTATTCACTGGTGTGTATGTACTGGCATAAATTGTTTTATTATGCTTTGCAAATACTGCAAAGCATTAGCAGCATTAGTGTTTTTACCAATTTAAGGTTTGTGGCAACCCTGTGTTGAGTAAGTCTACTGGCACCATCTTTCCAACAGCATGTGCTAACTTCATGTCTCTGTGTCACGTTTTGGTAGTTCTCATAATATTTTAAGCTTTTCCATTGTTACCATATCTGTTATGGAGGAGCTCTGTCAACAGTGATCTTTGAGGTTACTACTGGAATTGTTTTGGGACATGACAACCTAGATAAAATGGTGAAGTTTTCAACGAATACTGTTTTGTGCTGTGACTACTCCACCGACCGGCCTTTCCCCCTATCTGTCCCCTCTCATTGAATCTCCCCATTCCCTAGCATACAATATTGAAAGTAGGCCAGTTAATAACCCTATGATGGCCTGTAAGTGTTCAAGTGAAAGGAAGAGTCACATGTCTCTCATTGTAAATCAAAAGCTAGAGTGAGAATGACATGTTGAAAGTTGGGACAGGCTGAAACCCAGGCCTTTTGCACTGAAGAGTTGTGAATACAAAGGAAAAGTTCTTGAAGGAAATGAAATGCGCTACTGCAGTGAACACACAAATGATGACAAAGTGAAAGAGTCTTACTGCTGATAAGGAGAAGGTTTTAGTGGTCTCAATAAAAGATCAAACCAGCCTCAACATTTCCTTAATCCAAAGACTAAGCCAGAGCAAGGCCCTAACTCTTCAATTCTAAGAAGGTTGAGAGCTGAGAAAGCTGCAGAAGAAAAGTTGGAAGCTGCAGAGGTTGGTTCATGAGGTTTAAGGAAAGAAGCTGTCTCATCTCCATTAACATAAAAGTGCAAGGTAAAGCAGCAAATGCTGATGGAGAAGCTGCAGCAAGTAATTCAGAAGATCTAGCTAACATCACTGAAGAAGGTAGTCACACTACACAACAGATTTTCAATGTAGAGAAAACAGCCTTATATTGGAGGAAGATGCCATCTAGGATTTTCATAGCTACACAGGAGAAATCAATGCCTGCCTTCAAAGTTTTAAGAACAGGCTAACACTTGCTGGGGTTTAATGCAGCTGGTGACTTGAAGATGAAGCCCATGCTCATTTATCATTCCAAAAATTATAGGGCCCTTCAGAATTATGCTAAATATATTCTGCCTGTGCTCTATCAATGGAACAACAAAGTCTGGATGACAGCATATTGTTTACAGCATACTTACTGAATATTTTAAGCCTACCGTTGAGACCTACTGCTCAGAAAAAAAGATTTCTATCAAAAAATTATTGCTCACTGACAAGGACTTGGTCACAGAAGGGCTCTGATGGAGATGTATAAGGATATTAATGTTGTTATCATGCCTGCTAACACGACATCCATTCTACAGCACATGGATCAAGGAATTTTGACTTTGAAGTCTAATGATTTATGAAATATTTTGTAAGGCTATAACTGCCACAGATAGTGATTCCTCTAATGGATCTGGGCAAAATAAATTGAAAATCTTCTGGAAAGGATTCACTATCCTAGATACCATTAAGAACATTCATGATTCATGGGAGATCAAAATATCATTAATAGGAGCTTGGAAGAAGTTCATTCCAACCCTCATGGATGACGTTGAGGGTTCAAGACTTCAATGGAGGAAGTCATTGCAGATGTGGTAGAAATAGCAAGAAAACTAGAAACAGATGCACAGCCTGAAGATGTGACTGAATTGCTGCCATCTCATGATAAAACTCGAGTGCAGGAGGAGTTGCTTTTTATGGATGAGCAAAGCAAGTAGTTTCTTGACATGACATCTACTCCTGGTGAAGGTGCTTGAACATTGTTGAAATAAAGGATGTAGAATATTATATGAACTTAGTTGATAAAGTGGCAGCAGAGTTTGAGAGGACTGACTTTCAATTCTGAAAGAAGTTCCACACTGGGTAAAATGCTATCAAACAGCATCACATGCTACCAAGAATTCTTTTGTTAAAAGAAGAGTGGCAAATTTTATTGCTATATTACTTTAACAAATTACCACAGCCAACCTAACCTTCAATAACCACTACCCTGATCAGTCAACAGCCATTAACGTTAAGGCAAGACCCTCCACCAGCAAAGATTATAACTCAGTGAAGGATCAGACGAACATTAGCATTTTTCAGCAATCAAGTATTTTTAAATTAAGGTTTGCATTGTTTTTATAGACATAATGCTATTACACTCTCAACAGACTACATAACATAAACATAACTTTATATGCATTAGGAAACCAAGAAATTCATGTGAGTCCGATTGCAATATTTACTTTATTGCTATATTTGCTTTTTTTGTGCTCATCTGGAATCAAATCTGCACTATCTTCAAGGTATGTCTTTATTTAGTCCTATGCAAATTTATCACAGGTGTAGGTTTGTGTATCCATAACTCCAGTTAAGATACAGAATATCTCCATCACCACAAAGATCATTTGTGGTACATTTTTATCATACCCACCGCTCTCTCCGCCCCCTCTTAGCCCCTCTCCCCCTAAACTCTGCAACCACTAATCTGTTCTCCATCTCTATACTTTTGTCATTTCAAGAATAATCCATAAACAGAATCGCATAGAATGTAACCTTTAAGACTTCTTTCCCCCCACTCAGCATAATTCCTTCAGGATTCATCTCAAGTTGTTGTATCAATAGGTTGCTTTTTATTACAGAGTAGTATTTCATGGTATGGATATAACACAGTTCATTTATACTCAGTGAAGTACATCTGGATATTTTTCTGGCTTTTGGCTATTACAAATACAGCTGCTATACATTGGTGTACAGGCTTTTGTAGCAACATGAGTTTTCAATTCTTTGGAGTAAATCCCTAAGAGTGCAGTTACATGTTTAGGTTTTTAAGAAAGTGCAAAAACTGTTTTCCAAAGTGGCTCTACCATTTCACATTCCCACTGGCAATGCATGAATAATCCAGTTTTCTCTATATCATCCTCCTAGCATTTGGCGCTGTCACTTATTTTTTATTTTAGCCATTCTGATAGGTTAAGTAGTGGTATTTCATTGTGGTTTCAATTTACATTTCTCTAATGACTACTGATGTTGACTATATTTTCCAGTGCTTATTTGCCATTTGCAGTTCCTCTTTGATGAATGAATGTTCATGTCTTTTCCCCATTTTCTGATTGGAGTTCTTTTTATGTTAAAGATATTAGCTCTTTGTTAGATATGTGACTGGATTTAATTTTAATTAAAAGTATTAGGCTGACCCACTTCAGAGACTTCTAGAGGCAAACTTTAAACTACCCACTAGGGAGAATCCCAAGAGAAATACCAAAGGAAGAGTACTAAATGTTGGGGACAAAGCTCTAGGAAGACCAAAGTAAGAACAACCTCTAAGGTGATCCCCACAGCCTTTCTTGACCATACGCTTAAGGAAGAGTTAAGCCCAATGATAAAGTGATAAAAAGGTGAAGAATATTTGAAGTGAAACATATTTCCTTCCATGTGGAGGAACCTCAACCACCAACTACATCTCCTTACTCATTCCTCTCCAGGGAGGAGGGAACTAACTAATCAATTGATATGCTCTAGAAGGAAAACTCAGCTTAGCATGGCATAGTCCTATGCTGTTATGTGCAATGCACACATTCTGCTCTACATTTTAAAGAGGTAAGCTAGATGTGCCATATGGGGATAAGTACTGTGACCCACTGCTATCTGTATTTGAGGTTCCTTTTAGAAGGCACACTTTCATGCAGATAAAAGCCACATTATTCACAACTGTATCAGCAATAAAAAGTAATATTCTGATTTCCCGTATGTCTTATTTCCTGTGTATTTTTCAATTATTTCGGAACTAGAATTGAAAAGATGGATGTTATTTATTGGACCCTCTTCAAACCTTACAATACAATTACAAATATATTGTAAGAGCTGATTAATTTTTTATTAAGTATACCTGAGCATATTTATAAGATAAAGTTATTGTCCAAATTTATACCTTAGGTATATATCTACTTCTAAATCCTAACACAAATTAAATTTGAAGTATTTTTCCAATCAAAAAGCATAACCTATGTCAACATTAAGATTTAAAAATATTTTAATTATATAACTACTACTATCTTTGAAGTTTAAGAACTAGAAAATCTTAAATTCAACTTCACATTGTGATCTTCATACTTTGAGCTTCAAACACAGAACTCAGTATTAATTAGGTTCATATGGAACTCATTCATGAGGATTTCATGACTGATGAATCAAAAGGAACTGGCTACAGTTACCTCATAGCATGAACTATGAGTATACAATTTTATGAAATCAATACTTTTTAATTCATATATGTATACTTTTTTAAAAAACATCATTTTGATATATATATAAAATATCTACATATTTACCAATAAATATTTTCTTTATGTCTCTGAATAATATGGTGTGAATGATTAGCAAAATCCATTAAAAACTATAATTATAACTTTATAAAATGTGTTTTAAGATTTAAATACGCTACTCAATAAAATCTATTTGGTCAATCCAAATTTATGATTTTCTTCTGTTTACCTTAACACACTCCATTCTCAACATTTACATAAATCACTCTAGAAAATAACATATTTAGAAATGTAATTTTTCTACAGTCATGAATAGTTTAAAATATTAGCTTTTCAGATAAATTTAAGAGAAGTTACAGAGCTGAAAGCTATTTTGAAGACTATAACTCAAAATGAATATAAGCAACTATGGTACATAATAATTCACAACACCCCTTACCTAGCTACACCAGCTGATAGCTCAGGTACTACCACTCTTCGACTCCAAGCTACAAGATCTCGCTCCGTGGCTATTTCACTTCTTGGTGCATTGCTGTGCATTTGCCGTACACCTTCAATTTGTCCACTACGCCTTAGTCCTACGTTTGGTGGTGAATGAACCTCTGAGGTAGAACTTATAGAGCCTAAATGGAAAAATTAGTATAGTAAGTTATATTTAGATACATTTCTCCATTAGTTTATAACAGGAAACTATTATGTTCCACATGAAACTTCATATTGTGGCAAATAATTAAACTACCAAATCAGGAACTAAACCATAAGCAAAAGTTTAATGAAAACAAAACATGTTTATTCAGTTGATTAGACAACTCAATGAATCATAACTATAAATTATTAAGCCCCAAGGATGTAAAATAATTACTTTAAAAAAACGCTAAATATTTTTCAAAAAAGTTCATAAGAAGCAAAAACAAACTCAAGGACATTTATGGTTCATAAGTTTGCTTTAACTTTTCTCTTCAAGTTTAATAATATACCACAATAAGGGTGATGAGATGTTCAAGAATGTGGCTTTGACTATGTTTCATAAATTATTGAAAAAACAGATTTTTAAAAATTTTTCTAATGTTTACTATATTAGTAAAATTTAGAAAATATTATATTTACTAATATGTAAGTAAAATTTAGAAAATTAGAATTAGAAAAATTTTTTACATGTTTACTATAATCTGGATTATTATCTATAAATTGAACTCATCTATAAGTTGAAATTTCACATTATGAACCATTTTCTTAGATCATTAAAACCTTGATCACTTTGGCAGTCTAATATTACATTTTACGGATGTTCCACAATTTAATCACTTCTTTACTGTTGGAAGTTTAGAGTTGTTTCAAATCTTTTAATATTTCACTTAAAATAAAATCCCTGCTTACCTCTATTTAAACGGCTGGTATTACTGACACCTGCTTCACCAGAACGTCTCAGGTCTTGCTCCTGTTGTAGTCTTTGAATCATACTGTCCAATGGGCTGATCTCCTGGTTTGCTTGCTGACTTAAAACTTGGTTCAGTCCTATGCAATACCACACAAAATACTAAGGGATACTTTAGTCACTATTTAAACCATTTTACTCATCAACCTCACTTGTAAGTTCAGAATTAAACATAAATTTTGCTTGAGTAAAAGATCTAAAATGATCAATTACAAACAAGGGGAGGGAAAAAAAAAAACACTCATCTTAATTTATTAAAAACAATCATGATGAGGATGATTGCTAACTTTTACTAAGTATTTACCATGACTCAGACACTCATAATCCTTATGGTAATTCAGTTAGTTGGGTACATATTAATTCCACTTTACAGATAAGAAAACCAAAATAACTCTTCAAAGTCATACATCTAGTAAGTAGCAAAATATTTTCCATTTAGATCATAGTTTCTTTTCAAAAGAAAAACTCACTTTCTCAAAAAAACTTTACTGCCTCATTTATTCAACAAATTCTTGAGTGTCTACTATGTGTTAGGAACTATGCCAGGTACTGGGTATCCAGTGGTGAATAAGAAACATCAAGATCCCTGCCCTTCAGGGAGCTAACTCCCAATGGGAAAGGCAAACCATAATGCTACAGATAAAATGTATTTTGAGTGTGAAAAAATGGTGTTAAAATAAAGAGGGTGCTGAGAAAGAGAAAGGGGGAAGGAAGAGAAATAGGAACTACCGATGGTTGAGTCAGAAAAGTCAAAGAAGCCCTCTTTGAGAAGGCAGCATTTGAGCTGAGGCTTGAATTAGTCAGCCATATGAAGAGCTAGAAAAGGAACACTCCAGATAGAAAGCAAAAGGTACAAAGGTTTTGAAGTATGGAGGAACTTGCTGCATTTTAATCCATCCTACTTTTACAGCATCAACTCTCACCCTCAACTCTCACCTGTACCAGTCATATAGAATCATTTGATTCTTCTACTCTCCTAACAAGAAAATACCTTCAGGCTTTCAAACTTTTGAACACAATACTCCCACTTTAAAAATTAACTGAAAAACTTGAACTTATCTTTCAAGCACCAACTAAATGGCTATTTAGCACCAACTATTTCCTCTGTGAAATTTTCTAAACTACCTTTGAAAGAATAAGCTGCTATCATCTTTCAGTTCCTTAAACAATCTACACATATCTTAGTATTTAGCCAAATAAATAGCATAAAGGAAGCAAACTAGTTAGTTCCCCAAAAGTATGAAGTGTCTTATTTATCTTTATAGTCTCTAAATCTAGTATAATGCTAGGCATTAAAAAATGTTCAATCCTGCTGAATAAATGAAAAAAGTGTGTTATAAAATATATGAAAAATACTACCATGAGAGTAGAGAAGGGAGCAATTAATATCAAATGTGCAGGTATATAAGAGAAGATTTGATCAGGTTAGTTAGGGTGGGCTTAAACTGGGAAGAGAAGGCATCAAGGATATTTTGAAATTAAGTAGTATAAGAAAGATACACAGGGTAATTGTATGTATTAAATGCATAACATTTCATTTTAAAAGATAAAACTAAAACTAAATAGATAAAATAACTTGTTCAAGGTCACAAAGCTAAAAAGTAGTAAAAGTAGACAGAGGTAAAAGTTCAAATGTCTATACATCCTTCTTTCCTAGTCATGTTTGAATATTGATGAGTAGTAATCTGGTATAGCTCAAGTTTACAACTGAAGAAGCACATTTAAAGTAGGTTGTCTAGTGTCAATGTAACAAAACTGAATTCAAGCCAATTTATTATTATAATACCCAAAATCTGTTTTTACCTATAACTTTAAGAGATTTCCCAAAATAAATTTTATTATAGATCTAGATTCGCAAATAGAAACACTATAGTTAGTAATGATACAATTTGTTCAAAAAGTATTTTTGTATTAAATATTTTTATACTCATTAAGTCTAAAATAGCGACAGAAAAGATTTGTATTCAATTCTGTGAATTAGAACACATTCAATCTGTGGATTAGAATTTTGTGAGTCACTATGAAGCCTTATTATTGCTATGGGTTCTTTTGTGGATACTAATAACTGGTATTTATTTCACTTTTAAGATCATGCTCACTTTATACAGAAGAAAAAACAATGGACTGGACTGAGAATCAGGTGGGGTTAGAGTCTCTGTGATTTCATGATACAATACTGTTACTTTTTCTTCTCTCAACTTTCAGTACTGGAATATCATAGGTACAAGGATTAAATGAGATTTATGAAAGCCCTTTATAAACTATTAAATGGAGAAAAAAAAGTAATAATGTTAATATTTAAGTAGCACTGATTTTAATAAATGAGTCTTTTCCTTATTTCCCTGTGCCTGAAACTCCAGCCTACATACCTATCTTGAGACCTAGGTACAATCTGATTCTTGCCAGTTTCTCTCCAAGAGACTAAAGACATTCTTAATTTCAGTCCTATGACTAGTATTAATATTTCTCTAATACTGAGACTTCTCCAATCTGAACACCTGCCTAGATTTCTTGACTACTACTTGTTCTCAAATGCTTTGTGTTCATGCTGTCTTCATGTACTAAGTTCAAGTATGCTGGACTGCCCTACTCTCTCTATAAGTGGCAGCAGGGATGATTCCTCTCTAATGCTTCTCCTAACCCTACATTCTAAGTGGGCATGGTTAATTCCAAGAGTAGCCCTTTTCTATCAAATATGTCCATCTTCATTGCAATTTTATGCTAAATCCTTTATGAAAAATAAGACGTGGGTTTGCTACAATACAATGAGATTGATTTTTCTGTGCTGCTTACAGAATATAAATTTATTTTTAGAAGTTCCTCATCACAACATCTACTTAAAGATTTTGTCTGTTATAGCAGAGTCTAGGACTTAAAATATTTTCATAAGTATTTTTCTAGTCTAAAATATAACAGAAGGATTCATAATGACAAAAGCGGTTTAATTTTCTTTATAGAACCTCTCCATTATTTTAGTTTAATAAAGTGGTTCTACATTTCTTGTCAAAAGGGACAGAGGGCCAGATATAGTGGCTCACACCTGTAATCCCAGCACTTTGGGAGGCCAAGGCGGGAGTATCACTTGAAGCCAGGAGTTCGAGACCAGCCTAGGCAACATAGCCCAGGGAGACCTTGTCTCTAAAAAAAATATAATAAAAAAGTCAGCAGTGTGTGGTGGCATGTCCCTGTAATCCTAGCTATTCCGGTGGCTGGGGCAGGAGGATTGCTTGAGTCTAGGAGTTTGAGATTATAGTGAGCTATGATTGTAACACTGTGCTCCAATCTGAGTGACAGACTGGCCCCTGTCTCTTAAAAAAAAAAAAAAAAAAAAAAAAGGAGGGAGGAGGGAGAGGAGGAGTCTATAGATTCTATGTCCCTTTTAACTCCCATTCAATTCTTCAATGAATTTGACTTTCATCCTCCATTGCATTTCACTAAAACCACTCAACACTTCTCATCCCTATCTTACTTCTTATAAACCTTTGAAAATGTATCACTTCTTAAACAATCTTCCATTTGAATAGGCCACCTAGTCTTTGTCTCTCACATCATACTATTATTCCCTTTAATAATATTCATCACAATTTTTAACTAAGCATTTGTTTATAACTGTGTATATTAATCTACTTATCCCACTCCAAGAGAGCAAGGATTGTTTGTTTCTCACTATTGAATACCCATGGCTTAGCAGATGTCAGAAGCAGAACAGTTTGTCGGCCGGGCGCGGTGGCTCACGCCACCTAGCGTGCTAATCCTAGCACTCTGGGAGGCCGAGGCGGGCGGATCGTTTGAGCTCAGGAGTTCGAGACCAGCCTGAGCAAGAGCGAGACCCCGTCTCTACTAAAAATAGAAAGAAATTATATGGAAAGCTAAAAATATATAGAGAAAAATTAGCCGGGCATGGTGGCGCATGCCTGTAGTCCCAGCTACTCGGGAGGCTGAGGCAGAAGGATTGCTTAAGCCCAGGAGTTTGAGGTTGCTGTGAGCTAGGCTGATGCCATGGCACTCTAGCCAGGGCAACAGAGTGAGACTCTGTCTCAGGAAAAAAAAAAAAAAAAAAAAAGAAGCAGAACAGTTTGTCAATAAACGTCACTGAATGAATAGTAAATGAATTGACTTGTCTCATACCAAATACAGAAACTCTTATTAGTTGCTACGGGTTACAAATAGATAATAAACCAAAACTACTGCTTTAACTCTCCAATGTTCCTTAATTACCTTGTAATTTTTAAGCTTTGTCAAAGACTTTAGAGAAGTATAAAGCAATACTTTTACTTCTCATTTGCTTAAAACAATTGAAGACAATGTTTTCTTTAATTGGCAATTTTGACATTTCAGTGGGAAAAAGAAAATTTGGTTATCTATGAAAATGAGCACCTACCTGAGGAAGTTACTCCCATCTGAGGGATGAGTTGCTCCTCCCTGCAATTTTCACGGCCAGGAACTAATCTCTGATATCTTGATGGATGAGGATTACCATCAACATCAACCAAAAATGGGGGAGGCATAAGATGAGGTGCTTGCTGAGTCTGTTCATCTAATACAAAATTGTTGGCATCACGGATAAGTGGCCGATAATCACTATGAAAGAACATCTGATCTGCAATCTGTAAAAAGAAAAGTCCATAAAAGACAGGAAAAATAAAAATTTATCACTGTTGATAAAAATCTACATCTCTGATAAGAAAAAAATACGGTAAAAATCTACAACATCTCTAATGAGAAACAAATGTTAATATTTAATACAAATCATGGTATTAAGCAATAATTAAAAATATTTCCTGGAATTAATTGTAAACAGGTATTTATATTTTCTACACTAATTTTAAGATCAGAAAAGTATGTGCTTTAAATTTTCTCTGAAACAAGGATGAGATTGTATATACAGTAGTTCCTTCTCATCCACAGTTTCATTTTCTGCAGTTTCAGTTACCCACAGTCACCCAGGGTCTGAAAATATTAGATGGAAAACTCCAGAACAAACAACTCGTAAGTCCTAAACTGTGTGCTGTTCTGAAATCTCATGCTGTCCCTCCTGGGACATGAATCATCCCTTTGTCCAGTGTATCCACACTCTCTGTATACACTACCCACCGTAACTATACAGGAAAAATATAGTGTATGTACGGTTCAGTACTATCTGTGGTTTCAGGCATCCACTGGGGGTATTCAAATATATCCTCTGTGGATAAGGGGGACTACTGCATTAAAAAGCTACCATTAAAAATAAGCTATTCAATATTTGATTTAAAATTAAATGGCAAAATCAAACCTAGGCATAAATCAGTCAATAGTACTTTTACTTTCAGAGAACTACCATGCTTTATCTTAAATCCCTAGTAAGCATGATTGATGTAATATTAACATAAAATATTAACTCAAGATTTTCTAAGAGTTAACCATTTTCTCTAAATTTTTTATAATATAAAATTATTAATATGAACTTAACCCTGACACATCTGTAACTTCAAAATTTTATTACTTAATTTGGAATTTCTTAAACTAAATTATAAACTACTCCATTTTTACTATTTTAACCTTTTATATCAGTCCACCACAAGTAATTTAATTCTTTTAGTCACTAATCTTAAAAACACAGTCTTTAATTGCTGGGTGTGGTGAAACCACCTGTAATTCTAGCTACTCCAGGGTTGAGACCAGAATATTGCTCGAGGCCAGGAGTCCAGGCCAGCCTGGGCAAAATAGCAAGACACCCATTTCAAAAATTAAAAAAAAGAGAGAGAGAGAGACAAGATCTTTAATAGAAAACATTAGCTAGCTACCATCAGTAGGTTACAGCTTTGAGAACCTCGTAAAAGTCACAGATTTGTACTCTAGATAAATACATATTGTCTATGTAGATAAAACATTTTATATAATTTCAAAGAGCCATACTATAGACAACACCTTCTATCCCCAGCTTATATACCCCAAGTAAAGAAGTCCCATCAAAATTGCTCTAGCTGGCTAAGTAAAAAGTTATTCCTTCCAAAATATATATTTATTTTGTAATGTCTGTGAGATTTACAAATTTTTAAATCTCACAAAAAGGTGAGATTTAACAACTCCTGTCTTCCTCTTCCTTTCTAAAACATAAGTCTCCAAATTATTTAAAATATGATTCTTCAAACTTCATGCTGAATGCAAAAATGTTGATGCCTATCTACTAAAAAAAAAAAAAAAAAAAAAAAAACCACCCCTACACATCCATGGATTAAAGAAATAAGGACATTATGTATGTTCATCATACTGTACCTTGTCATATTTGCTACTAGACCCAAAGCCAAATATTAAAAGATGTCCATGAGAGTCTGTGCATGCAAAATGCTGACCATCAGGAGAGCATTTGCAGTCAAATACTGCACCATGTCCTTGGCCTTCAATCTGAAATATATTTAATCAATAATAAGAAAATTGCCATTACAATATAAAGAACTGGTCACTACTGTTACTATAATTTTATGATAAAAGATGTATAAGTGTACATCCTAATGAAGTGAAGATTAAATACAACATAGTACAGTAATAAAATTTGTGGATATTTATGAAAAGTGTCAGATTCATAGCCTTAAAAAACAAAATACTCTATCCACAGACCAGACACAATTCAGGAAATAAAGAGCACCAATCTCCCCCACCCATAAAATTCTGCTTCATGTTTTAAACCCAGATTTAAAATGTAATTGAGCCTTACATTCCATCTATCTCCATTCAATCACACCCTTTCTGCAAAGGCTGGTGACGTAGCAAACTGTAGCGATTTTTTGGTTAACTCTTGGAAGTAGTACCCAGAGATCACTGCTCACATGACACTAAATTTTATTCTCTTTGGTAATAAATTCCCTAGTGGTCTGACTCATCTTTTAAATGGTGAATTTCAAAGGTTAAAGAAAAGGGTTTTTTTACCTGATAATTGTTTTCTGTTTTCCAGTTCCATTAATCCAGAACGAATGGGTTTCTCCCTGCAACCTGTCAATCAAACAGAGGTGGCCAATCACCACTCTGAATTTTTTGCTCTCAGTGATTCTTCAGACTATGTTCCAGTTGAAAACTTCTTTAGCAGTGTTCTGAAAGAGGTAAAAATTCTACCCTATCTAAAGCACATCTAGGGACTGAATTTCCGAAACAACTAAAATAGGGAGCTGACTTCCCTAACAAATAACAACTAAGGACGATTTCACAAATGCGACTGGATGTCTGGATTAGCAGAATCGGAACACACACACATTATCAGGTAAGAAATACCTCCTTTCTGTTCCGGTATCCACTGATCTAGAACAAATTGAGTTTTATTAGTAATATCCCAGGAAATGCTTGGAAAAGAGAAAAGTGGTAATTTCCTTTCTTTGGTATTAAAAATCTGGCATAAGGATGGATGTACAGTTCACTAAATACAGAATTGAGTTAAAATTCAGAAGAAGAACAGTTGATTTCTCATAAGGTTTGCACTTTGGTCAAAAGAGAAAATATCTCTACAAAAGGAAGGGTTCTGCCTAAGAAGTTAATATAATATCACAAATGGGATTGCCTCAAAAAGAAAACTACCTTTCCCTTTGGCTTAAAGAAAAGAAGAAATGTGTATAATCGTGCTTATTAATGCTGTTTTGGATGATGGTAATAACAGAAGAAAGTATAGCTTTTCTTAAAATGTAATCATATTAAACTAGTAAACTAATGTCTAATACACACAAAAACTTATCATAAAAGTAAGAAAATGAATCATAAGTGAAACAGGATTATTTCTTGGGTATGAAGAAAGTTGGAGGATGATAAGATAGCAGAGGAAGATAACTGATTCCAAGTCTACATTAAAACAACTCAAAACCAAGAAAGAACAGAACCATTTCTTCAGATTAACATAAGGGCATACATAAGATTAGCAGCCATACAGCTAGCTAGGCATTTGCCAAAAATGAAAGACTGTAAGTAGAAACATCAGGATTTAAGTCCTTATTTTTCAATGTGTTCCTAGTCAAATGAGAAGTTACATGACTATTATAAATAAGTAACCATATGAAAAAAGTAAACCTCTAAATAGACTTTTTTACATCAAAAACTCAAAATTAAAGAATTGAAATTGCCTTAGCCACGTTTTGTTAGATGATTTATCTCAGTTCACTCACAATTGCACAGAAGGCAAGAGAAAATAAAAAAGCAACTACTTTATAAATCTACCCTAATATGTTTTCAGAATTGTAATACTATTATAAGTCTAAGATTACAATTTTAAGTACATAGAACAGAGGAAGAGACCTGAAAGTAGTCCAACTCAGCAATGACAAAGGAAATCTGATAAATGTTCATAAGCATAGTATCCTTCATGCGATGTTTAAACAATCTTATTCTACATTTTCGGGGTAGAGGGAAGGGGAACTAATCAACCCTATACCCATATTATTTACCAATGTTGCCACATTTACAATTAGTAGATCTCTAAAAGAATCTTTTAGGAGAGTTGGAACTTATACAGCTCTAAAAAAGCAAAGAAAAAAATAACAATCATATTTAAAATCCCTATGTGTCCTATATGACACATTCCATTGTGAATATGGCAAGATGGTATCAATTTTCTTGTTGTATGGCATCTGTTTAACTCCAAAGTTACTTTTATACAGAGGAAATGAATACATTTCAATCGAATCAGAAAAAAGGAAACATATTATTTGGATTAATGTTCATTAAAGGCATTAAAAGAATTTGCTTTACTCATGAGCCAATTAGAAAGGTGCTTCTAACCTTATTAAGTAAAAAACCAAATTTATCTTTATTAACAGCTCCTCAGATAATAAACACCCATACCTATAAAATGTAGAGTAGGCTTTCTAAACAGTTGATGATACAAAGTAGGAAAGATTTTACTTTCCCTATATAAATAAAAATACCCTAGTTATTTTAACAACATATAATATGATTAACTAAGTCAACCTGGAAAAGAAGTTAAATATTCCTCTCTAAAAAGGATTTCATCTTTTTAAACCAGGGTCAAAGTATTTATAAGAAGGAATTCTCAAAGCAAAAATTTAACAATGAAGGCATTATTTGAATATATACATGTAACTAGAAAGCAATGAGGTTTACCTTCAAAAACCAAAAGAAAGAAAATGTCCTCTCTATCCTTTTCAAAGGTATATGAGCCTATCATAAAATTAAATGTACTGCACAGCAAGAGAATGAGTCAATGTAAAATTTAATACAGTATGTAGCTTATGCTAGCACTTACTGCATGCTGTACTAAAATAATTAGAAAACAGAGTAAAATTAATAAGTAATAAATTTTCAAAATAAGTGCATTTTAAATGAACTTTTCCTCTAATAAAATCAAGTATGCTTGTATGTTATTTGGGACATATGTAAATAAAGACCACATAATAAAACTCATGTACATTAAATACCAATAAGGAATAGCTGAGATAATCCATGAGCTAGTATATACCAGTAACAGCAAAAATTTTAAAAAGAATAAGAGTTTAAGAAAAATATATATATTCAGCAATTATGATAAAGGATTTTTGTTTTATTTTTTAAAGCAGGAAACAAGAGAATCAGACATGTTAAAATATGACTTCCTCACTAGAAAATTCTCATACTCACTAAAGAATTCTAGACATATTACCAAAAAAGTAGTATAACGTTGTTATAGTTTAGAAATTTTTACTGAACTTAAAAAAATTAACTTACTACAAAAATTTTTGAGTTAAAAGCTTCAATAATGATAGAATTATTACATCTAAGGAAGAATACTGGTAGCATTTCTGAGGGAGGATACTATGCACAACTTCTAACATAATTTTTGTGAAGTTGAAAGATGAATAATTAAAGCAAACAGAAGTCTAAGACCCAAACTAACTCTCCAACAGGAATGGGCAAAATCAACTAATCTCCCTGTGGAATGACAGAGATAATTTAAATGATCACTAGAGTCCTGGCTAGTTTTAAAATCCTACCACCTGATGTTCAGGAATCAGGAAGGCTTGTTGAAAAAACTGGATAAATCTGGAAATGAAGTATATTAAAAGCACTAGAATGTAGATTCCACGGTTTAAATTAATCACAAGGAACATACACACACATACACACACACAGCTGAATGTGGGATGTACTTCTAGAAGACCTCAACACAAAGTAGGAACGTTAAAAATATGGGCTGTCTTAGGCAGAATCATCCTCTTATGGAATCATTTCAATTCTATAACCAGGGTCATGTTTTGTCTTATTCAATTTTTTTAAACATACCATTGATTAGAAGAAAGCATCTTACCTAGAAAATACTACAAAATTTTAAATTACGCATCTTTTAAAATATCCTAAAAATTTTATGAGATATACTCATGTCTTCCATACAACCATTAATAATAACATTGTTGTCCAGGTCACCCAGACTCAACACTCTAAACATTAAATCTTTCCTCCCTGTCACTCTCCAGCCCCAATCCTGTATCAGTCAGAAACCACCAAGTCTTATATTAATGTTTTCTTCACAAATTCCCTACTACCCACTCCTACATTTTTTCATTATGACTTCACTGACTAAAATAGTTCTCCTTATACCTGAAATATTACTACTGGCAACCAAACTGTTTTCCTCTTATCTTCTAGACTATCCTATGATTTACTTATATATGCTTATGAAATCATTTGAGGCCAGCAACAATCCATCTATGTTTTTGTCTTATCATCATTTCCAAAATCTATTCCAAACAAACTTTCTAAATTACTGTATGAATATGTCTTAATATTTACCTTGTTGCTTACAATGGTCCTCTTACTTATAAAATTTGTTCTCCTTAATGACTTAATTCCTATGTATCTTTCAAGGCATAGTTGCGATTCTTCTTCCTCAACAAAACTTTCTCTGATCATCCACCCTGAAGTGATCCATACACCCTAACACAGTAATTGTGTTTCTATTTGTTATGCTATCATTTGAGATTTTTTATCAATATTTATCTCTTAAGGTATATTTTGTATATTTTATCTCCCCAACTTAGCTGTAAGCTGGCTAAAAACAAGGACCATGTCTTATGCTTCCTTGCAGTCCTCATATTTTGTGCATAACACAAAATAAACACACTCAAATATTTGCTAATCAAAATATCTTAATCTGCATGTTTACACTATGTATAAGTTTACATACTTTCCCTTTTAATCATCAAATCTCAAATACCCTTGTGATTGTGGGTCATGGAGTATATCAAAGAATTACTAGATAAAAGTAATTCACCAAATATAAAACCGTATGACAAGCTGTAGAGACAAATTCACATTCATGGCAACAAATTTTAAGATATCTTGTCTTTGGTACCAAGATATGCATAAAAAAGAGAAAGACTCTAAAGAACTCCAGAACTTGAAAGAAAGTGACAATAACTAAAGTTTATGACCAGAAGATTGAAGGTAATTCCTTACCCAAAGAAGATGAAACAAGGACTGGAAGTATCAGAGAGTCCTTTTAACACACAGAGTATAGATATATGACATTATCTTGTTAGATGATAATAGACTGATAGAGAGAGAGAGAGAAAGAAAGACTCTTGAAATACTGATTCATAAGTGATAACACAATATGAGATATTTTGACCTATTTTGAGCTTCTCTTTGTCCCTTTCCTAGATACATACAGCTACAATCATTTGAAACTAAAGTACAGGTCACACTGAAAACATGTTAATATCAGAAGAAGTATGCATGTTCGAAAATTCTAGGTGGTAGATTGGCAGCCTCTGCTCGTTTGGAACGTTGCAAGGAGAAATATATTGTTCTGGATTAGTGGACACTGGAACTTTTTTTTTTTAAATCTCTTAAGTAAAAGAAAGGTTAAGAGAACAGTTATAAAAATAAGAAAAACTTTTTCTTAAATAAAAACTGTTATTTGGAATTTACCCATGAAACAACAAAAGTAAAGCAAAAACCAAATTCAGTAAAACCACTTTCTAGCAAGAGACGTATTGTATTCTTCAACTGAAATCAAAACCAGACAGGAGGCAACAAACTACAGCTTTGAATAACATGACAGAAATAGAAAGATATGGAGAGAGAGACAGAGACACAGCTAGGGCTATAGAGAAAAAAAGAGAGCAAGAGAGATAAAGCAAAAGTGCCAGAGACATGAGGAAAGCTATTAAACATGGGGGTCTACAAAACCCACTCCTAACATCTTTTATTTACTACTGATTATTCAAACGGTCTAGTACTAAGAAAAGTGAAAGTCTTTTTTCAAATTAATTTAATATTCATTTAGTTTAACATGTAGTGAAAACTTAGCTGTACTGTGATAATTTAATGAAAAGAAGGCCATAAAACAACTTTGTATTTAGGAATACTTAAGGTTATAGTAAACTTTTAAACTTGCCTATACCTCTTTCAGGGAATGGGAATATTATAAGGCCCTCAACATCAGTCCAGAGAGTTTGCATACATTTTCAAGTTATTTCTGGGAATAATTTGTCCACCTGTTAGGATTTCATTGGAGTATAGAGCCTTTAAAGTTTAGAGTAACTCTCATCAAAACAAAATTATACTGATGTTTACTTCCTGTCAATGCCAAACAAATGCAGGCTTATTAAGTTATACCCAACTAGTCTGAAACATTCTTAATATAAACTACTTGTTTCAATAAAATATCCAAATGTATACTACTTAAAACCTGAATATTAAAGCTATATAAGAACTGTTCGACTGAAACAGAGAGAAATAACTGACATGGTTTTTAGAAGAACGTAGACAAATATTTAAGGCCTAGAATTTAGGTTTTTGGGTTTTGTTTTTTTTTTTTTTAAGAATAAAGTTATCTTAGGTTTATAATTTTCTCCAAAATATTTTCTCTGGCTTCCTTCCCTGGTTCATTTAAAATTAAAAAAAAAAAAAAAAAAAAAAAAAACCAGAAAGGCTATTCTAATAAATGCTTTTTAAAAGTTTTATTCTCAGTTACAGATGAGAAAACAGTGGGGAGGGAGAGTAAAAGGGACAGACTGTCTATTCCATTTCATGCTCTGTGCTGGCCTCTTTTAAAACATCACCTTATTTGTTATATACTTTTTACAAGTAACAAAAATAAACCTAGCACCTACTCTCTAACTGCTTTTATCATTCAGATCCTCTATTAGGATGAAAGCTACAGGCTGGCACAGTGGCTTACACCTGTTATCCTAGTACTCTGGGAGGCTGAGGCAAGAGGATCGCTTGAGCTCAGGAGTTAAAGACTGGCTTGAGCAAGAGTAAGATCTCATCTCTACTAAAAGTAGAAAAATTAGCCAGGCGCAGTAGCGCACTCCTGTAGTCCCAGTTACTCCCAGTTACTCGGGAGGTTGAGGTGGGAGGATCCTTTGAGCCCAGTAGTTTGAGGTTGCAGTGAGCTATGACGACACCAATGCACTCTAGCTGGGGGCAGAGTGAGACTCTGTATGCACAAAAACAAACAAACAAACAACAACAAAAAAAAAACAACAAAACAATGAAAGCTACCAGTAAAAATAAGGAAAATAAAATAATCCCGCCAGTTTTTCTGGAGAATACCACTTGCAAGCTGAGAGTCCATTTATAAGATTTTGGAATGAAGTAAATTAGGGAATTATTTAAGCATAAAAGGCGCTACATATTTTTTAATCTCAATTCCCAAATTCAAAACTTTTAATTTGGTCACAAATTTAGATAGTCCTAAGATAAAATATAAGAAATTTTAAAAAGTGTAACTTATGGCTTGATACAGAAAAAACATCAGGATATTTATCTGAACAATAACTATGACTATCAGTACAATAGTAAAATATTAATGTCTTATAATCAGCTATTTAAAACTTATTAAAATGTAATGACTATAATATCAGACATAGGCATTTAAAAATTCAACTTTTCACTTGAAAGCCTTTGTAATGATATAGGATTTTTGACTATGTCTAAAATTTCAAAAAAAAATTTAATTTTCCCAACAGGTAAGAAAAGTACAATAAAATGTTGATTAATACAAAATGCTGAATTATCTGTTACATGATTTCTATTATCTTTCACAAAGGTATTATGAATTTCAAATGGAAAATTCAGTTATTTTAAAAACAGGGACCAATATTATTAAAGCTGTATTCTCAAAATATACTTGACAAAAACCAGTATTTGAAAAAATTTGCATTTACAATTTTTGTTCTTTTAAAAGTATAGTTTATATTCCTTATTTAGAAATATTACTTGATCTTAATAATACTTAATCTAATCTTTCACCATTTCTAGTCAAAAATGGAGTATTCCACTAGAATTATTCACCTTCAATTCCTTCAAGGCACACTAGATCCTCCACATTATGTTCAAAAAATGTTTACTAAGCTGGGTGTGGTGGCTCACACCTGTAATCCTAGCACTTTGGGAGGTCAAGGGGGGAGGACTGCTTGAGCCGAGGAGTTCGAGACCAGTATGAGCAAGAGCGACACCCCATCTCTACTAAAAATAGAAAAATTAGCCAGTTGCGGTGGTACGCGCCTGTAGTCTCAGCTACTCAGGAGGCTGAGACAGGAGGATCTTTTGAGCCTAGGAGTTCAAGGCTGCAGTGAGCTATGATCATGCCACTGCGCTCTACCACAGGCAACAGAGCAAGACCCTATCTCAAAAAAAAAAAAAAAAATTTTTTTACTAAACTGAACTGGTTATTACTACTACAGCTTAATATCAGGGACTAAATTTGTACATAAACAAATTTTATGGTATTTTAATAACTCAAAAATTTATTGATTAGCTACACAGAGCCAAACAGCTATTATGTAACTGTAGCCAAAAGTCAACATTCACGAAAACAAACAGTGAGAACACAGGCCCTCCCTCAAATTGTTTTTCTTTATTTTCTTAATAGCAATGCTGGATACTTCATCTTCCATCTGCCCATAAAGAAAACAAGCAATGAACGAACAAAAGAGTGAAGAGCAAAAAGAAGTAAGGCACTTAGATAACTTATAAATTAAGAGACAGGAAAAAAAACATCATCAAGTTAAAGAGTAAGTTCTCGAAAGATCCACTCAGAGTTAATATCATTATGAAAACACTTTCCCCTTGGACGTATCACTAACTGCGTATAGTTGGAAGTTAGTTAGGTAATGACATCGAGGAAAGCTCAAAAAAACAACCATGACTAGATTAGAAGACATTAGGTAAAAGACAGAAAACATGGGTGTAAGCCCCAAGTACCCATATAATAGCTGTATGACCTAGGTAAACCTGGGCAAAGCACTTCATCTCTGTAATGTACAGTTTCTCCATTCATAAAACCAGGAGTAAAATCTTCCCTAATTGCAACTACCAGGTTTTTATGAGTCCCAAATGAGGTAAAATATGTGGAAGCATTTTGGAAACCATTAAAAAAATCACACAAAAAATTAAAGGGAGTATCTTTATTTTAATGAGATAAAAGGTAGCTCCTTTTGCTTTTTTAAATGCAGGATATATTTTTTATCCTTTTTAGGTTTTTTTTTTTTTACAGTTTGAAATTCTATGGATACCATCCAAGTCTACTTATTACATAAATTTGCTTTTTCCGCCCTTTTGAAGTTTTTCTATCTTTTATCCATAGAAAGAATAGGAAAAATATCCTCATCTAAAACTCATTCGACAATAAATAATTTTTAAGGGAGTAATGTAACTAATCCCTTCACTAATTTCAAAAAGTATACAATATATTATGCCTGACTTGTAATCCTCGTTACATCGCTAATTTGTTATGGTCTAAGAACAAACCACTTAAATCTCAAGGTGCTACAATTTTTATCTCTACTGAAAAGGTGGAATATTAGTGTGACCAACTTACCTGATATGGGAAAATTCACCTTTATAACTGAAAGGTGAAAGCAGTATTCAATTATGAGAGAAAAGTTTCCCTCCAAACACTCTACCAACACAATAATACCCTTTGAAAATTTGAAAGTACTAAATGAAGCCTCTAATATACGTATAACCCACAAATTGTTTTCTTTTGAAGCTATAAAGACAAATTAGAAATGACTAATTTCCTTATTCAACAGAAATATTACAAAAAGGAGCAAACCAGAAACACAATGATAGAAAAAGAGAGAACAAAAAATTCTTTACCAGCATATTTACAGATTTGTTTTTTAAGTAATCGCCCCTATACAATCACAAAGGAATTCCATTTATCATTAAATATTGTACACCAAATAATTAACACAGTTTTTTAGAAAACTGAGGATTTTATGAACCTTATTTCTTACCTTACATACCCTAAGGCATACCTATAAAGACAGTTAAAGTTATTTCTTTCACTAAAAAAATTTTTTTATTTTTTGCTTACTCACTACATAGAAATAACTTTACTGTGATTACCAATCAAGCATAGCATCACTTTCATATAATTTTCCAACAAGCCACTGTATTTCACAAATGATTGTTTTGTGAAATAATTTGTTTTCCAAAACAATTTTGACCACACAATTAATTGTATTGTTTTATGAATTACTACAAAGGTTTCTACAATTGATTTTTTTAAAAATCTAAACACGCTGAACTAGTGGAAACAGTTTTTTTCCCTTTGTTTAAAGGTACTCCTAATATACAAAAAGTAGTTTTTTTTTTTAATGTGATTATATAAACTGTAGTATCTGAGGAGTCCTTTATACTTCATACAGTGGTTAGAGAAGAGTAGAAACACTGCTTGGTAAGCTGCATGTGATATATAATCACTGTAATTCAAATGCTCAACAAAATATGCTAAAATCTAGACAAGAAACAAAACTTGGAGGGAAAAGAGCATAAACTCAAATAAATATTTAATATACTACAACATGATCAAAGCAAGAAATGCCTGATCCTTTGGCTTTAATTTTAAAATCAGTGTACTTGAATCTAATTCTGTTGCACTAGAGAACTGCTAATGAAGTACAATAATACAATATAAATATTTATTTATAATTTCTTCACATGGTTTTCCAAACTTTTTTTTCTTTTTTGTTTTTTTGAGACAGAGTCTCGCTTTGTTGCCCAGGCTAGAGTGAGTGCCGTGGCATCAGCCTCACTCACAGCAACCTCAAACTCCTGGGTTCAATCAATCTTCCTGCCTCAGCCTCCCGAGTAGCTGGGACTACAGGCATGCGCCACCATGCCCAGCTAATTTTTTCTATATATATTTTCAGTTGTCCATATAATTTCTTTCTATTCTTAGTAGAGACGGGGTCCTGCTCTTGCTCGGGCTGATCTCGACCTCCTGAGCTCAAACGATCCTTCCGCCTCGGCCTCCCAGAGTGCTAGGATTACAGGCGTGAGCCACCGCGCCTGGCCGGTTTTCCAAACATTTTTCCTTCTCTATACCATATCTTCACACTTGTGAACTTCTGGTCAAGGTTTCACTGCTAAAATTAACAAAACTAAACCAGTTATCACAATATATAAGCATTGTAATATGCACAATTAATTTTCTTTTAAATTTAGAATCTTAATAAAGGTGTGGAATAAATGCTTCTTAATTGGTGGAAATTTAAAATCAAAATAAAGTATGAACCAATTTTTAAATGGATTTCCTTTGTGATATGCAGAGTACCTTTGTCAAAAAGTCCCCAAATATTTAACAGCTATAAAATGAAGAGACTGGTAATTACCATATTGAAATAAGATCGAATTTTGACTCCTCGTGCCAGATCCCATACTATCACGTTTCCATCATGACCGGCAGAAAAGAGAACTCTAGGATCAAATGGGTGTGGCTCAAGAACAAATACCTCATCTTCATGACCCTGAAATATTTTTAAAGTGTTAAAGGATTATAAACATTAAAAAAAAAAGAAAAACGAAACAGAATGAAACACCAATATGGAACCATTTCTAAAAATGGAGTTTTATAAACTATTAAATTGGGCAACAATCTTCAAATTTGTCAATGTATAATAATGAAACTGACCAAATATCACTACCCAGGGCTTTGCTATCATTTAGTGAAACATGAGAAAACTATTAATGGATGTCTATATATCAAGAAACAGCAGGCATCTACAATGTATTTCCAAGGCAAACCTGTTTAACTGCATTTTTACATTATTCCCAGTCTCCCACAAAGCCCTGTTACCCTAGCAAATAAGAGTTTTTAGCCAATATAAAAAACTGTATTCCTCAATGAAAATATTCCATTCACCTGCTTCAGTTATAACAAAATAAAAATTAGTCTTTTTCTCACCATTAGGACATGAATGAGTTGACCAGTGTAAGAATTCCAAACTTTCAGAGTCATGTTATTAACTGCAGTTATAACTGTATTGTCATGTCGATCCCAAGCTACCATAGTTACTTTCATTTTTGTGATTTTATCTTCTATTCCTTGAAGGTTTTGACTGAAAGTGAGGAAGGCAGTATTTGTTTATACACTGATGTTATTAAAATGCTGGTATGACAAAAACTGAAATGCATTTTCTTATAATTTATATTTATTATCATAGATAACAATCCCTTAACAGTAATTAAAAATAGTGTGAATCAACACAGAATGATGGCAAAAATCACTGCACTGAGGATATCCAAAATTTCCAGGAAGCTAGCACTCCTAAGCCCTTAGTAACAGATGATTTGGGGTAAATATCACTGCTATAACCCTATCTAGATCCAGGAACTCTATGCCACAGTGCCCATTCTTCACCTTTACTGTTGCTGTCACCCCCTGCTGACTGCTCTGTTCTCCCATCCCATCTGAGATAACTACACACAAAAACAAATAACAAAAAATGATAAAATATTAAAACCTCAATTACAGTTACAACATGTGATATAATTTATCTTGGCTGGAGAAAACCATTGGATATATATCATCATCCATCTGTGATAGACTAAACATCATAATAAGTTCTGGTTTCTGAAAAAAACATTAAAAGTTACAACTATTTTTATAGAACTAGTATCATCCCCTTAACAAAACAGAATGGAAAAAAAAATTAATGCAGCGTGTCTTCTTATATATGGCAATGAATCATTTTATAAAAATCAACACCGCTTCCAATAGCACCTCTAGCTATTGCAGGAAAGTAATAATTTTAACATGGTATATGATTCTATTGGCTAAGAGTCACCCCAACCTGCAATATAACATACTTTAAATGATTTATACCTGTATTTCAAATTTGATCTCTTACCCTGCTGGACGAGTAGCCATATCCAACAAAATGCTCTTCCATTCTCTTCGTTTAAATTGCCAAATACGTGCTGTCCCATCACGACTCCCACTTACAAACCTATATTAAAAGGAGTCCAATCCCCAAAGAAAAACCACATGCTTTACCAGAATGTACTTTTCCTAGAGTTTTGTTTTAAAAAGACAGTATTCATCTTTATTTACATAGCATTCTAACACAATAAAGATTAGTCTCTCAGAGAGTCTCTATAAATTCAAGAGCTTCTAAAACTTTATGGGTTTTTAAAATTTTATATACAAACATGCTAATGTTCATGGCTAGGTCTCGAAAATAACATTAAAAAGTAATTCAAGGTCACTATTTAATACCCTAGAAATAGAATAGATATTTTCCAATGTAAAAATATTGATTTTCCTCTCAATATTAAAGATCTTGACTTGTTCTACTCAAAGTACCTAGAAATAGCTTTATTTCCTTTTATAATAAGAACACGGGAAAATTTACATAATATCATTTATCCTTAATATAAACAGGTCTGTTTCAAATACTGTGATATATTTCTAATCTTGAACAAGTTTCTCCACACTTTGATACATGCGGGGAATACATAGGGCATATAAAAAGTGTTAAAATTATTAAAAGTGTTCAAATATACTAACACTAGTACAAATAAGACATAGACATATCTTTACATGCATGTGAAGGCTGTATTCACTTTTAAGTATACCTGGTCAAGATCTTTATTTTAGGTGATTATTTCCCATAAAACTCTAAATAAAATCTGACTACAAGAACTGTGTTTTATAATTTTAAAATCAGAATTAAATTATACAAATACAAATAAATATTTTACCTGTTACTAGTATTGGAAAACTGGATACTGTCAACTTTGTCCTATATATAAATAAACAAAAAAGATGCTGAATATAAACTGTTAGACTCATTTAAATTATGCTCATCTAATTCCTTTCACCAATACTTACAGTATGAAACTCCAATTCTGATATTTTCTCTGGCTGACCTGATCCAAAAAAATAAACCCTAATTATATGATCTGTGCTTCCTGTGGCCAAAAACATTCCACCTGTGAAGAATAACAGCAAACATTTATGAGTAAAACACAACTTCAAAATCTCTTAGAATTAGATAATAAAATGCAAGCAAAATTATAATATATACTGAAGCAATATTTTACTCTAAAACCATTCATATTTATCCTAAATATATAATACATCTAATGGGAATTTAAGAAAGAAGTTTGCTAATATAGCTTTGACTGGTTGAATTTTTTAATATTTACAGTATTAAAGTCTTGTTCTACAAATAGTTTCATTAAGTGATTGCATAATCTTACCATGTTAAAATTATCAGTCATCTTTACTAGAAAACACGTCTAACTCTGCTGAAATCCTTCTCTTGTCCTATGTCCCATGTGTCAAAATCTTAAGGTTCAACTCCCTCAGTTGTAAAGCCCCAATTTGCCTTTACAAACTTGGCCATCGAATGAGCCTGCTCTCCTCTGAACTCACCTAAGACTTTGTCTTGTAGTATATACATTTCACCTTGCATTACTGTTACCTGTAAATGCAATTTACTCCCTTCGTGACAGTAACACTCTTCTAGTGTTGAAAACAGTGTTTGTCTATAATAAAATATTTAAGTACTTTTGCTAAATGATCTACCCACTGAACCCTTAAAAAAAATCAAATTATCTTTGAAAGAGGAGCATGAATTCAAATTACTCTGAATGCATGTACAGTGCCTATATTTGTGTTATTACTAGAAGGAACACTGAATTCATGGCAGCAGCACTGGAAATCTAGATGTTAGAAAATGAAGATTGTTTGGATATTAATAAGTACAGCAAAAACAGACTCACTTCATCAGTTTGCTATCTTTTATCTCAGGTCATACTACTGCCCAAAATTATGAAATGAATAGACAGAAGTAAACAAAAAATAAAGGTGTGAGGAACAGATATTAGGAACATTACATATTGGATATATTACTGTTTCTTTTAATTTTCTTATCAATTCATTTCAAAGATCCAGATAATTTATTTAAAAACACCCTAAAATTCATTCCAAATGCTGCTGCATAAATTCAAAACAAAATGGTATATTAGCAATGCTATACAGCTACTTTTAAAGTGCAAATAAGAACAATCTGGAGCAAATTAACTAATAAACATTAAGAAATATCAAATTTATTTTACTCAACTATGGCACACCTCCAAAATCCATGAAAACATAAACCAGATCTAAAATACCTTTCTTACCAAGAGACAACTTTTCATTTTTTAAGAGTCTATTTTTAAACTATTTATTCTCTCCTACTAGAGAATATTGTCTTCTTAAAGAAAAATATTAGTCATGTGACTACATAAACTAAACTTTAGAATAGTTGAAATATTTCTAACTTAATTTATAATCATTCTTGGTTACTTATTAGCTCGGACATATGTATAAGAACATGATTTATAATATAATAGTAAATATTTTCCTAAGTTTTATGTGTTCCACTAGAAGCTTTCTAATGTACAATTTTAAGTGGAAAATAAAGGGAAAAAAATCTTACCAGCACTAAAAGAAGAACAGATCATTTGAACTCCAGGACGAGGGCGCTCTGTAAATTTTGCAGGTCTTGGACTATGATATAAAAAATAAACAATTAAAAATATCCTAAGGAGACCAGTAACACCAGAAATAAGCCATTTCAAAAAATAATCACAGAAGGACAAAATTATAAACGAAGCAACATACAGCACTTTTCCTAAAACAACTTAGAAATCATTATGTGTCATAAATCAACAGATAGACTATAGAAATTCTAGATATAGATTTCATAGGAGCTCCTGACTATACAATAATCTACACATGGAACAATCCCAAAGTCACTATTACACTAGATGTGTAGTTATTAGTTAACACTCACTTCTAATCAAATTTAACGAGTTCTCAGTTTTTATAGAGAACATAGAAACAGTAACATAGAAATATATAAGGAATGGCTATTTGTAAATATGAACATACTAGCTAAATGGGTGTTGCCTCTATGGCTTATGTATACCATCAATAACTGAACTTTTTCAGTATTAGATATTATTAATTAAGCTTCTCCCTTCTGCTTACTTTCTAATGTGACAAAATATGTCCTTTAAGACTTCAAAAAGTAAGAGTGTTACGCTTATTCTAGTGAAAATCTGAAGGCTAATCTGACTCTTATGTCAACTATAATGCTCCTTCAAAATAGTGATCTATAGAAAACAGGTTACACACAATTATATTGACATTAATTTTATAACTGTATTACAGATTATGTTTTATATTACTACTAGTGACATCAAATGTTTAATGTTATAATCAACCATATTAGAGAAAAATGATAGATTTTAGTCCTGATACCAGCTCCAATACATTTAACAATGTGTATATAATGCTCCAATACACTGATATGTTTGAAGGCCTACTCACTGTACATTTTGACCTAGTTTTTTTCACACTATTAGAGGAAATGCAAAAATATTTAGAGCCTAAAGCCTGAGTGTACTGTATAACTTTCAAAGTCCATAGCAATCAAATGTAGAGAGGTTTCAGTTTTGTGATCATTTAGTGAAAAACTGTATAGATCAAATATATCTGATCAATTATATATTCTGAGCAATGAGAATTGTGTTTCTTACTAATACAGAACATAGAAAATAATTGCTACAAATTTTAAAAATTAATAAATCTACCATTTTAAATTGGTATTTATAACAAAGTATAATATTAACAAGCTCTCATACAGCTAAGCAAAATATTTATTAAAACATTCTTAAAACCTAAACATTTATTCAGAGCAAACTTAACTATAAGTAAACTAATCTAAATTATGAAGGCAACTAAATGCACTACTTTCATTAATATCATCTGGATTCTAGCTCTAGTTTTTTGTTAATTTTTGACAACTGCTCATATAAGTGTCATGCAAACATTTACTTGGAACTCATTACCAGAATAGGTAAATGGTCCTACACATTGCCATTTCAAAACAGATTTTATTTTATATTTTTAAAGAGAAAAAACAAATAAGCAAGTACAATAATTTATTTTTAAATGCACATTTGAAGAAATATTTTAAAGGAGGGCCTTGGACTCAGACGATGAGCTCAGTTTCCAGCTCTGCCGCTCTAGGCAAGTTAACATTTCTACACCTGTCTCTTCAACTGTAAAATGGGGGTTAACAATCAAACCTATCTCAGAGTTGCTAGGAGAATTAAATAAGTTTAATCCATGTAAAGTGTTTACTACAGTATCCAACATGCTCAATAAATATTAGTATTTTAATTAGGTTCAACAGGTTCTAGACAGTCCATCAGTGAATAACTGCTATTTAGTTTGGTACAGTGGTTAAGAGGGGCTCCTGATGGTATACTTCTAGTAGTATTCAAATCCTGGCTCTACCACCACCTCCTAATTATGTAACCTGCTGTGCTCCAGGTTTTACCCTAGGGATAATAATTGTACCTTTCTAATAGGGTTGTTATAAGGATTAAAGAGATTAATGTGAAGTGCTTAGTACTAGCTTGGCAGACTAAGTGCTTAAGAAAAATTTGTAATCATCATTATCTGCATATTTTAGGATTCCTATTCTTCTTATACCTAGTATAAATGCTTAGACAGGTTCCTCCTACCCAGAAATCTCTTGAGCTAACTTCTGTTTCAGCCAGCCATTCCGATTACCGATCTAAGAAGCAGCATCTTTACTGGTGGGAAATGGTAACATACACATAAACCCTATGTAAATCAAGAGATTTGATTTTCCTAAGTTGATTCTTTCAATTAATGTAGACAGTTGGGTTTCTGAAATCATTTCTCAAGATTATACAAAAGCATTACAGCTCAATACAATTTTTGCCTTTATTAATGAAAGCCTATGTGACATAATTACAGTAACAATCTATACCATGCCAATCTTTTGGGCAGTTATCAATCATGTGTAAAATGGATTACTCTTATTTTTATGTCTGAACTCTAAACTTAGAAATTTTAAGGAACAATTATAATAGCAAATAGAAAAGAATACTACTTGTAAATAACCAGAAAAAACTTCAATGTCCCAAAGTAAGAAAATCACTAAGCAAAGTATGTAACAACTCAGTAGAATATAATGCAAGCTATTAAAATTAATATAAATGCCTATGATAAAATGTTAAGAAAAAATCAACAGAAAATTATACACATCTCCCTAATTATATCTATATAAAAACACATTCATGGGGAAAGAAATATCGTATTAGCGTAGTTACATGTGATTCTACATAAAGATTCTGAAAAAAATCATTTATATGGAAAAACTCACTTCTCAAGCATCCAGACACATGAAATATTACTGTACCTAACAATGTAATCCTTAAGAAGCACAAACAAGGTGAGAATTTAATTTTGTAAAACACTTTTTGTTCCTATCCTAATTTGAAGATTGCTAATCACTTTTTCTTCTCTAAGAAAATAAGACAGGAAAGGATAAAGTTATCCCAATCAGGTCCACAAGGAGGTAAAAATATGCAAAGGAAAGCAGTAACTAACAATTAACTATTGCTACTCTCTATACACATCAGTAAAATATTTCAACTTTTATTTAAATATCTACAGAAAGCCTTTAAATATTAAGAATGCAACTAAAGTAAAATCAACTTATTACTTTGTCCAAAGAATCATGTTTTTGATCACAATCTTTTTTTAAAATATTATTTTCAAATGAAGGATAGTATCATTACATTACTCAAGCCATGGCCCCTTAATGCCCTAAGAACCACTCCACAGGAATCTTCATACACAGGGGTTTAAAAAGCATGCCTCCCATTAGAAACAATTATCTAAACATTACTATTTTAAAATAACAAAGGCATACATAAATTATTTTATTAAATAACTCAACTTTGGTTGATAATTTATAAACAGAAGTCAGAGATAATTTTTGAGATATGTTATAATCTGAATGACTTTCTACCCTTAGAATGGTGGAAATAGCCATTTCAACACTTGAATCACTGGGTACACTACTTCTCTATTCAAAGACTGCCTATGGGGCAAATACAGTACCTTCCTTTCCCCACTACATCCACTCAAGTGACAAAATGTAGAAAGGACAGGACCAAAAAGGCAGGGAAGTGTTCTAGTCCTGGCCTTGTCAAATTTTTAAAAAAATTGTTTTAACTATTAGAAAGTCATTTAGCTTTTCTTTACCTCAGTGTCCTTAATCAAAAGATAATACTCTCCAGCCAATTTGTTTTGATTAACCAAGATATCAATATAGGTGAAAGCACAAATGCAAAATGCTATTATGGCAAGGTGGGGGAATGGTACATCTATGTACCTTGGTATAGTTTAGTGAAACTTTAATGATTTTGTTTTCCTAAGTTGCCCTGGATCTATAAGAATATCTAAAGTATATAAATTAAGTAACATAAAAGATTAAAATTATTCTAAAGAATGGTGTTAGGATCTCTTATGTTCTCAGCACCAAAAGGAGCTAGGGAGATAAAACTATGCAGCACACAGAAATGAGTGGTAATAAATCAGTTATATTCTGAAGGAAAGAGATAGGACTAAGACAAAGATAAGAGAAAAAAGAAACACATGTTAACATGAGAAAACTTTTCTTTCAAGCATAAAAAAGCAGGACGCCTAAAAATAAAAGAGGTCAGTAAAGAGCCAAAAAAGAATTTCTAGTGTTTACTCAAGGAGGAAAAGTAAATTTATTCCTATTGTTGACTACTTTATACTTTTGCCATGTCAACCATTAAACACATTTATTCTATGAAATAAAATAGCAACTGACTTTATTTTAAGTGTTCCAGCATCCCAGAGCCAAAAACAAATTGTGCCATCTGCCCCAGTAGAAGACAGATATCTCTTTGAGCCACTGCACAATGGTGAGAACTGAAAAACAATCACAGGGGGAAAAAATCTTTACAAAAAGAATGACACAGTCTGAATAATAAAATCCACTTTTTACCATACTAATAGCAACTAACAGTTAGAAAACACCCAGAATTGACCAAGGTCATTACTACCATGTTATTTAAAGTCCATATATCTAAAAAGAAAGCAGAAATATGTCTTTGTTTTAATTGACCTTATATACTGGATTATAAAAATGACTTCTTAAAATTTAAATTATAACCAAAAGTGACTTTATAAAATTTACTTTAAATTAAATTATAACCAAAAAGGATTTTATAGGGATTAAAACAATTACCTGTAATGATGTAATAGATGCACTGTGGCCCTGAAGAACAGCCAAAGGTGCACAAGTTCGAAGACACCAGACTCGGATCATTTTATCACAACTTCCAGCTGCTATCATAGTATTCTCATAGTTTACAGCCATGTCTGATATTTCAGCAGCATGTCCTCTTAAAGTAGCTAATAATCTCCCATCATCTGTTGCCCAGATTTTTACAAGACAGTCATCAGAACCCTTAAAATAAGAATGGATACCAGAATTAACCCTATAAACTGTAATTCAAGTTCTTAACACTAATAAATCATATCTCTTATGTCCACTTTCCAACAATTATATTTTTAAATACTGAAAAGTGTTACATACATGTGTTAGAACTTTGTTCTACAAAAAACTCTTTATTAAATTAAATCATTCATTTACAAAGAATACCTGTGTGTCCAGGAACAAAGACAAATAAATAGGAAGCTGGCGATAATTAACATTTACCTCTGGTCCCCACCTACCATTCAAAGTAACCTTTGTCTGGAATCTTGTGAAAGAATTTGTTCTTTTGAAGTAATAAAACAAAACTTTAATTGCAAAGCAAATGTAATATACAATGGTGACTAACACTATGTTATTTTGTTATATAAAACTAAAAGTAAGCTAATTTGTGACTTTTTCCCAGGAAGCTAAAAACATAATATGTTAAGAGTTTCCTATCACTGATCTTCAGCTAAAAACACTGTATCACCTAAAACCAAGTAGAAATAATAATTAATCTTATCTGTACAAAGTCAATACAAATACATAAATTACTTGTTTACTCTGCTGTAGTTGCATAAGTTCAGAAAGAAATCTGAACAGTAAAGGATACAGAGTCTCCTATGAATACTTATATTAAGAAATAAACATTCCCATTTTATATAGTCAACATAAAGATTAGAATTTCCAAACCTCATTACAAATTTTTTTAATACATATAAAAGTAAAAAGAATAATGTTATTAACATATATAATCTCCCAAGTTCAAAACTTACCAATATTTTTGTCACATTTTCTAGTTTTTAACATAAAATCAAAATAGGAAACAAATACTTGCAAAATTACTCAATGTTTTTCAGGACATAGTTTTACTAAGATTTCATGTTAGAATTCTTTATGACCTTCCAATCTAATTCTTTAAAAAAACACCTTTATATCTGGCATTACAAAGTACTCAGAGGACCTACAAAGGCAAATATGACTCAGGATAAGTTTTCTGCTTCATACTGACAATAAATGTAACATACAAATGATCACAATATTAACAGAATGTTAAATGTTGTATCGTTTTTTTGTTTGTTTGTTTGTTTGTTTTTTTGAGACAGAGTCTCGCTTTGTTGCCCAAGCTAGAGTGAGTGCCGTGGCGTCAGCCTAGCTCATAGCAACCTCAAACTCCTGGGCTCAAGTGATTCTCCTGCCTCAGCCTCCCGAGTAGCTGGGACTACAGGCATGCGCCACCATGCCCCACTAATATTTTCTACATATTTTTAGTTGTCCAGCTAATTTCTGTCTATTTTTAGTAGAGATGGGGTCTCGCTCTTCTGCAAGCTGGTCTCGAACTCCTGACCTCGAGCGATCCTCCCGCCTCGGCCTCCCAGAGTGCTAGGATTACAGGCGTGAGCCACCATGCCCGGCCTAAATGCTGTATCTTAAACCAGACTCTGTCAACACTACCTACAATGTTCCCCAATTAACTATAAAACCAATTCTTCTGATTAGCTTTGAAGCAAATTAGGCGGGTTACCAAGCACTGACTAACAAAACTTAACTTTGGTAAATTATCCACATTAAAATCCAGTATTCTCATCACATACACTTAATCTCAGGTTCTTCATCTATAAAATAAGGTTAAATTGGATGATCTCTAAAGTTCACTACACCTTTAAAATTCACTGATTCAAGAATTCATCCATTTGCCTTGTGATTAAAGGACACACCAACCAGTTAGATACAGTGGAGATGAGATACAAAGACACAGTATTCCTGTCCTTGGGAAGCAAGACAGAAGACTGTAACACATCCTAAGTGTTATACTGTTAATAAGCAGAGATTCAAACAAAGGAGCAGTCTGTTTTTCCTGAGAGATGGAGAAGTAAAGTCTGGAAAAGAACCCAGACGCAGTGATGCTTGCACAGTTTTATGCAAGAAGAGGTAAAATGTAGTAGCTTAAAGCACAGACTCTAGGGTCAAATGCCTGGGTTCATGACCTGGCAAGTCACCCACTTTCTAGCTCTATGACCTTGGATATGTTACATATACTTCCTGTGACTCAGTTTTCTCATCTTATAGGGTTGGTGCAAAGACTAAATGAGTAAATGAGGGTGAACACAGTTCCTGACACATGGTAAAAGCTATATGCTATCTATTAGGTCATTAACTATGACATGTTGGATTTCTTTAAGTATTAAGTTTGACAGTTGATATCACTGACATTTTCACTTTGACCCTTCTTATGTTATTTTTATTGTGAAGGTACATCCTCAGTCTTTCAAATGAATGGTTTTTTGGCATATGATTATCTTTAAAATTTTTTTAGAGCAATTTTTGTGAAACCATGGAAAGTCAAAAATTTGTGTTATTTTTGAGTATAAGTTCCATTGTGGAACTAATGCTACGTAGACAGCTAGAAATATCAGCAAAGTGTTTATGTGGCTAATGAGTGTACAGTACATGGATGGTTCCAGAAGTTCCATTCCAGGGATTTTATTTTTGAAAATGAGCCACATGAGCGACCTGAGACCAAGGTTGATTATGACAAACTGAAAGCCGTAGTGGAAGCAAATCCATCTCAACCTACACGTGAATTAGCAGCAAGGTTTGATGTTACTATTCCAGTAATATTGGACCATTTGAAACAAATAGGCAAGGTAAAACAACTGGATAGATGGGTATAGCATGAATTAAATGAGGATCAGAAGCTTGCCTTTCTTTGCTGTCGTGACATAAAGGCAAACCATTTCTACACTGTATTGGTATGTGTGATGAAAATGGATTCTTTTTGACAATCACAAGTGTTAGGCACAATGGTTGGATAAAGATGAAGTGCTGAAACACAGTCCAAAACCGAATATTCATCAAAAAAAGCTAATGGTGTCTATTTGGTGGTCCAGCACTGGTATTATCCTCTACAGCTTCTGGTCCATTGATTATAGCAGATGTCTACTGCACCCAATTGGACAAAATGACAAGTATGCTTGCAATTAAGCAGCCGAGACTGGTCAACAGAGACAGGCCAATCTTCTTGCAAGACCACATGTTGCTAAAAACAATGCTGCTCAAACTACAGAGAGGCTGGACTTGGAATCTCTCTGTCATCCACCATATTCACCAGACCTTGCACCAATTGACTACCACTTCTTCCAGGCTGTGGACCACTTCTTGCAAGGAAAAACATTCAATTCTCAACAAGCTGTGGAAAATGCCTTTCGTGATTTCATCACCACTCGCTGCTGGCATAAACAAGCTACCGTTAAGATGGCAAAACTGTGTTGATCGTTTAGGCTCATACTTTGATTAATTGTACTGCTTTTTGTTTGAGATGTAATAAACTAAACTTTCGATTCAAAATCAAACATTTCCAGTTAATGACCTAATACTATAACCACTTTTCCTGGTAGTAGTATTCTCATTATTTGAATCGTAAATTCATTTTTTTTTAAATATTCAAAATATCATATATAGGGAAAAGTATATTTAAAGACATGAGAACGTAGAACAATGTGAGACGTTCAAGGAACTGCAAGTAGTCTACAAAGTTATTTAGAGTGTGAGGTAAAGATATGAAAATGAATAGGAAAAAATTGTGAAGAATCTTTTACAGTATACTAAGGAATATGGTATGTAATGAGGAAGACTTAAGAATATCAAGCAGGTAAGAACCAAAATCAGATTTATGTTCTCCAAATATCATCCTGGCATCAGTGTGAATTAGGCTATAAAGTAGACGACTAGTTGAAAGTTGTTAAAACAGTGCGGGCAGGAGAGAATGGGTGGCAAAACTGAGATTATTACATCATAAGATCAAAAGAGATGGTTACAACAGCTGTTTGTGGAATAAAAGGGATAAGAATATATCATTGATTATCTGTAGGAAGTAAAGAAAGAGTTGTAGCAGACTATGATTTCCAGAAAGCTGGTCTACAACACCACCTGGCACATGGGAAGTACACTAGGGATTTCTTGAATAAGAAATGGCTTTACAGCATTCATTCGACTTAAGTTCCCTAAATTCCACAAAGTGGATCAATTCACTCACTACATTTGCTTATCTTACTTCCAAAAATTAAGGCAATATTTGGTTTTGATCTGCATTCAAGTACTAAGATAGAATTTTATGCATGGAAAGGATTATTTGAACTATTTATGTATTTATTTAAAGGAAAGCTAGATTTCAGAACTTGATAGAGTTCTTTTTGGTATGGCTTATTCAGTAGCTATTCTGACTATATAAACAAAATATATTTTTCTATGTAAGGCCCAGCAGTCAATTATGAATGTATTACAAAACTAACAGAAGATTAGAGGTGATAACTATGTAACTGTCTGATAAGAAAGTAATTTACAGGAAGCAGCTATAGGTGACAATGTTTGATTTTCTGCAAGCAGAAAACTGCATATATTTAGAAACAAGTTACTTCTGCTCAGATGACCTTAAAATTAAAATGTATACCTGTAAGCCCTTCCCTAAAAGTGAAGTATCAATTATGCAGACCAAAGATTTACTACCTTTGACATGCAAATAAAATAATGTGATATCTAGCTGAAAATATCTTAGAGAATTTGGTGATCCTTTAAAGCCTACTGTTAACCTGACAGACTTGACAAAAAGAATTCTAATTTCTCTGTAGCTACTTTATACCTTTATGAGTCAGGAATCTCTCCTCTTGCTGCCATTAGAATAAACAGTAGAAATGAATGTCAAAACGACATGTATACTGTCATGGATACTACAACTTCATTTTCTTATTCAAGCTAAAAGGTAACCTGTTCTTCAGGCAGAACTAAAAATTGCTTATAATTTAAATTTAGTTCAAGTTTTTTTCAAGAAGAGGCCACTGACTTTCCTACAAATCAATCAGACCTGTGTTTCATTTCCCTCACAAATTAGCCTAAACTTCAGTGTCAATCATTTCAAAATATGCCCAATTTTCTTATCTCCTTGTCCATCTATACCACCAGTGACCAACCTTTTATAAAGCTAACCATCATTTGCTCTGATCCTACGGCCAGGATGCCAAGTACCATCATGGTAAAGAATATAAGCACATTAATTCTGCAATATTACAAATTTATGAATCCCCTATTTACTTGGGATGCTACGCCTAATCAGTAATCTTTTTTTCTAATTGGTTCCTATTTAATACTTTTTTCTATTTCCAGGCTTTATTACTCACCTCTAGAACCCAATTCCATTCCTTAACAACACTCTCACCAGATAAAATATTTCATATTGATAAGTAGAATCTCTTGATTATGGACATAATTAACTATCTTTCTAAACAAGCCAAATAAACGGCTATTTTTATGCGTACCACCTTCATCTACTCATCTGTCCTTAAAAATCATTGCATATCAATAATCTCCTCTCATATCTTCACAGTGGCTCTCTTAGTTCCTTCTCCTTAACCAATATAGCTTCCTTTAAATTACCAGACTCTGGCTCTCCTGTCCATTACTACCAAACACACTGAATGCTCACTATTGCTTCTGTACAACCTCCTATGCGTTTTTAAAAAATAGTTTGAATTTCAACTACACGATTTTCAAGAATAGCACAAATGCCTTCCATATCCCCATCACCCAGATTCATCAATTCTTAAAAATTCACTTCATTTGCTTCATCAGCACCTTTCTTCCCTCCCTCTCTCTCAACAAACACATTCACACACACACTTACCACTGTTACCATTATCTTTTTTTTAAGAGCAGGCTGCTGACTCGATACCCCATTACCTCTAAATAAATCAGTGTGTATTTCCCTAAAACAAGGATACTTGCCTATGTAAGTTGAGAAATCAATATTAATGACACTACCATTCAATCTCTAGGCCCCATTTAAATTTCGTCAATAATGTTTTTTCTTTTTTGGCTCAGGACCTCATACAGCTAAAAACATTACATTTGATTGTCATGTCTTGTCAGGTTCCTTTAACCTGGAATATTTTCTCAGGCTTTCTCTTTCATATTTTCAGCTGTCTGTAAAAAAAATATAGACCTTAGGATGACCCAGAACCTGGGTCTGTTGAATGTTTCTTCGTGACCAGGTTATTGTCTTTGCAGGAATCCCACAGACCAGTGCTGTGTTTTTCTCAGGGCACCATTTTAGAGAACACACAGTATCAACCCATTCCACCACTAGTGAAATTAACCTGGTCACGTTAGTGTTTCCAAGGTTTCTCCCCAGGAAAGCTGCAATTTTTCCTTTTTGAATTGATTAGTGTCTTGTGGAGATATATGCAAGTTTACACCAAGATCTTCAAACCAAGATCCTCTACCAGCTTCTATTTGCTAACAAAGAAATCGGCTACAAGAACATTTTGGAGACAATTCCAGGTAAAGGAAATAAACTAGTACAAAGACTCTAAGCCATAAATAGGCTCTGCAAGTTTGAAGTATAGGGAAAGATCAGCATAACTGAAGCACAATACAAAAGAGTTATTTACCTTACAGACTTTGTATGCACCAAATATGTATGCAAACTCTCCCAAGAAATTCTAAGTTTCCTGTAAAAAAGGACCTTATTTATTTTTATATCTCTAATTGACTACTTGATTCGTTCATCATCTGTTGTATGCCGACTGTATGCACCAAATACTCTGCAAGGCACTACAGATCTAAAAACTATAAGAAAAAGTCTGTGCTATTAATAAGCTCACAATTTAATAGGAAAACAGACATCTAAACAAATCCATCCCAACATAGTAGGGAAATACAATATAATAGAAGCAAAAAGTAAAGTGCTAGTACTCCACATTCAGAAGAAAATCACTTTTTTTAACAGTCAAGCTTTTTGAAAATTTCAGTCTACATTAAATGTATTCAATTTTTTAATATCCATTCCCTCCTCAGTGCACTGGGATCTCATTCCTATCCCTAACATTAACATAAAACATTTTTTGTCAAGGTTATTATCTTAATCTGTTGAGACTATAACAAAACACCTTAGATGTGGTAATTTATAAACAATAGAAGTTTATTGCTCACAGTTCTGGAAGCTGGGAAGTCCAAGATCAAGGTGCCATCAGATTTCATGTCTTGTAAAAGAACTCTTTCTGCTTCACAAATAGCGCCTTCTAGCTGTGTCCTCACAGGGCATAAGGGGCAAACAAGCTCTCTTGGGCCTCTTTTATAAGTATACTAATCCCATTAATGAGGGCTCTGCCCTCATGACCTAATCATCTCCCAAAGACCTCACCTCTTAGTATGACCACACTGGGCATTAGGTTTCAGCATAAGAATTTTGGGAGGGACAGAAACATTCAGACCATTCGAGACCAGCCTGAGCAAGAGTGAGACCCCCATCTCTACTAAAAATAGAAAAATTAGCTGGGCGCTGCGGTGTGTACCTGTAGTCCCAGCTACTCGGAAGGCTGAGGCAGGAGGATCACTTGAGCCCAGGAGTTTGAGGTTGCAGTGAGCTACAAATGACACCATTGTACTCTACCCAGGCGACAGAGCAAGACTTTGTCTCAAGAAAAAAAAAAAATACATTCAGACCATGGCAGTCATCAATGACCTTGCCAAATCCAAAAGATGTCTTTTAGTCCTAATTTTACTTTAGGTGTCCATGTTTCAGTCCTAATTTTACTGTTGGTTTCCATTTTTTATGAAATGCTCTTCTCCTGGCTTTTAAGATACCACATCCGGTTTGGTTTTTCTCTGTTCCCTCAGGCTGCTTCTCACTGTCAATTATTGACTCTTCTTTTGTCTGCTTTAAAAGCTGAAGTTTCAGCCTTCTTACAGTACACACATATGCAGTAATATATTCCATTTCTATACTGAATGATTCCTAAGCTAAATCATCTTCTTGCCTAGATCTCTCTCCTGAGTTCCCACAGCCTACTGGGCATTGCTGTTTGAGCTTTTCACACAGGTATTTCATGTCCCACCTTCTCTGCTTAAATTCCTACCATAGTAAATGACAGGACTTTCTAAATCACACAAGTTAAAAACATGTCATCCTATAGTCTTTCATCTTACTCCCTCCCTACATACAAATCAGTCTCTCAAGTCTTAGAAATCCTATTTTTAATCTGTTAATTCCATCCCTACTTCTGTGACTCTGTTCAAGCCCTGATGATTTCCTTCACAGATCACTGCCTTTTCACCAATTTCTCTGCATATATACTTGGTTTTAATCCATCCTCTACAATAATGCCAAAGGGACCATTAAAAAGAGGAAAAGCTACTCATTCTTCTATCTAAAGCCATCATTCATTAACTCTCCATACTTAGCAGGTTACAAAAGGATCTTGAATATTTTGTCCCCCACCAACATCTCTAGCACTTGCTTAATGATGAGTCATATTTATTCTATACCATATCCAATAATATACAATTGCATGTTACATTCTCCCAAAGTTTGTAAATGCCTTTCCCTAAGTCAGCAATATCCAAATCAACTCAGCTGAGGTATTACTTCTCACTAATTTCCCTTACCATTTCCTACCACAAGGTTGGATTAGGTATCTCTCCTCTGATACCTCTCAGCGTCTTGTACACCCTCTGTCAAGGTTCTTATCACATTGCATCAATATTGCCTGTTTATCATCTCTAAATGCTCCAAGAACAGATATAACTTCTTTCAATTCTATCTTCCAAGTTCTCAGGACAGTGGCTGGCTCATAAAAGACTCTGAAGTTTATTAAAGGAATGCATAAACTCATACTCTTTATTATACCCTACTATACTGATGGAAACATTTTATGCTCCTTCATTTTAATTTGAACTGAAGAGAGATATTTCACACTTCTGATAAGGAGAGGAAAACCCTGCTTTTTACATAGTACTCAAAGTACTTTTGTATTACGAGTGCCTTAGTTCTGAGAATTTATCGGCTCTACTTTTCTTTGGTAAGTATTATTTGAGGCAATGATTCTGAAACTAAGTAAAAACATTAAAAGGCTAAGAGAGAATTAGAGAGCAAAACCTGACTTGGCAATTATATTACCTCCTTCCTTGGGTTTTTCTAATTATTCTACTGGGAAAGCATTCATTATTAAAATATTATAGCACAAAATATGACATGTTTTTCTAATACAGAACTTCACTTATAAATTACAATAATTTCATTTTAAATTCTTATATAGCATTTATAAGTAAGATTTTAGTTGGGTAAAAAATAAAATAAATAAAACTTAAATCTGTAAGTAGCAGCAGGTAATATGCATTATTTTATATAATCCCACAAAAATCCTTTGGGGTTGGTACTATTATCTACTCTCCTCCCCCTTTTTTTAAGATATGAGAACACTATAGAGATTAAAGGGGTGAGGCGATTTGCCCAACTTGCACTATCAGAAGTAGTAAAACTGTGTCTAAGAGCCCTCTGATGCCAAAACTGATGCTCTTAACCACAGTACGACATACTAACTCTGGCTGTGCCTATTCAAAAAGGACTCAAAAGAATTAATCCCTTGGGAAAAGCTTTCAAATATATATACACAAGTACCTTAGAAATAAATCCGTGAGGTCTTAAAACAAATACATAAAAAGGAAATATTGGTTGGTGCATTACTGAATTGGTATTCCTATAAATAATAATAATGTGTTCTCTCACTGGAATCTTTCACTGGTCAATCATGATCTATCTTAAAGCCTTATCCTATCAGTTTTCAAGACTGATTTTCAAAGCACTAGCCAGTGTCCGGTGTGTTCTAGTGGAATGAGAAAAACACTCAGTATCCATCCCACTTTATGAGTAATAGGAACAATGAACATATATCTACCTATCACCACTCGAGGTGATAATCAAAAAATACAAGGAAAATTTAAAAATCTGTGCTCTCATATCTTTGCATCTATCATAAGTTATTAGGTTATTAAGTATGGAATGTCTGATTTCCTTAAGTACTAAGTTTGACAGTTGATATCTCTGACATTTCATTTTGACACTTCTTGGGTTTTTTTCAATTTTGAAGGTACATCCTCATTCCTTCAAATGCACGTTTTTGGCTTGTGATTATCTTTCAGATTTGTTTTTTTAGAGCAATTTTTGTGAATTTTTTAATATGAGTTCTGTCATGGAACCAATGCAGTGCACACAGCTCGAGATATCAACAAAGTGTTGGGGAAGGATGTGGCTAATGAACGCATAGTACGTCAATGGTGCCAGAAGTTCCATTCAGGTGATTTTTTTTTTTTTTTTTTGATACAGAGTCTCACTCTGTTGCCCGGGCTAGAATGAGTGCTGTGGTGTCAGCCTTGCTCACAGCAACCTCAAACTCCTGGGCTTAAGCAATCCTACTGCCTCAGTCTCCCGAGTAGCTGGGACTACAGGCATGCACCACCATGCCCAGCTAATTTTCTCTCTATATATATTTTAGTTGGCCAGATAATTTCTTTCTATTTTTAGTAGAGACGGGGTCTCGCTCTTGCTCTGGCTGGTCTCGAACTTCTGACCTCGAGAGATCCACCCGCCTTGGCCTCCCAGAGTGCTAGGATTACAGGCGTGAGCCACCGCGCCCGGCCCATTCGGGTGATTTTAATCTTGAAAAGGAGCCATGTGGGTGACCTGAGACCAAGGTGAATAATGATGAGTTGAAAGCTGTAGTGGAAGCAAATCCATCTCAACCTACATGTGAATTAGCAGCAAGGTTTGACATTACCATTCCAACCATATTGGACCATTTGAAACAAATGGGCAAAGTACAGAAGCTGGATAGATAGGTACATGAATGAAAAAAGCATCAGAAGAGAAATATTCTCAAAGCTTGCCTTTCTTTGCTGTCACGACATAAAGCCAAATCATTTCTACGCCATATTGTTACACGTGATTAAAAATATATTCCTTTTGTACAAATGCCTGTACAATAGCAGGCATTTGGCACAATGGTTGCATAAAGATGAAGTGCTGAGGGCCAGGGGTGCTGGCTCACACCTGTATTCCTAGCACTCTGGGAAGCAGAGGCAGAAAGATTGCTTGAGCTCAGGAGTTCGAGACCAGCCTGAGCAAGAGCGAGACCCTATCTGTACTAAACACAGAAAAATTAAGCCTGGTGCTGTGGCACGCACCCTGTAGTCCCAGCTACTCGGGAGACAGAGGCAAGAGGACTGCTTGAGCCCAGGAGTTTGAGGTTGCAGTGAGCTACAATGACACCGCTGTACTCCACCCAGGGCAACAGAGTGAGACTCTGTCTCCAAAAAAAAAGAAAAAATGAAGTGCCAAAACACAGTCCAAAACCGAATATTCACCCAAAAAAGCTAATGGACCACAGTGTCTTTTGGTGGTCCAACACTGGTATTATCCACTATAGCTTCATGAAATCTGGTCAATGGAATACAGCAGAAGTCTACTGCAACCAACTGGATGAAATGATAAGGATGCTTATGATTAAGCAGCCAAGACTGGTCAACAGAGACAATCCAATCCTCTTACAATACAACACTCAATCATGTGTTGCACAAACAACCCTGCTCAAACTACAACAGCTGGACTTGGAAACTCTGTCATGCACTATATTCACCAGAACTTGCTCCAACTGACTACCACTTCCTCCAGGCTTTGGACCACTTCTTACAAGGAAAAATATTCAATTCTCAACACACTGAGGAAAACACCTTTCACAGTTTCATGGCCACTCACTCTCCAGGCTTCTTTGTTCCTGGCATAAGCAAGCTACCATTAACATGGCAAAACTGTGTTGATAGTTTAGGCACATACTTTGATTAACTGTGCTGCTTCTTGTTTGAGATATCATAAACTAAACTTTTGATTTGGAATCGGACATTTCATACTCAATGACCTAACAACATTTTAAAGTCTGTAGCTGCAAATCACCAGTAAAAAATTACAAATGAGACTATGAGTTTGGCACAAGTAGCACATTCTATCACATACCTAAAACAAACAACTTCTAGACTCCTGGTAAGACCATATAAAATAATACGGTGCTACTTTTCTTCTATTTATGTGCTTTCAACTACAGGAAATAACCAGAAAATAACTCCCTCTTCATATATCATTCCTGTTCCCCAAATCAAATGCCTTACAAGTAGGAATTAAGTGTCTAGAAAAGGATAGCAAATTTTTCTGCACAGGGAAAGATCATAAATACTTTAGGCTTTGTAGGCCATATGGTCTGTGTCATAATGACTCAACTCTGCTGGTACAGTGCAAAAGCAACCACAGACAATATGTAAACAACGGAGCATGCTTGTGTTTCAATAAAATTTTATTTAAAAGAACAAGTGGTGGGCTGGATTTGACCCAGACAGTAAGCAGTACACTAATCCCTGGATCAAAGCGCTCTTCCAACTCTGTACCTTCCATTCTACTGAACTTGTAAGATAGCAATCAACACATTATTTTATAGCATTTTCCTTCAAACATTTCCAAGACATTATGTATCTAATTCATATCAAAATGCACACAATGCTTCATGAAGTATGACAAACGAATATTACAATCCCTATCATTTTTAAAGAAAGAATTTCCACGAAATACTTTACTAACATCAAAACTTAAGAAGTTAGTTTTTATAATCTTAACACAATGGCATAATTTTATACTTACGAAAAGAAGCATAAACTCAATGTAATGCTTCCTTTTCATTATTTCAATTTATTACTGTTTTTAAAAGAACTCCTTCAAACATTAAAAATGCTAAATTTACTTTAGGTTTTGAGAGCTTAATTTGAATATTACTATATTAAACTTGAATGGCTAAAATAGTTTTCAATTATTATTTTGAGACCAAATTACTACTGTGGGTATATCAAACGCTTTAACAAATATAGAGATAGCTCTTCTCCATTCTGAAAATACCTGTCAGAAAGTGTAGGAAATTTCACTTTTGTTTCATAGAGTACAATAGTGATAAAAGAGAAGGCAAAAGGGGAAAATACTGAATTAAAAAGTGATCTGCAAATGCCTAAGGTGGATTAGAGCCAAGGGAAAAGAAAAGTATGAAAGCAATTTCCCACATCTTATTTTAGCTATTTTACAGATGATCAGGTGTATGGGTAGAGTAAAAGTAGGTATAAATAGATATCAATTTACAAGCAAATTTACTAAAAAGAGGAATCTACAATTGTAACTATAAAATTTCAGCTGCTCTCTTCAAAGACAGAGGTGAAAATTTCCATTTTAACTTCCATTTCCTATCTTCTTATTTCAAAGGATATTAATGACCTTGTAAATGAATGCATACCTTCAGCCCACAAGGTAGTGTTTAATAATAAATGTAACCATAATACTGTAATAAGTATTTCCTTAAAAGGATGTAGTAAAGTACCTGAAAATAAACTGAAATGTTTCCAAAAGTAAATTACTTTTTAGTGAAATAATTTAAGTGAGGAAATTAAGTGAGTAAATTACTCACTTAAAATAAAGCTCAAAGGCTCTGCTTTTCTCTACTCAACAGGTTAAAAGAGACCACAAATAAATAAACCCAAGAGGTTCTTTAAACACAACATCAGATATTCCAAAGAATGACGTGTTAAGGATAAAAGGTAATAAGCAAAGCATATTAGATATGCTCAGAATTTTTGTCTTTTTTCTATCACTATTTTAAGGGAAATTTTACACAGACTAAGAATGGTTCTCTGTAGATAATATAAAAGGCACATTTAATAATCTCATGCAATTAGTGTAACAAATTTGGGAAATGTCCTTAGTTTAGAATTAAAATAACTGTAAGACATTTTGTAAAATGTCAAACAGCATGTCTGATATATGTTGAGAACTACACTTATTCATGATGTAGGACCCCTTATAACTGTGACTATGTTAGAACATGTCTTTCAGGAACTTTTCAAATTTGGATGAAATCCAAATTTAAGTAAAATCTTCTGTTATAGTAAATTACCTGAATTTCCCATTTCTCATTAAAAGAAAAAAACCGAAGTTTTATTTCAAGTTCACCTAATAAGCATTTCTTCAATTCCATAAATGAATAAAGATAATACTTTAAAAATTACTTACAGTAAATATCCGTCTGCCAGTTCGATCAAAAGTTACACAGTACACTGATGACAAATGTCCAAGAATTCGTTTATGCATTTTCATGTGCTGATACACTGCAGTTGGAACAAGTCGCTCAAGTCTGTATTTCCCATTCAGCTTCCTTGAAAACAGAGTATCCGCTACCAAAAAAAGGGAGGGGGAAATAAACGTAATCTGGAAATTAATTTTCTTAAATTATCACCTCTTAAGAATTCACATACTACAATTTGTCATTTGTGGTAAAAATAAAAATGATTTCTAATGTATCTGGCTCCTAATTAAAAGTCTTCCAAGTCGTCAGTAAAAACATTATTTCACCTGAAATAAGGTAAATCAGGCACTATCATTCTTACTTTATAAGGAAGCAAATGCAATTAAATGGCCTGTCCAAAGTCACAAAGTAGGGCATGAAGCTAAGATTAAAACCTAGATTTCTTTACTTTCTCGCTAGTGCTCTTCTGAAACCAAAAACATTTTATATGTTATTTTCTTTAAAGCCCTGATGAGATAGTTTTTCTTACAAAAGCAATTAAAACTAAAATCCAGTGAACTTTTCATCAACCACTAAAACTTGAACACTTTAAAATGACATGCAAAACGATGCTTAAAAAAATCTTTCCAACAAGACAAAGGAATAAGTCATCTGCATTATGAAAAAAAATAATTAAACTGGGGAGCTTGCCGAACACCTATGATTCCTTTTCTAAACCTCATTAGCTCTCTCTTTATAACTCATTCATTCTAACATCATTCAAGATCCGACTTCAGTTTATCTTCTGCCCCAAAGCCTGATACACTGACTCCAGCCCAAAATGTCCTCTTCCATCTAAATTACAACTGTACTGATATTTTCTATACTGATAACTTACAGAGAAGGTGCTCAATAAATATATGTTGACTAATCTGCAGGCACGTTATTAACCTATAGGTTAAGACTTTTTTTCTAACTGTGACTGCCACCTACATTGGACAATTGGCACTCAAGTTTCTCACTTGAATTTAATCCCAAAGAAAATATATATACAAAATACTATTCAGCCCAGGTTTAGAGCCTAGCAATTATGCCCTAAAGTTGATAAAACATAAATATCTTGAGTATATTGTATACATTCTCAGTATTTCTTATTTTATTCACATTCAATAAATGTTTGGCTCACAATACATTTGCAAACAACAACAACAACAAAAACTTTGGTCCTGGTGAAGAGGTATGTAGATACTCTGCAGGTTCTTAAGCAATAACATGTCAAAGAATAATTACATTTACTTAGATGTTCTTTTACTAGAGCAATTATTTAATATTTTGATAAAGTATTACCCTTGCTGTTAGCATGTAAGTTCTATGCACAATCTATCCAGACACCTAGGAATGTCTAAGACAAGTTTTGACAGTTGTGAATTAGCATATTTAGACTTAAACTGGTTATATAAAAATTTAACAGAGACTCAGTAAGTTTCCATCATAGCTTAGTCTCTGACACATTTTCCTTATGTACAGAAATGGCCTGGTAAAAGACATTCTCCAATGCTTTGGCTCCAAACTGATTTAGTACAAGAATCACACAAAACCACAAATATCAACTATCCTGCCAAATGAGAATTTAAAACATCTTACCCAAATACCAAGGATTACTGACATCTCAGAATCACCTGTCTGTTCTTTAAGAAAACATGCTATGATATACCACATAAACACTGACAGTGTTACCAAGATATACTTTAATTCCCTCTATCTAAAATTTACAAAATTTTCAAAATGTCAAATATGAAAATATTTAGCACTGTTCAGATGTGAAAATGATTGTTGGAGATAATTGAAACATCAAAACTATTATTTCTCAATGATAATCAAGCACTATATATGTTCAGAATTTTTTTAGATGAATTTGTTATAAAGACTATTTAAAAATCAGAGAAGATGGAAGTATTGCCAAGCAAAAAATACTTCCCTTATACAAGAGAAAATATTACTGTTCTCTTAAATATAAGTCTTACTGAATCTCTGACCCAAATTGGGATTAAATCTTTATTTTCATTTTGGAAGCCAACTGAAAAAAAGAATATCCTTTTCAAAATGTTACTTTACAGTAAACTTTTCAAGTAAAACTTTCCAGAAACACATTAAGTGAAATACATTTCTCGTTAAAACTATATTCTACACTACCCTTTGTAATGCTTAGCTACCAGTTAACTATTTGACTGTATCCTAAAACAGAAAGTTTAGGATACCTAGCAGAAGTTTAGGATACCTAGCAGAAGTTTAGGATACCTAGCAGAGTCCTTGCTCTCAACCAATTTACAAACTGTACAACAGCACTAAAAGATATGACATACAGAAAGAACAGCATGTAGATTACCAGGTAATAAATTGATGGTTCAAACTTTATAATTGCAGGAGTTAAAGAAGAAAATATAAGTATAGTTCAGTAGTTGAAGTACAACTGAAGAAGCTGAATTTGAGGAAGAACCTGACCAGATCAAATAGGTAGATAATTTTTACAAACGTAGAGTGGAGGATCTAGGACTCACATTCAATAATCTCACATTTTCTTTTATTATACCATTTACATAATGTCTATCTCCCTTACCAGATCTTAAATACCTCAAGTACAGAAATTCTCTTATATTTCTCACAACTCAATGTAGAGGCCTTTTAAATAAAAAAGTATATAAATGAAGATACACAAGATGGTTCATTTAATTTATAGTTTCATGGCAAAAAGGTAAATGGCAATTATTCACTTTCTAAAGAAATTAATAACAGACTAATTGGATTTTTGAGTAAAAAGGAAATGTCTCTTGGATTACAGAAACTACCTAAATTTTATTAAATTAGAAAGTCAATTTTTAAAATGAGCATGGTTTAACAGATATAAGAGGATACAAAGGAATACATTCTTTATATGACATTATTCTAGTTTTAACCTTAAATCAAGTAACATATATGATTTTGGTTTAAAAGTACATTTATTTTAGCCTACCAAAGCAACTCTATCTTTTTCATTTGGCAAATACTTTCTTCTCCTCCAGGGCCAGTTCAAATGTCATCTCTTCCAGGAAGATTGTGGTGAATTTCAAAAGCTTCCTAACTGGTTGCCCTCTAACATGACTTTTCTGCTCAAAACTGCAAAGCTCTTCATTTCATTGAGAATTAACACCAACTTCCTTACAGATCGGCCTATGAAGGCCCTACATAAACTTGTTTCCCATAACCTCTCTGACTTCACCTGCTATTTCTCCCCATGACCTGTGCCAGCTACTCTCATCTACCCCATTCTTCTAACACACCAGGCATGCTTTTCACTTACGGTCTTTGCACTGGCTGTTCCCTCAGTGTAGAATGCTCTCCCCATATATGGATAATTCCTTGACCTCCTTTCAAGTCTTTTTTCAGATGTGTGCTACCTACTCAATGAGGCCTAACCTAATCAGCCCACTGAAAATTGCAGCCCACCTCCTATCATCATCTCTAACTCCTGATCCCCCTTTATGTAACTCTGTACTTGTTCTTTATCCATCACTTATCACTGGATACTACACATTTATTTGTTTATTATGTTCATTGCTCATTTCCTGCCTCCTCCCACTAAAATCTAATAAACTTTATACTGGCAGGGTTTTTTGTCTGTTTTGTTCTTTGATTAGCCTAAGGGCTGACAATTGTGGCTGGCACTTAGATGATCAATATATATTTGGTGAATTAAATAAATTACATATTTATAAAACAATTAAGTTTGGAATAAAACAAAAATGGAGGATTTTTTTAATCTGACAAATTAAAAAATCCAAAATACCTCTAAATTGTGCTTCATTGCAACTGCCCTGCTAAAGGGATTTAATGGGGGAGGGGTGCGGAAGGGATGCAGAAGTAAACATACTTACTCAATTTTCTGAAAATAGAACAGTAAATGAAAGAAAAATCTCAGAAATCACCATTATCCATTAGAAATGAGTTATTTTAAAGTCTAAAGTAGAAAAGGAGCAAAATACTGAAAAGTATCATTTGTAGTGTATCATTCAGAACAGTCTTTGAAACAAAGTCTATGTGCACAAGTCTACAGAATTACTACAGAATTACTAAACAAAAGGCCCACAATTTCTTAAATGAACTATGTACATATCTAATCCTTGTAATCTATTACTTCTCTAGGTATCAGGATGATACATCAAATTCCCCCACAGGTCACTTATTCTTAATTCACATCTAGTTATTTTTCAAGAATTCATTTATTTCTCAAATCATAATACTAATGCATATTCAATTAAGAAAATAAGAACATAAATGAAAGAAAAATCTACAATTCTATCACCTAACACAATCACTTTTAAGATGTTGCAAAAGTTTACACTTCATAAACAGCATTTTAACAGGTATGTTGTATTCCTTAATGAAATAAGAGAGAAACTTTAAGTTTGACAGACTTGTGTTCAAGCTTGACACTATGGAGGCTTTAAGCAAGTTATTCTTTCTAAACTTCAATTTCTCCAGTTATATTACTGCAGAAACATGTCCACTTTCCACAATACGCTTGGCGTTCACATTATGCTGTTCTTTGATATCCACAATTTCACAAATTTTAAGTAGTCAAGTCTATCAATATTTTTCCTTTCTTTTGTGATTCCATTTACTGCGCTTTATTATAAAGTCCTCCTACGCAGCCAATAGTACAATAAATATCCACTTATATCTTCTTTTACTTTTTTTGCAGTTTAGATTTCTCATTTAACTCTTTAATCCATCTACAATTTTAATACACCTTATGAGGTGAGTCTCTAAAGATATTTTTCTCTCCCAAATGACCAAACATTTATTCTAGCCTTTCCATTTACTAATTCTTTTCTATTAAGTTGTGATTACATTATCTTATATATCCTCTGTGCTAGGCCACTGACATGCCTGATAGTCTATTTCTATGCCAACATCAAAATTTTAATGTTGTAATTAATGTTTTAATATTTATCCAGTTATTCCTCTTCATCATGAGTCCATTTAAAAATATCTTATTCTTATTTGTTAAAGAACTTTGAAAATAAATGAAAATTTAAAAAAATTTGTTGGAAATGTAAATTTAATTTCATTTACTAAAAAACAGCTGACACTTTTCTATCCAGAACCTAGTGCTTTCTTCCTACTGGGCCCAAGTTTTAAACACAGATGATTTTTTAAAAAGATAAACATAACAATTAAAGTCACCTAAGTTTCTCTCACTATACCATTTGAACCAAATTTCTGAAGAAAACATGGGTAGCTGCTATAAAAAAGGATCTGCAATAACCTTAGTAACTATATTTTTGAGGACATTAGAAAAATACATTATGCAAATCTCTACAAGTACTAAAGCAGAAATAACATTAAAACACTTTCTTCTTTCTGCAAAGTACTTTGTAAAATGGACAAGCACACATGGTAAAACTGCAATAAATTATCCAAGATCAAAATTAACCATGACTAAAAAAGATGATTTGGAAAATATTAAAATTACTATGAATTAACAAAAATGCAGTTTAGTTTTTTGTTATTCTGGTTTCGTAACTGTTAAGAGCAATATAATATGCTATATGATACCTCCTCCAGTGTAGGAAAGCTGTTCCTCCTTCAGAATCAGAACTGGAGGACCCCAAAACTAGTTCCTACAACTTCTGCCAACTCATGAAAGTAGAGCCCTGCTGGCAGCCTAACAAAATGCAAGAAGCACGCGGCTGCAGATTCCAAAACCTAGAGAATCAATTTTTGTGACACTAGGAGAATTAAGTAAGGAGGCAAAAAGAAAACAGAGTATGTAATTCAGAAGTTATCTCAGTACAATTTGGACCCTTTTCTGATACAGAAAAAGGGGTACTCAGATAAGAAACAACATCAGAGTATGTTACCAGAGGTCGTTTTAACTAATTTTTATTAAAATCATTTTTTTTTTTTACCCTGTTTTGGCTCATTTTATTCTGTGATTCTGGTTAAAGAAAACATTTGAAAGGAAAGCTCCCAGGTTTTCTGTAAATAAAATGCAAAAGAACTTATAATTTATAATTAGTAACTACAGAAACAGTTCCTAAATTAAAATACAAAAGAGTAAATTCTGGATAATCAGTACCCTAGGTTTCATTTTAATCTCTACTATCTGTGTTATAAAAAGGCTTTAGCTTTCTAAATATATGATTAGTAACCATTGGTTATTAATCAGTACTCATATAAAACAAGAGTTTGGCAATCTATGATACACTAAAATTGAGTGAACTACAAAAATACTGATAAAAACTTAAGCAAGAATACACGAAAACAAATTCCAAACTGATTTATCTCTCATATAATGCCATCTCCAATTTTAGATGAGAATTAGAATTCCCAACAAAATGATACTATATTCATGATCAGACACTCAGAGAGCTATCTGTAAAAATGACCTTCCAAGTTCATTACAAGTCCAAATAGTTGTATGTATATGGTGTTGGTGATTTCAGAATTTAAGATAAATGTATTGTGTGAGACAAAGTATTTAATAAGGCATAAAATTACATGAAATGTTATTCACTTTAGAGAGGCACAAAAGTGTCCTAAAGAAAAGGAGATATAACTGTGGGGGTCACAAAAAATAGCTAAAAATAATTTTCTAACAGAGATGTTATGTTAAAGACAGGCATCAAACACCTTGAGAAAAAGGCTGTGAAGGAAGAAGAAAGCGACCATGGCTTGGAGCTAGAGAGAGAGAGGTTCTTACTAGGAGGACTTCAAGAATCTGATGATAGAAAAACGTCCTATTATCTCCTGCAATTAATAATGTGGGTAAATGTCAAAATAAAATACAATATACAATGTGGGGATAAAAAAGTCTATAGAACACTATTATGATGTGTAGCAGGTTTGGAAAATAATGGCTAATATTTACTGAGTGCTTTACTACATGCCAGACACTATTCAGAGCACTTTACTCTCATATAATCCTCACCCATCCTTTGAGGTGGGTGCTTCTATATCCCTTATGAACAAGGAAACTGAAGGATAAAATATAATTTTCCCAGAGGTGAAGCCCAGGTTTAAACTCATGCAATCTGTTGCCAAAGAGTCTACCTTTGACTACACTACATGCTGCCTGTGTGGACAAATATTAGAAAAAAAGATCGTAAAGGAAATATACCAAAGTATTAATAGCAGATATGCAGCAAGACTGATTTTTGAGATTTTCTCTGTTTTCCAAGCTTTCTCCATTGAGAAATATTCATTCTAATTATTTTTTTAATAAACTATAATTCAATCTACCTCAAGGAACTCAAAAAAAGCAGTAAGAAAAATAAATAGATTAACTTAAATTCAAAGACTGACAAAAACAGACCCAGGGATAAAGATGCAAAAAATTTAAATTTATTTAATCATTAAAAAAACTAAAAACTAAGTATATTAAAGTATATGAATTTATATTATACACAGAGGATGACAACCATTGCATATTTGACAATGGATTGAAAAATGATATGCTATAAAGAATTCACACTTGTTTTGATTCGAAAGCTGTAAGATAATACTACAAATAGGCCATCAATTTTGTTGATAAGTTTTGTTTATAAAATCTTTCCCACTGAGTTTTTAAAATAAAAGAGAAACATGTTGATGATAGTTTAGATTCAATTTTATTTAGGAAAGAACCGTAAAAGGAGGAGAATTTAATTCACTATAGAGCCACAATGGCAAGGCTTGCCATGCTAATTTTTCTGAGGTTACTAATACAGATATAAGCAAGAAAAGACAACCAAAAACTTATAATTTGAGGGACAGAGATAATCTGGGAAATAATTCAACAAAGGTTGCTTTATTTCTATAGCACTACCTGATCTTGATATTAACCTGCACCAGTAACCAGCAGGAACAAACCAACATAGGATCAAGGACAAACAATCACCATAAAAGTAACTATAATGAACAACTACTTCAGTTAAAGTAGGAGGGGTTTGCAGTATTTGAAGGATAATCCTGTGATCAGCTTTTTCCCACCAAAAAAAAAGGGGCAGGGTAAAGGGTAATGGGAATAGAAGAATAAAGGAAAATAATCACCTGGGCAACACAACACCCATGAGAGCTTCTCTCCTTATTTTACTACTGTAACTAAAATAATTAGTATGCACACTAGCTACTCTCCAGATCTCTACATAATCAATTTTGGTGTTTAGTTGTACTTCATGCTTGAAACACACTGTGTTTTTAAGATTTAGCGGATACCATAAAGCTGAATAATGTCTTAAAAGAACTCAAATACTAAACTGACATAAAATAAAGTGTAAAGATAATGATTCCAAGAGTTAAGTAAAAACATTTTATAAACCAAGTACACAACAAGCACTAAAACAAAAGGCAGATACTATAATCACTAAGAATAGTATTTATTCTTCCTCTTTTTTTCTCTCTTGGAAACTAGCCTAATGCTACTTCAAAATAGAAAACATTACAATGGTGTAACACTTTGTTTTAAATATTTTTAAATGTTTTTGTAGTTATCTTAATAAAAATTTGCTTTTAAATAAAATTTTTTTGAAATTATGTAGTTTTGTTTTATGTCAAACATTTTAATCACTCAATTTTGAGTCAACAAACATTTATAGAGCACCTGTATGAGCCAAGTATGGGCTAGAGCATGTAACAGGGAAAAAGAAAAGACATGGTACTTACCCTCATGGAGATTGCAGTCTAGCAGGGAAGAAAGACATGAAACAAGGACTTACAACAATGATTAAGTGTTATTAAATAGAAGGTATAGGGAAATCTTGAAATATATAGCAAAGGGTCTAAACATATGGGGGGCAGTAGTTATTAGGGAATGTGGGTAGACTTCTCTGAAAAACTGACATTTAAACTAAGACCTGAAAAATGAACAGCCAAAGAATGCTGATGGGAGGTGAGCATATTCCAGGTGGAGGTAACAGCATATGCAGTAGCTTGAAGCTAGAAAGAGCACAACATTCAAGCAACATAAAGAAGTCAAGTATGACTAGCACACAGAGCACAAAAGGACAAATATCAAAAGAGAAGAGACTGAGAAGGTAGGGGGCAGACTACGGAGTGCTTTCTAAGCTATGTTAGGCATTTTGGACTAAATTCCAGTAATAATAGGCTGAAGTTTTTAGGGAGAAAGCAGTGGAGTAATACACATAATAAAATTTGCTTTGCTATAATTTATTGCAGTTTTCTCTTGACCACAATGAGAATGGATTGGAAAGGATATAACTAAAAGCAAAAGCTGACTTTGCAAAAGAAATCAAAGTGTTCAAAAAACAAATTTCTTTTAAAAAAATTTAATCAGTTTGACACAAAGATTTTTAAGATTTCCATAAGAAATTGAATATCTGCTCTGAATTTTAAGTATTTATCTGGCAATACACAAATTTGAAAAAAACATACCATGCTTCCTTGTTTCTAGAGTTCAAACACCAAGGCATAATTCAAAAGCCTACTAAACCAAAATCAATAAATGGAGACAGCTGGTACAACGTAACACAAAGAATTTCAGAGAGAAGGCAAAAGGGTGCTATATAAATGTGATAAATGTTAAATGCATAATATCTGAAGCACAAAAACCCTCCCAGAGATATAACTAAATTAGTTACTACCTCTCTACATTTCAGTTTCCTCCTTAATAAAGTGGAGGTTTCTTACAGAATTGTCATAAAAAGCAAACGAGACAAAATGTTTTGTAAACTCAAAGGTATTTTATACTAACACCTACATGGACTATCCCTGAACAACCAAATTCTCGTGTATTGTAAAAGTAAATCTGATGGACATAGTTTTTCTTTTACTTTTTAAAAGACTTTGTGGGAGACCATTTTTCCCCTAAAGCTTCCTTAAGGAGCTGAACAAATCTTTGCTCTGTTTATAGAAATATCTACTCAGCCTGATCATAGATTTCCCAGTTTCAAAAGATGTCTAGGAAAATGTTCAAATCCATAACCTCAAAGACTCTCTGAAGAAATTCAAACTAAAAAGTCAGAGACCTTGAGAAAATAATATAATTTGCTTCCCTTAAGACAGATATGAAAATACAACTTCAAACCCAACAATCACTCTGGAAAAATACGTAATATAAACTAAAAGAGGAAGTGGCTAGTGATTCCTAATACTACTGGAATTGCTTGCCAGATACATCACACAAAGTGGGGTGGGGGAGAAGATATTCCTCATCGCATCTATAACCTAAAAACAAATTTTATCCTATTATTTACAAAAAAATTAAAACACAGCTACAAGAGCAACAATTTAAACTCACCTAAGGAAACTGTCATTCTTCAAAGTTTCGCCCCTTTTTTGTCAACCATAATTTGAAAAGAAATTTAAGCAAAAGAAAAAAAATAAAAATAAATATCTATTTTATATATTTGGTACTTTGGCATAATGAACATTAATTTTAATTCCCTAAGAAAAACCAAAAATGCTAATATATCTTGGGAGTCTCTCACAGGTAAACTGTTTTTAACAGGCAAAAGAAGGAAATAGGGAGGCTAGAGGAGAGGGTGAGCAGGAAGAAAAAAGTTAATAAAACAAAAACTGCCAAATAGAAATACAAAGAACATTCGGGGAACAGATTAAAAAACAAACACCAAGACAAAAAAAGAATATAGATAAGTAGAAACTGATTAAACAAAAATCACAAATTATAAAACCCTTATAAAACTAAAATTGTAACTAGAAAAGCAGAACAAAATGGCAGAAGAAAATGAGTTCTGAAAGAAAAAATGGTTATTAACAAAATAATAGGTTGAAATAAATATTTAAAATAAGTGATGAGTAGATATCTACCTAGGAATAAAGTACGGATAGAGTAGGAAAAAAGGAAGACTGAATAGAACATATTAAAGAAAGAATAAATGAACAAGGAAAAAACTCCATAGAATATAATCTTATAATTTACTGAATTATATGTAAAATAATGTTTATATAATAACTGTATATTAAATCTTACAGATTTATAATTGTATAAAACAAATCTAATAATTATGTCAGAAACATGAGGAAAAATAAATATAACTCTAAAAGTCTAAGAAAAAAAATTCCTGACTGAATAAATATTAAGAAATTACCAACTAGAGAATTCAAATACAATATTGAAAATAAGGCAAAACATAACACTTAAAGTGTGAAGGGAGAAGAGTCTTCTCTTCAAAGATTTGCATCTAGGGACTCCTTCTGCCTTTGTTCAAACTAATTTTCTCAGAGTATTACAAAATTATAAATGTAGACAAGACCTATGACTTCTTTTATTGTAAAGCCTTCTTAGTATTAACTAGATGTTTGGGTAGTAAAGCTATTTTCCAAGGCAAAGCTGTTTCCTTACACTCAATTTTAAGAATAGGTTCCTCAAAACTCCTTATCTCACCTACCAAGACTGCAGAACTTAACAGCAACCTTTCACAGAACCAACAAGTAAAACACAAAAGTATGGAAGTACCTAGGCAAAATACCAAAAAAGATGAGAAACGGAAGACACAGAGGTAAAAAGTTTACTTTGCTAATTTGGTAAATGTGAGAAACATGCAAACAGATCAGTAAAAATTTATTTAATTTAATATATAAAAATTTTTTTCCACAAGATAAACATGCATTCAATGAATCTCTAAATTTAACCTTAAAAAGTACTGTAGAAAATTTCTTCTTTCCTGATCGCCCCCTACCCATGTTCATTTATTATTGAAGGATTATATATCATAAGCAAATATGGAATAAACTATATCTGAATAAGGCATAATGTGGATACAGAGATAAGAGAAAGGACAATACCAGGGATTTGTTAATACTTTTGAAAGTAAATGCTGCTACGCCAGTACACATTCACATAGCAAATACAAGCCAGTAATAACAGATGGGTGGGATCTGTTGTGTTTTGCTTTTGAATATAGTATTAAAGGAGATTCTAGAGTGCTAGAAAACAGCTGACCACTTTGGGTCCCTTGCTGAGGCTGAATTCCAATTTGATTTTCTCAATTTATGGAGGTTCAATGTAGTTGTGATTTTTAAGCAGATAATAAGAGAGAGTAATAAAACACTAAGACACTTTGGGAGGCCGAGGCAGGCGGATTGTTTGAGCTCAGGAGTTCGAGACCAGCCTGGGCAAGAGCGAGACCCCGTCTCTACTAAAAATAGAAAGAAATTATATGGACAGCTAAAATATATATAGAAAAAATTAGCCGGGCATGGCGGCACATGCCTGTAGTCCCAGCTACTTGGGAGGCTGAGGCAGTAGGATCGCTTGAGCCCAGGAGTTTGAGGTTGCTGTGAGCTAGGCTGACACCACGGCACTCACTCTAGCCCGGGCAACAGAGTGAGACTCTGTCTCAAAAAAAAAAAAAAAAAAAACACTAAGACAAGCTCAAGTGGGTTCTTAAATTGTATAATTTTATAGGTATGGGTTTTGATATTCCAAGTGTAATGAACTAACAACCTAGTCTACTCATAAACCTTACTTCCTTAAAGAAAAGTTAGTTTTGGAGATTTTTTTTCTTCCCGTACCTCAAAGCTATCCTTAAGTCTTTCTTCTTCCTACCATTACACTTTTTTTTTTAACCCCCTACACACCCCTGAACTTTTCTTGTCCCAACCCAATGTATCAATTACCTACTGCCTTTTCATTTAACATTTACTAATGCTGAAGAGTTGGGCCTATAAAGAGCAATAAAACATAATCTCGGTCCTCCAGGACCTAACAGTAGAGGAAAAAAGGTAAATAACCACAACCATATGACAAAAGCAATAGCAGAGATAACAACTTAATTCTGTCCAGTGACATCTAAGTTTTGAAGGATGAACAGACAGATGGTTCATAGAATGTACAAAAAAGAGAGGGGCATTCCCGACAGAAATAAAACATGTTCAGAGATAAAGGGATGAAAAAGAGTATGGCTGATTCTAAGAAATGCCATGAAGTTGTACAAAGTTAGAGCACAAGGTACAGATGGTGCAAAAAGTGAGGAAAAGTCTTATATCCCACATTAAAACAGGGGAAATTATTAATAGTCATTAGGGGGAAAAAAGGAGGCATGACATGGTAACATTTGCATTTCAAAGTTTAAAGCAGTGGTAATTTTACCCTGGGGATATCTGGCAATATCTGGAGACTTTTTTTGATTATCATGGGGTTGGGGGATGCTGCTAGATATAGTGGGTAGAGGCCAGGGATGCACAGGAAGGACAGCTGCCTACATGCAAGAATTATCTGGCCCAAAAGGTCAACAGGGCCTAGGTTAAGAAACCTTTGTTGGAGCTAAATCCTAGGGTATAGGAGTAAGACTAGGGGCAGGGGATAAAATAGCATATAAGTTCTAGGAGACCAAAGGCCATGTTCTTGTTTACCTAGCAACTCCAGATCAAAGCTCAGTGACAGATAAAATGTAGGGACTCAATATTACTTGGCAAGTAAATGAATGAAGTAGAACTCTACGCAAGAAGTACCAAAGCCTGAAATGTGGCTGTGGCAATGGTAACGCAGAACATATTCAAAAGAGTAGAATAAACAGGTCTTATTTACTAAACAGACATAAGAAATGAACAATAAATTGAAAATAAAATGACTTCCAGGCTTCTGGCTTGGAACAAGTTCAGAGAGGTTCAAAAGTTCTATTTTAGATATTTTTAACTTTTAGATAAAAATGTGAGACATTAAAATAGAGAGGTCCAATAGTTTGCATATGGTCTGAAATAAGAAAATCCAATTTTTCCCAGCACCTTGACACTACATTATCTTCAGAGTTACAGCAAGAAGTTCAATAAGAAAATGAACAAACCCTAAGTGCAGTGTGGTATCCTGGACTGGATCCTGGAATAAGAAAACGTAGTTAGTGGGAAACCTTGGTGAGATACGAGTAAGGTCTGCTATTTAGTTAACAGTAATGTACCATTGTTGGTTTATTAGTTTTCAGAGATGTACCAGGTAATGTAAAATTATAACATTAGGAGAAACTATGTGAGAGGTATATAGGACTCTTTGTGCAACTTAGTAAATAATTCCTTACTCCAAAATTAAAAATTTTAAAAAAACCTACCATCCCAAATGGGTCAAAGTTTCAATACTGGGGATCTATATTGAACATATAAATCTGTATCTTAAGAAAAGCTAAAATATTGAGTCTTTTCTTATTCCCACTGATGCTTAGTTAATACCATATTAACCAATGAAAGAGCAAAGAAAACTTTTAAAGGTAGCCAGACAGAAAATGGCAAAGAGGAATCAAAAAAAGAAGAAGTAAGTCAGTACTACAAATTTTCATATTTTTTTAAAAAATTCTTCTGACCCATACTGTGATGACTTGAAATAATACACTGTACCACTATGCAGACAAACTATTCTGCCAAGAAGCCTGATGAATTACTTCTTCCTATCACCATCCTGTTCGTAACTTTATAGCAATGACAAGACAAACTATACCACGGTGAATTCTGACACTAACCTATGACTATAAAAGTAGAGTCCAGCTCCTCTTTAGTAATTTCAAAAACTATATGTAAATACAATCTTTAAAAGTAGGAAAAACTGGTGTTCTAGAACAGGTATTTCTTAATATAAAGAACTAAGACTGTCCTGAAAATGTGAATGGAAAAGGAAAAAAAAATTTATCTTAAACTCTAAAAATGAAATAGTCTTTCAGAAAGCTACAACAAGGACCTGCTTGGTAATTAATGCTGTTACCTGAATGAACCAGTCACATTTCTATGCATGACACAAAATACAAGGTATTTTTGTCATACACATATAGGGGGTTCAGTACTATCCGAGGTTTCAGGTATCCACCAGGGGTCTTGGAATGTATCCACTGCAGATTAAGGGGAACTACTATACTTATATTCCCTATATCCATGTCAGCAGTATTTAATTTTCTGATTATCAACAACACAGCCTAAAATATTTTATCTGATTTTACAAATATTTGGTATCCTTTTCCAAAAATGACTAACATCAATTTTCTTGAGTAGCCAAGTGTTATTATTGGAAAATTTAGCTTACAGAGAATAAAGCATAGCATGATGAAGTCAGTCTGGGCTAAATCCTGGATTCACTTAGAATGTGTGACTTTGGTCAAGTTACCAAATCTTTCCATGCCTCAGTTTCCTTCACTGTAAAGTAAGAATAATAATTCCTACTTACAGACCATTTAAGGTGTTAAAAGAAAATAATTAGTGCCTCATACATGGTAATTACTCACACAGCAAACCTTAAGTGAAAAATTATTTTTACCATCAACCATTCTTACACTTTCATTGCCTACCACAGGGCTACCTGATATTGATAAAATAAGTATAACATATTCCCCTTATCTTATGATGTCAATCTGTAGTTTTTCAAAGAGGAGAAACTTTTCCCTACAGGGGAAAGCTCATATAATATTTTACCTTCCCCTTCTTTCAGGAAAACTATTCTATCCTTTAGTATAACTTTCTAAGTACAATTATACCCCAGTGTCTCAAATTCCTTTGTTGTTTTAATGGTTGTTCATTATAGTAAGATTATATATTTAAATTATTATTTAACCAGGATAGTTGTATGTTAAGAAAAAAAAGGAAACATGATCATCCATGATTACCCATCACACAAATATCACACAGGATACCTCTGGGAAATAGGTCAGAGGGAAGAAATGATCCAGAATGCACCACAGAGACAGAAAAATACAAAAAAAATGTAAAAGAGAAGGTAACAGAGAAGATAAAGTGAGAAAGTCTAGCATTTGTTTAAGTCCCATTTGTTTAAGTTCCTATTTATTTAAGTCCCAGGGAGGAGAGAGAATGGAGCAGATAGGTTATTATAAAAGATAATGATTGAGAATTTTTCAGTGTCAATAAAGACATTACAGATTCAACAAGGCTAATAAATCTCAAACAGGATAAATAAAAAGCTGACACCAAGACATATCATAGTCAAACTGCAGAAAGCCAAAGAGAAAGAGAAGATCTTAAAAGCAACCAGAGAAAAAGAGATCGTCTTCAAAGAAGCAAGTTAGATAATAGATTTAAACCCAAATATATCAATAATTATATGTAAAGAACTAAATACTCTAGATAAAACATAAAGATTGTCATACTGTACTTTTAAAAGCCACTTCTATGCTATATTGAGACGAAAAATAAAAGGATACAAAAAAGTTGGAAGTATAATGATGGAAAAATATATATATAAATACCAAACAAAAGTTACACAAAATCAACTACCAGTATAAAAAGTATCCAGAAAAGGAAAAAATAAGTAAGATTTGGATAGATGGAAGAAAGAGGGAAAATAACATTCCTGGCTAAGCAGAAGGGTGGGAGTGGGAAAAAAGGCAATGATTAAAATGTGAAGGTCTCTCTGAAAGTCAGGAGTTGACTTCATGGTAGATAAAGTACAAGACTATTAAAATATCTTGATCAACCTCTTTATATTATCTTGAACAAAAGAGTGACAAAACAAAGGTGGAACTGAATAAGATTACCATCACAGTGTCACACAGTATACTGGAAAAGAGAGAGGTAGAAGACAACAGAAGCAAGAAGAATAACTAGTTTGGAGGATGTTATATTAACCCAGGTAAGACAAGGGCCTAGTACTAGTATAGGTGAAAAGGATGGATCTAGGAGTCATTTCAAGAAGACATATCTGTATCAGTTTTCCTCCTTTATGACTTTAAAGGTGAAAAAAAAAGTACTGTGCTTCTTAAAAGATAACTATTTTTGTTTCCTATCATTATAACTAATCTGAATTATGATACTTATTTCCACTAACTCAACCTAATAATACACACTTTGGTAAGGAATTTTTTGCAAAAATAAAATACCAACGAGCTAATCCGCCTATATAAAATACAATGTATACAATCCATAATTACACATTATGAGTTCTTCACCATTAAAACTACTAACAAGAAAAAAATCTGGTAAGTTTTTCACTTTTGAATGCTGATGTATATAATATGAAGTTCTCTGATATCATAGTAACTTAAAAAAACCTTTCTATTTTCAAAAATTCTTTAACAAGAGGATATCAACTATGTAGTGAACTCAAACAACTCACCAATGCTGGGTGGGCTACCATAGTTAATTGGTGACTCAGGTGGCCTTCCACAATGCAATGCAGCCAGAGCAGATCCTTTCCACACAACATGCTTGCAGCCTATTAAACACACATATTTTTATGCATAAAAAGATAGAAAACAAAAACAAAAAGTGAGAAAAAGGATGTGTAAATCCTATTAGAAAATTTTCATACTTTTATTTGTACGTAGCAAGGACTGTCTTCCAGCTCCTAATAAAGTTTGAACTCCAGGAACACTCTGAGGGATTTCTTGTTCAAGAAGAGGTCCTAGTCGATGACATATTTGCAGCAAGTGATCAGGTGCTAAATGTCTGTAATACTTCACCTATTATGTGAAAAACAAATATAAAAATATTTGCTAAATAAAGTTATATAATTCTGTACATTAAAATATACTTTTAAAAACATGTAATCTGTTCTGGCTATTCAACATTTCATTTTACTTATGGGAAAAGTTTACGTTTATTTTGTGAAACCACTTGACTCAAAGAATAAAACAGCTATCCCAACCACCGTTTAATCCACTGAAGAAAATAATGCTAAAAATAATGTAACCTAAATGTAACAAGCTATAAATTAACAAATGCCAGTCAATGTAAATATTGAACAATGAAAAATATATAGCATTATAACCTAAAATGGTAAATTTCAGTTTTTCATTTGAATTTTCAAAACCTTCGAGCTACAAGCAACCAAAAAAAATCATCTAACTATAAAATATAATAAATGTTTCAAACCGTTGATATAAAGAAAATCTCCAGAATTAAAGAGAATTGATAGTTTATGTTATTTCAAAATTTAAGAACACGATATAACATCTATGCTAAATTTCATAATTTACCAAAAACCTTACAGAGAGAAAGGCGAAATTCCAATTGCTGCCTTAAACAAGTTCTCAACTATAAAATAAATCTACATGCTATAAAAACTTTGAGCACTTTCGGGAAGAACTTCAAAATACTGATTCATTTATCCCAGCATTTGAAACCATAATATGAAACGCTAATATTTCTATTATCTAGTCTTTTAGTAAATAAACAAATTCATATAATAATCTAAATAAAATTAAATTAGAAAAAATATTATTTTATCATTTTTTATTTAGCTATCAAATTATAAAAAATTTCCCACTGTAGTACCCTTAATACTCCAGCTGTTCTCAAGATATGTTCTGGGAACCCCTGGAGGTTCCACAAGCAAAAACTATGAATAATACTGAGACGATACTCGCTTTTTCACTCTCATTTTCTCATGAGTGTATAGTGGAGGTTCCAGAGGCCACATGACATGTGATGTAACAACAGATCAAATACAGAAGCAGATATGAAAATGTAAACTGTCTTCTATTAAGCCAGCCATTAAAGATTCACAAAAATGTAAAACAATGCAACTTTCCTCACAAATGTTTTGTTTTGGAAAATAATTGTTATAAAAATGTTACCTATGTTATCATGAAATTAATTATCATATTATTATTTAATAGGTTTCATTAAATGTTAAGTTTCTAATATGGTAAATATCAATTATAACCCACATCAATAAAGGAACTTCAATATTTTTATTAGCGTAAAGTGGTCCTGAGACCAAGAAGTATGGAAATCACTACTCAAGTTCACTGAGTAATGGCAATTTTAACACAAATTCCTTGAGAAAAGATTGATGGGGGGGTGAGGAGGTGAGGAGTTACATAATTTCATTTCATCTTGTAGTATCTGTAATACCCTAAATGCAGAAGACCATGAATGCTATTTTTTAAAAGTTGTTTGATACTCATCCTTCTAAACTGAAGTCAATATGAAGAATCTATGTTACTTTTTATTAACCTGGTGCACAATTACAGTTTTAGCATTGCTGAAATTTGTGATTTGATATTGGAATACATTCTTGAATAAATGTGGTTATGTTATACATCATTTTAATGTACATTTCTCCTTTATTTTTTTTGCTAATGCCTTATTACTTGCTGTTTATATTTATTTTAGACTATGGAAATGATGTTAGACAAAAAGCAAATTCAAGCCATTTTCTTATTTGAGTTTAAAATAGGTCCTAAAGCAGCAAGTCCACTCAAAACATCAACAATGCATTTGGCCCAGGAATTGCTAACAAACATACAGTGCAGTGGTGGTTCAAGTTTTGCAAAGGAGATGAGAGCCTTGAAGATGAGGAGCAACAGTGGCTGGAAGTTGACAATGACCAAGTGAGAGCCATCATCGAAGCTGATCCCCTTACAACTACATGAGAAGTTGTCAAAGAACTCAAGGTTGACCATTCTACAGTCATTCGGCATTTGAAGCAAATTGGAAAGGTGAAAAAGCTCATTAAGTGGGTGCCTCATGAGCTGACTGAAAATCAAAAAAATCACTGAAGTGTCGTCCTCTTCTTGTACACAACAACGAAACATTTCTTGATCAGATTGTGACATGCAACAAAAAGTGGATCTTATACAACTACCAGCGACGACCAGCTCAGTGGCTGGACCGAAAAGAAGCTCCAAAGCACTTCCCAAAGCCAAACTTACACCAAAAAAAAAGTCATGGTCACTGCCTGGTGGTCTGCTGCCAGCCTGATGCACCTACAGCTTTCTGAATCCCTGCAAACCATTACATCACGGAAGTATGCTCAGCAAATCGATGAGATGCAATGAAAACTGCAACACCTGCAGTCAACCTTGGTCAACAGAAAGGGCCCAATTCTTCTCCGCAACAATGCCCAACCGCATGCACGTGGCACAACCAACGCTTCAAAAGTTGAATGAATTGGGCTATGAAGTTTCGCCTCACCCGCCATATTCACCTGACCTGTTGCCAACTGACTACCACTTCCTTCAAGCATCTCAACAACTTTTTGCAGGGAAAAGGCTTCCACAACCAGTAGGATGCGGAAATGCTTTCCAAGAATTCATCGAATCCCGAAGCACAGATTTTTATGCTACAGGAAAAACAAACATTTCTCGTTGGCAAAAATGTGTTGATTGTAATAGTTCCTATTTTGATTAATAAAGATGTGTTTGAGCCTAGTTATAATGATTTAAAATTCACCACGGTCTGAAACCGCAATTACTTGTGTACCAACCTAAACATCAACACACTCCTGTGTCCTGAAGAGAGCATGGAGCCATACTGTCACACTTTGGTAAGTGAAACAGTAAAGTCTGATATACAGTAGGTGGTCAATAAGTCTTGGAAGAATTAATATTTCTGGAAAAAGTGGTTCCATACATAATATGAATTATACATACTATATTCCTACTTTGGAGGCTCAAAAAGCATACTGACATTAAATTCTCTGAAAAATTCTGAGATAAATCTACTTAATTTTGTTTAACCCCCAGTTTCCCAAAATCATTTAGCTACAGAATCCCTTTTTTCCTAATACCTATTATAATCACTTACAGCATACTTTAGGAAACACTAGTATGACTGACTAAATAAAATAGAAAAACCAATTAGAAGAAAACATACCAAAATATGAGTTTTTAAAATTGTATTTATACATCTCGCTACTCCTCCCCAAAATAAATTATTTAAAAATAAAATTTAAAAGAAAAAGTCTAGAATATTTATAAGATCTCCTCCAGTTCCTAAACTTCTATATGATGATTATTCTATATAATGCGACTTCTTAGTTGATAAAAATTGCTTTTAAAAATTTTATTTTAACAATATGAAATTCAGTACTTATTAACTTCAGCTTTGTGATGATTCTGTTTTAGCATTCTCTGGCAAAATACATTTTTAGGTAGTGAAATTCAAAATCTTTACTTGACAATTCTATTTTTTAATAAAATATTATCCATGTCTACTTTGATTAAAGATTGCTTTGATGATTTAGAATATTTCAATTTTTCAAAATCAACTTTCATTTACAAGTTAGAAGAGATACTTTCAGTTCTTAAACTCCTCATGCTTTCTCTGGCTTTTCAGACTTGATGTAAGTTGATCCCTCTGCTGGCAATCTTCCTTTACCCACCCACCTCCACATCTCATTCTCCTTCATGTCTCAGTCTATGCCTCACTGCCTTCCATAACCTATTCACACCACCTCTGCCCCTTCTTTTTGAACATTGTTTGTGTTCCCACAGTACCATATACTCCCCCCTCAAAGGTTCCTTCATCCGTAGATACTTACCTACCATATTAATTGTTCATATTAATTATTCTGAATATATTTTGATACTAGACCTCAGTGGGAATTTAATGATAGCTATGATCCTCTTCCCCAAAGAAATACACATTTAAGCTCTACCATTATCTGCTCTGTTTTAGGGGTCCATAAGACCCCTGCACTATATTAAAATTGCTCATTTAATTGTCTGTGTGCTGTACAAGAAAACATGGGATTAGGCCTTGTTTAGCTCTGTCTACCCCAGTAACTAATACATTACTTACAATTAATTGTTTAATATATTATTAGTTATATAAATGAACACTTAAGAATATTAAGAAACTACTGACTTCCCCACTCCCAAAACACTCAAAACATTTTAGCATCTGTCCTACCACATAAAATTAGATGTAGTAAAAAATTTCTACTTTATATGGTATAATTCTTTATTCTAATGGTTTAAAACGTTTTTTAAAGCCACAGAACATGTATTCAAACAATTTTAGACAAAATAGATAAAAGTACAGGTAATGTGAAATTATTCTTATTTAAGTGGCACCAGGGAACACACATCTCAATGCTTGACTCCCTACTTGCTTCCTCTTAGCAGTAGCTGAGGTACCACTATGAAAGGGTCTCTGGAAAGAGCAGTGGAAACAAGACTAATGGTGTTCTCTACTATCCTCTTTCCCAAGAGATAAACTCTTTTGAGTCCTCTTCCCCATCCCTTATTTTCTCAGTCAATGACCTAGCCTGCATTACAGGGGAATTTTTTAAAAAGCCAAGGCTTTGTCTTTCCACCTTATCAAATCTGTAAACCAACACCTGTACCTATTCTGTCTCTAACATAATTGTCCTTCTTTTAATATTTAAGATCCCATCCCTCTACCTATGCTTTGAATCCTAACTTCTCCAAATTCACAGAAATCCTACACTATAAATTAGTACTCCACACTCCAGTATATTCACTAACTCCCTCTCAACTAGCTCCTACCTCATCAATACCTACATTCAAACATGCTCACTTTGCTTCCACCTTAGGAAAAAACAAAAATCCTGCCTGACTCCTATATGTAACACCTTTCCATCCAAATCCCCCAGTTACCACCTTCACTTTCTCTGCCTCTCCAGAAGCATGTTTTTTAAAGAATGATCCATCATAGTCAGTCTGATTTCATATCCCATCCTCTCCTCAATTAACTCCAAACTAGTTTCCATACTCACGACTTCACAAAAAGTACCTCTTATCAAAAGTTCACCATTAACTATTGATAAATCCAACAAGCATTTTTAAATCTATACCTTATTTAATGTCCCATTAATTTTTACCCTAACTGTTGAACACTTCCTCCTTTGCAAACCCTGTCTTCTCTTAACTTTTGTGACACTCCTTGGCTTTCCTTCTACCTCTCTAACTATTCCTTCTCATTTTCTTTTATAGGCTTATCCTCTTCTACCTAGCCATAAAATGGTGAAGTTTCTTAAGGTCCTGGGTTCCAGAACCCAGTTCCAGACCCTCTTTTCCTCTCACTATATAGTCTCTCCTTGGACAATTCTTACATCAATGATTCCCAATTTTCTATCCACAACTTAGACTTTCATATCAAACGTTCTTAAAACACCTCTCTTTAGAGTCCCAAAAGTCTCTTAAACTTTATGTATGCAAAACCAAACTCATGGATCCTTCCCCACTAAAAATGTTCCCTACTTTGGTGAATGTCAATACCACCTATCCAACCTTAAAAGTCAGAAACCAAGGAGTCACATTTTTTACACTGCCTATTCCTCCCTTCCATCCTCAATATCCAAGTAGTCACCAAGTCCAATTGATTTTTACTTCCTATCCTTAAATCCATCTACCTATTCTATACTAACAGCACAAATTCAAATCACCTTTGCAATAAACTCCTATCTTTCCCACATCCACTCAAACCCTTTACCTCATCAAATCTACTATATATTACAATTAGAATGCTCTTTCCAAAACATGTATCTAATCAAGTCACTCCTACTCAAAAGGCTTCCCTTGCCCTTTGGATAAAGATTCAAATCATTAACATGGTCTATAAGCCCGGAAATGCACGTATGGTGGCTTCCTATTTTTCTCACTACATCTGGCACATTCTCAGCCCCTACTCCCAGCTCTCACTTTCCACATTTCAGACACATGGCCTTATTTCAGGTTCTTTACCTATGCATTCTCTTTCCTGTCAGGCTTTTCCTATGTGGCCTACTCTCTGCAATTCCCCACACTCTCTTTCCCAGACAGCTGTTTTGTGTGCCTCAGATCTCCCCTCCAATGTAACTTCCCTTGTTTTCCTATACTCTACTCAGCCTAAGTATGTCTTCTGGGTTGCATACTTTCTTTGACTTTTCATTTGTAATTCATGCATCAGTTTGTGACTATACATTTAAAAGTATAATGATTTAATTATTTTCTTCCTTATTTTACCATAAACTACAAAAGAACAGAGGCCATGAATCTTTTTGCTCTCAGCTATCTCTCTCTCATACACAGAGTACACAAATATTTTAAAAATAAATCTTTTCTAATGCCTTTTTCTTAACATTATTCACCATAAATATATTAATCATATTATACTCTTCACAAATATTAATCCACGTCACTATGGTCAATATTTAAAATGTAAAACAAAAAAAATCTTAAAAATTAAAATAGCTCATTTATGGCTATACATATGATTTTTAATTTTCAAGTTAGTAAGAACACCATCTTTAATATTAACCTAAGCTTTTTAGTTTAAATTAATTTTTTACTAGTAAATAATTAAAAGAAACATTTTAAATGATATCATAATAAAATCTCTTATCCATAATGTCTGTATTGGGATTCTTAGTAATCTGTTGTACAATATTATTTGGGGGAAAAAAAACTCAACATGCTGAATTTCTAATATATTCATTACTTTCTATAACCATAGCTGCTTTCAAATTCTTATGATACTCAACACATAAAAAGTAAAACCAAATTATAAAGCTAAATGTGATAAATATTCATAACACTAATATAGCTAACACACTGGCTGCACACAAAATGCAAGGCCCTGTTGTAAGTGTGGTAAGTTTCACATGTAAAAACTCAATTATTTTAACCAGAAAAGGTACATACTATTATTATTGACATTCTAAAAAGAAATTGATACAAAATCAGAGTCAAATAAACTTCAGAGCCTACATTCACACTGCCTCACACATTACCTACCTATTGCCTCAAATATATGTATATATCAATGTGTAAGATATGAGCAAGTTATAAAATAGAAATTTTGAATAACTTTCAACACAGACATTAAACCAAGCCAGAAAAAAAGAGAAACACTTTACAGTTCACTTTCACTAAACAAACTAGCACAAAAAGGTAAGTTCCTACAGACAAAAGGGAGCACTTTAAGTAAAATCCAAGGGTAGAAATAGAAAATAAAATTGCAATAATACAGTGACAATCCTAAATACCTTACCCTTCCCCAAATGGCCACAAGAAGTCAACATGATCAACCTTACTTTTCTCAATATTTCTAAGATTACATTTCCAAACCCTTAATTTAAAATTAGAAGGTATAAACAGATCAAACTAACGGGTTAATACCATAAAATTTACAATTACCATTTTAAAAATTTTTAAAATGCCTATTTATCAGTAGTGATCAACTTTTTTTAACTCGTGCTCTCTTCGATGAACAAAACATTTTTATCTCCTCCCATTAAGATAAAAGAGCCCGCTTTATGGATGGGAACTGATGCCACCTTACTGAGATTCACTTCTCTACTGGCTATATCAGGGGGCTAGTCAGAGCTTTTTCAAACTTATTCTATCTTCTCCACCCCCATTCTCAAGTAAGAATCACTTCCAATGGTAACAATAATCTTTGGTAACCTATCCTTTTTGTGAAATGTCATGGTACATTGTCTATAGTACAGGTCAGCAAACATTTTCTGCATAGAGTCAGACAGTAAATACTTTAGGCTTTGAGGGCTACATAGTATCTGCATGGCATTTTTTTTAGTAGCTCTTTAAAAATAAAATAACCATCCTTATTTTGGAGGCCTTACAAAAACAGGTCTCGCATAAGATTTACCTACTGCAGCCATAGTTTAACAACCCTTCATAAAGAATAAGGAAAAAAAACTGAGCTCTTTGAGGGGTTTATTATTCTGCATCTTTGACTAAATCAACTGGTTTCTGGTTACTATGCTACTTCATACAAATAGTCATCCTTTCCAGCCAGTGGAAGGTATTGTAGAAAGGTGTTATCAGTGGGAAGAAAATATAAAGGATCTGGAAACCACAGCATTCTACCAGACATAGGGTCATTAAGAACTCCTCTACTCAATTTTTAAAGAAATGGTAATTCAGAATAAGAGATTTCAAGTCAAAGAGCAGGGTTTAAACTTGCTAAGTCTGAGGAAATGGGGAAAACATTTAGTCTTTCTAAGTTTCAGTATCCTCATCTGAACTGGGATTGCAACAGTCAGCACCTTTGAAAGTAGTCATTAATTATTAAATTATTTAAACCACATTAAGTTCTTAGCATTGTACCTGACAAAGAACTGGTTGTCAGTTTACAATCTATATTACATACTACATATTGAACTTTCATGTTGAAAAAAATCTTTCCGGACCTAAATTGGGAAAAAAAAAATTTGGTATCTTTCTAATGATTTTTACAAAGTCAGGTTAGATCAGTATATTCATTCCATCTACTTGATTTACCTGTGGAGACCCAGAAATGCCATTCTTTCCTCTAGCATATAATTCTTTAGGAAAATAAGATGCACCTAATGTTTGGCACCAGTATGATCTGTCTGACTAGGGCTATTTACATCATCATTATGTCTTGGACACCAGACTGGTTCTAAAAAAGTCAGTCTTTCAGGTCTTCTCATATCTATTTTCTCACAATTTTGTACTCTAATTTTAAGTTCTAAAAGGCCAGCTTAATGGAATATAGTTCTTATTTCTATGACTATTCTAGCAAACTTACAAATTTAAGAAAAAAAAAAAACCTATATTTGCTAATTACTCTGTGAGGCCTATTATTAAAATCCCAGCCCCTAAAATCCTCAAAACTTCTAAGCTTATAATTACAAATCTGTTACCATCTATAACAAAGTGTAGGTTAAATTTGATCTATAATATTTAAAGTATGCATTTTGTGATTTTGTTTTTTACTGCAATAGCCTTTCCACAGAAAAACAGAGTACTTACTTTGTGCTAAGTGTTCTCAAAATGTATTTAATCTTCATAAACAAATAAGTTTAAGCGTTCTACCTATTTTATAGGTAAAGAAAACTGATGTCCAAAGGTCATACTGTTTGTCCAAGGGTGTACACTTGGAAAATAGAAGAAATAGTAATCAAACCCAGGTCTCCTGATTCCAAGTTTACTATTATTTTTATTACATTCACAGTTTCCTCTCAGAAACTCTAGGTTTCCCCCCATTATCATAAAAGTCTGACGATTAAAAACTTCATAGAACCCATGTAAGTCAAGTCAAATCCTCTAAGCCAGATAACTATTTTCAGAAGTACCGTTAGATGCCTATGATTTCTTTTATGATGATAAAAATGAGAAAATTAACATAGAACCTTTCTGTCAAAATTAATCTTGCTGGTCTATTTACTCTTAAGTAATTGTGAATAAATAAGCTTGAGAGGCTGTGTCTTATATTCACAATTTAGTCAACTGTTAAGAACTCATTTAGATAATAATTCAGTTCATATTATCAATACAATTTCCAATATAAAGTTGTCACTTAAAGAAAATGCAATTCTTACTCTTTCAAAATTTTACTTACCATCTGATTATCCCTTGCTATTAAAAAACTCTATTCCGAATTAACGTTTCCATAAACCAAAGTAGGGATGCTCTACAAAAATTAATTTAAAATACAACAAAATGACAAATTTTAACTTCTTAAAATAACACATTTGTTTTGTTTTTAAATTAAGTCATGTGCTAAGGAAAATTTGTGCAATAAGAAATCCTCTTTAACACCGTATTTGTTCAAGATAATTTGAAACTCAAATCTATGAATCTGGTAAAAAAATTACTGTCTTAGAGATAGAAAACTCTTAAACTATTTATTCTTAAAATGCCAATGTAAATAATCTTAAGAGAACAACTAGTTTCACTTTTAGTAATGTTTCAGTTTCCAACACAGTACTCAAAATAACAAATGCTTCACATACGACAGCAAAGTTGTTTCAGACAATGGATGTTTCATCAAGTTGCCTAGAATTTAGTGTTTCTACACCCAAAAACTAAACCAGAGTCAAATGACACAAGTAAAGGTAAATATTTCCTGCATTTATACTATAACCTCTACCAAAACAAGCTGTGTGCCTGTTCTCTATCTATTAATAAGACAGAGACCAAATGGGCCATGCCACCATCACAACAGCTAGAGTCCAGAATAAAGTGATCCCCCTCAATATCTGCCAGGGGATTGGTTCCAGGTGCCTCTCCATACCAAAATCAAAATCCATGATGCTTTCCCCATATATAAAAAGGTGTAGGATTTGCATATAACCTATACACATACTCCCATATACTTTAAATCACCTGCAGATTACTTATAATGCCTAATACAATGTAAATGTTATGTAAACAGTTATATTGTATTTTTATTTGTACTATTCTTTATTGTTGTATTATAATTTTTCATTTTTTTCCTGAAATATTTTCAATCCTCAGTTGATTGAATTTGGGGATGTGAAACCTGCAGATATGGAGAGCCAGTAACTGTACATGGATTCTTTCTGTGCTTCCTTTGCAAAAGGCTGCCACCATCCATCCACACAGCCATGAACAGCCTAGGGCTTATACTATAATTCTCATTCCTCTTACAATTCAGTTTTAACTTAAGCAGAAAGCTGCATCAGACTATGCTGCCACCTAAATTTATTTAGTATTAAAAACTCATTCAACTATCCTTTTCCCTATCTGTGATGCCCAAGCTCAAATAAGGCTGCTTAATGTAAGGTAAATAACTAACAGTGGACCTGATTCACGACTGATGATTGCCTTCTCTGTAGTGACCGCAAGTTCTGACATTTATATATATTACTGTTCAATATCCCAATTGTTTTTGAATTTACACTATCCTGCTTTCTCAAATTCCATAAAGAAAAAAAAAAGCAGCATCATTTTCCCCAATTTTGTATAAAATACTTACAACTCCTCCATATTCCATATGTTCAACAACATATTAATTCCCAAGTAATTTGGTAACATTTACAAATTACTCATAATTTCACCAACACAGCTTCTCACAAAATAGAAATTGAAAATCTTCTTACATTTAAAATTTATTTCTAAAATTTTAAATTTGATTCCTATTGCCTTTATCACTTTTAGATATAATTACAAAAGCAACTTAAGTATCCTAAAGTAATTAGCTGCTAAAATTTTTTTTCCAATATACTCATATATAATACCTGATTTTCCTAATGTCAGTTAAAAGCACATTAAAATAGGAAGTTATTTTAAATGGATACAATCAGTATTCTCTGTTAACTAAAGGCCATATTCTTCTAAGAACTCTGAAATTTGTATAAGGAAACTGCTAGTAAGAATGAAATTAAACACTTTAGTATTACTTGCCCAGAATAAGTTGTGCAGGATACAATTTTATTTGTTAGAATTCTGTAGTGACATGATAGATAAATACAAAATTTGCGAAAGGAAAGAATGGCTGTATTGAGAGACGAGTTTCCCGATTTAAAAAAAACAAAACCTTGTAGTCTATCCAATACAGAAATTCTGAATGAATTAAAAAATTGACACTGACAGGATTTATTTAACCTAAAGCCAATTTAAGGATTAATTTAAGTCTTCATTATATTGTTTAAAACAAATATGTCTTTAAAAGATTGACAAAACAGAAGACAAAACATCTCTTCTGACAAGTTCTAAAAAGAATACATACTATTGGGATGGTATTAAATCTCACAAACATCTTTATAGGAGGAGGCACATGCAACAGCCAAGCTTCCTTCACATACTCCTAAATATGTCATCTGATCATTACCCAAATAAGAAAAGCTTCACATATCCTCTAATCAACCAGCATATTTCAATCACTCAAACATTTCTTCAGGTTCAGTGTTTCACAAAAAAAGTCACAGTTGGAATCAGCAGTAAAATTTTTCTAGAGGTCTATCCACAATGCCTTTAAAATGATTTATTTTTGGTATTTACTAAACTTTTTTTTATTTCTCAGGCTTAATGATTTCATCCTTAGGTCATCCTTAATAACTTCATATGCTATGTCAGAAAGTTACGAATATTCGTTTCTGAAATAAAAGGTTTTCTTAAAGAAAACTTTAATGCAACATTATAAAGTTCTAATTGGAACCTTTACTACCACTACCTTCTAATAATAGCAAACCCAAAACCTTACATAGTACTTGATTCATGCCAGTCAGTTATCACTCACAAATCATACAAAGTAGGAGCTATTATTAGCCCGTTTTACAGAATGGGAAATAGACTCACTTAATACTATTCTGCCTCATAACAACTGTATAAAATGCCACTATGTGGGGAGGGGACAATCCAACTCCCCCTTTATGTCCATGCAACCTTGCAATTATTCAAGAGTATTAAGAATCTAATAGGGATTTATTTCACTTAAAAATGTTTCTAAATGCCTCAAATAACTTAAAATTATATAAGTACCAACAGAATAATTTTGTATTAAGAATGAATCAAAGTTTTGCCCCTTCAGCCTCTCAGCATATACTATTCCCATCACATCTAACATATTTTATTCATTATTAAAATGATTGCAAAAGATTAAAGCCCTATTTTATAGACTACCAACCAAAGTTTATTTCATTGATACTCTATTTAAAAAGTAAACAGTAACTCTACTACACACATTTACTTCATTATATGCTGATCAAGTCTTAAAAGTACCGCATTACCTTTAATACTGAATGGGAACTCCTGTTTCAAAAACATTTAATATGTTATCTATTTTTTCCCCCTAAAAGTTGTCTCCTAGGTTTTATACCTTAACTTTCACATTATCAGCATACACTAAATAAATGTAAATCTAAGACATATACTTAAGCAAATCCCATTCACGGTTCCTACTCATCTCTGAATTTGAGATCACCAATAATTTATGAAAACTAGTATTAATACTCAAGCCATAGTGGAAAACACAGTAATTAGAAAGAAATGAAGAGGTATTCTACAATGTAGTTAGTGTCTCAAAAATCTTCATCTTTGCAAGGAGAAATGATATTACAAAGAATGGCACTACGAAAAGTGTTTATACAATTTTCTAAACTGCATGATTTCGCTAGATCTACTTTTCTGTGTTTTGGAAAATTAAAACTCCAAGAATGAAATAAATTTTAGCATTTAAAGAAAATGTATTGCTGTTTCTAGTTCAAAATCACATGCTTTCAGATTAGAAAAGTTTCAATCTACTTATTTTCCAAATGAGACAACTGAGACAAATAGAAGTTCCATGACTTGCCCAAGATTGCCTACAGGGTAAGTATCTGCAGAGCTTAAGACCACAATCCACATCTCCTGACTCCCAATCCTTCCACTTGAGAAAGATTTCTAATAAAGTGGAATAATTTAAAGAAAAGCAAATATCACTATTTTAAAAAGCAAAAAGTACATCAATTGAACAGATTAGCAAAACATGAACGCAGTTCTAAAAAAAGAAAAGAAAGCCTTGTAAGCAAAAATGTAATCAAGAGTCCCTAGTCTGGTAAAAATGCTTGAAAATTCTGCCTCAAGATCTCATAAATATGCAATCATCATTAATTAAGTGACAACTACAAAGCAGACTTAATAAATCACTAGTTCTACTATTCAAACCAAAAGATAAACAAATATATGACAAAGCTTTTCCCTTTGTCCAAAAAAGTTGGGTGTTTTTCTTATTCTATAAAAAGTTTACCTATGCTTGGCTCTATTTAAAAAATAAAAATTTTGATGAAAGTTTGAAAAATGTGCTTTTCTTTTAAAGAAATCTCAAATTTTAAAAAATATAAAATCTGACTAAAGGCATACCATAGCACCTAAAACAATTTTTAAATTTCTATCATATTCCATTCACTTTGTTAAAAAATGTTTTCAACCCTAAGGTAGATGGTAATAATCACAGTCATGTTTTACAATATCAAAGGCAGAAATAACTCTCAGATTATGAACATTTCCTTTCTCAATCATACTTGAAATAAATGCATCAATTTTATGTTTTTAACCTGTAAATTTTTAAAACCGTTCTTAAAACTCCACTTTCTTCTTGAGCAAAATTCAGTCGTGATTATATCTGTAGGCTGACTACAAATGCTGATCAATGCCTATTTTTAAACTCACATGTACAAATATTATCCCCATCTTAAATAGCTATAATGTGAATTTTCCTAGAAATTTCAATCTGACATAAGAATTCTCCCATTAAAAATTTGGCTCAGTTTATCAGCTGACATAGTGACAAATCATTTCCAGGCAGAGTAGAAACTAATGAAACTACACACACTTTCACTCACCAAATCTTCAAACCAACATTAAATAAATTCAATTTGATATACAACAAAGTAAAACTTTTTTAAATCATAAGAATAAATTGACAGTATACTGCACAAGAGACTTTGCATGTGCTCACCTAGAGGTAAAATTTCAAGATCTACTATTAAATAAAAATAATGTGCTTAGAAATCTGGTGTTCCAAAATGTTTTTAGATCTAACTAAACCTCAATAAAAAAGTGAAATAAAGTTAAATCACTCACACACTTAGACATATGGTTTGAGGGGTAAGAAAGCACCTCAACTGGTACCTCGCATCCAGTAGATACAGAGTGAGCAATATGCTAAGTGAATAAAAAGAGAAAATGAGTCAAAGAACTCCAAGTTCTACTGAGAATTCTTAACTGTTTCATGAGTATGCCAACATGACTGTTCCGGTAAGAAAGTGAAAACTCCAAGCAAGAAAAACCCCTTCCATGCAAAATAGGTGGATTTTGATAATAACATGCTGATAAAGACAATGCTTACTGTATCTTAAATGAGAAACAGACTAGGAATATAAATTCACTTTACTAATATTTCAGAAATAAGAAACCCATCTCCCACCCCCCCCAAAGAAAATTAAATCAAAATCAGTACCCCTGTTTTTACTGCAGAAAACAAAATGATATTCCTACAAAGATTACACATTCCCATAATTTGGCCAGATACCATTAGCTGCTTCATTTAAAAAACATAAATATATACATTACCAAAACACTCCAAGTTAAGAAAACACAGCAGTCAATTCTCAGTGACTTGGGGTTTGTGGGTTTTTAAGAGATGCCAAGATGAGTTTTGTAAAACCTGCCCCATCTTAAAAATGGAATGTCATAACCTTCGTGATAATTTTTTCAAATACCAAAGACGACATGTAAATGCACTAAAGATTTCTGTCAAATATTTATAAACCTAAAAATTTCAAATATTACAGTTAGGGAATCTTGGAGTTTACTTCAAACTCCATTCACTTTAGCCAACTACTGTGGGAAAGTGGCCAAAATCACTACTTGAAAACTAACAAACTTTAAGTGTGGAAATGAATACAGTTATGTCTCCACTAGATTAAACCTCAACACCCTTGCTTACTTCAACAGCTGTGAGCAGTTACAACTTATATTAAATCATAAGAGATTTATACACAAAAGATATACTATATCCAAAAATGAAACAAAAGTCGTCATGCCATGCCTCCACTTCACAAGAGACATTCATTCTAAGCTACCTGAAACTTCCTAATCATTAGAGTAGCCCTAATGAAGTAACATTAGTAATTATAACTATCTCAAAACAGTTACAAAACGTCTCACAAAATCAACATACTGCATAAATTTTAAAGGCTTGGTGACCCTTGGTGTGACTGCTTTGAGTGCCCAACACATATTTATACAACTTCTGTCAGCTTAGAAGGAGAAAATGTTACAGAAAATATATATAGCTCCTTTAAAGTAACTTTATTTTTTCAATCTCAATACTAAATTGATAGGTCCACTTTTGGAAAGCAATTTCTAAAATTAAATATTCACTTCGAAAACCCACAAAATTAGGAAAAAGGAATTTTTAAAGCTATTAAACAAAATATACCCCAATATAAACAGAAAAACTTATACTGGCCAAGTTCCATTCCATAGTAAATATATGGATAAAAATCAAAACTGTTCAGTGCCTCACAGTAATAATTTTTAATTGAACAAAGGGCATACCATGAGAATTAGCAAAATTAGAAAAAGCCTGTTAAACTTCTGTTTTGAGGCTGTTTACAGGCTTTAAACTCTTGCAAATATGTTTTGGTAAAGGCAAGATGTGCCGCTAGCCAACCATCATCACATATCTGAATCCTTCCAACAAAAAACCTAGATCTGAATTTAAGGATAGCGAAAGAACCGGGATAGGAGGGAAAAAAATGTCTTGCAGCGGCTGAATAGCCTGCTTGTGAAATGCTAATGCCACTTCGGAGCAGTTAGTCACCAGCTATTGTGTAGGGCAGGAGAAAGCCGAGCCGGCCGCGCGTGCAGAGCGAGCAAGCGAGCGAGCGAGCGCGCCCTCCCTCCTCGCGCCGCTCCCGCCGCCGCCGCCTCGCGCGCGCCCCCGCGCCCGCACGGACGCGCGCGCCGGCCCCTCCTCCTCCGGCCTTGCACTGCACAACACTCATGACGTATCTTTATTTCTAGCACATTAACAAAATATCACAAATAAATTGTCCGCAGCCCCTGCGGCCCCGGGGTACGGGTCCCCCCGGCCACTGGCTCCCGCAGCCCCCGCGCCGGCCTCCCAACCCTCCCCGTGGCCTTTGGAGCTTTCACGTTCTGGGGCCAAGTTTTTGTCTCTGTAAAAAATTGCGGGAAATTCAATTTTTATTCGACTCAGGGAAAAGTTTCTTTGCTCTGCGACGTGAATGTCTCACCAGATTCTGGTAGGTCCTGGGATGCTCCTTCCCGGTCCAGTCGGTGCGCCGAGGCAGCAGCTGCGGGGAGAGGACGCCCCGTGAGCCCAGCCCCGGCCCCGGCCCGCCCGCTCCCCTCCCCCGCCCGCCCCGCGCCCCGGCGGGGACCCCGAGCCCCGCGCCCCGCGCCCCGGCGGCGGCGACGGCGGCGGCGCAGCGGCCCAGGGGCGGCCGCGCAGCGGCGGGACGAGCCGGGCCGCCGCCGCCCTTACCTCCTTCTCGGCCACCTCGCGGATCAGCACCTGCAACAACAAAGCGGGGAGAGCTGAGCCCCGCGCCCCGGGCCGCGGCCCCGCCGCCGCCGCCGCCTCCCTCCCCCACGCCCGCGAGCGGCGAGCGCCGGCCCGGCCCGCGCGGCGCGCCGCCGTACCTGAGCCGCCTGCTGACAGGGTCCATCTTCCAGGAACCGGGCGATGAGGAAGTAGAGCTCTGCGCGGGAGAGAAAGACGGGGAGACACACAGGCTGAGCGGCCGGGCGGCGGGGGGCGGGGGACCGCGGGCGGAATCGCCCGGTGCCAGCGGCCCCGGCAGCCCCCCGACTTACCCGATCGCAGCTCCGAGAGGCCTTTCCTCTCACAAGACATGTTTATGGGTCACTTCAGGGCCGCCGACGGGACACCCCGCCGCCGAGGGGAAGCGGGGACGGTGCCGCCGCCTGCCCTATAGCTGTCACTGTGTGTTCACGAGCCGATCCTCGGCTCCACCATTCAAGCAACGGCGGCGGAGGCGGAGGAGGAGGAGGAGGAGGAAACAACAACTCTCAGGCAGCGGCTACGGCCGTAGCCGCCTCCGCCGTGGATCCCTCCGCCGCAGAAAGGAGTCCGCCGCCTTCGCGGCCCCGGGCTCGGCCCCGTCCTCGGCCCGCGCCCCCGCCCCCCGGCGCAAAAAGAGTGCCTCCGACCCCTCGCCCCCGGCGCCCGGCAGCCGGCACAGCGCGATCCCCGCCCTCTCCTCCCCGGCCGGGGTTCGATTTATTTATTTATTTCCAGTCGGAGAAGATGTCGGAGCCAGAGCTGCCGGTTGGCTGGAAGGCGCTTTTCTCTGTGGAGGCCGATAGCAGGAGGGAGGGGGCCGGGGACGGCTCCGCGGAGGGATCTGACGCACACAGAGCCGCAGCACAGGCTCTATTCAGCGGCGCTGGCTGGAGCTGAGATGGAAGTTAGTTTCTATGTAGCAGAAATAGGAAACAAATGAAGCAAAACTGCCCAAAGAGGGGAAATGCCCCGAGGATGGGTCTCACTCTCACGCGCGCACACAGACACACACGCAGAGAGCACTCTCACGCTGGGCAAACTCGGGATCGCGCTACCCTGCCCGAGTTGAATGATAGTGTTTGGTTTCTGTCTCTTGCCATGTGCATGTGTATAAATGCTGCGGATTGGCATCTGTGTAAGTCTTGTCCTGCGTTATTTCTGCAGCCTATGCAAGTGTTGTGTAATTTATTGGAGTGCTGTATATTGCAATAGAGGTTTAGGCTGCTTTTTGTTAGGTACTTGCTTTTTGCAGACCCGTTATTTGTTGAAGCCACCTCTGCATATTTCTTTTAGTACTGCCATTGCCTTAAGCGTGCATTTTTAAAATGTTTTTTATTGTTAAACAGGCAAAGCGAACTCCTGATTTGTACTTCAGATACTCTTTTTCCTTATTACAAAAGGCTAGTGGTGGCTAATTAGGAATTTGGAATTAAAGAACCTTAAAGCTTTTTTAAGTGTTTTCAAGAAGGGGTAATGTAAACCTGAAGGAAAGGAAAGGACGCTAATATTTATCTCTAACTGATCTGGAGGTAATTTAGTCACAGATCGATAACCTACCGAAGGATATTGAAAGAGTATTCTACAATTTAGCCAAGGTGATTAGTGATTAAATAATTTAAATAACCTGTGTATCTTGCAGTTGACTTCGTCATGCTAATTAATGGCTTCTAATTTGAGGTGTAAACCATTCCTGTTTACAGTTAATCACGGGAAGACTTCTTGAAAACTGACGAAAAGAGAAAAAAATTAATCTTTTGTAAATTAAGTGTGTAATTACCGGTTTTATATGCTAAATCATACATCTGTGCTTTGCTGATGAGGATAAGGGCCTTGTTTTTTTTTAAAAAACGAATATGGGTGAAATTAATGGAAACAATGGAAAAAGCCATTTGTTAGAAAACAAGGACACCAAGTGATATTTATCTCCAGATGATTGAAGCACTTTCCAAAAAGACTTGAGAGTTCAGTTTTTTTAAAGATTGTATTTTAAAGGAAATTAGGGTAGTCATTCTTTTGTTACCATTTAACAAAAGATTCTACTTTAAATTTTTAAATAACAAACTGCATTTTATGGGTCTGGTTTTAAAAGGTTATTTGTGGGGAAAGGACCAACAAGCTGTATTGTGGTTTTCTAGATTGTTTCTTTAAGCCTTGTGCCCTCCTAGCTCCTCACATTCCTGGTGGGAAATACTTGCTGCAACTGCCTTGAGCTGCACTGCAAACCTAAGTGTGATGCACTGGTGTGATGCCTTACACTAAAACATCCAGAAATCATCATACACGTGAGAAGAAAAAAGCCTCACACCCTTTTGAATAATAAAATGTAAAATTGCCGTTTGTAACTCAGTCTTAAAATAAAAATGGAAGGTTACGATGACTTGTCTTATTGCAGCCTAGTTATCAGAATAACTGTTTTGTTTTTAATTCTGTCTTCAAATACTGAAAATATTTGCCTCTTTAAAGACACTTAATTCTGTTCTATTATAGGTAAAGTAGCCTACTTCTAGACGGTTAGGCTTGAAAAGATAGACATTTTATATGCCTCTTTGCAGTTGTATTCATTTCTATGACTGATGCTGTCTTGTCTTAACTTTTAAAGTATTCTTCAAATGTGATATTTTACATTATCATGATGTTCTTCAAACAAACAAATTTTAGGAACTAAAAATTATAGTTGAGATTTTCTGGTTAGGAAATATTTGTATTAGTATGATTTTTACTAATAGATATTTTATCCTTGTGAAGAAAAACAAACCAAATTATGATATGGAATATAAAATTACTCTGGGTCAAGTTTTCCATATATATCTTGTCAGTGTTATGTAAACATGGAAAACTGGCATGATTATCTCATGTATTCTTTTCATTTAGAAGCTATGAAGCTTTTTCCTAAGTATACTACTAGTACTTAGCTCCTCAAAAAATTTTAAGGAAAATTCCCCCTCTAAGTTTTCTAAATATTATGTTCCTGTCATTTTGATTAACCTTTGATGTTTATAGTTTCTTTTTCAAATATCTAATTTGAAGATAGTTGTAACCCTGCTTTGAACTATTTGAATTAATAACTATCAGTCTAAGAAAATATGAATTACCTGCTAAAAAGTAAAACTTCTCTTTAGCCAAATAAACTATTTGTTTTTAACAATGGATGTTAAATTGAATTCTACTAAGTCCTTCAAATGTAACAAATGCTCCATTTAACCATTTAATTTCTTTAAATAGAAAACCACATTTCTGAATTCTGGCATCATCAGTTAACTATAAAGTTAATTAAGTTACTTATTGTACATGTGTACACAAAAAGTCTGTACATATCAAATAAAAAGAAAATCTTATTTGGAAGTTCTGTATTTTAGTTCCCAAAGCAATGACCCTTGCAATTCTATCCTTAGCTAATTCTTTCACGTATAAGGATAGTTCAGATTCCATCTATATCCTTTTCTATTTGTTCATTTTAACATTTTCATGGACTTCAAAAATAAAAAAGTCAATTTTAAAAGATCTCCATGTCTTTTAAATAAGAAGGTTAACAAAAAATTGCAAAAGTTTGGAAAGCCAACAACTGATGTTTTTATATAATACTGTCTCTTTAGGAGAAATATAAACTTTTCTTGAAATGTGAAAGTTTCTGTGAAATGCATCATTTTTCACTTAGCATCACATGAAACAAACATTTAACAAAAATTTTGTCCTGATCTTTATAAGCTATTATTCTAATAAAATAATCAAATACTGCCATTTAAATTCTTTCTGGAACAAGATAGGGTAGTATTTATAAGGAAAAAATATGAAATTGGGTTAGTCTCCACTTTTAAAGTATATATTAAATCTTGTTTTGATGTTAGGCTTCTTCTATAGCAGAAGCTTTTATCCTATTAAGTATAGAAATGGAAAAGTAGACAACACTCCTCTCCAAAAAAATACCTTTTTTTGAATACTCATCTGCCGCAAGAACAGAATACAACTGCCAAAGGATCTTGTTTAACCATGCTCCTCCCTGTGGCTTGCTCCCCAATATTGTATGTTTCTGTCCATACCTGTCTGACTTTCTCTCTCAATACACACATCTTTCTTCCTTCATAAAGCATGAATATTTATCAAATTTGAAGTACATGAGCAGATATACTATTTGGTACAGAAAGAATAGGGATAACTAACTTTAATAAGCCATCCCATTATTTAACAATATCTTTGTCATTTAACATTATTTAACAATTTTCTCTTATATCTCACTGAGAAACCTTTTTAAATTAGAGCACATTTCCTTGTAATCTGTAACAAACATTAGCTGTTCCTTAACAATCATATAATCCCTTGCATATTTAAATGTTAGTAATTCACTCAATCTTTTTTCCTCCAAGTTAAGTAATCCTAGTAGTTTATAGTTTTTATAAGTCTTAATTTGCAGAAGAAATACACATCTTCATGGATGTGTTTATATGGCTTCTTAAAATATCACTTCATGAGTTTAACAGTACAATTACAAAGATTAGAGGAGAAAAACAATTTTAGAACATATTCCCCTAAGATTTGGAGCAACACAGTGGATAAAGCAGAAAAAGCTGTTCCAGATGGCAGGAAACATAAAGGAGAAGTCTGTAGGCATGTTCTATCATAGGAAGATGGACTGGGAGTGGGCTGGGTTGAAAGAAGAGAAGGTAGACTTGCGGGGAGGAGCGGCACAGAGGCCCTGGAAAGTTACTGGCGTTAAGTATTTTAAATAAAGCATACTATTATCAATGTGATTTTAAGATGGGATTTAGGGACAGGAGTTATGTAGTCACCTGCTTTTACATGTACCTGAATTCATAAACTTCAAGAACCCCAAAGAAGAAAAATCATTTTAGTTTTGGAAAAGGAAGGGGGATGTTTATCTGACAAGTAGTGGTGAATCTCTACATGATAAAAAATAAAAACATTAGGAATCAAGGACACAAAAGTAGACACTGTTGGTGAGGAAGGAGAATGGTTGTTTGAAAGAGTAAAGTCTGAACTGTCAGAATGCCCACAAGTCTGACTTGAGACTTATATATTAGTAAGGTCCAACGCTAAATTGAAAATAAAGCCAGCTTAGATTTAAACTGATTTTGTAACCAAAACTAGTGTTTCCATTTTCTGAATTCTTATAGACCTGTCTAATTATACAAGCTAATTTGTTTATATTGCTTGTGTGTGTGTGTGTGTGTGTGTGCACATGCACAGTTGACAAAGATCCCCTTGACTTATGTCTCTATGGCTTTATTCCCTTTGATTGATGTATGCATACACATTTAATGAAATAATGATTAACTAGCACAAAGAATGATTTCTATCATACGGATATAAAATTTAAAATAATATTGATATTTTTAACCAAAATTGATTTTGGTTAAATCAATTTGGTTAAATATCAATATTGGATATCAACCAATATTGATATTTTTAACCAAAAAGATTTAACCAAGTAAATCTTTTAACTGAGATATGTGTGCTAAAATTTAAGAAAAGCTTATAATTCAATTTTGAGATTACACCTACAAATCTGTTGCACTTATAATTTTCATGCAGACATTTGAGTACATAAAAATATAGAGGTGCAGCAGGGGGTGGTGGCTGTGCACCTGTAGTCCCAGCTACTCAGGAGGCTGAAGTGACAGGATTGCTTTAGCCCAGGAGTTCAAGTCCAGCATGAACAAACATAGCTAGACACTGTCTCTAAAATATATACACAGGTGAAATAGTTACAGTGAATTTTTAAATGCTCATCAAAACTTACCATCAAAACAATGATTTATAGACAAAATAAGATAGCCTATAAGTGGGATATTGTGGTAAGAATATATATGCTATTTCACCTCAACAGTTATCAGAAGTAAACATCATTAGGGAACATCTTAAGAATGTTGAGTAAGTGGTATCACATGCAAAGGAAAAAATATATAGTCTTTTTATCTTATTCTCATCTCTCTGGTTTGTACATGTTACACTTTACACTTTTTTTCATCATTCAGTGTTTGGGGTTTTTTGGCAAATGCATGTATAAGATTTCCATCTTTCCCTGATATTCCTGTATTTTCAGTTTTTTCAAAATGTCTCTATAAAATTTTCCTTCTCTTCTGTCACTGAAACTTTAGTTTCCAGTGGTAAACCTAATATTAAAATAAGATATGTAATTCATTGGAAAAACAATTCCCATCTTTTATTATCAGTTTGGATAATGTCCTGAGAACTCTAAAAATATAAAGCTGAAACTATTCTTTCTTCTTATAGTTGGGACTGTCACACATTAAAATCTTAAACATCTCTTATTTTCCACTGTCCTGGTAACTATACAAAAGACTTGAGAAACAATTTTAAAAGTTGGTATCAAAAGGAGGAAAAAAACTAATCACCTTTCTTCCTTCTTTCCTTTCCTCCCTCTCTTCCTCCTTCTGCTTTTCCATAAGGAAAAAAATGAAGCGCTAAGCAGCAAGCATTTTCTGTTTGTTGGCAAAGCTCCATTTATGCATTTTTGTGTGTTACTTAGTTTTTCTTATTTTAACATTTTTGCCAAAGTCAAGGTAAATGTGGCCTCTTCAGATGTTAGATTTTACTGACTTAGAGGAATTGCTAAAATTTTAAAAATTATTTTTGCATCTTTCAGACTCTAATTTGTAATTTCCAGGACTTACATTGACTCAAACTTCTCTCCAATTAATATTGCTTAACTTCACCTCTTTGAGATATTTCAGTATCTCATTTTATTTTCATTTTTAGATACAGATCGCATCACACCTTTAAAAATTATTTAAAAAGCAATCTGTGTTGAAAACACAATGGCAAATTTCCATGGCACAATAGTGAAGATATTTTTTCCCTAATGACTATCAACAGGCATTCTTCTATTAGAATAATAATTAGAAAGGTAATTTTCTCTTTCACACATCCAATTTGTTTTCCTTTTTATTATTTTATCATCTTTTCCCTTTTTACTACAAAGAATATTTTAATGGAAATTTATTTTTTAAATACTAAAAAGAAAAATAAATAAGAACTTCTGTCACACGTTCTGGTGACTTATATAACTACGAAGCTGCGGGGGTTTTTTCCTGGGCAAAATTATTTGAGTTAACATAGGAACCCAAAGTCAATGTCTAACATCTGTCTCTTGCTCCTACTACTATGGTATCATCTTTGCAGCATTCTTACTTTTTCTGTCTGTGTCAGCTGAAGAACCATCATTTAAACACTGACTTGTAGCTTGACCCTCATTATGTACTTTATTATAACATATGGAGATGCCCAGCTCACCAGAGGCAGCAGTATCCTCCTCTAACTGCTACACCTGAAAAGCAAAGGTTTCATAGTCTGGCCAGTCTCCAGAAATTATCAATTATTAAAACCTGACTTTATTTAGCAGCAATAACTCAACTTATTGAGTGGACTATAAGACATATCAATCAATGACTATACATACCATTCAAATTTAACTATAAACAATTCACATTCCTGAAATAGAAACAATGAATGTACTTATTTCATATTGACCGTGTTTTTGTCTTAATCCCTAATTGCTTTTAGTACAAAATGTATATATTTTACAATACTAGCAGGAATAGAGACTACCAAGTTATTTTTAGCAACTGCAAAATAACAACATAAAATTTTGTCAAATAATCACTTGAGTGTGATATAGATTCAGGCATGTTTCAAAATACTTTTTGGAGTGAGGGTAAAAAGTTAACAGGTAATTTCTAACAGGTTAGTTTTATTTATACAATATTAACCATGGAGAGGTTTGAGTTAAGAAGTCTAGCCACATTTAGATTGAAACTTACAAACTAGAGTTGAGTTGCATTGATTCCAAAATATTTTATAGTGTGCAGTGTTTTTTCCTTTCGTTCAGTTTTTTTCAAGTTACAAACATATATTGTCATTCTTTAAAATTTTAGTTTTTTTTACTAAGATATGTATGCTTCAACACATTAATATTTGGAGTCTAGAAATCAAGTCACTATAACTCGGGAGAAATTTTTAAAACATCTTTATTATGGGAAAAGATCAAACATTCAAAAAAGTAGAGAATAGAAGGATGACCTTCAGGCTCCCAATTCCCAGCATTCATAATTATCCACATTTTGATCATCTGGCTCTATCTATCCTCCCCAACCTTTCTTGCTTGGATATTTTAAAGTAACTCTTATCATTATGCTTGTCAATAGTTTGGGGTGTGGTCCAGAAGCAAATTCCTAACTGTGTTCTACTGATTGGTTGACTCTTTTGTTTACTACCTCCTATATTGAACATTAGTTGAGCATCTACTATATTCCAGACACTGGATTAAGCCCTGGAAATTGAACAGCTGGGCAATGTCAATAGTGCCCTTTTAAGAAGTTCTCTGATGACTGGAAATTTAAACTGCTAACAAATCAGATCATATCACTCAACTGCTTTAACTCCATTCATGATACTTCATGACTCCTGGACAATTGTAAGATCCTTCATGATCTGCCCCCTCAAGGTCTCCACACTCAACTTTATCCATCAGACCATAATCACTCTAAACTCATTCTCTATGGAAATATTTAGTTTTCCAAATATGTCTTGTTTTGTTTGTTTGTTTGTTTGTTTGTTTGTTTGTTTTTACAAATGCCAGCCTCTCCTTTTGGAATCTTCATCTCCAAACCAGGCCAGTTCTCATGCATTTTTCAAGAGACAGCCCATTCATTGCCTCTTTGGGAAACATTACATTATGCCTCTCCTTCCAACAAACAAACCACTAGGTTTTCATCCTTTGTACTTCCAGAGGATCTTCTGTATATCTCCACTGTAGCACAGCATTCAAGTATATTACAGTTTTATATCATTCTGACTCACTAACTAAACTAAGAGATTTTTTTTTAGGACACGCCCTGATTTAGGGATTTCTGTATCCCCATTAGGTGGAGCAATTCAGAATATATAACAGACACTTGATAAATTCAGTGAGTTTTTTCTTGGAATGTGTTTGTTAAATAAATAAACTCTGGTCATTTCTGGAGGTATATTAGTCATCCTAATAATGGCTCCAGTTTGCCATAATTTCACAAGACTAATGGAGGCACATGGAACCATTGATAGTTTTCCCATTGAAGGGAAAGACACAAAAATGTGTTGTATTTAAAAGAAACACTGGAATAGCATGTGATATTTGAATATCATTCTGTCCTTTCAGAGTCTTCATGACAGTACTATTTGAATATAAAATGAAGGAATGATTTGATTGCAAAAAAAAAAAAAGGTTGCAGAATACAAAATAGTAGGAAAAAGAAAAAGAAAGCCTAACCTAAAGTAATGGACAGAAAGTCCCCTTTAGCCCCCTCAAATTCCCTTTTGCCACTTAACTTTAATATGTCTTTTTTGGTATGTTTTTCTTCCATCCCTTTTATCTTCATCTTACATCTTATACTCTCAAGAGTCAGAAGACAGACAAACATACACGTAAATAGTAATTCCAAATAAATGGAATGGTACATCAGCAAGGCCCCTATAGCAAGTGGAAAAGAGAATATGGATCATTACACCTATAATTGTGGCAATTCCACAAATGCAATCATAGAATTTTGAAGCTGGAAAGGACCCTAGAAATTATCTAGTACAAATCTCTGGGTTGTTTTTTTTTGAGACAGAGTCTCACTCTGTAGCCCAGGCTAGAGTGCCGCAGCATCAGCATAGCTCACAGCAACCTCAAACTCCTGGACTCAAGCAATCCTCCTGCCACAGCCTCCCAAGTAGATGGGTCTACAGGTGTGAACCACCATGCCCGAATAATTTTTTTCTATTTTTAGTTGCCCAGCTAAGTTTTTTCTATTTTTAGTAGAAACAGGGTCTTGCTCTTGCTCAGGCTGGTCTCGAACTCCTGAGATCAAGCAATCCTCCCTCCTTGGCCTCACAGAGTGCTAGGATTACAGGCATGAGCCACACAGCCTGGCCTCCAAATCCCTTTTCAAAGAGGTTAATTTGTCCCCAAACTCACACCCTCCTGTTCAAATTTTAGTCAGCGCTGAAATCCTTATTATTGGTGAAAGGGTAGGATGCTGAATAGCCAAAAGAGAATAATTTAGCAGAGAGGAATCAACATGATTTCTGCACAAGAAATGATGTTTGTTGGTTTCACTAGAGTTGTTTCAGGGGATAAACAAGCATGACTAAGGAGATTTAGAGAGAAAGTTTATATTTAAACTTTCAAAAAGCTTTCTGACAAGTTCCTATATCAGAGACTATTTAAACAATCCCCATAAGAGATTGGCTTGAAGAGAAATATGGAGAAATTTGAGTAGTTAATAACATAGACAGACAAGAATCAAGTCCTAATTCTGTCTCTTTATTGAGTGGCCTTGGGGAAATTATTTCACCTTGCTTAGCATCATTTTTCCACCAATAATATAAGAATAGTGATTTTACCACTGTGAGGATTGAATGAAATACTACTACTGGCCCCATGCTCTAGCTAACATATATTGAGTACTTGGTATGATGTACAGTACCATGGGATGTTTCAGATGCTGTTCTAAGTATTTAATAAATATTATCCATTTAATTTTCACAAGGCACCTATGAGGAAGGCAAGGTTACTATCACTCCACTTTAAAGATGAAAGAAGAGAGGCATAGAGTAGTAAAGTAACTTGTCCTGAGTCATGAAGCTAGTGATTAGTAAAGTCGGGAATCAAGCCAAGGAAGGGTGGCTCTGGAGCCCTCACTCTTAGTCAGGCTCCTGACTCTTGTGCTGTTAATAGGCACAAACCCTTTTCCATGCACAGAAGTCAGTACATAGTAAGGGCTTAATAAATGTTGGCTATTACTATTTTTATACTTTCTCATGTGGGAGAAGAAAGGGATACCTAATATTTACTGAAGACCTACTCTATGCATTAAGCATTCTCCTTACAACCAGCCTAGAAGGCCACAGATGCCCAGAAAGTTTCCATGGCTCAACCATGATCAGAAGCCAGTATAGGACACAACAAAGATTCAGAGGATGTTGGTGTTGGTGCAAAGCCCATGGTCTTTTTACTATATTCAAGCCTGAACTCCTGTTTGAAACTACACTTTTATTTGTTCTTTCTCTCTTCTACAAAAAACACACTTAGATGTATAAGTATGTATTAATATGTACATAAGATAAGTAACGTACACATAATATCAGTGTACATTTTGTGAACAAAATTTATTATAGAAAAAATGAAGAATAGCAAGGAAAGAATTTAGCCAGTTTTTGAAGAACATAAGCTGATGGCTCATGCCCCCAGTGTTAACACTAGAGCCAATTTTCATGTTTTAGAACATGATGGGACATACAAATACGACTCCTCTTTGGTTCTCCTGGATAGAGTTGGAACCCATTCTATTAAGTGAAGCATCCCAAGAATGGAAAAATAAGCACCACATGTACTCATCAGAAAATTGGTTTCGCTGATCATCACCTAAGTGCACATTTGGGAATAACACCAATTGTGTATTGGACAGAGGTGGGGGGTGGGGGAGAGGATGGGTGTATACCTACAAGAAGAGTGCGATGTGCACTGTCTAGGGAATGGACACGCTTGAAGCTCAGACTCGGGGGAATGGGAGGGACATGGGAAATATATCTAACCAGAACTTTTGTACCCCCATAATAAGCCGAAATAAAAAAAAATATTGATTTTTAGGTGACAATAAGTTTTTCTCAGAAGAGACAAGCCAATGATGTCAAATGTCAGGATCCTAAGATGAGTTGCTAGGCAAGGCATTTATGAGTCATTTAGATTAGTCCCTGTAAAACATTGTCCTAAAAAGTTTCTATGCCAGAAACTAAGGTGAAGTGCCACAAGGAAGAGTACTAGAAATATTAATTATAAAGCATTATCCCATAGAGCTGTACATCAGCATTAGAGGTATTTTGAAGTTCTAGTCACCACACCTCAAGGCATACATAAGGCTAGAAATCATCTAGGGAAAAATAAGTAAAAAGATATAAAGATAGGGAAAGTTGGCTGCTAAAAAATGGGCTAAAATATTTAATATTGTAATATCATTGAAAACTGAGAAGTGATACAGTAAAGTCAGGATGAAACGGATAGAATGAACACAAACTTATTCATCAAAATCTAGAATTCCAGAACCAGCAATTACCTCGTTCTTGTTGTTCTTGTTAACCCCTGAATATTTCAGAATGTATTTAATATCTCCTAAGAGAAAGGATATCTACTACAGGATCGTCATATATTAACACACTTAGGAAGTTTAACATCAATACTATTACCCAACATATAATCCATATCCAAGTTTCTTCCGTTGTCCAAAAATGTCCTTTATTGCCTTCTCTTCCATCTGTCCTCCCTTCCTCCCTTTCTTCCTCTCTTCTTTCCTTCTTTCCTCCCTTCCTCCCTTCCTCCCTCGCTTCCTCCCTTCCTTCCTTCCTCCCTTCCTTCCTTCCTTTCGCCCTCCCTCCCTTCCTTCCTTCCATTCTTTTTTTGATCTGGAGTCCAATCAAGTATCTCATATTGCATTTATTTGTTATAACTCTATACTTTCAGTTAGTCTGAAACAGCTGTCCAGCATTTTTCATCTTTCACAACATCAATAGTTTTTAAGACTCCAAGAGAAGTCTTATGCAGAACGTTTCTCAGTTTGAATTTGGCTAATTTTTTCTGCATGGTTAGATTAAAGTTAAAGATTTTTGGCAAGAATAAATACTACATAGGTAATGGTGTATCCTGTAAGCACTTCTGAAAGCCTGAAAAAGGAGAGATTTAGAATTGCTAAAGTCCCACTGTATCCCAAAGAGTATTTATGTCCAAGGGCAGAAGTAATAACCTTGGTTCCAAAGACTTAAAATAAACAGGGCTTAATTCATAAAAGCTAAATCTGTTAAGAAATCAAGGGATGTTTCAGAATACCTCTTTTAATGTTTTGCAGGTGACATTATGGGGGCTACTATGCCTTTCCAGAGATATCTCTTGACATTACTCTTGAGAACAGAATGCTGACTTTGCTATCCCAGCTTAACTAAAAATGGCATTTTCTAATGTCTCTCTTTCTCATCACAAAATCAAATTCCAGTCTGTTAGGCATTTGCAACATTGATTCTAAATGCTCTTTCAGAATGCATTTGAAGAAATTTTAAAATCATTGAGAGAAAAGGATTTATATATTAAGACTGGCTGACCCCAAAGTATCTCTATCCTCAGGGACCTTGAGCACATAGTTCTTTCACTTAACAATCCAAAGTCCCCCAAATTTGGAGGAAATATAGATGCACAAAATATACAGAAAATCAATACATTTTCCAGAATTTACAAACTGCAACTTACTTATGTGAGTGTTTCATGAAAATATGGTATGATAAAATTAGCATGAATTTTGGATGCAGAAAAAATTCAAACCCTAACACTGTTACTCTCCAGCTACTTGGCTATATTTAAGTCATTAAACTCCTTTAAGTTGTATTTTCCACATCTATAAAATGGAAATGATAACATCTACCTTTCAGTGTTGTTTGAAGAATGGATAAATTCTTATAAAGTATCAGTTTTATATAAATATTATTATAATTACTGACAAGAAAAAACCTTTGATTTTACCCAAGAACAGAATGGTCCATCTGGACAATCAAACCATGTCTTTTGTATAAACTAACCAGTTACTTGATCATGTTTACTACTTACTAAATTTTCCTTCAAGTGAAAAGTACTAAACCAGATGTTGTCCAAGTCCCTTGTTCTACTTCATACCAAGTTCCCATCCTTGGGTTGGGTGAGACAACCCAGTATCCATATAATAAATTCTCCTGTTTGCTCAAGATAGATCACATTTGGTTTCTGCCACCTGTAACCAAAAGGAATATAGCTAGCACTACCACCCAATAGCTGGTTAGATATGCCACCTTAACACCAAAAAAGGTCAGCTGGTGATAATAATTCTTTCAACAATCCACTTGATTTTTCACTGTCATTATCACACCATAAGGTAGGATACTCTTTCAGCTTTACAAGATCTGATATAGTTTTCAAGCCTCTGTTCATAACACTCTTTCACTTTGATTTGTGTCCTCTAGTCTTACTGGAATTTTCTCTATTTTTAAAATTAAGGTATAATATACATAAAGTAAAATACACAAATCTTAAGGCTATAATTGCTGAATCTTTGTCAACAAATACACCCATGTAACCACCACCCAGATCAAAATACATCAAATTTACACCACCCATAAAGCCTCATCAGTATCCTTCCCAAGATAACCATTATTCTGAATTTGATCATCGTAGATTAGTCTTGAACTTTATATGAAATGAATCACAGAGTATTGGTACTCTTTTGGGCCTGGCTTTTGTGCCCACTCTGAGATTCATCCATGTTATCACATGTATCTGTAGTTTATAAATTTTTATTGCTGTGTAGTATTTCATTGTATGACTATACCATAATTTGCTTATGTATTTGCCTGTACAGAGACATTTGGTTTGTTTCCAGTTTGTAGCTATATGAATGGTTATTATGTACAAGTCTTTGTGGACATAGGCACTCTTTTCTCTTGGGTATATGCATAGAAATGGAACTATTGAATTAGAGGGTAGGTATTTTTTGGCTTTAGTAGATAATCCCAAATATTTCCAAAGTGATTGTATTATTTTTTTTTGCCTGCTACCTGCATTTTACAGGAGTTTCAGTTGTTCCACATTCTTGCCAACATTTAAAATTTTCAAGTTTTTTGTTTGTTTGTGTGTTTGTTTGTTTGTTTTGAGAAAAGGTATTGCTCTGTTGCCTGGGCTAGAGTGAAGTAGCATCATCATATGTCACTGCAACCTCCAACTCCTGGGCTTAAGCAACCTTTCTGCCTCAGCCTCCTGAGTAGCTGGGACTGCAGGTACATGCCACCATGCCTGGCTAATTTTTAAAAATTTTTTATAGAGACGGGTCTTGCTATTGCCCAGGCTGATCTCAAACTCCTGGCCTTAAGCAATTCTCCTGCCTTAGCCTCCCAAAGTGCTAGGATTACAGGCATGAGCCACTGCACTTAGCCTCAGTCTTTAATTTTAGCAATTCTGGTGAATGAGTAGTGGGATTTTATTGTGGTTCAAATTTGCATTTCCCTAGTGAGAAATGAATGAGTCAATTCTAGACATATGTAAAAATACAAAGACCTACAATAGTCAAGACAATATTGAAGAATAAAATGAAAGTTGGAATGCTTATATTGTCAGATTCCAATACTGACCAGAAGCTACCATCATGAACACAGTATGGAACAGAGAGTCCAGAAAGTACTTGATTTTCACCAGTGGTGCCAACTATTTAATGCAATGGAGAAAAGGAAGTTCTCCACAATAAATGGTGCTCATGCAACTGGATCTCCATATTAAAAAATTAATTTTAAATGTGTTATTAGACCTAAAGGTAAAAGCTAAAGCCATGAAGCTTTTTTAAAAGAACACAAGAGATAATCTTCACGAACATGGGGTAGATGAGAAAACAGGACACAAAAAGCCCTAATCATAAAAGAATACATAGGTAAATTGGACATTATCAAACCTAAGAACTTGTGTTCATCAAAAGACACCATTTAAAAAGTGAAAAAGCAAGCCACAAGCTGAGAGAATGTATTTGAAACATACATATCTGATAAAGAACTTGTATCCAGGATATATTTTTTAAAAATTCTCACAAATCAATAAGAAAAAGACAAACAAACTAATTAAAAGGGGGTAAAAGATTCAAATGAAATTTTATACACTATTGGTGAGAATGTAAATTAGTATAACCTCTATGGGAAATAGTATGGAGATTTCTCAAAAAACTAAGAATAGAATTACCATTTGATCCAACAATCCCGTTACTCACCCAAAGGAAAAAAAAATCATTATTACATCAAAAAGATACCTGCACTCTTACGTTTATCACAGCACTAGTCACAATAGCAAAGATATGGAATCAACCCAAGTGTCCATCAATGTATGATTGTATAGAGAAGATGTGGTATGTATACACAAAGAAATACTATTCAGCCATAAAAAGAATGAAATCATGTCTTTCGCAAAAACATGGATGGAACTGGAGGCCATTATCTTAAGTGAAATAAGTCAGACACAGAAAGACAAATATCACATGTTCTCACTTATAAGTGGGAGCTAAATAACATATTGACAGGGGCATAGGGAGAGAATGATTAACAATGAAGACTTGGAAGGGTGAGGGATGGCGGGGATGGCTGATGAGAAATTACTTAATGGGCACATGTATGTTATCTGGGTGATGGATATCCTGGAAGCCCTGACTTCACCACTATACAATCTATGCATACAACAAAATTACACTTGTACCCCATAAATTTATACAAATTAAAAATAAATTTTAAAAAAGATATTCAGTATCATTTTATGCTCTTTAAAGGTGCCATGATCTTTCCTATACTAGCTGCTTATTCTTCCAAAACACATTTTTCTACCCCATCTCCATATTCTACCCCAAGAGCTAGATTGCATCCCACTGCATGTGCTCAGGCATCCATCCTGCAATTCCTCATAGCCCTCATCACATTGTAGCTATTTGCTTGATATCTGTCCTCCATGAGGAATGAAGGCAAGGACAATGTCTGTAGCATCAGCAAAGTACTTGAGTCATAGTTAATTGTATAGTAAGTGTTTTTTGATATAGGAATGTTAAATAGATCTTCATATAGACTGAGAAGTATTAATATAATCAAGCCGTTATTGAACAGCAGATAAGCTAGGAAAATAAAACAAACTGAATTCATTATAGGTCAGTGGGAACAAAAATTTGACGCAGCTATATTTTTTAAAAGAATGAGATTACTTTAGCCTTACAAAGAATACACAGGTTATCTCAAGAAATTTGTCAATAGAAACAGTATGCAAAATAAGCACTCCTTACTCTGCCCCCAGCAGAAATGGTTATTATTATTATCTGTCTAGCAATTGGAATACCATTTTATGTCTATAGCTATCAATAAGTCAGGATGAATGATGTAGCTCCCAAGAGTAAGCTATGGGATGGTTAGAAGTTTCACATTTGGGAAAATCAGCCTTACAACATGAATGCCTCATTTCCCACTTATAGATTAACAGAAGCCAAACACCATTTCCATTAATTTAGCCTTTATTTGGTATAATTCTTATTATACTTGATTTAAAAAGAGGAAGCGTCTGTTGTTGTGAGTGACAGGTTGTGTTTTCCAAAGAGAGCTGCCAAAATATCTCCCATCCCACATGCTGTTCTGCAATGTGACCTTGCCACTCCCCCATCAAGACATGAAATCTCTATCCCCTCCCTTTGAATCTAGTTAGGCTATGACTGCTCCAAACAGTAGAAAATGGCGGAAGTGGTGATACAGAACTTTTGAGGCTAGATCATAAAAGACCATGCAGCTTCCTTATAGTTCTCTTAAAAAACTCACTCTAGTGATGCTCCCATCTCAGAACACACCTGACTTGCCATAAAAGCCCAAATGGAGTGGCCCCATATAGATACTCCAGCCAACGGTCCCAGCTGAGCCTGACGTTCATGTCATCCCAGTGCAAGCACCAGACATGGGAGTGAAGAAGTCTCCAGTTAATTCCACTCTCAAGCTTTTGAGTAACTTCCAGTAATTTGAGTCTTCATGGATATTGCTGAGAAGGCACAAGCCATCTTTGATGCATCCTGGACATATAGAATTCATAGGCAAAATAAAATGGTTATTTTTTATACTCTAAATTTGAGGTGGCTTGTTATATAGCAATAGAAACTGGTACACTGCTGTTGCTAAACAAGTACTTACATATATCAGTTGTTAGGAGTAAGATGGGCTTCTATGAAAGACATTTTTAAAATACTGTAACATACATATCTCTAACTCAGTGATTCTTAAACTCATTTGAGTAAAAACCCTTCTGAGACTCTAATGAATGTCTTACCCCTCTTCTCAGAATAATGCTCTTGCACATAATTTTTTTTTTATGATTTCAAGAACACATGGACCTCCTAAAGCTATGCTTGGTTTCTCAGGGAGACAACCTAGGTCTAAGTGACAGTTTGGCTGTTTCTAGTAAACTGAGCAGGTGTTTTGATTAACACTCACTGAGAACAAATTAAACACTTACTAAAAAGGGCTAATGTTTTACTCAACCATTAATTTAAATATTTTCTATCTGTATTTACAATAAAAGTTCAGTTTTCTTATCAGGATAAAAAATGTTAGTGTGCACAACTTTGGCTACACAAATTACTGATTATTCTGATTAAGTAAATTCTCTTAAAATTAGGATTTATAGAAATAGGAAAAACTTTTAAACTTATGGTGTCAATCATGGTAACTGATTTCAATTGTCTTAGATTATGTATGTTAGAATTGAATGCAATAGGAAGTAGTTTTGTGATTATTTTAGGATGGTCTATCAATATACCTAGTTACCACAAATCAGAAATACAAGTCCTGAAACTTTTGGGACAATTTTAATAAGCTATGGGAAATGCTAATCTGTTTTGTTACTTAGCAAGGACTTTTCTTATCTTCAGAAAGGTTTGTGGTAAATAGTATCCATGGTTATATCCGTTCTCAGACCACTGAATTGCCTTTGCTTCTTTGTAAAAAAAAAAATAAATAAATTCCAATTGTTCATTGATCATATACAGCAAAACAATTGAATTTTGGATATTGATTTTATATGGCTCAAACTTGCAAAACTATACTATACCATATTATACTAGTCTCACAGCATTTTCCACATAGAAAACTCATGTTGCTGTTAATAAAAACAGTTTTACTTCTTTCTTTCTAATCTACATGCCTTTTATTTCTTTTTCTTACTCTAACCTCCAGTAAAATATTGAGTAAAAATGATGAGAGCAGACATACTTTTTTTGCTGACATTAGGGGATAAACATTCAATCTTTGACCATTAAGTCTGATGTTCAACATGGACTTTCATAGATGCCCTTTATCCGATTGAGGACACTCCCTTCTTTTCCTAGTTTGCTGAGAATTTTTTTTTTCTCCCTCCCACCCCTCTGAGAATTTTTTATCAGGAATGACTGTGGATTTTTCTTAATGCTTTTTCTGCACCTGTTGAAATTAAAATATGCTTTTCCTTTTTAGTCTATTAATATGATGAATCACATTGATAGGTTTGTGAATGTTAAACCAACCTTGCATTCCTGAGAAAAATCACTTTGAATCCACTTTTTGATTCAAATTGCTAACATTTTTTAAAATTTTATTTAAAAAATCATAAGTTTATTTTTTAAAATCTATGTTTATGAAAAATATTAGTCTGTAGATTTCTTCCTGTAAAGTCTTGGATTTTTGTTCATATCTGAGTAAAGCTGACTTCACAGATTGAGTTGGGAAGTATTTTTCCCTTTCTAATTTTCTGGCACAGTTTTCATAAGATTGTTATCTTCCTTAAAGTTTAGGGTAAAATTCACCTATGGAGCCATCTGGACTTGGTGTTTTCTCTGTGGGAATATTTTGAGTTCAAAATTCAATTTCTTTAATAGATACATGGCTACTAAAGTGATTTATTTCTTCTTTAGTAAGCTCCATGAGTGTGTGGGAAATCTCTTTTTATACAGTTCCATGTCCTGCCAACTCTAGCATCCTTGGCCTCCCTGCATTCCTCACTGCAGCCCCTGAACTCAGGGAGACTGCCCGTTTTCACCTAGATTCCTCCACTCTGTGCCACAGTCTGGAAACTGTTTCTAGGCAATAAGCTGGGACAATCATCATGCTCATCTCATTTGTTTCAGGTCTCTTAGGATCATTGTCATTCATTGCCTGATGTCTAGTTTATTGGAAATCAATGCTCCCTACATTTTATTCAGTTTTTTATTCATTTCAGGAAGGAGAGTAAGTTCAGTCCTTATTATTTCATCTTGGCTGGAACCAGAAGTCCACTCTTCAACTTTTAAAACATTTATCGCACCCAAGTTTGACCAACTTATCTCTCTTAAATTATGCTCATTTTTTTCCAGTAATACATTAAAACTTTGACACTTTAAAAAAATGTGACTTTGCCCTAGGAGGGGTCAGAAGGAAGCTTCCCATTGTTGCATTCAACTTGATGCTTCACTCATAATTTTCACCCATCAGCTTCATAAAAGGTCTTCAGTGTAAGCTATTTGGATCAATTTGACAGTAAGACTTTGTATGATGAATGCATTCTCTAATTGTTAAAAAAAAAAAACTAAGCAAAAGATTTAACTGCTATGTCTAATTCATCTTCATCACTGCACTATTCTTTGCAGAAAAGTCTGGAAACCAGCCATATTCCCTTTTGTGTCCATTTTTTTTTTTTTTTTTTTTTGCTAACAGAGTGAGTTGGAATGTCATACAGACATGTTTTTTAACCATTTAAAAGAGGAAAAATATAAATTTGCCTACAATTACTTACATATATTTGTCTATCAAAATTATTGTAAAATCAAGTACTAAAATTTGAACATTAGACAAATTGAAAGTTTGACTTTCAGTGATGACAGAATGTCTTATACCTACGGCTTGTTCACCCCTTTCGTGTGTTGGTATGTACCCTCCTGGGGTTTGCTACAGACTGACAAAGCTCCTTTCCTCTGCTGTTCTATCCTCCAGCGGGCATTATATCTCCTGGCATGTGAGAATATCATATTATGGAAGTTATATCAACTTCAGTGGCAAGGAAAAAGGCTGTGCTCACAGCAAGTTCATAGCACATGTGACATTGCAAAATAGTTTCTTAACCTAGGACTAGGTACACAGGAGCTTTGGGCAGTCTGTGAACATCTTGAAATTATTTGAAAATGTTTGTGCATGTGTTCTTTTTTTTTCTGTATGTGGAATCCATAGCTTTTATTTGATACTCAAAGAGGGTTTTTACATCCCTAAAATGTGAAGAGTCCTCCATGTAGTCCCTTTGCAGAGTAGAGAAACAGAACGATCTAGATCCATTGTTAAAGGACTGTATAATGACACCCCCATAACTTTCCTTTGAGGGTGAGTTAGGAAACCAGATCACTCAGGACTCAAAGTTGACATTTTTGGCCTGATAATCTCCTATACCCCAAATTATAGCTGCTGGTTTAACAACAGGACAATAAGCTCTTTTGGTGTCTTAAAAAATTTAACTATCTTGTATTTGGTTTTTATTTCTTATGTTAAAAAATAAAAATGTAAACATATTCAGGTGAAAGTTTTGTTTAAGGCTTTAAAACATTTCTAGGAAACTGACATTTAAAAAAAAGAAACAAAGTTGCCCATTTACATGGTCACCTTTCAAGTGAAAGCAACTAGGTGTTAGGTTACCAGATGTCTATGCTAAATTACAAAGCCAAGTTGATAAGATTAATTATATTATATATCAAGACTTGAATGATTTTTTAAAAATTACATTATTCTTTCTCACAGTAAACTATTTCTTTGCTATTTTCTTTCTTTCCAGCCAAACAGTGACAAATTTCAGAATATAGGCTAGTCATTTTAATCATTCTATAATAATTCTATCATGATTCATATTGGAGAAATGTTATTATTTCTATGTCATTTCTAACAAATCAGAACCTCTAAAACAGATTTTGTTCATAATAAAGTCTAATTCCTTATTTTTGAATAGTTCTTATTAAGCACTATCTTTTTTTCAGCTTTTAGAAGTATAATTGACAAATAAAATTTGTACATATTCAAGATACACAATGTGATGTTTTGATATATTGTATACATTATGAAATGATTGCCACAATCAGGCTAATTGACATATACATCACTTCACATAGTTACCTTTTTTCCTGTGGTAAGAATACTTAAAGTGTACTCTCAGAGCAAATTTCAAATATACAATACATTATTAACTATAGTTACCATGCTGTACATTAGGTCTCCAGACCTTATCCATCTTGTAACTACAAGTTTGTACCCTTTGACCAACATCTCCCCATTTGTCCCAACCTGGACCCTGGTAACCAGCCTTCTACTCTCTGTTTCTATGATTTCAACTATTTTAGATTCCACATGTAAGTAAGATAATGCATTTGTTTTCTGTGTTTGCCTTATTTCACTTAGCATAATGTCCTCCAGGATCATCTATGTTGTGGCAAATGATAGTATTTCCTCTTTTTTATTGCTGAATAATATTCCGTGTGTGTGTGTGTGTGTGTGTGTGTGTGTGTACACACACACACACACACACACACACCCCATTTTCTTTATCCATTCATCTGTTGATAGATACATAGGTTGTTTCCATATATTTTGGCTATTATAAATAATGCTGCAATAAATATGGGAATGCAGCTATCTCTTTGAGATAGTGATTTTATTTCCTTTAAATATATACCTACAAGTGGGATTGCTGGATCATCTGGTAGTTCTATTTTAATTTTTGAGAGACCTCCATAATCTTTTCCATAATAGATGTATCAATTTATATTCCCACCAACAATATAAAGGGAAAGGGTTCCTTTTCTTCACATCCTCACCAACACTTACTATCTTTTGACTTTTTGTTAATAGCCATCCTGACATGAGTAAGGTGATATCTCATTGTGGTTTTCATTTACATTTTCCTGATGGTTAGTGATATTGAGCACCTTTTCATATATCTATTGGCGTTTGTATGTCTTCTTTGGAAAAATGTCTATTCAGGTCCTTTGCCCATTAATTGAATTATTTGCTGTTGAATCATATGAGTTCCTTATATATTTTGCATATTAACGCCTTAGTGGATATATGGTTTGAAAATATTTTCTCCCATTCTGTAGGCTACCTCTCATTTTGTTAATTGTTTCCTTTGCTGTGCAGAAACTTTCCAGTTTGGTGTAGTCTCACTGGTTTATTTTCACTTTCACTGCCTGTGTTTTTGATGGCACATCCAAAAAATCATTGCCAAGATCAATGTTAATGGAGCTTTTCCTCTGTTTTCTTCTAAGAATTTTATGATTTCAGGTATTATGTTTAAATATTTAATCCATTTTGAGTCAACTTTTGTGGATGGTAAAGATAAAGATCCAATTTCATTTTTTTTTTTTTGCATGTAGCTATCAAGTTTTTCCAACATCAGTTATTGAAGAGACTATCCTTTCCCCACTCTGTATTCTTGTTGCCTTTGTCAAAGATTACCTAAACATATATGCATGGGTTTATTTCTGGTAAGCACCATCTTTTGATCTAAAGCTTCCTTTGGTTTCCTTTTTGATACCTGGGAATGTTTCTTTGGTGAAAATAATAGTAATAATAAAGTCATCCTTAAAAAGAAATTCTATCATCCATTCATATTCTTTTTCATGCCATGTCTCAGCTTTGAATTATACTTAATTCTCTCTTTGGGAGTTTCTTGATTTCTTCAATCCAAGAATTAAGCAGTATATATCAAAAAAAATAGTTTATCCCTAACAATAGAGTCAGTAATATGCCAAAAAAAAATTTCAATAGGGAAGTATTTTTTTAATCACTGAAGCATTTTATCACATTATTATTAATAATATTTGGGAATATGTCTGACTTGCCAGTTGTCTAATACAATAAATAGAGCTACAGATTCTGAATTTTTTATCGTCTTTTTTTTTTGGTGAAAAATTTTTCCTTATATATGTTTTTTCCAAACTTATTTACTTAAATAATTATTTAAGTTTGTCTATTATACTCATTGTGTTGGGTGAAGTATTTTTCTCCCTGAAAGGGAATTACCATTTATCTATGTGATATTGATATAAAATGTCAGAATGCTGAAAGAAGTTAAATTTAACATCAGCAATTGTAATCTCAAAAGTAGTATATGATTGTAGGAAATGCTTTTATGTTCTCTTAATTTATGGACCATAGTAATAATGACAGAGATGATCTAGTCTGGTTATGCTTGCTTATGGCTTTTTTGAACAAGGGCAGGCAGTTGGTGGCACAGGTGGCAAAAACATTAAGTTGCATTGTCTTAGCATGATATGGAGACTATTTTAAGATCCATCCATGTGGAAACTTAAGCAGATCAAAGGAACTAAGTCTGATCTGTCAGTATCAAGCTACAATACTCACACTGCTTTTGAGTAAGGCCCTGATAAGCAAAGGTATTCAATTACTTTTTAAAAATTAATCATCTTTACATAATGAAACTTTGCTTTACAAAGATCGTAGTGACATTATTGTATCATGACCTAATCATTCATAAAACAAAAATATGAAAGATATAAGAAAACTATGTATTCTTGACATAAAACTCAAATTCTAGATAGGCTATGGAATTCAATCAAATTCGAGATTATAAAACAAAAAGTCCCAATACTGTTGCAACTCTGAAGTAGAGATCATCTGAATATTCTCAGTCAGGTCAATCAATACTGGAAGAAAAGCAAAGGTATATAAGGACCAGAACTTGACTGGCTAAATATATTATCTGCCTTACTAATGATTTTGCCATCTCAGTTATCCATAGTCTGAAAGCACGTAGTTTTCAAGTTTTATAGAACTGGGTCATTCAAATGTGTTAAAGTTGGAGATTTCTTCATGTTTCAATCCCAACCAATTTCCAGTCAATCTGAGAGTTTAAAAAGTATCCCTAAAGTGGCAGTGAAACTCATTTAATTATCACCAATTGCTTTCAGTAGACTTCCTGGTGGAAATCTCTCATAAAAACTTTTAAAACTGTTTTTAAAAAAGATAGTTTTTAAAACGTGGTAGCAGAAACTTACAGAACCTTCATTCAACAATGTGTATGAACTAATCATGTCCTGGAAATTTTTGAGAATGAAGAGAATAAAATTATTTGTCGAGCAATTAAATTATATCTGGCTGTGTTTAATCCAACATAATTTTTTAAACACACGTATTTGAAAAACATACTCTAGTCATAACTACTGATCTGTTAGAAAAAACACACGAATCCCTCAATTCTAAGAGCTAGCAATTTGACATACATCATCCATTTTACAGTAGCTTTCAAGTGGGAAAAACTATTTTAAATGAAGATAATTTATTTTAATTGCCAATAATATTCTTTTATCCACATAATTACATACTTTTTTCTTTTAGCAGCAAATCAGAATGTGAGAGTAAATCTGCTGTGTGTCTAATATCTAAGAATTTTTCAAAATTATGTTAGGTTATTGTCAATTATGAATAATACCATGGTAACCTGCTGCATTTCATAATCCATGCTCAAACCTTGACCTCTTTAGCATACTAAGACTTGACAAGAGAATTTCTAGATATACTGAGGAATACCAGTGTTTTCCCTGCACAACTTATTTTGGGTAAAAATCACGGAGTTTTTTTTGTAAATTAAAAGACAGCTGGAAGCTTTTGACAGGGAGATGTTCAGTGTTTTAGTGACAAGCTTTCACTTCACATAAACAAAATTTTAATTTAACCTAAAATCCAAACAGCACTGAGTTGAACAGATTTCGTCTTTACACAGGTTTGCACATGCGCAGTGACAACTTGCTCTTCCGTCCCCCGTTGGCTGGCGAGTTCTTAAGGAAATATCACTGTGGAATATATTCTAACGCTAGACACATAATATGTGAAAAGACCTAAAATTGAGAAAATATGGTGTTTCTCAACTTTTTTTTTCTACTTTGTATGTCAGCCTACCTCTTCAAATCTTTTATGTTCCTATCACACTTTTGAATGGTATAGTTATGGCAGCACATTAAAAAGGTTAAAGACCTGAAGCAATGCTAAATAATTACAGCATAATCAATGATAACAGTATAGTTAATACAGTTATATCTGTATCTATAATATCTGTAATATAGTTATAATATCTGTATAATATTTCAGTTATCTATAAAAGCAGAGATAGCTATCAGACCATTTAGTCGTTCTTTCAATACTGTGTTGCTTGTACTATGTAATACTCACTAGGAAATGTTCTTGCATCTTCCAATGATGCATGACTTTTTCTCTGATGCCAGTGTAATCTTGCTTTTGCCAGGCCACTTACTCCTGCTCTAAACTTTCCCGCTTGACCTACTCAGGAGCCCATCCAACAGACATCACCTTAACCATTAAATCTCAATTGTAGCAGGTATTAGTTAGATGGTGAGAGAGAGATATCAAATTTACCACATTCAGGCAAAAGAAGAATTAAAGTGGCTCATGTAATCCAAGCAAGTATTGAACAACCAAACCATAAGTAGGTCAGGGATATAGCTAAATCTTAGGAAATTCTGGAAACAGAGATAGAGGCCCTGGACCATTGTTCAATATGTATATGAAAACAGGGCATTTTCTAGAAGTGGAATGTTAGGCAGACACTTTCAGATGTCCCCCACACAGCAAAAAATAAAGTTTATACATTGCTTATCGTCTGTAAAGACTTTCTGGCACTCTAGGTAGGAAAATAGGAGGTACAGGTACTATGATTATGTTCAATAAATGGAAGTATTGCAGTAGTGGATCACTGACACATTCTGAAATTTTGCTCTTCAATACTAACTTTTTAAAAAGTTTAAAAAGAGTTTAAAAAGTCACTAGACTTGCAAAAATTACATTGATATTAAGTATTTCTTCCTCGATTCCTGTGACCATTTGCTCCACATTTTACTACTTCAAAACTACAAATATAAAGAAGTACAAAATATCTAATGCTTCTTATTTTTGTCTATTGTCTATAAATATTTTGATACTACATTGGTTATATAGTCTATGGAAGGACAAAGGTGTCAGAGCAAATGTTTCCTGATTTTCCTAATTTTTTGTTAAATAAATATCTAAAAACAAGAGGAGCTAAGGAATGTTGCTCCAGGTGAAACAGGAAGAAAAACCAAACAGTAACAACAAAAAGGAACATATTTACAAGAAAAATAAACTAGTGACGTAGGAGCAGAAAAGAGGGAAAATTATTTTGGAGTAGTTTTTTCAAGCCACATGTATTCTACTCATCAGAACAAGGAGAACATGACAATCAAAGTTGATAGAGTTCATTACACATTAACCATAATGTTCACGTCAGCCATATTATTAGTATTAACCCTGTTTGGTCACAACACTGCCAGTGGTAGAGCGAGAGTCTGAATCCAAGTCCCCTGGTAACAAATTAATGCTCTTTCTCTTACTCTATGCTGCCTCCCATTCAAGCATATTACATGCTTCCTATATGCTTAGAATGAGAAGTCTTTGCACTTCATATTACTCTTCCATGCAAGGATAATCACGGCATCTTTTCTGTCATTGAGTTGTTGGAAGATCAAATATGATGGTGCTTTGTAATAATAACATTTTACATATAAGGGATTGTTATAATTAAAATTCATAAAGAAAACAGTTGATGAGATTGCCCAGCCCCTAGTTATTATCTTTGAGGATTCAAAAAACAATAGTTGGAAATAATTTCTCTCTTGATTAGGCACACATCGGGCCATTGTGGAGTTAGTAGTGCACCCAGTTTATGTCTCCTCACCTTGATGAAGATGCTGTGAAGTGGGGAAGCTCAGAGTAGATTAATAATATGATTAAAGTATTGAATAAATAAGACCCATGAGAAAAGAGAGAAGGAATTGGAATTAATTAGTCTGGAAACAATAATTGCCTCCTAATACATGAAGCATTATCACAAGAAAAATGTACACCAACTTTTACTCTTCTTCTGAGAAATGACTTGAAAGTAATTGTGGAAATGTAATACAGACATAACAAAGAACTTACTGATAGAGTTGCTTGTTAAATATTAAAACAGGCTATTAGAAGATGTGGAGTTTCCTTTGCTGATGAATTTTCCAAAGAAAAATAGATACAAATCAATTTGGTATGGTCAAGGAGCAGATATACTTACAATAAGGGAACTAGAAAAGATAAATTATTGAGATCTTCTTTCAGTCTTTGAGAACTCTACACTTCTCTGGCTAATTCCCCTGATTAATGATAAAAGAGAAAGGTAAAAAATTTTTCTAATTTCTAATTCATGCAGACTACATGAATCTGTTACTATTCTACACTATATGTAGTTTTTCTTTCCTTTTTAAAATTTTTTAAATTTTTAAAAATTAAAAAAAAATTTTGGCTGGGCGCGGTGGCTCACGCCTGTAATCCTAGCACTTGGGAGGCCGAGGCAGGCGGATTGTTTGAGCTCAGGAGTTCGAGACCAGCCTGAGCAAGAGCGAGACTCCGTCTCTACTAAAAATAGAAAGAAATTATCTGGCCAAC
>CM052441.1:64326729-64370235 GCA_028533085.1 Varecia variegata | reverse complement strand
TGGCGTCCTCCTAGCTCACAGCAACCTCAAACTCCTGGGCTTGGTAAGCGATCCTACTGCCTCAGCCTCCCGAGTAGCTGGGACTACAGGCATGCGCCACCATGCCCGGCTGATTTTTTCTATATATATTTTTAGTTGGCCAGATAATTTCTTTCTATTTTTAGTAGAGACGGGGTCTCGCTCTTGCTCAGGCTGGTCTGGAACTCCTGAACTTGAACGATCCGCCCACCTCGGCCTTCCAAGTGCTAGGATTACAGGCGTGAGCCACCGCGCCCGGCTCTTCTCACTTTTCTAACCTCCTTTTCTAACACTTTCCATCCTACCTCTCAACTCCAGCACTAGACTTCTTGCTGTCCCTTGAACACAGCAAGCACACTCCTAATTTAGGGCCCTTTTCACTTGCAGCTCCTTCCAGATGAAGTGCTCTTGTTTCAGATATTTACATGGCTTATTTACTCACTTTGTTTAGGTTTTGGCTCAAATATCATCTTATCATGAAGACACTCTTCAACTTCCAGGTAAAAATGCAGAACTGAATGCATGCATTTCCCTTAGGACCGTCCTCTACCGCCACTAAATGGCAGTTTATGAATGTATTTTAAGCCCATAAACTCACATAGACAAAGAGAACAAAAGAAGAGACACTAATGACAAAATTTTGGAAGCTGGAAAGAAGTAACCGAAAGCGCGCGCGCACACACACACACACACGCACGCACGCACATGCATGTGCACACCCCGTAACTATCCATTCCTTTCATCTAACTTTATTTTTCTCAATAGCAATTAACCTAGATAAATATAAATAAATATAAACACAAGATATATATTTAGTTTTAAATTTGTTTGTTGTCTCCTCCCTTTTGCCTCCTATAGGCTGCATGATAGCAATCTTTTTAGTTGTGTTTAGTGTTGTATTCTCAGGCTTTGGAATCATAGCAGAATCAAATTCAATATAAATTTTTGGCTGAATAACAGGGGTGACCTGGGTGAGGTGCAGTTCATGTGAGGTGTGTGATTGTGGGAATCAAGTGTTTTGTTTTGGATGTTAATTTGAAGTATCTATTAGGCATCCAAGTGAAGATTTAAGTGGGAATCTGGATATCTGGATATCTGAAGCTAAATGGAGAAGTCAGGGCTAAAAGTATAAATTTTGGAGTTATCACCATTGGGGCTAAATGAAATCATCTTGGGGGACTGAACACAAAGAGGAAAAAGCCAAGCTCTGAGCCTGGAGGACAGCACCATTTAGAGGTCAGGCAGAGCAGTGGTCTTCAAACCTATATAATAATACACTGTTATCTGTAAGAAAAAGAAAAAATAATTTAAACTGAGCAATGTGATGTGTAGGTATTTATTTATTTATAAATAATATATATGTATCATTGTACAAGTATATTATGTACATTATAAAATATACAGACATAGATATTAAAAAAGAATGAGCTGAAGGACTTCCAGTTAAAGAGGAAGTATTGAACACATGCATTTTTCAGCTCCCTCCTGAAGGCCGACTGCAGTGATAGTAAATGGATTTTTAAAAATAAGGTATAAACCCACAAGAACAAAGAGAACAAGAGCCAAACAATACCATCCAAATATAGGCAGCTGCAAGGAAGAAAGATAAATGACAACTGACTTACTAGACCCAGGAAAGCTGAGGCTGCAGTGGGCAAAAGCAGAGATACAACCGGATTTACAATGCAGAATCACCCATGCCCCTATTCCCTCCTGCAAAGGCTCAGAAATATTCTCTGGCACTTTATTTTTGCTATATTTGTGAGTGGAAGCAAATGTCGGGCAATAATAGACTTAGCTGAATGTCTGTTTGAGAAGCACTTACACCCACAGACACCTCCACAGTTCTATACTGCCAGGTGACTAACCTCTACCACACAGCAGCAGCCTGGAGGTTTATTTTCTAGAAAGGGTTAAACAGAGCATCTCACCTGGAGCACAAGAGGCACACCTGAGAACAGGAACTCCATATAGAAATAAGGTAGATTAAGTCAAAGTTAACATCAGAATGCTTAAAACCAAAACATCAAGAAGGAGCTCTATATGTTACTAAGGGATATGGAGGCAAATAAAAAACATTATTTTGATGTGTAGCAATGCTTGCCAATGAAACTAACCCACATAAAGAGAACTTTAAAATAATAAAGGCTATATAACATTTTCTTTCTTAGAGCTATTTCAAATATTTATTTCTATTTCTTTTAAAGTGTATGGATTGTTAGAGCATTATTTTAGTACATGAAGGCAGACATTTTAAGGTAATTGCATTTGTTGTATCCTGGATTAGAAGTAGGCATAAATATTGATTTCTTCTGTGCTGCGTAACTGATGACACAGAGTCTACTTTGAGCCCTATGGCATCACCAAAACTTATTTCCACCTTTCCCATGATATATGTATATGTCTATGGAAACAATTCTTGGAAATGTAATAATAATATCTTGCTTTTGCATATTACACTTGTATATTTATACAACTCTGTTACACAACATATTCTTTACTCCATTTGTAATAAAACTGTCTTTGTTCTTGGAAATCACTATGCTTGTATTATTAATTTTTTTTTTTTTTTTTTTGCCTGAATGTCCTTTCCCTTCTTATCTGCCTAAAAAGCTCCCATTATCTTTCGAGGACTATCTCAGATATGATGTCCTCTTTAAGGGCTTCCTGGCCTCCCCTCAACTGTTCTTGCTCCACTATTTCTGTAATATAGCACTTTGTTTATACTGATATTATGGTAGTCCTTGCATTGTTCTATAATCATATTTATAAGATTATTAATTCTCTTAGCTCAGGTACCATGTCTTATTTATATTTGTACTCTGTTAACCTACTAGATTGGGCACACAGTAGTTATTCGATGAATGTTTAAATGGATGTTTGAAAATTATTTTGTGCTCCTTATCTCATTTGATTTTCTCAGATTCAATCAGTCACTAGCTCTTATTCCTCTAAATATTTATTGTATCTATCAATTGTTATCCATGCCGGTGTCTACTGGCAAGAATTCATGCTCTTGCTGTCTGCTACTGCGACAATTAGCATCTTCACTTGATTTTGGTCTCTAATCTCATTTGTATCCAATTAATATTTTATTCGTCCAACAAACTGATTTAAACTGATTTTATCATTTTCTCTCTACCTTAAAACCTTTAAGTGGGCTATATCTACTTCTAGACAGGATTGTATAAAAGAGAGTATATTTAATCTCCTGCTTTAAACAATTTAAAACTGGACAAAACAATTTTTAGACGTTCAGACAATAGGCAGGACAGGACACTGATCTCTGAGAGAAGGGAGACTAGTAAGTGAGCCTTTCGATCGCCTCACCTCACTCCCAGGCCATGGCAAAGTTAGAGAGAGCCAAAACAAAGTCTGGCCATCTCGCTCAGTTGAAGAGACAGAGCTTGGAGTTCAGAGTGATGAAGCCAGCTAAAATTTGTGAAGCAAATTTTGAAGAGTTGAGAGTTTCAGAGAGAGGAGAGAGAGAGATTGATTGCAAGTGAGAAAGAGTATGCCCGAGATCTTTTGAGGGTTCTCCACAAGTCTTGAGGCCAAGTACTGATCTGTGGAAGGAATTGCCTGAGGTTGAAGCAAGAACCCTCAGAAAGGAATAGGCTAAATGATTCTTAAGCTTACATAGGCAAATATTTTCTCCCATTCTGTAGGTTGTCTGTTGGCTCTCGTGATAGTTTCTTTGGCTGTGCAGAAGCTTTTTAATTTGATCAGGTCCCATTTATTTATTTTTGTTGTTGCTGTGATTGCTTTGGGGTCTTCTTCATAAATTCTTTCCCTTGGCCGATGCCTATAAGAGTTTTTCCAACATTTTCTTCTGGAATTCTTATAGTTTGTTGCCTTAGGTTTAAGTCTGTTATCCACCGTGAGTTGATTTTTGTGAGAGATGAGAGGTGCGGTTGCTGTTTCAGTCTTCTACATGTGGCTATCCAGTTTTCCCAGCACCATTTACTGAATAAGGATTCTTTTCCCCAGTGTATGTTTATGCACATGCTACACATCCAATAAAGGACTGACAACTAGAATCTATATAGAACTCAGGAAAATCAGCAAGAAAAAAATCAAACAACCCCATTAAAAAGTAGGCAAAGAACATGAACAGAAAGTTTTCAAAAGAAGACAGACTAATGGCCAAGAAACATATGAAAAAAATCCTCAACATCTCTAATCATCAGAGAAATGCAAATCAAAATCACAATGAGATATCACTTAACTCCAGTGAGAATGCCTTTTATCAAAAAGTCCCCAAACGAAAAATGTTGGCATGGATGTGGAGAGATAGGAACATTCATACACTGCTGGTGGAACTGCAAACTAGTATAACCTCTGTGAAAGTAATATGGAGATACCTCAAAGAGCTACAAGTAGATCTACCATTTGATCCAGCAATCCCATTACTGGGCATCTACCCAAAGGAAAAAAAGATATTCTATAAAAAAGACATCTGCACTCAAATGTTTATAGCAGCACAATTCACAATTGCAAAGATGTGGAAACAACCTGAGTGCCCATCAATACATGAGTGGATTAATGAAATGTGGTATATGTATGCCATGGAATTCTACTCAGCCACAAAAAACAGTGGTGATCTAGCACCTCTTGTATTATCCAAGACGGAGCTGGGGCCCACTCTACTAAGTGAAGCATCACAAGAATGGAAAAACAAGCACCACATGTGCTCATCATCAAATTGGCATTAACTGATCAACACTTCTGTGCACATTTAGTAGTAGCATTCATCAAGTGTCGGGCACGTGGGGGGCGAGGAGGGATGGGTATATTCACACGTAATGGATGCAGTGCGCACCGTCTTGGGGATAGACACGCTTGAAGCTCTGACTTGCGTGGGACAAAGGCAATATATGTAACCTAAACATTTGTACCCCGTAATATGCTGAAATAAAAAAAAAATCTTTTAGTTAAATAAATAAATCTAAGCAGAAAAAAAAGCTTACATAGGCAAGCAGTAGTTTGTGTTCCATTTAGCCAGAGTGGAACAACCTCTTAATACATGGGTGTTAAGTGGGGTCCTCAGAAGGATAGTGCCTCAGTAATGGGAACAAATTAGCTTAAAGCTGAATGAAAGTATTATGAGCAAACTTGTGCTACAAGAAATGTGAAAGGAAGTTCTTCATGCAGAGGAAAATGATACATGGAGAAACCTTGACCTATGAGAAGAAATGAGGAGCTTCAGAAGTAGTTAAAATGTAAGTAAATATAAAGGGCATTTTCCTCATTTAAACTATTTTAAGAAACAGCTATTTAAACCCAAAATAGAAGCAATGTATTGTGGGTTTATAGATGATGTAAAGGTGTAATGTATGACAAAATTAACATAAATGAAGCTAGGAAAAAAATCAGAAATATGTTGTAATAAAAGACACAGTAAACCAAAAGTAGTATAGTATTATTTAAAGGTAGCCTGTGATAAATTTAAAATGTACATTGTAAACTCTAGAAAATATTTAAGTTTTTTAAAATTTATAAATAAGAAGCCTCTAGTGGAGAAAAATGAAACCATAAATTAATTCAAAATCAGGTAGAGAAAGAAAAGAAAAGGGGAAAAAAAGAACAAATAGGACAAATAGAAAAACACCAGCAGGATGGTAGATTTTAAATAAACCATATCCACAATGAACTTAAATGAAAGTGGTCTAAACCTGTGCTGTCCAATAGAAATATAATGCAAGCAAGGTAAGTAATTTTAAATTTTCTAGCAGTCACATTAAAAAATAAGAAACAGATGAAACTAATTTTAATAATATATTTTATTTAACAGGATCTATGCAAAAAATTTTAACATATAATCCATACAAAACTAATGAAATATTTTACATTCTGTTTTATACAGTCTTTAAAGTTCCATCTGTATTTTATACTTACCACACATCTCAATTCAGACCAGCTATATTTCAAGATCTCCAAAGTTACATGTGGTCAGGGGCTACCTTACTATATAGTGCAGGTCCAACCACAGAAGCTAAATGACAAAGATTGGCTGATTACATAAAAAATTAAGACCTGAATAAATGCTGTTTATAAGGAACCCACTTTAAATATAAAGACATAGATAGGCTAAAAGTAAAAGGGTGGAAAAACATATACTATGAAAACACTAATCAAAAGAAGCTGAATTAGGTTGATTGATATCAAACAAAGACTTCAGAATAAGAAAAAGGAACATTGCATAATGATAAAGAGTGAGTTTACTACAAAGATACAACGTGTGTACTTAATAACAGATCTTCAAATGCATAAAACATAAAGTGGTAGAACTGAAGGGAGAAATAGACAAAACCACAATTATATTCATATACTTCAATAATCTTTTACTGGTAATTGATAGAAAAAGTAGAGAGTGAATGAGTAAGAGTTAAAAGACCTGAACACTGCTATCAACCAACTTGACCTAATTGAATCTATAGAGCATCCCACGCCAGAACAGCAGAACACACATTCTTTTTAAGTGCACATGGAACATGCACCAAAATAGACCATATTTTAGGCCATAAAACAAACCTCAGCAAATTTAAAAGAATTGAAGTCATGCAAAGTATGTTCTGTAACCACGATGGAATTAAGCTAAATACCAGTAACAGGAAGATATCTGGAAAAATCTTCAAATACCAGGAACTTAAACAAAACACTTATAAATAAAATATGGGTCAAAGAAGAAGTCGTGGAGAAAATTAGTAAATACTTTGAACTGAATGAAAATGAACACACACTTATCAACATTTACATGACACAGTGAAAGTAGTATTTAGAGCAAAATTTATAGTAGTAAATGCTCATATTAGAAATGAGAAAAGTTCTTAAATCAATGATCTAAGCTTTTACCTTAAGAAACTAATAAGAGAAGAGCAAATTAAACCTAAAGCTAACAGAAGAAAGGAAACAATAAGAACATAAATCAATAAAATGGAAAACAGACAATTTAAAAAATCAATGAAGCCAAAAGCTGACTCTTTGAGAAAATAAATAAAATTAAATAACCTCTAGATAGGCTAATCAAGATGAAGAAAGAAAACACAAACTAACAATATCAGGAATATAAAAATAGGCATCACTACAGATCATACCTCTATTAAAAAGTATAGTAGGGATATATGAACAGCTTTATGCCTACAAACTAGGGAAAATATCAAAGCTTACACAAGAAGAACTAAATAACTGGACTAGTAGTGTTTATTAAAGAAAATAAATTTATAATTTAAAAACTGCACACAAAGAGAACTTTAGGCCCACATGACTTCATTGGCAAGTTATACCAAACATTTAAATATGAAATAATACAAACTCTATACAAACTTGTCCAGAAAATAGGAGACAAGGGAACACCTCCCAACTCATTTTATAAGGCTTACATTACCCTGGTAACAATACGTTACAAAGATATTAGAAGGAGGAAATATCCTACAGACAAATCTCTCTCAAGGACAGAGGTGGAAAAATCCTCATCACAATATCAGCAAATTGCATAAAGCAATACATATATTTTAAAAAGAAAATGCAAAAGGACGAAGTGAAGTTTATCTTGGGTATGTAAGGTTGCTTCAACATTAGAAGATCAATCAATGTAATACACTGTGTCAGCAACAATAAAGAAAAATGATGTAACATTCTTAATAGATGAAGAAGAAAGTGTTTGGCAAAATTAAACATTTAATTTTAAAATTAAAATTATAAAATTTATAGAAGTTCCCAGGAAACATATACCATATTTTATTAATCCATTCATGGATTGAAGGGCACTTGGCTTGTCCATCAAATTGGCACTAACTGATCAACACTAAGGTGCTCACATGGTAGTAATATTCATTGGGGATTGGGGGTTTTGGGGAGGGTAAACTCACAACTAATGGATGCGGTGAGCATTGTATGGGGGAAGGGCATGCCTCTAATCCTGGCTTGGGTAAGGCAAAGTCATAACATGTAACCAAAATGTTTGTACCCCGATAATATCCTGAAATAAAAAAAAACAAAAAGAACAACATCAAGGATGAAAAAAAAATTCCCAGGAAACTAGAGATTAAAGAAAACTTCCTCAATTTGATAAAGGGTAGCTACAAAAAAAATACAAAATATTTCATGGTGAAAGAGTACATGCTTTTCCCTTAAGATTGAGAATAAGGCAAGGATATCCACTATTACTACTACTATTAAACATTACATCAGAAATTTTAATAAATGTAATCAATCAATGAAAATGAATAAAAGTCATGGATTACAAAGAAAATTTGTTATTTGTAGATTACATGATCATGTATATAACAAATATAATGGAATCTATAAATAAGCTATAAGAACTAATAAGTGAATTTAGCAAGGTTGCAGGATAAAAGGTCAACATAGAAAACATATTTAATTTCTATATGTTAGCAATGAGTAATTAGAAATTAATATTTATTAAGATACTAATTCAAAAACATTAAAATATAAAATACTTAACAATAATTTAACAAAATATGTTTAAGAACTATATATAGAAAACTAAAACACATTGCTGAAAGAAAATAAATAAAATTTACATATATGAAGAGATGTAACATGCTAATAGATTAGAGAATATTAAGATGTATATTCTCCCCAAATCAATCTATAGATTCAATATAATTCCAATCAAAATTCAGCAGATTTCTTTTGTAGAAATTAATAAACTTATTCTAAAATTTATTTAGAAATGCAAGGTATCTGAAATAGCTCAAATAATTTTAAAAAGAATAAAAAGTAGGTGGACTTATACTTCTTGATTTCACCATAATCAAGAGTGATATTGGTGTAGAGATTAACGGAGCACAATAAAAAGTGAAGAAATGGACTTAATATGTGATCAATTAATTTTCAACAGAGTGGTCAAGATAATTCAATGTGGGAAATTATAATAATTAAACAAATGGTACTATTATAGAATAATAAGATATTCATATAAGAATGAGTTTTGACAATAATATCACATCATATACAAAAATTAATTCAAAACTGTTCATAAACTCTTATGTAAGAGCTAAAACTATAAAACTTCTAGATGAAAACACAGGACAAATTATTAGTGACCTTGGGTTTAGCAAAGATTTCTTAACCATAGGATATGAAAAGCACAAAGTATAAAAGAAAAAAAGATAAATTAGACTTCATCAGAATTAAGAACCTTGCTCTTCAAAAGACACTGTTAAGTAAATAAAAAGGCAAGCAATAAACTGAGAAAAAGTATTTGCAAAATGCATTATCTGATGAAGGACTTATACCCAGAATATATAAAGATTTATGTAAATTATACTACAATAAAACTAAAAGAAAAATTTCACAATGAAAAAAAGAAGTGTAGGGGGAAAAACCCTTTCAGTAACTCTACATTGTCCATAGTAAAGTTTTCTGAGTAAGTCACATTAGCCGTATTTATGTAGTCAAGAGAAGGGTTTTCCCAAGGCAATGGGTGTGGAACAGAGGAAATACGGGACATTTTGAAATCTTCATAGAGGAGTGGTAAAAGAAATAAGCTGGCTTTGGCATAGACAGAGGGTGACTAAGGAAGTATTGAGGGTGAGGGGCCATTTTTAAAAACACTCTCACATTAGTTCTTTATGATCTGGGCCTTGCCTATGTCTCCACCTCTCTCACTCTCTGTTTTTACTCTGCTTTTAGGTTAGCTCTTTCTCAAGTTCCTTTGTGCACTCCTGGTAGCTCCCTGCTGGGTCTTGCTCTTTTTTTCACTCGACACCTTTTGCTCTCTCTAGGTCAATCATTCACTTCCATGCTTTCAGTGATTATACCAGTAATGGCAAAGCCAGGAAAAGATTCAGAGATTATTTCTTTCACTCATACGTTCAAAGTGTTCCTCTTAGGCATGAGTCTAGCCACTTGAATTGGGTTTTAGAATGGAGAAAGGAAATAGAGGCATTTATGAAGAAAGGCAAAGGTGGGCAAACGTGAGGGAGAGGAACAACATTTGTTGGTATTTCAAAGTTATTTTCCTTCCAGACTTAGCAATATCTCTTTGAAGTACATAATACACTTAAAATAATTTGTTTAATATCTGTCTTCTGGGCTGACCTGTAATCTCTTTGAGGGTCTGTTTTCTTGAGTTCTGGAATCCCCAAAGCCAAGCAAAGTGCTTGGCACCTGGAAATCACTCAATAAATACTTATCGTCTAAATAACTACCCTACCTCCTATGCTTTGTACTTCATCCAAGCTGAGCAATGTGCAGCGTATTATCTCATGCCCCTGGACTTTTATTTTACTGTTTCCTTCATTTAGAATGCCCAATCCTCATTATTATTAATTTTTTTTGAAACAGAGTCTCACTCTGTTGCCCCAGGCTAGAGTGACGTGGCGTCAGCCTAGCTCACAGCAACCTCAAACTCCTGGGCTTAAGCGATCCTACTGCCTCAGCCTCCCGAGTAGCTGGGACTACAGACATGCGCCACCATGCCCAGCTAATTTTTTCTATATATATTTTTAGTTGTCCAGATCATTTCTTTCTATTTTTAGTAGAGACGGGGTCTCGCTCTTGCTCAGGCTGGTCTCGAACTCCTGACCTCGAGCGATCCGCTTGCCTCGGCCTCCCAGAGTACTAGGATTACAGGCGTGAGCCACCGCGGCCCTAATCCTGATTATTTTTTCCTACTCATCCTCCAGCCCAACTCTATCAAATTCCTAGTTTTACTTCTAACCCAAGCTTCAATGTCTTCTCTAAGAAACTCCTCACATTTACTTTAAGCAGAGCTTTGTGACAACCCCATGCTTTCTACATCCTTCCCTTCTAACGAGTGCTTCATTGAAATAATGTTTCCATGTCTGTTTTCCCTTCTTACTTAATTCTGACCCTTCGATACCTGTCATAATAGTTGGCAAACAGCTGACCCTTAATCAATATTTGTTAAATGAATGATTTTTTTCCCACCAATTGTGTGATATATGCAAGAGCAGCATTATACCTAGGTAATTATTAGGTTTGTGAAGAGAATGAGCCCCAAATCCCTTACATGGAAACTAGTTAAAACAGAAGGTAAATCAACACCTCCTAAGGTGGATGCCAAACCTCAAATCCTTGGAGAGGGCTGTTATTGGAACTTCTAACCATTGCAAAAATGAGATTTAAATAGATAGTAAAGCAGCCCAAGTTTTCATCGAGAAGTTCTCTAAAGGGACAATAATAAATTCATGTGTACAATTCCTTCAAAATTAGAGGTTAGCTACACTGGCTTGGAAATAACTAAATGGGAAGTCATGAAGAGATTATGCAAAGTAATGTTTCATATGGCCTAATTCAACCATGTGGGAGGCAAGTGCTTTAGTTAATTCAACTGATTTTTTTTTAAAGTATTATAATTTTGTTACCTACTTACTTCTAGGAATTAGAACTAAAATGTGATTACTGGAAATTTTCTAACCATTACAAACAAAGGAATTTTGTTAGCATGTAGGACAAATAATATGTGGGTGTATTACAGTTTATAAGTGTGTTAAATCTGTAAATAATGAGTTAGTAGAAATTTAAGGACTTGAAGATAAGTACACAGATGTTTCCACTTGTATAACTTTTACCAACATGCTAGAGAAAGGAATGTGTAGCTCAGAATGGGGTCCGAGGTCAACATATTTAATCCTTGACAATGACATTGATATTTTAAAGCAGCTGATCTCATTGACAGAAATAAATACAGTTCTAATGGTTTAAAAAGAACATGCCCAATTTAGAAGCAAAAACTTCATGTCCTCCTTCATGGTTACATATAAGAAGCCCTGTTACCAATACCTGAAAAATCACTGTAGGTTGAAAAAAAAAGAAATAATGAGAAAGGCCATAGATGCATGTCTGTGAATTGTCTATGATTTGCTAGTCTTGAGGTTCAAAGTAGGAGAAGGGCAAGAAGTAACTGGAAGAAGACTGAGTTTTAGGTCTTAGCTATAATACTCACAGAAAAATCAATTTTCTCCTGTAAGATAAGCCCTTCCTACCTGAAGCTCCTTGCATAGAGCCAGAGCTACCTCTATACTTTGTACATTCAGAGGAGATAGGATGGTGGTCACAAGAGATCTTCCTTTTCACCTTTAATCTCATCGAACTCAGTGAATAAAATTTTCCTGGGAACATATGACCTACCAAGCCAGAGTATTTCACTTCTACTGAAATATCTTACTGCAAGTTGCATTTTATTCTGGTCAAGTTTTCCTAGAATCTATATCTACTTATAGAATTAGTACTCAAATATAATGTGCTCGTGTAAATGCTACTTTGAAATTATTTCTTCATTGTTTATTCATTTAATGGTCATTCATTCAACAAAATTTACTGAACATTTACTAGGTCAATGTATTGTCCTGCTTATTGTCACTGCCCTCATGGACTCTGGTGAGAGAAACATATAAAGAATGAACAAGTAAATGATATGATTACAAATTGCAGTAAGTATAATGAAGGAAACAGTAGGGAATAAAGAGAAAGCATGTCAAGTGACTTATTTTACATGTTAGTTTCAGGGAAAATCTTTTTGGGAGGTGATATTTAAGTTGGAACCTGAAGAATGGGAAGGAGGTATCTGTGGTATGTGTGTATGTGTGTGTGCGTGTGAATGTTCCAGAAAGAGGAGAGACGTGTGTAAAGTCCTAAGGTAGGAAGAAACCAAGCAGACATGAAAGCCAGAAAGAAATCCCATGGAGGACACTGAAAGTGAAGAGGTAGAGGCTCCATCACTCAGGACTGTAGAAGACAAAGGAAATAGTCTGGATTTTATTCTACTGACATGAGAAACTGTTGAAGGGCTTTCAACAAGTAAGTAATGTGATCCTTTAATTGCTTTGTGTACTGAAAAGACTAAAGAGTGCAAGAGTTAAAATGGAGCCAGGTTACATCCTTCTTCACCCCTAAAACCAGATTATAGTAGTAAATAGAGAGAAGGTGCTGACACAGGGTACCATGAAGGTGCTTCCCCAGCCCTGGGTAGGGAAGGCAGGCAGTGCATGCTTATTGAATAAATGAATGAATATAATAGTATTTCCTACATTTTATGATGTAATGTGCTCTTCCATATTTATGATATTTACTTGTAAAATAATAACTAAACAAAAGGTGAGTGCATTAAAAGACTTTGCAGGATGAGACTAACAATGTCTGTTTTTACTTTTACATCTAGAATTGGGTATAAAATGAAAGCCACATTCCACCAAGCAAAGAAGATGAAGAGCAGAGGGAAGAGATATGACATTTTTTCCTCTTGCCTATGGTACTATTTCCTCTACCTCATCTCTCTGTGAATGTCTTTGGCCGATGTGAGGAACCTATTCGTGACTACAGGAACCATATGTTGTTTTTAACTGTTATGCCCTTAGAAATAGCTTACATTTTTTTAGGTTACTAGTACTTGATCTTCATAAAAAGTATCCTCATAATAATAAATAATCTGAGTAGAAGAATGATCTTTTCAATGTTTGATGGAGATATTAAAATATTTCACTTTTTCTTATTCATTAAAGCCATGTATTTCCACTACTAAATGTGCATGTACAATATGTTCTGGACTTTTACTTTGTGATCACACAATCTTGAACAATGGGTCATTTGATTTAGCAATTACCTGATTTACATATGGAAGTTCACAGCACTAGCAATATCCGAAATACATTTAATGCTATATTTTACATTTTTACTTTGTATTCAAAATACAAAGTTGACCTAGTTTAAATTATAAACATAAAGTCTAAATTCGTTCTTGATACATTACGGCCAGATGGTTCACCTATTATTTATATAAGGAGAGGATGGGTATATTCACACCTAATGGGTGCAGTGCATACTGTCGGGGGGATGGACATGCTTGAAGCTCTGACTCGGGTGGGGCAAAGGCAATATATGTAAACTAAACATTTACATATGTAGTGTGCTGAAATAAAAAAATTAAAAATTGAAAATATAATAATAAAAAATAAACTTGCTTTAATATTTTAAAAAAGTTTGTTCTAGATAAAAAATGGCTCTGAGAGTTTTTGGGTTTTAGCTCCTGTTAGGGAAAACTTCATGTGGCTCAAATTATGCACAGCTCAAAGATGTGGGTTCTTGGGCTTTCTGTGATATTTACAGTACAAAAATGGCTAAGAGTAGGTAAGAGTAGGAATGAGAACCAACAAAGGCATCCTCAGGTCCCATGCTAAGCCTTCAAGGATCCCTCCTCCTTTAAACAAACATGTTCTGATGCTCAGAAAGTTGGCCAATCATGTTTTCAAGAATCAGATAACTTGGGCACAAGTCTGTGAGAATCACTATCCACCTGATGTGACCTCTACTTAGAAAGGTAGGCCCTACAAAGCAAAAATTTTCTGGCAATTAGATATGAAAACTATTATTTCTAAGGAGCAACTCACAATTACTTAGGAGTCTTATATCTTTAAAACCTGTTTTCACAGCAGTTGCTTCATTATGACGAGGGGAACCAGTATTTATTCCCATTTTTCAGCTCAGAAACTGAGACTGTTGGGGCTTTACACAAGTGATTAGAGATGAAATTAACACTGTAAATGAAGTATCTTGGTTCTTAGTTATTACTGTTTCCTTAACAACACTATTGACTCTGATCTTTGTAATCCAGAATTTGACGTAGAGCTTTTTCATGATATTAATAATCTTATCTCTGGACAATCTGCATCTATGTGTCAGGATATGTGTTATATTCATATTAATAATAGGATATTTCTATTTTTCTTGGCTGTTGAAGAAACTGAAGGTCAGAGTAAATGTATAACTTGCCCAAGACGAGCATCATAATTTTGGATCCAGAGCTTGGATTAACTTCTAATTCCACCAAATTCTCTAGCACTGCCACCTTTGCTAACCTTCTTTTAAAAAACAAACTTAATATTTTAGAGCAGTTTTGGGTTCTCAGCAAGAGTGAGCAGAAAGTTCAGAGATTTTCCATATACCCCCGTCCCACAAAATGCATTAGCTTCTCTCATCATCAACATCCCCTACCAGAGTAGTACATTTGTTACAATTGATGAACCTATCCTGACACATCATTGTCACCCAAAGTCCATAGTTCACATTAGGGTTCACTCTTGGTGTTGTACATTCTATAGGTTTGGACAAACGTATAATAACATGTATCCACCATTATGGTATTACACAGAGTATTTATGCTGTCCTAAAAATCCTATGTGCTCTGCCTATTTATCCCTCCTTCTCTCCTAGCCCTTGGCAACCACTTATCCTTTTATTGTTGCCATAGTTTTGCCTTTTCCGGAATGTCATATAGTTGGAACCATATAATTGGAATCTTTTCATATGGCTTCTTTCACTTAGTAATATGCATTTAATGTTCCTCTATGTCTCTTCATCACTTTGATAGCTCATTTCTTTTGAGTGCTGAGTAATATTCAATTTTCTGTATATACTACAGTTTATTTATCCATTTACTTACTGAAGAGCATCTTGGTTGCTCTCAAATTTTGGCAATTATGAATAAAGCTGCTTTAAACATTTGTGTTCAGGTTTTTGGGTGGACATAAGTTTTCAACTCCTTTGATTAAATACCAAGGGGCATGACTGCTAGATCATGCAGTAAGACTATGTTTAGTTTGTGAAAAACAGACAAATTATCTTGAAAAATGTCTGTATCATTTTGCATTGCCACCAGCAATGAACAGCATTTGGTGTTGTCAGTGTTCTGGATTTTGGCCATTCTAACAGGTGTGTGTGTTACTTCATTGTTGTTTAATTTTTACTTCCCTGGTGACATATGATGTGGAGCATCTTTACATATCCTTATCTATCTTCTGTATATCTTCTTTGGTGAGATGTCTGTTATGGTCTTTGGTCCATTTTTTAATCAGGTTGTTTGTTTTCTTATTGATGAGTTTTAAGAGTTCTTTGTATATACTGGTATCAGTCCTTGATGAGATATGTCTGTTGCTTATATTTTCTCCTAGTTTGTTGCTCGTCTTTTTGTTCTCTTGACAACATCTTTTTCAGAGCCAAAATTTTTAGTTTTAATGAAGTCCAACTTATCAATTCTTTCTTTCATGAATTGTGCCTTTGGTGTTGTATCTAGAAAGTCATTGTCAAACCCAAGGACATGTAGATTTTCTTCTATGTTATCTTCTAGGAGTTTTGTAGTTTTGCATCTTACATTTAGGTCTTTAATCCATTTTGAGTTAGTTTTTATGAAGAGCATAACGTCTGTGCTTAGATTCATTTTTCTGCATGTGGATGTGCAGTTGATTCAGCGCTATTTGTTGAAAATATGATCTATTCTCCATTATATTGCCTTTGCTCTTTTGTCAAAGACCGATTGATTATATTTATGTGGGTCTATTTTTTGGCTCACTATTCTTGTCTATTGATTTATTTGACTATTCTTTCATCAATATCACACTGTCTTGATTACTCTAGCTTTATAGTAGATCTTTTTTTAAGTTTTATTTTTAATTGACATATAATAATTGTGTTTATTTATGGGGTACACTATGATGCTTCAATACATGCATGCATTGTGTAATGATCAAATCAGGATATTTGCATATCCATTACCTCAAATATTTATTATTTTCTCGTGGGGCAAGCTCCACATCATATGTCACTAGGGAAATGCAAATCCTCTCTTCTAGTTATTTTGAAATATATAACAATATAACAATCCAATATTGTTAACTGTGGTCACCCTACTATGCAATAGAACACCAGACTTATTCCTCATCTCTTACTATAATTTTGTACCCATTGATCAATCTCTTCCCCTCTCCCATACTCCCTCCCTTCCATACCGAGCCTCTAATAACCACTATTCTACTCTGTACTTCTATGAGAGCATATTTTTTGGATTTTGCAAATGGAAGAGATCATGTGGTATTTGTTTTACTGTGCCTGGCTTATTTCACTTAACAATGTTCTCCAGGTTCATCTTTGTTGCCACAAATGACAAGATTTCATCCTTCTTTATGGCTGAATAGAATTATATTGTGCGTGTGTGTGTGTGTGTGTGTGTGTGTGTGTGTATATACATTTATATATATCACATTTTCTTTACCCATTCATCCACTGATGGTCACTTAGGTTGATTCCATATCTTGGCTATTGTGAACAGTGTTGCAATAAATGAAGTACAGATATCTCTTTGACATACTAATTTTCTTTCCTTTGGATTAAATACCCTGTAATGTGATTGCTGGATCATATGTTAGTTCTATTTTTATTTTTTTGAGGAAAGTCCATACTGTTTTTCATAATGACTGTAACTTTATAGTAAAACTTGCAGTCAGGTAGTATCAGTCCTTCCATTTTTTTCTTCTCCTGCAATATTGTGTCAGCAATACTCTGGGTCTTTTGCTTGTCTATATAAACTTTAGAATCAGCTTGTCAATAGTCACAAAATAACTTTCTGGGATACTAATTCAGATTGAATTGAATCTATAGATCAAATGAAAAGAACTGATATCTTGACAAAATTGAATTCCTATCCATAAGCATGAAATAAGTTTCCATTTATTTAGTTTGTTTTTCATTTTTTTATCAGAGTTTTGTAGTTTTCCTCATATAGATCTTGTACATATTTTGTTAGTTAATCCTAAATTTTTAATTTTAGTACTAATGTAAATAGTATTGTGGTTTTGTTTGTTTGTTTTGTTTTGTTTTTTTGTTGTTGTTTTTGAGACAGAGTCTCGCTTTGTTGCCTGGGCTAGAGTGAGTGCCGTGGCGTCAGCCTAGCTCACAGCAACCTCAAACTCCTGAGCTTAAGCAATCCTACTGCCTCAGCCTCCCAGGTAGCTGGGACTACAGGCATGTGCCACCATGCCCGGCTAATTTTTTCTATATATATTTTAGTTGGCCAGATAATTTGTTTCTATTTTTTTTTTTTTAGTAGAGACGGGGTCTCTCTCTTGCTCAGGCTGGTCTCAAACTCCTGACCTTGAGCGATCCACCCGCCTTGGCCTCCCAGAGTGCTAGGATTACAGGCGTGAGCCACCACGCCCGGCCAATAGTATTGTGTATTTAATGTCAAATTCCACGTGTTCATTGCTGCTATATAGGAAAGTAATTGACTTTTATATATTACTCTTGTATTCTGCAACATTGCTATAATCACTTATGAGTTCTAGCAGTTTTTCCTTTGTTAAACTTTTAAACTTCCCTGAGCCTCTGTTTTCATTTAAATCATGCTAGTAGTAATGCCTAAATGATAGGATCCTAATTGTCAGGATCCTGTTGTGAAGATTAAAACAAGAGTTCAAGTACAGAACGATGCTGCTACAGCATAGATGCCTCATGAAGGCAGTTGTCATTATGGCTTCCATTTGCCAGCCTCATGTGGAAGAGCTAATGCCCACTTCTCTCCAGGTATTCACAGATATCGCCTGGGATATGCTTTCCTTATTATCCAAGGAGGGAATGCTCCATGAAGCTTATCTCCAGCATAAAAGAATCCTTGGCCTAAATTTCTTCCTGAAAACAAATCTGAAACTTTATTTTGCCTGGGTGACAGTAACTGCAAAATATAATCATTAGTTGTGTAGAATTATATGTTCTTTTCTTAATGGACCATAATCTTTTATAAAATAAACAAAATAGCAAAAAGTAGACTTGAATACTTCCTACTCGTTCTTATTAGTAGGAGATGAATAAATCAGTGAGGTGAAATAGAGCATACAGAATAACTGATAAGCATTTGTCTACTGTCTTCCAGGGGAGAAATACACACACACACACACACACACACACACACACATGTAATTTAGAATGGAATTTGATATATGGAGAGAAAAAAATCTTCTATGAGTTTTAAAGAATCCTTCGTTATCAAAAGAAATTCTCAGTTGCATGTTTTTACCCTTGGATTTTGAAATGTTAAGACCTTTGCTCTTTTTCTTGGAGAGAAAGAAAATGTTTATAAGTTAAAATGTCAGAAGCCATTCTCTGTGCCTTTAAGGCCTTGGATCAAAAATACCAGGATGGGGAGATGCAGAATAAACAAAAGTAGAAGCCAAATGAGATGTCCAGCAGAATTCTGAACAGGCACTCTTGCTCTTTGAACAATCCCCTTGGCACTAATTCATTCCCAACTATAGTAACTGCCCTGCCTCCTCCTTGAATCTCTCTCTTGCTACGTTTTTGCTCACCACCCTTGGCTCCCTGGACTCTTCTTGCTTGTTCTTTTTTCTCCCAACAACTGTCTATTAGAACTCAGATTGCCTTGGCTCCAGCGTCTGGCTTTGCTTTGTACCTGTGTTCATCCAGATTTACCTTGACTCCTTTTGGCTTCTCTCTCCCATTCCAGGCCAAACTCTTGCTGGATGCTTGCATGCCTAGCTGCCCCTTCTGACTGCTTCCTGGCTTCTCCCCAGCTACCCACAACCAGTCCCAGAGTATGGGCCAGAATGGAAAAAAGAGGCAAACAATAATCAATAATCTCCATTTTGGGGACAGGTGTGAGCTTAATATATAAAAGAATCCTAGTTTTACAAAAGTGTTTTCTAACAAAAGCAAGGTCCACAATGGCTAAGTTCTACATAATATGACTTATGTCACACTTATTGATGAGAGAATAAATAAAACTGTTGCATTTGGCCAGGATCCTTCGTACATTTGCTTATATTTAGGAACAAAAGAAATATTCAGAAGATAATTGTTGTCTTGCAATTCAACCCAAATGACAGAATGTGATAATCAAGTGAATAAACATTATAGAAAAACCCACAATTAATGGCTGAAATAATGTCTTAATATTTTGGCTTTTTTCATAGCCTAAGCCTTATCATCTATTTCAAAGTTAAATTTAAGGAACTCTAATAATTACAAACTGCCTGAGAATAGTCAGGTAGATATTTCCTTAAGCATTTGATTAGCTTTATTATTGTTGTTGTTGTTGTTATTTAGTGAGCTCTTTTCCAATATTAATATTATATATCAGAGGGAACATGTTCATTTTATAACATCTCAGACATACAAACAAAATCACTTCTGTCTTACTAATGCTATAAACATTTTCACCTATCATAGGAGAGCACCCTGGCCTTTCTTGCAAGACATTGTATCATAAATATGGAGACATACTTAAACTCCTTGAAATGGATAGTTTGCTTAGTATGTATGTTGTGCCATGCTATGTTTATTTAATATTGCATAAATAATAGATTATAACAGCATTAGTAATTCTTTACCTCATGCTACTTCTGCTACCAACTAATATTTAAATGTAAATAATTGTATGTAGTTTTCTGTTTAAACAGAACCCTAAATAAATAATGCCTAAGAAACTAAAACATACCCCCTCCACTATCAGTTTTCAGAATTTTTGTATTTTATTGCTTTATTTCAGCTGTTTATTCACTATACATTTACTGAAACTTTCTATGTTCCAGGTACTACTATATAAGGTGCTGAGTATATGGATAAAAAAGATATAATTATTCTTTCAATGGTTTTGTAGTTTAGGTGGAAGTTTAAACAATCACTTAAACTTACAATACACTATGATATAGGTTAAGATATAGTCATTTATAAATTGCAGCTATAAGAGCCTTCTTTCTATCTATATGACTTACTGACAGCTACAGAAAGAAAATAAAGTTTAGGCTGGATTTAAAGAATGAGCAGGGATACTTTAGAGCAAGAGATGTAGAAGGCACACTCCAGGAAGGAGCATCTATGTTTGAGGAAGTTGGAATCTCATGAGCAGAGACAATGAGGCATGCGAATGCTTGGGACATGTGGGCAGCATCAAGCAGTGCAGTGCAGCTGCAATGTGGGGAATATATCAGAGATGGTATGTAGACGGAATGGTTGGGAAGGAGAGGGAAATGGCTAACTCATTTTTCAAGGGTCTGGGAGCAAACGTGGTCTGAGAAAGAAAGTATATTGCAGTGATTCAATAAATTTCATGCAAAAGGGAGGGCAAAAAGTCAAGCGGGGAGGCGGGGAGCACTATCCAGGAAAGGCAATTTTCAAGATGGTTTAGACGTGGCACTATTTGTGATAGAGGCAAAAGTCTCAGTAAAGAGAGAGAGTGAGGAAGAGAGATGAATGATACAAAAGGTGAAAGACACAATTCTACATAGTCCTCAAATCTGTTTCATATTCTTCCTTCCCCCACACAAAGAAAACCACATTCTAGCTCCCTTGCTCTTTGGCAGGGTGATATGAACAGTTCAGGCCAATACATTGTGAGCAAAAGTCGAATGTGTTACTTCTGGGCTGAGGCAGTGAAAAGCCCCTGTGTGATTTTCCACTGTCTCTCTTTCCCTCTCATGGGACCCAAAGAGGCCTCATGTTGATGTAGGGAACCACCAGATCATCGCTGCCTGAATTCATGAGCTGCAACATCAAAGGCAGTTGCCTTGGAGAGTTAACCAGATCCACCAGAGATTTGGTGAGGGTAACAAATAAATAAAAATTTTACTAAGCCATTGGATTTAGGGTTTTTTTTTTTTTTTTTGTTACTGCAACATAGCATTGCTGATCCTGACCAAAGCAAAAATTTAAAAGTCAATACTTAATGGGCTTATAAGTCAAAGGAGGCAGAAGAAGATGAATTTAAGGTCATAATTTAAGAGGCCTAGAAAGAAATGGGACCATTTCTTTCTCTGAAACACATAGGAAAGGTTAGGGAGGGACAAAAATACAGAAAAATTTGGAGACAACAAAAGGGGAAATTGGAGGAGTTTATTCATGATGGCCACTGCATTCCAGTGATGTTAGAAATTAAGTCTTCTGCTGAGAAGTTGAGTGACAAGATCGAAGGAAGTAAAATTACAGAGCAGTTGCTGAGGGAACAGTTACTATAAGGAATGGGAAAGAGAGCCAGTGAGATACAAGGAAAAGAACTGCAGAGTAGTGGCTCATGCATTTATGGTGGAGTCGGTCAACATGATTTTGTCATTTTTCTACAGCAGTGATTGGTAGCCTGAGAGAAAGAGCAGAAAAACCAAATAATTGTACTCATAGTAGAGCTTGGAAAATAAGTTACAGTATGGAGAGGCAATTTCTAGACAATTAAGAAAGTTTGGGAAAGTGTAGTTGAATTAATTGACAACCCAAATGGTGTTCAATCCAAATAGAAAGAAAGTGAAGCCAGAAGGAGGCTGATAAAGAAAAAGATTCTATGAGAAACTAGATATTTCAATGGGATTAAAGGGCAACTTTAGTGGAATTATGGGTATACAAATGGTTAAAAACAGGTGGTTATTCTTAGAGACAGTAATATAATGCAGTGGTTAAGAACAGGTTTCTGGGTTTCAATAGCAGTTCTGTTTCTTACTAGCTGTGTGGCTTTAGGCAAATTTATCACATTTTTTTTCTATGTCTCAGTCTCCTCATAGGAAATCTTATTCTACGTTAAAGGGTTTTGTGATGACTGAATGAATTAAAACACATAAAGCTCTTAGAATAGTGCCTGGCACAAAGTGCTCCAGTGTAAGTTGTTATAACGACAGGATTTGTGCAGCCATGGGGATGGATGTTCAGGTATAATGAAGATGAAGATTGTAGATAGAAAACACTAAGAAATTGTAAGGTGGGGATTTGGTGAATCATCAATGTGGACACTGCATATTTTCAAGATGCTGAGGAGAACCAAAGAGAAGAAGAAAATTGTGAGCCAGTGTGAGCTCAGTGGGCACAGCGATATCATAAAGTAATGACTGTGAAGATGGGAGAGGAGAGTGGCATAACCATAGCACAAGCGTCAAGGTTGATAATTTAGTAGCCTAGGAAAATTTGCCACCCTGACAGCTTGTCACTGAGATACAGAGGGCATGAGGAAATGAACAGCTTTATTGTTACATTATTATTGTCCACTCTACAGAGTTTTCAGAAATTTTTTTTTGTTAAGGAAAAGCCCAGTTTTAGTCAATGCAGGGAGGAAGAGAAGAAAGAAGAGGATGCAATTGTGCTAAATCCATGGATATAGATGGGTACGGAATCCTATTAGGCACTTTGAGTAAGCTTATTTATTTATTTTTTTCTAAAAGTGGAGCCAGTAAGGACAGATGGGAGTAGAAGAAGGTAAGAAGAGGAATGGAAGAGTATGCACCTTAGGTCATCATTGTGGGGTAAGAGATGGAGAGTTAATTTGCCTTTGATTTTTGCTTATCTCAACTTCTCATATCAATTTTCTTTTCTACATTGACCACTGATAATATTTTTAGAGTGTATGTGTTCTTAGTTGTAATCATAGCTGACTGTGGAGCTCTTTTATTATGTAAACAAAACAAAGTACATTTATCACATTTAAGATTACTGAAGAATAAGTAATTCCAATGTTAATTAAACTACTTTAAATCATACAAAATGATGTTCGGCTTGCTAATACATTTTACAAAGCTGGCATAATGCTAATACTAAAGCTAGATGATGATAATAGGAAAAAAGTGATAGCCCAATTTCACTTATGAATATAGATGCAAAATTCTTAATTAAAAATTAGCAAATATGCAGAGAGATAGGAACACTCATACACTGATGGTGGGACTGCAAACTAGTACAACTTCCAGTATGGAGATATCTCAAAGTACTAAAAGTAGAACTACCATTTGATCCAGCAATCCCACTACTGGGTATCTACTCAAAGGAAAAAAAGACATTCTATAAAAAAGACATCTGCACTCGAATGTTTATAGCAGCACAATTCACAATTGCAAAGATGTGGAAACAACCCAAGTGCCTATCAATACATGAGTGGATTAATAAAATGTGGTGTATGTATACCATGGAGTTCTACTCAGTGACAAAAAACAATGGTGATCCAGCACCTCTTGTATTATCCTGGATGGAGCTGAAGACCATTCTTCTAGGTGAAGTATCATAAGAATGGAAAAACAAACACCACATGTACTCACCATTAATTGGATCTAATTGATCAACGCTTATGTGCACATATGGAAATAATATTCATCGGAAATGATTGATTCTGTTTCAATGTGAAGCAGTTTTTTAAAGGCAAAAATTACCTGTGCTAGTTAGGATACACGCAGCTGCAAGTACCAAGAAATCCAACATACACAGGCTTCATAAGAGAATTTATGAGCTCACATGGTTGGAAGTCCAGAGGCCGGGTGGTCTTTAAGGGTGGTTTAACCCAGTAGTATCTTTATCCAATTCATTTCTGTGTGATTCTCTCATCTTTGCCCAAGTTTTTGAATTGGCTTCCTCCTGAGGATGGTATCAAGATAGCTACAGCAGTTTTTTTGCAAGTGGCATCTACATTTGACAATGGCCAGGAGAGAATGAACCAATATCCTTCAGTGGCTCACTCTTAAGAGTGAGGAAAGAAGCTTTCGGCAGGTTTCTTCTCCCATCTCATTGGCCCCAGCTGGTTGCATTTCCGAATGCCTGTGGCTAGGGAAGTGAACTGATTGGCTTAGGCCTAGGTGTTTGTATAAAAGGATTGCCACAAAATTTGTTTTACTCAATGTAATAGATTTTGTGTAGTTTTTGCTCTCTTCCTTATACCAAACTGAATTTTTAAAAATAAAACATAATCAGAAAAATGATAAAGCTATTTATATTGGTGAAAAAATTATTTCAGAATAATAGTCAGCTGGGGAGACTATGAACTTATACCTCTTTATTGTTTGATTTTCATCTATGTCCTGGCAGGAAGTCTTTTTTTTTTTTAAAGGTAATCTTTTTTAAATGGCTCCCAAAATATTATGTTTGGGAGTAAATTTTCCTCCATGATTTGCAATGAGTTTAATTATATTTATTAAACATTTTAATCATAATTATTAAGTACTATTTAATAAATTATCATAAGTTAAGAAAATAAGTTAAATAAGTTAGATAAATAAGTATAAGTTAAATAAATAACCATATTTATTTAAACACACGTTTTTAAAACATATGTTTATTAAGCAGTTCAATTAACATTTACTCCCCATCAAACTTCTCTGCTTAGCCAGAACAGTGAAATAATTGACAGACAGGCTGGAATTACATTTCTACCTCAACCATTACACTTGTTTTATGCCGTTGAACCAATAGGTTATGCCACTTTCATCTGAGTGAAGGAAACAAACTAGTTCCTCTTGATCTGATGCATCCAAGTGTGACTATGAACAAATTCCTGCAGAAGTCTGAGCATCTCAGCAGTGGGATCAAGGGAGAGGGATAGGATGTCCCCACACTCACTTCCAAAACGTGGTCATCTCATTTTACCAGTTGTTCATATTCAGATTCTCCTACCCAGGAAATGCCACCTGGTGCTACCACACATGGTGGGCTATTTTTAGCCCTGGGCCTGCCTGGGGAAGCTAGAGAACTTGAACACTTACTGACAAGTAAGTTGAAGAGAGCAAAGGCTTAAGCGGGAAAGATGAGATGCTTTATCTTTTCCTCCTGTGATTTTGTTTGGCAGCTCATCATCCAGTTAGGAAGGTCTAAGAGATAACAAAGAGATAAAGTGCTGAGTAGTGAGAGACAGTTGGGAGAAGGAAGAGAGTTAGTTGGCAGTGGGAAGGAGTGGGAAGCATTTTTACGGGGAAAGGAGGAAAAGCTATGCAATTGGGTTACTTAAACATAGAGGGAAAGTTGAGGGCAAAGAGGCCGTTTCTGGAGAAGTTGCTCAAGACCTGAAATGAAAATCTTTAGAAGTTGTGAAAGAGTGGCTAAAAATAATTGGAGATTACTTATAATAACTTTCCAGCCATGTAAATTCAAGTTAATTATTTAAACCTCTCTAAGCCTCAGTTTTCTTATTTATAAAAGTGGGTATTTTGATATCTACCTCATGGGGTTATGAGGCTTAAATGAGTCAAATGTATGTAAAGCACTCAGCTTGGTGCCTAGAACGTAGGAGACACTTATGAAGAGCAGCCATTATTATTACTTTGTTTTAATTTCCATGTTCTAAGTAAAATTGCTCTATTGTTCATAAAGAAGCAAAAAACCGGTAATAACCTATATGGCAAGGGAGACATTCTAGCTCTTGCCTCCTCATACACACACATTCACACACATAGAAATAAATTACAGATGCATTCTTGGTAGCATAATTCATGCATAACAAGGCAATGCTCAAGAGAGTAATTATACTACATTGCTCGGACACTGTCCACCTTTGTTCTGCAGTTATTCAGCAAAGAGGGGAACCCTTCTGAACTATCATGAACATGGGTTAAGTATAGTATGAGTTTGAGGGCAGACCAAAGTAAATCAATTTATCTCCTTTAGACACTATGCCAGCTAAGTGTAATAGGTCCCAGGGGCAAAATTAAATAAAAGATAGGTAAATGCATCAATATTAACACAATCAAAGAACAAAAAAAGCAATGTAGTGCATAGTGCCTCAAGTTGATATTTAGCAAGGATTTTTAATTAAACTTCAAAACAAGATAATGTAAAATTAATATTAGAAATATAATTGTGTGTTCTAAGCAAAAGCAAAATAACCCACAGGAGATATTCCTGCACTATCTAAAACTTTAGATTATATGACTTCTAAGATCCTTTCAACTCTCAGTAAAAACTAACATTATCATTCCTTCGCACCAAAAAACACAATAAATTTTATCTCTTTTAATGTTACCTTTCCTTCAACTGATTTTTTTCTTTGGTTTCTCAGTGAAAAGCAATTGACACTAAAAGTCTTTGAATATGGTATTTAATAATTTGCATAACAAACATCAGCTTTGCTCTTCAAGATGACTGAGGTTATTTGGGGTTTTACAGAATTTTATAAAATTTTATAATTTCTATTTAAAAAATTGTCAGCAAATTTCATTTAAATGTCTTTCTAATTTTTAATATTCACACACACACACACACACACACACATAAAACCTTCCAAATGCAATCTAGAAAGAAGCAAACACGCAAGATTTTTGGTCTCCGCTATCTTCTCTCTCTTCTTTCAATAATATCCTCATTGACTGTGTCTGAAATCTAAAATTAACAGAAATAAGTTATAACTTTTTCCGTGTGACTTTTTGAGGGAAGTCTGCAAACGACCTAAAATTCTCCCACCCTGTTTAGGTTTCTGGAACTGGGGATCGAGGGGTGAAAAAAACATATCATCATAAAAGGAGTCTAAGGGAGGCAATTGCAGGACAGTTCTCCCAGAAAGCAGACTCTGAGATAGCGATTTGTGTGTGGAAGGTTTTTGGGGGATGATCTTGGGATCAATACTTATGGGGGAAGGGAAGGAAGCAGGAGGAGATCAAGAAGAATATGGGCTGTGATACGTTTGCAACAAGACTTCAGCCAACTACTGGGAGTAGGTTAGGACAAGGGGCCAGCCTTTATTCTGGATGTGAGATGCCTAAGGGAAAAGGCTCAAAATTATGCAGGGAAGCTCTCTATGGCTAAGGAAAATTCTCAGAGAAAGCTGAAAGCTGATAGCTGTCAGCAGGCAAAATGCCTGACTCCTGGAAGAGTAAGACCTTTAGTGGTGGAGCAGGAACCTGGGCAGTGCAGCACAGCGTGCACTGCAGAAGTCATGGAGGGGACATGTCATCCTTTGGTCAAGTGCTGGCTGTAAATGAGAGGTGACTGACAGTGGAGATGAAATTCGATTGGCCCCTCCCCCATATCCACATTCCTATAGGCTTTACCTTCCTGCCATTCCATCTGCCATTGTGTTGGCAGAGGGATGAAACAGAGGAATGCAGAGAACAAAGGCAGCAATTTTTGGCTTTTGAGTTTCAAAAACTGAGGCCTCAGCAAAGACCAAGTATGGAAAAAGCAGGAAGTGTAAGAAGAAAAAGTTTCTCAACTCCTCCCAGACTAGATAAAGATCCCCCCGGGCTTTGGTGAGGAGAAAAGATGGAGAGAAAAATAAAGAAAATGTATAGGCCTCTGGATTACTTGGGTAGAACATGGGGAGCTGAGAGCATAGGAGTGAAGAAAAGACACTGCCCCCACCCTAAAGGAATTTATAGACCAGCAGGGAAGAAGGTACTTTCAAAAAATAAAGCAATGAAGTGAATGTGTGAGGTTTCAGCCTGAAATGTCAGTTCTTGGCGCACCCATGGCTGAAGAATGACCGGACATGCCAAAGTAAGGCAAGCACGAAAATGGGGTTTATTGAGGAGAGAAAAATGGGATCGTGGGGCAAGAGCAACTCAGAGATTTACAAAGCATGAGACACATGCCACAGATGACAACCAGATCCACTGTCACAGCAAAGGGAGAGCAAAAGGAAGGGCCCCCAAATGGGCCTGGTTATGGTCTGTGTCTTATTTTATAGTGCCCGGATTGGGACCTCCCTAGTGGCTCAAAAGTCACCATGGAACCACTTTGGACAACTGGGAGTTGCATGACCTGTGTCTTACTATGCATGTAGATCTCCCATGAGCCTCTCTGAAAGCCCATTTGTGGGGGTGGATCACAGCAGCACCCACTGTCTTCCCTAGGAGACCTGGAATCCCCTGCTATCTACCTAACAAATGGACTATTGTGATAAAACATATAGGAAGGGGACATAACCTGGTCCAGGAAACTAGGAATGGCTCACTAACAGAGAGATATTTAACTGGGAACCTGAAGCCTAAGTAGATATTGTCTAAGCATTTCAGGGAAATGAAAGACATGAGAAAGCATGGAGGAAAAGGATGTGGTATGTTTTAGAAGTTGAGAGAAGTCCAAGATGATTACTGGAATGCAGAAAGAGAAATGCTAGGAAAGGTGGGTAGGCTGTAATCTAGAGGGAAGGCATGGAGGGGTTCTTAGGAGGCACACTGCGAATGTATGAAAACAAATAGATTGGAGAGATATTTGGAAGGTAGCACCAATAAAACCTGGTTGCTGTAGAAATAAAAAAGGGCTTGTGGCAAATGAGAAAGATCTGGTAAGATTTCTGGGAAATACTGAGGATCCAATTTAGAATGGTGACCAAGAACTGCACAGTAGCACTAATTATCAATGTACATAATATCTATGTATTTATACATACCTGTAAATCAGCTTATTTCTGAAGATTTCTCTACCTTTGGTCTTTTCATTCCTATGGGATTATTTTATGCACCTTCTTAGACCTGGAGAGAAATAACTATCTCTCTAAATCTACTTAGGGACTCTAAACATGTGCAATGGTTTCCTAGAAATAAGAGGGCAGAGGGAAGAAAGAGTTTTGAGCCTTAAGGAAGTTTTCTCTTCTGGCAGCTCAAGGATATCCTCTCTGGTGAGCTCCACTTATTGACTCATTCATTCAAACTCTTTCATTGAGTACCTATTCTGTTAAAAACACCATGAAGGGCCTTGTGAAGGATCTAAGGGTGAGCAGCAATTAGAGGGCACCAACTCCACTGGCAGATCCTTCAAGGTTGCCTTGGAATCACTCCCAAACTTTCTTGCCTTTACCAGCATTGTACGAGGATTGAAGATACGCTGCTCCCCAAATCAGATTGGAATATGTCCAATATACTTTCCTTTTACTTATATCTTTTGGGAGATCTGCATTCTTCCAAGTGCCAATCTTTCTGCTTCTTGTAAATGCAATCACTGTGTCAGCTACTTCAAATCCCTTCTGCTCCAAATCCCCAAACAACACTCTTTTGAGGGTCTCTTTTATTTCTCTTCTCTCCCTTGGCCTAATAGTGATAATGTCACTAGCTAAAATGGCCATCTCTTATTCTGTTCTACCCATGTAAGTCACAATGGATATATCTCAACCAGGAATCACCCTTGACGCTTCAGACAGCTTGACTCATGTCTCCTTCTGCCTTTTTCAGCAAGCCCCATGGTGGCCCCCAGACAGCCTTTAGAGAACATGCTCATGGGTTTGGATACTGCTTATTCTCTAACCTCTCCCTCCCTCATTGGCACAACCCCTGGACCCTCCTGTTGCCTTCTCCAATCTCCCCTCCTCTCCTCCAGTTTTCCCTGTTTCTCCTCTATTTCTGTTACTAGAGTAAGTAATTAAGGAAAGCACAGATACACAGCAATCAGAGCTGGCCAGGAATTCAGCTCTGTCCAACTCTCACTGAAAATACTTTAGGTCATAGATCACTGAGATATCGAAAATTCTCTTAAAATAACAAAATATTGCAATTAGCTTGCTTGGCCATTTGCTAGGTGTATGATTTTAGGCAAATTATCTCTCTAGGCCTCAGTTTCTTCTATGTATAACCAAACTAATATGTGATTGATTGGTAGGGATGGATGTATTAAGGAAGCCTACAAAGCTTAAGCTTCAAGGGCCCTCATCTGCCCAGATCCCTTTCCAAGGTCCTCATAACGCCATCATAATTTTGCACTATTTTCTTGAAGATCTATCCTTCCCCAAGTCATATAAACGTGAAACCCCACTAAACCCAGCTCTGCCTCTGCTGGTGGGGTTTTGTGAGAATGAAATAAACAATATACGTAAAGCACTTAGCACAAGCCCTGGCAGCTATTGCTATTACCATTATCATTATTAACACTACTAAATTATTCACCTATAGAAAGAATTGTAACAGGCTTAATCAAAATTTTAAAAATCAAACCTCAAAAGGTATATAAATAAATACAAAATACACATTTTTCCAGTTTTTATAAGGCTTTGCAGTGGTAACAATATTTTTCAAACATTTTTAAATTTACATTTTAATTATAAAAGTAGTTCATATTTGTTATAAAAATTCAAAAAATATGACTATCCTGAGTTAAAAATAAAAATATCCTTTCTTTTTCTTTCCTCCCTTACCATTACCCCTCCCTCCCAAACTCCTTTTCCCCCTAGGGTAACCATAAATTATTTGTTGTATATTCTTCCAAATCTTTTAATGTACTTTACATTTAAAAGTATATTGAAAACACTAGAGAAGTAATTTTTTGTTTTTTAAAGATCCCTCTCATTTGAAAACTGGCAATATCAAAAAGGTAAGTAAATGGAATACACATATTCATGTACATAGATACATACATATGTGTGTTTGTGTGTCTATAGATAGATAATTAGATAGACAGATAAGAGGTACCCTTTAAAAGTTCATGGAAAAATTGAATTAAAAGATAAAAATAAGAATATAAATTTTATTTCTCCACATAAGCTCTATCAAGTTTCAAGACACTTTTGTGAGTGATGATACCAGCCATTTAGGTTCTCCATAAAGAACTGGGGGTCCTGAGAATTTAATTATATCAATGCAGTCTCTGTATACTATTAATTGAAGAGAAATGGGTGCCCTTTACAGATTTTTTATGATTAGGAAACAAACAAACAAAAAAATCAGAAGGAGCCAAATCAGAACTGTAAGGTAGATGCCTAATGATTTCCCATGGAAACTCTCACAAAATTGCCCTTGTTTAAGGAGAGGAATGAGTAGGAACATTGTCCTGGTGGAGAAGAACTCTCTGGTGAAATTTTCCTGGGCATTTTTCTGCTAAAACTTTGGCTAACTTTCTCAAAACACTCTCATCGTAAGCAGATATTATTGTGCTTTGGCCTTCTAGGAAGTCAACAAGCAAAATGCCTTGAGCATCCCAAAAAACTGTTGCTGTGACCTCTGCTCTTGACTGGTCTGCTTTTACTTTGACTGGACCACTTTTGCCTCTTGGTAGACACTGCTTTGATTGTGCTTTGTCTTCAGGATCATACTGGTAAAGCCATGTTTCATCTCCTGTTACAATTCTTCAAAGAAATGCTTCAGGATCTTGATCCCACTTGTTCAAAATTTCTATTGAAAGCTCTACTCTTGTCTGCAGCTGAACTGGGTGCAAAAGTTTTGGCACTCATTGAGTGGAAAATTTCTTCAACTTTAATTTTTCAGTCAGAATTGTGTAAACTGAACCAATTGAGATGTCTATGGTATTGGCTGTTGTTTGTGTTGTTCATTGTCAGTCCTCTTCAATTAAGACATGAATGAGATTAATTTTTTCCTTGAAAATTGAAGTGGAAGGTCTGCTTCTGTGGCCTTCATCTTTAACATTATCTCGTCCCTTCTTAAAACAAGGTATTCATTTATAAACTTGGGGCATACTTTTCATAAAGTATCAGTGATTTCACCATTCTTCTGCCCAAGCTTCACCATAAATTTGATGTTCATTCTTGCTTCAATTTTAGCAGAATTCATGTTGTTCTGATAGGGTTCTTTTCAAATCGAGTCTTATTCTTCTTAGTGCCTCAAACTAGATCTTGTTCAGATATGTTATGACAACTTAGTATGAGTTTATTTTGGTGCAAAAAAATTTTTTGAAATCCATACATTTTTTTATAAAGTTTTTGAAGATCCCTTAGAGATAGTACTTTCTACAAACCAAGAAACTCAGAATTTGAGGAAACCAGGACTGTTCTCTTAAAGATTTTTCCAAGTTATGAAAACCCATTTATTAAGTGTTAGTAGAGAGGGCTTGCTAAATAATTATATACATATAACCTCAATGTCAGCACTTGCTGAAGGTCACAGGTCAGGGTGTGAAAGGCAACGGAAAACAACCTCAAATAAAAGAAGCCACATGTCTCTTTTATTTTTCTGCTTAGGTGTAAGTATTACGTAAATAGCTGCTGTACTGAGGAAAGAATAAAAAATTAGTATTGGCTTTGTATGCATTTTTTTTAAATTTAAGAGTACCAAGTATAGAGGAAAGCTAACATGTTAACGTCTAGAAAATTGTTTAGAATATGTGTACATATATTGTACAAAATGTGTATTACATGCATTGCAAAGACTTCTCAATAAACTTTTAGGTAATTTTTTGCTACCACTCTAAATACTGTATCAGAATTATTTCCAATGCTTGATGTAACATTCTGCCTGAAAAATATACATTCACCCTAGGAAGAGCTAAATAGATCACACCTTTTAAAACTTTACAATCAAAAGAAGAGATGGATAAGGGAAAAAAATTCCCAAATATTTATTAAGAATCTTTGTGTCATATTCTTCCCCAAAATAATTATTTTTCAGAAAGAACACAGAAGATTATTCTTTTGGGCTAATTTTTAAGGACTTTTCATAAATATATTTTAAATGAACACCTTTTATGAACTTTCTGGTTTAATTTATTAAGTGTAATTTAAAGTTAAAGAATAGCTACAGTTTATGATGAAATCATTAACATATGATTTACACAAAATTTTGCATATACCAGGGCGGGGGGCTAAAAAAATAAATAAATAAATAAAAATAAAAAAAAATAAAAAAAAAAAATTTTGCATATACCTATACACTCATAAAATATAATGTATGTGTAGCTTAATATGACAAAAGTGAATAAATTATGCTACAATTACATATTACTTTCTCTAATTTATGAATTTGATCTGTTTTATTGGTTTACTATTACCTACATAAATAAACCAGTTTAATTTAAACATTAAAATATAAGGGATATTTATGTATCAGGTCAGCTAACAAAGAAGTTAAATTTAAAAATGTGTACCTGTAATATTGCATGGTATGTTTTTATAAAAGAGTTATGACAACTTTAAATATGCAAGGAAAGCTCACATTTGAGTAACTAAAATTCCAGACCATCTTAAGACACATAGATTTCCATGGTAAAATCGATGTTGGCCTGTTTTCCCTTTGTATGTATTGTAATACTAAGTCTGTTTCCTTTTTCACAGTTATATACTTAGTAAGTAATACACACAAACATACATACACAAAATTTTTTCCATATTTATTTCTGCTAGTTGGATTTGTACCCACAAACCATAACTAAATTGGAACTTGCAAGTCCAACCGCTACTAGCGTTTGATTGCAAGCAATGAAAACAAGCTCTTCCTAATTAAACAGAAAAGAAATTTGTTAGCAGGATATGGATTAATTCACAGAATCAAAGGGACAGTTGATGAGTAACCCCAGGAAGGGCAGATCCTAGAGTAGTTCTAGAGATCTAGGTAGGAGGAATCAGTGACAATGTCCTCAGAAAGCTCATTAAAATGAATCTGCATGGGCTATTTTCTGTCAGCATCACTCTGCTGAGGATTCAGATTTCTGGGGGAGACCCTGACCCACCTAGCCAGGTTCATGAGACCATGACTTGACTGGGGAGGAATGGACATCTTCACTGAAGTTATCACAAAGAAGGTCTGCAGTTGGGAAGACATAGATTCCCAAAGGAAAAGGGAAGTGTGGTTACTGAAAGGGGGAAAAGATTCTGGGGCAAGCAAAAGTGGTATATGGTCTTAGATTCTAAAATGTAGGCTACAGTAACTACCATAATAGTTACTTGCAATTGCTACCTATGGCTTTGATCATTAATACTTAAAACATTTATATGGGAGGATACTGTAAGTAGCAAGGCTTTCATTAAAAACAATGAATAAGAAAAATGAGGACATTTATTATCTATCCTATTACCCTCCTTCATCCACTTGTTACTGCTAAGCTTTTAACACAACATGCAAACATTATACAGATAATCTCTTTGCACTTGAATAAGTATAGACTACAAGCCAGGAAACCTAGACTGTATACTCAGTTGTTTCTCTAATGTGCTAGGTGATACTGGCTAAGTGAACCTTTTGTAGGGTTTAGTTTCTTAATTTGTAAAATGAAGTTGTTAGAGTACAATAAGTTCAGTATTTATTCTGCCCTTTGGTGATAGCAGGTAGAATTTTCTTCTATTGGTTTCTGCCACCTTTTCCCAAAGTCAGGCCACTCTCTAGAGGAGACACTGGCTCTGTGCTTACAATTCCTGGAGGATGACTACTGGCAAAAGAATATCCTGCCCCTGCTGAGGAGTTGGGATGAATTTGCTCATTCACTCACTCACTCACTCACTCAGTCATTTACCAAGTATACCAAGCATTAGGGGATGCAGGTGAGAGCCACTATTCTCAAGAAGCTCACAGATTCTGGTTCACAGTAATTCCTAAGTAAGAAATAAGATCTTATGAATTTGAAGAAACCTGAAGAAAAGAAAGAGTCATACAAATCAACTCATTCCATTGTGCTAGCTGCAGAGATAGGTTATTTATAAGGACTACGGGAGCAAGGAAAAGGACACACTTTCTATTAATACTACAGGAGAGGAACAGAGGGCCAGGGATCGTTCTTGGGGGACTTACAAAATAAATATGAGTTTGGTGCATTCATTCATTCAACAGTTATTGTGCACCTTTGTGAAGACAGTGTGTTAGGCAATGGAGAATGGCCGTGAAAATGGAAGTTAGTGTAGGGGATGGAAACTACAAAAGAGGAAGGAGAGGACAGGAGTTTTAGATAGAAAAGTCAAGAAACAGCATACCTGTGGTTATCACTTCATAAAAACAGAATAATACTAGTGGCTAACACATAGTACTTCCTCTTTCTAATTGCTTTCCATGTACCAATTTATTTCTGAGACAGGTACTATTCCTGTTTTACAATTGAGATAATGAAGAGAGTTTAAGCAATCTGCCCAGGGTAATGTAGTAAGAATTCAGCAGGTTTGTGATTTGAACCCAGACAAGTCAGGTTTCTGAGTCTGGGTGTTTAACCACCATGTTATACCACCTGTCTGCACATTTGTAATAGCTGAACAAACAATTATCCAATATAAATTTAGTAGAGTTGATCTATTTTAGACCAATTCAAAATACTGAGCCAGTTTAAAAGAATAAATTAGTACACACGACTATAAATATTCTTCTTAAAATTATACCATCATTTCCTTTTTATAGCCTCTCCCCCACACCCCAGGATAAATTTCCTCCAAATTCAGCCTTTATGAAAAAAACCTTTGGCTAGAAATTAACACTTGGATAGAACTGGGAAAAGTCTGATCTATTTGGATGTTCTTGGGTTAGAAAAAGAAAACTTCTTTTGAAGATTGAAAAGTGTGATTATTTTCTTTGTATAAAGAATAGTAATTTTGGTTCATAATAATTTCTAAGCAGATGCAGGAGAGAGCCATTACTCTCCAGTTCAGGGGTGGGGAACCTATGGCCTTAAAGCCACATGTAGCCTGCTAGGTCCTTAAGTGTGGCCTTTTGACTGAATCCAAATTTTACAGAACAAATCCTTTTATTTTTATTAATACATTTTTGTTCATCTTTTATATTTTTATTTTATTTTTAAAATGAATGTATTTAAAATACCAAAGAATAAAATAAGTTTCAATGAAATAATCCTCCCAGATTGACCAGCACAATTAGACATTAGTAAGCCATAAGGGCCAAATGGATGGTTGCTACACTCAAGATTTATTTCTAACTTCCCCCACCTGACTGGTGCCATGCCCACATGAGGCTGGTTCCTCAGAGTTTATGGGAGTTGAGTACACCAGTATGTTATCAGCTTTTGACAATGGTGCACTGTGTTTCTGTTTGAAGTGGAGTTTGTGAATGGTTGCACAGCTCAGCAGTATTTTTTAATTCTGTCTGCTTAACAGCCAATCATGTCAAAGAAGATCAAGAGAATGCTGAAGGAAGAAAATGGATTTTTTAATGAGGATTAGAAATTGCAATATTATCTTGTTTCTGCTAAGGATAAGATGATTTGCTTGCTTTGTGACACTGCAACATCAACATTAATGAATTTCATAATGCTCGTTAGCATTATAACACTCATAAGGATAGCAAATATTTTAGAGAGAGAGGCACAAAAGGTTGTATTGCAGAATAAAAAGGTGAAAAGCAAAAGCAAAGACAATTCTTTCAAGCAGCAATGAGACCTGGAAATAATGCCACTGAAGCAACTTATTAATACAAAGTAGGTTATGCACTCAGAGAAAAAGGGAAGCCATTCAGTGATGTTGAAATTGTGAAAGAATGTATTGTTAAAGTTGTCGAATGCTTATACCCTGATAATGTTTAAAAGTACAAACAACTGCCTCTTTCAAGGAGAACCATACTCATTGGCAGCATGAATTAGCCTTCAACTTAAGAGAACAACTTCATACAATACTTCAAAAGGAAAATATACATTATGCAATAGCTTTGGATGAGTCAACTGATACTACTGACTCAGCGCAGGTTTTATACTTCATTCAAGTCATAACAGAAGATTTTCTTTGCTAGGAAGAATCATTCACTTTGGGTACTCTTGTGAACAGAACACAGGGAACAGATATCTTCAACAACTTTCAAGATAAATGTCATGAAGTTGGACTGAATTTAGTGAGTAGTGTATGTACACATGCACCTTCCATGACAGGAAAACATGAAGGGTTTATTGCACAGAAAAGGAAAGTATTAACCGATCCAGATGGTCTCATTTCTTTTCATTGTATCTTGCATCAGCAAAATCTCTGTGCTAAAGCTACTATTTAAGTGACACTTTGCAACAAGTTATAAGCATTGTTAACTATATTTGAGCAAGTGCAACATGGTATTGTCAGTTTTGTAACATGCTAAAGTTGAACAGGGTGGATTTGCCCTAACATTCTAAAGTGCATTGGCTATCACAGGGACAGGTGTTAGCCAAAATTTTATCTCTGTTAGAACAGACAAATTTTATGAAGAATAGAATCAGAGATGTGAATTATTGAAAGAAGATTTCTATAGGAATGCAGCATTTCTGTGTGATATCATGTCAAATCAAAACAACTTGAATATTTCTTTGCAAGGTAAAATTAAGTCTATATATGATATGTGGCAGAGAATGAAAGCATTAAAAAAAAAAAGCTGTCTTTTTTCAAAACACTTCTTCAAAAGGAAATTTTGGATGAACATTTTCCCCAGTTAGCAAAGGTCATTGATGAGCAGGATGATATATGCAAATCATTTGAAGAGTACACAGCAGTTATAGTCCTATTAATTGGAAAATACAATGAAAGGTTCACTGACTCTGAGAATCATGACATCACACTCAAATTAGCATTTCAGCCTCACCTAGTTGCTATCACCATGGCACCTAAAGAACTACAGATGGAATTGATTGAGCTCTCAGTAGATGAAATTTTAAAGTCATTATTTGAAGCTAAGAAAGATCTAATTGAAATATGAAAATGCAGTAGAGCACCCACTTTGGCAGCATGTGCCCAAAAAATGATTTCTTGCTTTTCAACCTCTTACTGCTGCTAATCTACATTCTCCTACCTAACCCAAATCAAGACGCCCTTAAGGTCACAAATGACTGATACCCATCTAGAAGATCAGTTGAAACTGTGGACCTCCATGCTGCAACCAAATATTCAAATGCTTTCCAACAAAAAGCAGATACAATAAAGTTGTAAAAAGGTGAGTTAACTTTGAAATTAACAAACAGTTTTCATTTTTTGAAATTATTAAGTACATAGTAGTTAGATTTTTATAATCCCAAATCCAGAATCCCAAAGAATTGTACATTTTTAAGTATACCTAATTGACGTTTCTTGAATGCAGCCCTTATTTGATTACAGCTAAATCAATGTGGCCTTCTAACATGAAAAGGTTCTCCACCCCTGCTCTAGTTTCTTAAGAAAAAAGATCTTGTTAGTTTGAAAAAAGCCTGAAGAAAAATAAGTAAATGTACTACCATAGGACAATCTGGTCACATTTTCCCCTAAGATATAAGGTGTAACATTATCATTAGGTGTTATAGAAATTTTTATTTGATTATAAGATCTTTTATTAGTAACATTTTTATGACTATTAGTTTATATAAATACATTATCTGGAGATACATAGTCATGCATCTAGTTTTGTTTTTCGTTTTTTTAAATTGGTAACTGAAAGAGCTTAAGGACTAAAATCATTAAAAATTAAAGAGCACAACATATGCACAATCTCACAATAGAGCCACAGAGCACAGATAAGTTTGAAGGATCATGTAGAGATAACTTTTTGATCACTGTGGAATTATTTTCCATTAAATAATGAAAATCTAAAGTCTAAAGCCTGAACTTTTTCACTCAGAATTCATTCTAGACTCTCACAACTCACAGACATATTTTCTTTCTCTGAACTTCCGTGACATTCACTCTTTCTTCAATGGGTTTGGCCCTTGTCATACCCTACCTAGGTTATAAGTGACTGATAATGTGGATGATTGTATGAGCCTTTGTGAAGCAGGTTAGCTGGGCTCTGATTACCAACTTGTCTGCATCTGGTGACAAGTGCGATTCTCTCTGGTTTCGGGCCTCTGCCCATTCTGTTCCTGGAGCACCTTCTCCCACTCATTCACCTAGCTACTACCTAGTCCTTCTTCAGGTCTCAACTTAGACATTCCTGTTTTCAGGGGCTCTTCTGGCACCCCACGTCTGTTCAGCCATTCTCTGTGCTCCCATACCTCCTCCATTATTGTGCACTTGCTTTAAATGTCCATTGACTGGTCTGTCTTCCCACTAGATCCTTAGCAAAGACCTCCTTATTACCTATCAAAGAACTTGGCACCATAAATATAATGAATTAACATATAGTCCCTCAGAATCCCAGATATTTTTTTTTTTGCCACCTCTTTTATGGGCACAGTTTTGCAAAAACTCTTTCCTCAATTTGAAACTTAAAGAAAAAATTTCCATGAGTTAATTATCCTCATCTCATTTAGCTTTACGATTTAACCTTCTCCTACATCCCTACCCTGACAAGATGATTCTTAATTTTAATTCAAGGCTCCTGTTATGGGACCAATAGCCACACCCTATTGCATACCTTTAGTGAACCCGCTTTTAGATATTCAGTATTTTGCATCATATATTTAATCAAGGAAGACATCAAGGCCCAGTGTTATTCTTGGAGAACGTGCCTCCACATTGCCTCCTGGTGTGGGGAGGTTGTGCTCAGATCTGGTCCTCTGCTGCCTCTTGGCTTCTTTTTCACAACTTTTCATCTGAATCTACTGCTCTTGGCTCCTGGTTTCTTCTACCTGATGCCTTGTGGTTGGCCTGGACCAGGCTTCTTGTCTGTGCCCTTGCCTTCTGGCTGGGAGCTGAGATGTGCTTGCTGCTTGTTGGTCCCGTTCCCAGCACACCCAGGGCAGGGCATGCAGCTGCCACAGCCTTTGGCTGCAGTGAGCGCTCTCACTTTCTAATGTTGCTTCCCATCAATTGTTCCCTCTAATCTTCACAGCAGCCTGGGAAAGGGAGACATTTAATCATTTTCAAATCCTTTTATAATCTATTTGTAGTGAAGTTGCAAATTTAATACCTTTGTTTCTCATAACTGACTTACTTTTTGTCATCTACTAGGTAGTGTGTTTTACATTTAAGCAGTCACAATAACTGAGTTTTTTTGTGCTTGAACAGTCTTTTTTGGATGCCCTAATCTCTTTTGGGAAAATGCTAATTATTTAAGATTTTCTTTGCTTTGCTTTACTGAACTCCAAGACACTATCATGACGTTATGTGAGGGAGTGGTGAGAAAGAACTCTGAATTCAGATAGTGACCTCTCAATGGTCTCTGAAGTTGAGTGGCTGGTCTGGACCCTGGACGTGTGACTGCTGGCTGCTGATAGTCTCATTTGCCCTGTGGGTCATCGTGTGGCCACTCACCACTGGACCATTTGCCTCACTTTTGGACCTTGTCAGTCCACTGGGCCTTTCTGGATCTCTATTTCCCTGGCCAGGACACACAGGTACTTCTGGATCCCCTGTTCATGATGCTCAGGCCAGGAGACCCAGGAGAACAGACTCTTTGGTGTAGACAACTCTCTCCACCAACTGCCATTGCTGGGCCATTCACCCCACATCTCCTCCCAGGGTTCCACAAAGGGAGTACAGCAAAGGCCCTCTGCTTTCAGGATTCCCCAACATATCTAATGTACCACCCCTGCTGGCAGGGCTTCTGCCTAGAAGAGATGGTAGGCAGTGGGTCATAATTCCTACCTCATTTGCTTCTCTTCACTGTAAGTATTTGCTAGCCCAAAAGAAATAGGCTCACCTCTCCTTCCCCTTCTATATGTTCTTCCCAAGTTACAAGGTGTTCCCTCAGATCCTCTCCTCAATTCTGTCTATCCCTGGCATTTGGAAACTTCCATGAACAAAGTCAATATGAAGCTAAAAAAATTTAGAGTCTTTTGACAAAGCCTGATTTCAGGTTTTTTTTTCTCCTGAAGACTCAAAATGCCTGCTTTGAATATTAAAAGGTGAATATTGAAACCGTCTTTATTTCTGTATTCCAGCTATAATACAATACTAATGCCTTGGGCAGAATGTGTGAAGGTCACACACTAAGAATTGTAAAAGAGAAAAACTCATTAATATATACTAAAATATTCCCATTACAGTATTGATTTGGAGAAAACATTAACTACAGCAAAATTTTACTAATTTGCACTGAATGTTAGAGTCAGTTTGAATTAGCAAAATGTTTAAGTTATTGATTATTACTAAAGAAAAATAACATTAAAGTAGGTAGAAAGAAGATAAAATATTATTAGAGATAAGAAAGACAACTGTTATTGAACATTTGGAAGGGCTGGGCTCTACATATTTTGTAGAGCTCCATATATGTTATTTGTATATGTTGATATACAGATATGTTACACATACATGTATATGTTAAGTGCTTTACATACAAAAGCCAATTTATCTTAACAACTTACTTTGCAGAGGAGGAAACAACACAGAAACATTAATGACTTGCCCAATGTCAAATAGTTGGTAAGTTGTTTTGCTAGACTTACCTGACTATGGAATCCCAGTGTATAACTTTCATAGAACCCATCTTTAAAAAATAAATTCTATGACAAGATCATTAACCAATAAATTAAAAGAATGTAATTAGTATATTTTATATATAAATGACAATTCTTGATGTTTTCTTTTATTCTTCTAGTATTACATAAAATTTTTCACTTGTTTATTTTCCTAAAAAACCCTTTTTAAATTTTATAAGGAGAAATTTATCTACTGGTTTACCTAGCTATTCAGAATGACCACCCTAGAAGAATTTGGCTTAATGAATTTTACTGTAATTAAAACAGAGATAAACATAATCTCTTCTTGTTATATTTGCCATTTAATCCATTTTCTTTAGGCACTTTGTGATTACAAGGTGTCAAAATATTTAGTCAACTCACTAAAAATAAAAAAGAAAATAGTCAAAGGTCACAGACACTTAGCTTCACTTAACCAAATAGCCACTTGAACTGATTGACTTGGGAAAATGTAGAAAATTTCAAATTTCAGGTACTGAAAGTGGTAAGATATATAGAAACAAAATGTGTGTGTAAATTACTTGCTTTGGAATAAAAGTCTTAATATTCAATATAGGCAGACATCTTAGATTAAAGGTAACTTTTGAAAATTGGGATTATAAAATCATCAAAATTTTAAGATAACTATAACAAAAATAATTTAAAATTTTTGAAATAGGTAAAAGGGCAATAAAAGGAGAAGGATTTGAAAATATTTTATTAAACCTAGTCTTCAGGTCATCATTTCTAATACCATTCTCCAATAAAAGGAACCAAGACTCCTTGGAGAAATGACTGATTCTAGAAATGGGTCAGGAATATACATGAAGAGCCTGAAGCATCAGTAGTACCAGAAAGTAAGAAAGTCCTTAAAACACACACATACGCACAATGATAAGGGTATGACAAAGGGACACAGGAGGCAAATGAATGAGCTAATGGCTAAAGCTGGATCAATTTGAGCAACAAAGTATTATAGTATAGGATTATAATCTAGAGTGTGAAATAAATATTCATGAGTCCATACTGATATAAAGGATTGAATAAATAAATAAGTGGGGGAGAAGAAACAAATCTGTTGTGCAGAAGAATTCCAAATAATTTATGAATATATTCCAGCTAAAAGTGATGAATCGTAACTCTCCACTCCCTAAGTGTAGACTTTGTGTGGTGCCTTCTTTCCAAAGGACACTGTGTGGAAAGGAGGAAAGAGTAGCTTTATAATGGAGAAGATTGACAAACACTACCTCTACCAGGTGATCAAGGTTAACATCAGCAGTGATAAGTGATAGGTATAGTAGGCACCTATGATAGGATGTGATGAAAATGGCACTTGACCTCTGTGGTCTTCCTCCCTAGAACCCATAACCCTAGTCTAATCATAAGAAAAATACCAGACAAATCCCAATTGAGGTATATGTTACGATATATGTCACCAGTACTCCTCACAACTGTCAAGTAATGAAAAACATGGAAAGTCTGAAAAACTGCCACAACCAGAAGGAGTCTAACAAGACATGACTCCAAATGCAATGTAGTGTCTTGGATGGGATGCTGAAACAGAGAAAGGACATTAGGGGTTGGATGCAGTGGCCCATGCCCATAATCCTAGCACTTTGGGAGGCTGAGGCAGGAGGATTGCTAGAGCCCAGGAGTTTGAGGTTGGAAAGAGCTATGATGATGCCATGGCTCTCTAGCCTGGGTGACAGAGCAAGAAACTGTCTCAAAAAAAAAAAAAAAAAAGGACATTAGGTAGGAACTAAGAACATCTGAATAAAGTATAGATTTTAATGAATAATAATATAGCATTTTTTTATTAATTGTAACAAATCTGCCATATTAAGTTAAGATGTCAATAATAGGGGAAACTGAGTGTGAATTCTCTGTTTGATTTTCACATTTTTCTGTAAATCCAAAATTATTTTTTAAAAAATAAAGTACATGTGGATATTATATTGACAAGAACATATCTTCATCCAATTACTAATATTTAAGAAACACAGAGTTCGTTTCTCCCTCATTCAGGAAGGGCGTGTTGAGGTTGGCATACCCATCAAGGACAGTAACTACCATGGCATCCAG
>CM052441.1:64214200-64326229 GCA_028533085.1 Varecia variegata | reverse complement strand
AAAAAAAAAAAAAAAAAAAGAAACACATAGGACTGAAAAACACATTACTAGACCATAGGGTACACTCAGTAAAATCTAGGCTGCAGAAAAGGCCACAGGACAAATGACTCAGTTTCTTCAACAAATAAATTGCCAGAAGGAAAAAAGAAAAAGCTGAAGATTAAAATAGAATTAAGAGGCATATTAGCCAATCATAATGTGTGGACCTTATTTGGTTACTGATTGAAACAAAATTTGGTTACTGCAAAAAAATCATAAAATTATAAAACATTTGGGAATTTGAACGCACACTGAATATTTGATGATACTAAGGAATTACTGTTAATTTTATTTTGGGTGTGATAATGCTATTGTGGTTAATTTTTTAAAATCTGTATCTTTTAGAGACACATATTAAATTAAAGATTAAATTATAGGATATCTGATATTTGCTCCAAAATAATATGGAATAGAGGAGGGGTGGGAGTACAGATGAAGCGAGACTGGCTAGAGTTGTTAATTGTTGAAACTGGGTTAGGTGTATGGGGATTCATTATACTATTCCATATGCTTATGCACATGTTTAAAATTTTCCATGATAAAAAGTTAAATAAAATAAACCTACAAAGTGAAAATAACGCTCTAATAAGCCTTACTGTATAGTACTCTATTTCTAAATAGTAAAGTGTTTTCCACCTACACATCACCAATTTTCAAAATAGCAGCTTGAAGACAGAAAGTGACATTTAAGCTGTGTCTACAGGAAGCCAAAAACTTGCTGGTTGATTTGATTAATTCAGACAAAGAGCTAGTCAGTTTAGAAGAGGGAAAAAAATCAAACTGCTCATTTTTCTGAGTTTACTGAATAGTATTTGGTATAGTAATGTACACATAATAAGTGATTACTATTTCCTGTTCAATAAATTACTGAATTTAATGTTTGTCCTAGCATGTCCTAGCATGAAGACATGATTTGACTGTCAATGACAAATATAAGAAGAGAACTCAGAAACAAAGGCAAAGTTCACCAAGGCTAGCTCCAGGCAAAACTGTAGGGAAGGCAATGTTTATTTCGCAACTATTCACAGGCAATGAACATCACTGCAAATACATACAACCTAAGTTGGTGACAAGTACCAGATCATGAAACTATCATTACATTAAATTTTGATAAAATTCTACCAAAAATTATAGCAGTATGTATTTGTGCTGAACTAGTATTTTAATGATATATCTACTCTTTTTTTTAAAAAAAAAAAATAGCCTAATGTAAGGACTCTAATGTATAGAACTTTAAAATTTACAAAGCACTTTCATGTTGCAGTATATCATGTTACCTCATTTCTTGAATCAGGCAAAAATAGGTAACATTATCTCTGTTTTTCAGGTAGGAAACAGGCTCTGGGAGGCTCCTAGCATTCCCGTTGCCAGAAGCAGAGGAATGGGGACAGGAACCCAGGTGTTCTGGCACCGAGTCCAGTGCACTTAGCTGTTTCTCAAGGGGAGATACATAATACATTCCTGGTGCTTCTTTTTGGGTTATAGTGGAAAGAAAGTGGATGTTAGCAAATACCTTTAGGAACACAAATAACCTTCCCTTTTGCCAATCTTTAGTATTTAAATTGTGTCAGTAGACTGGCGCTTCCTTTTAACGACTGTATATTATAAATAGTCAATATTCTGGGCAAAGTAATGCTCCATTAGTATTACATCCTGTCTGTTCAGTGATACATGGCTGAAATCCAGAAATTAAGCTCTGTGAGGATGCTAAACACTCCTCAACATTATTAAATCTTTTGATGTTGAAAAAACAATATGCATTAAAGTATATTAAAATATTATAGAATAATTTTATAATGTCAATTAACACAAAACTCATTATTCTGGTCCATTATTTGGCAACTGGCTTTCTTCTTTCACAGTGTCTTTCTCCAGGAGGACTTCTGTTCCTCCTCAGTAGTTTTAGTCCATTTATTTACCACACCTTCACTGCTCCTTGAACCCATTCTTCACATTTTACGTGCAAAGAAAACCATTCATAATAGTTTATGTGCCTGTTTCTCACCTCCAGTCAATGGCCATTTCCATTCAAACTATTTTAAACAATGTTTTGGAATCAATCCATCCCTTGCCTTTGCATATATTCTTTATCTGTTTCTAACTTTCCCCCAAATGACTCACTTTTGTCTTTGCTTTTAATTAAGGGCTCCTTTTGCGGTTTCTTCCTGAGTATCCCCTTTGGAGCTAGACAGACACTTGTTTTGCACAGTAGTCTATCCAGCCAATAACAAAAGTATAGACACATATTACAACAAAGTCTAAGAGGATTTTATCAGAATGCAGTTTAACAGTTCAAACATGTCCACGATTCAAAGACCACAGAAGAACTTAACATTATATGATCTCTGTTTCAGCAATATAAACAAACCAAATTGTCAAACACTCTACCAGTAGAAACTAAATGTACATCCAAAATCATTTTCTTGATGTGCTGCAAACAGCTTGATCACACTGGAGGATGTGACCCATGGGGTTGCCAAAGTGTATTTTGCCACTTTACCTCATGCAGAATAATCAAACTAAGAGCATCTGAAATGTCACTTCACAAACATGACTTGAGGAAACTGAAAGAGAGAAACTAGAAAAGATTTCTGGGTGGAAAAACAATGCTTGGTGGGCCATGGCAGAGTGGCGGCCCATGCACCTGGGGTAGCCTCAGAAACTTGGATGAGGGTCAAAAATGAGGACTTGGGCCTGAAGTTTAGGGGAACCTGATCTTCCTGGAGCATTCACGCCAGGGGATTAAGGACATTACCTGCATATGTCATTGGGTGACTCATTTCCCTGCTTCACCAAGAGTATTAGCTTTCTATTGCTGCAGCAACAAATTACCACGAATGCAGTAGCTTCAAACAACACAGATTTATGACCTTAGGGTTGTCGGTCAGAAGTCCAGTAAGAATCTCACCAGACTAAAATCAACATGTCAGCAGGGCTGCGTTTTTTCTGGAGGCCAGCTGAGCAGGTCCAGTCTCACTGACCCTTCTATCATCATATCTCTTTCTCTGACCACAACCAGGAAAGGGTTTCCGCTTTTAGGGATGCATGTGATTAGATTGGGCCTGCCTGGATATTCCAGGATAAATTCCCCCTCTCAAGGTCCACAACCTTAATCATATTTAGAAAGTGTCTTTGCCGTGTAAGAAACATAGTCACATGTTCTGGGGATTAGGATGTGGATTTCTTTGGGAACCAATATTCTGCCTATCACCCTAAGTAAAGAGTAGAATGATAAGAGGTTTGGGATGCAAGCCCTTTTTGGCTTCTGTTTTTCAACTTTTCCTTATGTCTTAACCTACTGTTTTGATCTGGGCCTACCCCCATGTGCCCTACCGTATTTTAACCCTATGATCTTACCATTCACTTTCGGTTCTCCTGGTTGAAAATCACATCATCCATAATCCCCCAGTATTCTCAGCAGTAATATGGAGGTGTCTGGCAAATTTATAGTAAACAAGTTACTTTTTGTGTTAACTGAAAAAAATAAGTGTTAATTCTTAGTAAAAATCTTACATCTACATATCAGCCATCTTCTTGGTGAGAGGCAAATATTTTTTTTTCCCAAAATTAAACATACTCATTACAATAGCATCATGAAGTAGTTGGGCATATATTTAACAATGGCACCCAATTTGATTCTGTAGATGAATAAAATTGTGAATAGATGAGTTTCTTCGGAGAAGGACCCCCAGAGAATTCCCACCTCCCTCCTACTTTTTGATGTAGGTGGCCTCAGGAGGTCAGAAAATTATCTTATCACGTTCTTAGGTCCAGATGAATAACTGATCCTTTGTTTATTAAAAATTACAGTATTTTATTTTTTTAAAAAGAGTACTAATACATGTTTTGAAGTAAAGGATAAATATTTTTGACACAATTTTATTGAGTTAGATATTTTTCACATTACTTAAACTGTAGGCAAAATTGAATTTCTCTTGAAGCTAATTAAACTTAAGCTGCAAATCCCCTAATTTTGTATTAGTAATATTTGATCATATTTTCCTAAAGAGGATCATAAAAATTACATATATTTCTGACCCATAACACTTGGGTGCACCTACCACTTGCTGAAGGATTTTTCTGTCTGAATTGCTGGTGTTTAATAATCCTAATGTTTTCCTCAAAATGTACATTTGGTCATATTATTTTACTGTTTTCTATATCTTAGGTGTGATAAACTTATTTGTTCACAGTTCTCCATTCCTCTCCATCTTTGTCATGTTTTCTTGTAGTGAAACAAACTTCATTGCCCCACTGACTTTGGAATTGCTTTGCCAATGGAATGTGAGCGGACAAGAAGTATGCTATGTCCCAGGAGAAAACTGCAATGCCCTTGTGTGGTTTGGCTCCCTCTCCCTCAACTTTTGCCCTCCTGTATAAGTATTGCATGCCCCAAATAGTGGCTGCTGCTTCAGCCTGGATCCCAGAATGAGAAGATACACAGAGCCCAGCCAAGCTGGGCACAAGTCCAGTCAACCTACAGCTCTCATGTAATGAGCAAGAAATAAATGTTTGTGGTTGCACTGAGATTTGGTTATAATTTATTTCTGTAGCAAAAGCCAGGGTGATGGCCATTCTGCCTACTTTTTCATTTCACCATAAGGTATCTATCTGTCTGCCTTTCTATCATCTATCTATCCATACTAGTATTTTCTTGGTATTGCATTATGTACATTACACTCTTTGATTGCCTTTAACTAGCATACCTACTGATGGTTGCCAAGGACTGGGTCATTAAACACATACCTTCTCTTCCCTGGAAACAGTCCATTGTGAATTTTTTTTTTCTTTTAAAGTAAACTGGCAGGTATACACAAGGAAGGAAGCTTACATCACCAGGGATTTCAGAGCCCAAGCCTGTGCTACACGCTCACCATTTTCTGAAAATGCAAAATCCATCTGTGCGTTTTCTTGAAGTTATTTTATAAAATACGTGAGTTTGTTTCCTATCTAATTATTTTTAATTATGCCCCTATAGAATTAGTGCAAATTTCTCCTGCTTGTTTATTTGAAAACACATTATGTGAAGTGAGGCTATGTCCCCTGATGAACACTATTTACATTTTAAAGTATCTAAACATGATTCTCTTCTGCAGATCCTCTCCAGTGTGGCCAAATTAATGTCATTTCAATTTTTGCATTTCCACTAAATTTCCCTAATCAGTGATAACAGATGTTATTTTTGTGTGTGAGTTCGTCACATATATTATTTCCATAAACACACAAGATTATCAAGAAATTTATCCCTTCCTTAAAAGGTACTCTGATCCTAAACTATCAACTTTTTTGACTATGTACAATGTATCACTCTTGAGACATCATAACATAAACATGTTGAGAAACTCATCCTCCGCAGGACCAGCTATCTTTGAAAAGCAGCATGATACTCTCTTATTTTGCAATTGCTTTTATGGGCTTGACTAAATGTGCACCCTTGGTCCTGTTTCAAACCACTCCTAAATCTGAATTGTAAAAAAAGCTTTATTTTAAAAATATTTTTTTAGAAGTAACCAATTTCAGTTATGTAAAACCTACATGCTATTTAAAACAACCTAAATGTAAGCAAAGAAAAAGAGCAAAACAAGAGTTAATAGTCAATAAATTAGGTTTAAAAATAATCCAAGTTGTAGAGAATACCAGAATATATTTAGGTCTTTTTTTTTTTTTGGTGTGAGTTCAAATGTATCCTTATGCTAAAATAAAAATGTCCAAAACAGGGAAAGAAGGATCTCAAGGGATATTCTATCATAAATTATAGTAGATAATCAGCAAATGTTGATAGGATGAATTGGGCTAAGCTAAAGAAACGTGTCTTTCTTTTTAGGGGATAAGAAAATGGGAAAAGGTGCTTTTGGAACATTGCACATATGCCTAAATTTAGGTTAGGTTGATACCTATTTGGAATTGACTGTGAAAAGAACACATTTAATTGCTTGACTATATTGTTTCTTATATTAGATTGAAAGTTCCTTTAACAAAGAGGACTTTTACCTCTTTTAGGCCGAGACCAATGGAGTGCACAAGGTCACCTTTGAACACTGTTGCTGGATGCTATTTTGTATTGGTGAGGACAGTGCCATATAAGTGATCAGGCACAAGGTAGACCCTGTTAACACTGGATATGGGTGTCAGGGAACCTTGGGGTGCTCTTAGCTCTCACACATGCCAAGAGGCTTTGGCGAAGTACTTATTCTTTCTAAATTTCAATTTCTTCCCTTGTAAACAGGGGATAATGATGCCCCCACCACAAGATCGCTGGAGAACTTAAAAAGATTCTGGAAGTAAAGTGTAGAGGGCTGAATGGTGTCCCCTAAAAAGGTTAAGTCCACATCCTAATCCCTGGAGCCTGTGAATGTTACTTTATTTGTAAAAAGGCCCTTTTGCAAATTTAAGTTAAGGATCATGAGATGAAGAGATCATCCTGGATTTTCCGGGTGGGCCCTAAATCCAATGATGATGCCCTTATGAGAGGGAGGCAGACAGACATTAGACAAGACAGAAGAAAAGAAGGTCACGTGACCATGGAGGCAGAGATTGGAGGGAAGTGGCGACAAATCAATGAATGTCAGCAGCCACTGGACGCTAGAAGAGGCAGGGAATGGATTCTCCTCCAGAGCCTTTGAAGGGAGTGCAGCCCTGCTAGCTCCTTAATGTTGGACTTCTAGACTCCAGGGTTGTGAGAGAATACATTTCTGTTGTTTTAAGTCACACAGTTTGTGATAATTTGTTACAGCATCTTTAGGAAACTAATACATAAAGTTTGTGGCACATAATAGGTGTTTAATAAACATAATTTTTCTCCTCCTATTTTCAACCTGTTGGTCATCACTGAGGTGTACTTTAATTTTTTAATTTTTTTTTAATTTCAGCATATTATGGGGGATACAAATGTTTAGGTTACATATATTGCCTGTGCCCCCCCAATCAGAACTTCAAGTGTGTCTATCCCCCAGATGGTGTGCATCACACCCACTAGGTGTGTATATACCCATCCCCATCCCCGCTTTCCATCTCCCCGACACCCGATGAATGTTATTACTATATGTGCACTTAAGTGTTGATCAGTTGATACCAATTTGATGGTGAGTACATGTGGTGCTTGTTTTCCCATTCTTGCGATACTTCACTTAGTAGAATGGGATCCAGTTTCAATTTAATGAGGATCAACTGTGATCTTGATGAGGCTGGAATCACAGCTGGAGGAGCAATTAGAGGGGGAGATTTGAGTTGTCACAATGATTGAGGGGACATTCAGTAGGCAGGGGCAAGAGATGCTAGAGATGTTGCATTGCTTGGGACTGTTCTCCAGAATAATTTCCCAGCCCCTAATGTCAATATCTCTCCTATTGACACGCACAGGGCTCATTTTGTGTCGATGCATCTAGACCCCAACAGCTACCTTGGATTATTCTATTCCTATAACCATTAAGGACCATAGAAATGTAAACATTCATGATAAGACATCCCCTGTTTATGGATTGAAAGACTTAATATTGTTAAGATGACAAAACTGCCTAAAGTGATGCAATATCTATCAAAATCCCAATGGTACTTTTTTGCGGAAATAGAAAACTCCATCCTAAAATTCTTATGGAACCTCTAACACACTAAATAACCAAAACAATCTTGAAAAAGAAAAAAGGTGGTAGTCTCATACTTCCTGATTTCAAAACATTTTACAAAGCTACACTAATCACCACAGTGCCGTACTGGCATAAAGATAGAAATATAGACCAATAGAATAGAACAAAAGGCCAGAAATAAATCCTCATATATATGGTCAAATAATCTTTGACAAGGGTTCCAAAACTGCTCAATGGGAAAAAGTCAGTTTCTTCAATAAATTTTACTAGGGAAACTAGATATCCATATACAAAACAATGATGTTATTCCTTTATCTTGTACTATATATGAAAATTAAGTCAAAATGTTTTAAAGACCTAGACATAAGAACCAAAACTATAAAACACTAGAAGAAAACATAAGAGAAAATCATCATGACATAGGACTTATTAATAATTTCTTGGATGTGACATCAAAAGCACAGGCAATAAAACCACAAATAGACAAATGGGACTACACAAAACTTTAAAACCTCTGGGTGTCAAAAAGCATAATCAACAGAGTGAAAAGGTGAATGGGAGAAAATATTTGCAAATCAGAAATCTGATAAGAACTTCACATCCAGAATATATAAAGAACTCTTACAACTCAACAACAACAACGTCAATAAAACCAAATAACCCTGTCAAAAATGGACAAAGGACTTGAATAGGCATTTCTCCAAAGGTGATATACAAATAGCCAATATGCATATGAAATTATGCTCAACATCATTAATCATTAGAGCAATACAAATCAAAACCACAATGAGATATCACTTCACATCTATTAGGATGGCTGCTGTCATAAAACCAGAAAGGCCAGGCACAGTGGCTCACACCTGTAATTCTAGCACTTTGAGAGAATGAGGCAAGAAGATTGCTTGAGGCCAGGAGTTTGAGGCCAGCTTGGGCAACATAGTGAAACCCTGTCTCTATAAAATAATAATTAAAAAATTAGCCAGATATGGTGACATGCACCAGCAATCATAGCTACTTGAGAAGCTGAGGCAGGAGGATTGCTTGAGCCCAGGAGTTCAAGGTTACCATGAGGTATGCTCATGCCTCTGTGCTGTAGATTGGGTGAGAGAGCAAGACCCTGTTTCAAAAACAAAGCAAAAACAAAAACCAGAAACAAGAATCGTTGGCAAGAATGGCACAACCACTATGAAAAACAGTATGGTTGTTCCTCAAAAAATCAAAAATGGAACTACAGCATCATCCAGAAATCTCACTTCTGTCTATATAAGAATTGAAAGGAGATTCACAGATACTTAGAGATATTTGCCCACCTATGTTCATAGCAGCATTATTCACAATAACCAAAAAGTGGAAGTCACCCACATGTCCATCAACCGGTGAATGAATAAACAAAATATTGTACAGCAGTCCTCTTTCATCTGTGGTTTCACTCTTTGCAGTTTCAGTTACCAGTAGTCAACAGTGGTCTAAAAAATTCACACAATCAGATATTTTGAGAGAGAGACTACATTTACATAACTTTTATTACCTCATATTGTTAAAATTATTCTATTTTATTAGTTATTGTTAATCCCTTACTGTGCCTAATTTATAAATTAAACTTTTGCATAGGTATGTATGTATAGGAAAAAGCATAGTATATATAGGGTTTGGTACTATCCATGGTTTCAGGCATACACAGGGAGTCCGGGAACATATCCCTCATGGATAATGGGGACTGCTTTGGGATATTACACTGGAATATTATTCATCTTTAAAAAGAAAGAAAATCTTGTCACATGTTACAACATGGATAAACCTTGAGCACATTATGCTAAGTGAAATAAGCCAGTCACAAAGACAAATACTGTATGATTCTAATTATATGAGGTATTTAAAGTAGTGAAATTCATAGAAACAGAAAATAGAATGGTAGTTACCAGGAATTGGGGAGGAGGGAAAAATGGGGAGTTGTTCAGTGGGTTTCAGTTTTTCAAGATTAAAAAGCTCTGGAGATCTGTTGCACAGCAGAGTGAATATACTTAATACTACTAAACTGAACACCTAAAAATGGTTATGATGAGAAAAATCATTTATTTTAGAAAGCCTTTAGAGTATTTTACAGAAAAACACATAACAAAATTGGATTAAATATAGAAATAAGAGAACATGGAAAGTAGGACAGAAGAGATCTGAATAGAAAAACATAAAATTAAGCTGGAAATACTTTGTTCACAACATGAATCCTGTAAGTCTTCATACTTTTAACTCTAGGCTTTTTAGCAGCTATTGCCAACATGGAGACCGGTTACGTGATTCTTATAATCTATGAAAATGGATTTAGAGTATGATCTCAAGCATTAAGAAAATACATATAGGCCAGGCACAGTGGCTCACGCCTGTAATCCTAGCACTCTAGGAGGCCGAAGCGGGTGGATGGCTCGAGGTCAGGAGTTCGAGACCAGTCTGAGCAAGAGCGAGACCCCGTCTCTACTAAAAATAGAAAGAAATTATATGGCCAACTAAAATATATATAGAAAAAATTAGCCGGGCATGGTGGCACATGCCTGTAGTCCCAGCTACTCGGGAGGCTGAGGCAGGAGGATTGCTTGAGCCCAGGAGTTTGAGGTTGCTGTGAGCTAGGAGGATGTCACGGCACTCTAGACTGGGCAACAGAGTAAGACTCTGTCTCAAAAAAAAAAAGAAAAGAAAATACATATATATATTACCTGAGAAAGAAATATATGCCAAAATGTTAACAAAGGTGTTATCAGGTGGTGATTGTCACTGTATTTTCTTCTTTATATTTTTATGTATTTTTTGAAATTTTCACAATTGACTTATGACGGATAATTAGGAAAAGAATGTTTCTGTGCCTCTTGATGACTTTGGTAGAAATGTATTAAGTATCTCAAAGGGAAAAAAGGGACAAGGTATCAAACATGTAGATCTAGTACCAGGTAAAACTGGCTGCCGAGAGAAAAGGGAAAACCACCAAGGAAGGATTGGCCCTGGATTGACCCAGGTGTGGTTGAAGGGCCACAGGCTTTATTCTTATTCTCCCCAGGGAAGTGAAGAAGTGTATAGTTCCTGGGTCCTTTATAGGGACAGAGCACTGGGAGAAACAGCTTCTCATTGGCCACAGTCTGATCTCACACCTTCTAGCAGTAAGCAAAGATCAGGATGCTGAGGAAGGAAGTTCTTATCAGATTTCTGATTTGCAAATATTTTCTCCCATTCACCTTTTCACTCTGTTGATTATGCTTTTTGACACCCAGAGGTTTTAAAGTTTTGTGTAGTCCCACTTGTCTATTTGTGGTTTTATTGCCTGTGCTTTTGGTGTCACATCCAAGAAATTATTAATAAGTCCTGTCTCTCTCTTTTGTGCTCTCTTCTGCCTTCTGCCATAGGATGCCCCTTGTGGTCTTGGATTTCCTAGCCTCCAGAACTATGAGCCAGATAAACTTCTTTTCTTATAAATTACCCAGTCTGTGGGTTTTTGTTATAGCAGTGGAAAACAGACTAAGACAATGGATATACCACATTCTATTTATCCATTCCTCAGGTGATAAACATTTGGGGTTGTTTCCACTTTTTGGCTAGATTCTTAAACTGTTAATAAGTTTTTGTACATGGAACCTATTTGTTAAAGGCCCTTCTTTATCAAATTCTTATTGGGTGATTAATTTATCCCATTTTTATTAGTCTAAGACATTAAATGACTATTATTTAGAGTTTCCAAATAGTATGGGATAATCAAATATCAATCAATTATCCTTTGAGACAATCAATTATTGTACTAAACCAATGTCATCTCAGTCAAAAAAGAGAAACTTGGCATTTTAGTTAGCTCATTCAGCTTCAAGTTAAATGTCCCATTTCTGTAAGGTTTTCTGATATAATGAAAATAATGCACGGTTTCCCATCATTACCTCTGAGGCCACTCAGGGGCCTACAGACAGGACCTGAGGTTGGGAGTCCCTGTTTCAAATTACAGAAGAGTATAACAGGCACTTAGTTTTATTGTTTTCAATTACATAAAGTAACAAGGACTGATCTCCAAAGCATTGGCATAAAATGTCCCTGGGGGATTTGGTTTAATGAACAGCTAAAAGTGATCTACAATGAACCTATTTGCTATTGTACATAAATGGTGCTTTTAAAGAGCTTTAGAGATTTCTTCTTAGGAAGGTGAAATCTGGGTTAGCCTGTTGGTATGTTTTGGTGCACAGAAGGGGAACCATGCCATTGCATTCTATCCCAATAGTTACCAGTGGTCCCCAGAAGAATGATCACAAAGTCCTCTCTCTCCTTGCTGTCCTCCCACTCTGCTTGTACCCACCCCAGGGAGAAGAGAGTGGATCCAACAGTCTGATTTCAGCACATGGAAGGGGTTAGTTTTTTCAGGGATGGGACTATCTAAGCAGTTTAATAGTCCATCACTTACAGTTAGAGTCCCTTTTCTCTGACTCTATTTTAGTTTCGTTTTCTCTTCTCCAGCATAGTGTCCAGATTCATTGCCCTGTCCCAAGAAGAAGTGAAGCAAAGGGAATGGTAATTCCTGAATGAATTTTGAAAAATGGGATGAAGTTGGTGAGAAAAAGGTAAAATGCCAGGAATTGAAGGCTATCCAGAGAGTAATGTCCTTCTGTCATCTACATGTGGATCAGTGTAATAAAAAAAAAAAAAAGAAAGGAAAAAAAAAAAGAGAGTAATGTCCTTCTGCATGCTCCTTTACAAATCCAACTTGGCCTGCTCCTGCCCGTGGACTACTTTGAGCAATGTGGGTCTCCTTAACCAAAAGAGCTGTAGCAGAAGATCAAGGTCAGCTAACTCTTGGAACAAACAGCCCCAGACCTCAGTGGCTTAATTTGACAAAAATGTATTTCTTGCTCACATCACAGCCCAATGTGGTTGGCAGTCATTCAAGAGGAGGTCAGGCTCCTTCTATCTTTTCACACCTCCATTGTTAACATGTAGCCTGGTCATCTTAGAATGAGTGGCCCGGTATGCAAGCACTGTACATCACTGTCCCCCAACTTCAATTAGCCAGAATTCCTATGACTTCAGCCCGCTGCACAAAGGGACCCAAGAAGAAAGTAAATGGGCTTGGTAAAAGCTTGGCGAGGTCTCTGCCACACCAGCTCCAGGCTAAGGGATGAGAAATATTTCACTTTCTCTCTGGAGGCCTGATTCAATTGTTTCTGGAAGGGGCTCCTTGTCACAGTTAATAGTGAATTCTGAGATCTGGCTTTGAATTTAGTGATTAGTAGGGATTCATCTAGAGTTGGATCCTTGGATATTCTTGGTTCTCCACGCCAAAACACCATCTCAAATAGCATCTAATAGTACCTGAATCAACAGAGATTCTGAAAAAGTAAAGATTCAAGAGTTTTGCTGGATCTCTCTGATTAAGTGGATTTTGTTTAGCATGCTAAAGGTCAGTAAGCATCCAGTAGTATACCAGAGACTTGGTATCTTATACAAGATCCCCCAAATAGGTCCATTTTAAAAGACGATCTGGCTCTAGCAATATATCTACCTAGTGGCAAATAAAGTAGAATTTTAGCTATATAGTTAATTTGTCCACATTTCCTTTCACATGCTAATTAGGGAAAAGCTATTTGGCCTTCTGCTGACCTCATTACTTTGATAATTGCCATTTCACCTGGTCCTAAAAGGACACAACCCCAAATTGCTTTTTAGCACTCGAACTCTATGAGGACATTGTGAATGGAGATGAATATGCACCAAGAACAGAGATATTTTCTTAAAACCCTCTCTTTTTGAATTAATTTATTTAATTTCAGAAGCCAGCTAAAGATGAATAACTGGCTATTTAAAAAAATGCTAATATAAAAGAAGAAAATTTAAAACAAAATTGTATTTGGTCACTATGAAATTTCCATTATTCAAGATTTAAAAAGCCTAATTTAACATTCATTATTTTATCCCCAAATCCATTCAGTCTGCCTTTCTTATAAATTACCTTTTCAATGCATGCTCTGCATTGAAGCCACAGAATTGTTTCCTTTTGCTGTTCCTCCTACTGGGTCCATATTTTGAGTCCAAAGTGACCATTAACTTCCTATGCATGAGGAATTTTCAACAACTCAATATAATTAATGAAATTTGGGTGGCTTCTTTTGGGGGATGGCAGATGTTTGTTATCAATGATGATGATAATATTTTTGACAAAAGAGGGTTTATTTAACTAGCTTTTCCTGTAAATTATAATAATTCATTTTCACATCGGCACCCTTGCATAATTTGATATACATCTTCTATCATCAAAGAATTGCTGCATGTCACAAATAAGAGGGATAAGAATGTGCTTTGGAACTAGGTAGACTCTGATGAGATTCTAGCTATAACTTTCAATAGCAACTTGGGGGTAAATCTCTGTTTCTTCATTTGTAAAATAAAAATATTCATAGTTTCTCCTTAGATTTTTATGAGGACTAAAGGTCATAATGCATATACAATGCTTAAGACAGTGCCTGGCACATTGGAAATCTATGAAGCTGCTCCTTATGACCACAAGCAAGTTGCTTTAGTTTTCTCATTAAAACTTCTACGCAGAATATTAAGATGAGTTTATTTCAAGACCTGGTACATGCATGCAGGTATTATTCTGCCTACTAATACTATTCTTTACAAATAGTCAATTTTCTTTAAACCAGAATATTTGGCTAACAGAGTACTAAAATGTGACAGATAACAAAGGATTACTGTATTTTTCATAAGTCTCTCAACATTTCTAAAAAATAATCAGCTAAAAAATGACAAACCAATGCTTAAATGAAATTGAGAGCTATAGGCCTAAATGCCGTATAATCAGTTTATAAAATCCATGGTTGCATTAAAAAAAATAATTTTTTTTTCCCAGTTCAGCACCTGTTTATTTCAGTCACCAGAACATGGGAGATTATATCTGAAAACTTTGCTTCTGAGCCCAGAATCTAAACTTACTTCACTGATGGTTTTTATACTATTTTTAGACAGGAAATACAAATTATTCATAAAAGTATTAAATATTCTTATAATTGTTACTGAAAATGTTTTATGTTTACAAATGTGACTTGAATTATAAATGTGTAGGGCTTTAAAAAGTCAAAGGCAGAGGGCCATTGGTGGGAATTGTACCCCATTTTCTACAAGGATCATTTGTAGAGCCTCAGGATTTTGTTTTCATCTATGTGTGCAAAGATGCTGAGATGTTGAGAGTTGCGTGTTGATAGTTCTGAATGTTCTGTTAGTTTTGAGTTCTGTTCTGGTCCAAGGAGCTGACTGAGTCTTGGAAGTTGAGGAGGAAGTTTCCTTCCAAGCAACAAAGTCTCATGTCCCTTTAGGACATAACCCACCCAAACCCAGGGAATAAACACCCTAACATTCCACTACCATCCTTGTATATCTGACTTATCTTTTACTTCACCTTGGCCTGTTGTTTTGTAACCAGGCTTATCAGCTCTGGCAGATAAACAGCAACCAAATGTGATTATAAAACTTCTGTCTTCCATGTCAGTGCTGAGGTTTATGACAATGGTGCATCTCTTCTCTGAAAATGACCTGGAAATACCCCAACTGGGGCTCTGTCCCTCAAGGTCAGAGTATTTGAAATCAGGAATTAAAACATAGAAATTGGGCACAGCTAATAAGGAAAATCCTCCTTTTGTGAAAAAAAATAGCTGTTTATCCTTTTTTGACATCCCCTAATTTTTAAAAGACTTTATGGAGGTATACTTTACATATTATAAAATATACTAATTTTAAGTGTACAATTCAATTATTTTTTGTAAATTTAGCCAGTTTTGCAAGCATCATTGAAATTCAGCTTTAGAACGGTTTGAATTGTTCATTGCTCATACACTGAAATATTTTTGAATATTGATCTTATATCCTGAGATATTGCTGAGTATTTTTTTATTTGTTCTGATAGTTTTTTCATGTGTGTGTATTCCTTAGGATTTTCTAAGGGTTCTGTTGTCTGTGAATAAAGAGAGTTTTACTTCTCCCTGAATTTTTAATTCAACAACAGATTTCAGTGCCTTCATGAGAAGGAGACAGTGGAGAGAAATACTTGGAGGGTATCTGTGTGGCAAGTGACAAGAACCAAGAACCTGTTCTTGGCTTAAGGAACAGGTCACCTCTTCATAGTTATTTATTTATAACTGTGCTTATAATTATATATTATATTTATATGTTTATATATTTATTTATAACTGTGGTTATTTATCTCAGTTAATGAGAGTGTTTTCCTTCTTGGGTTGAAAAAGAAAAGTAACGCAAGATTGGCAATACAAATGCCTTTTGATGGCACTTATGGATACACTCTGTATATTATATACTGTAATTTCTACGAGGTGTTCATTGCCATTGCTTCTTACCCAACTCGATGATAAAAGAATTATTCACCCCCCCAACAAAAAATTGTCTCCTTTCTTTTCCTTCATTTCCTTCATAATTTCTCAATAGCATTTGATTTTCATGTCTTCATAAACTCCTTTCAACTTCATATCCATGACTCATCCTAAATCCTACTCCCTATTGCCACAAAAAGCTTATGTCTTTAAATTGTTCTTCTTCCTTTTTCTCCTTGACTACCTGGAAAGCCAAAAGTATTTTCTCCATTATTAAAGATATTCAATATTCTCCAATATAAAATATCAATCCACACATTTACCATTCTCTGTCTCGATTGATGTAAACTTCTCCTGTTGGCCTTACTTATAAATTGCTTTCATTCACCAAAAATAATTTTCCATCTTTGTTCTTGTAAGCACATACCTTCACTGGACTCCTCTTTGGTTAACTCCATTACCCCCTTAGGATTTTCATTACATTATGAACCTAATTTGTCCTCCATGTGTATTGCTTTCAGTCCTCTTTGGCTAATCTTTTAACTTTGAAGGTGCAAAGCAAACCAAATCTAAGAATCTTAGTCCCTGTGTAGCTATCCTCTTGAAATATCATTCCTCTACCCATTCCAGAGAGCAACATTCAGATATTCACACATTTACGAAGCTGGAGGCTTGGAAGCCAGGGAATGTGTTCTGTCCTAGTCATCTGCGTGTCCCCAGCAGTCAGCACAGATCCCCACACAAAGACGCCTCTTCAAGTTCCCTAATGACTGAACGCCTTCCAGGTGCTGGAGGTGCCTGATGCTCTGTTGGGCTCTGAGGACAGAAATAGAAATTAGAAGTTTCCCAGGGCTTTGATGAGCCCATAATCCAACTTTCGGAATCCTGAAAAGGACAACTTACTACTAATTGTGATGAGTGCTATGATGAAGGCATGGCAAAACTGCTGTGGAAACACAGAGAAAAGACCTACTTGGGGATGGCAATTCAACAAAGGTTTCAGGAAGAACGTGCAATTGGAACAGAGCCTTGAAGGAGTTTTCACCAGAAGAGAATCTAAGTAAAATAGTGCCATAGACACTTCAGCAGTTGAAGTAAGATTGAAAACAACAGTATATTAAGAGTAAACATTCTGGACCCTGGTCCCATCTTTGCTATTTTCTAGTCATGTGATTTTGGGTACATCAATCATCTGTGTTCCAACTTCCTCACCTTTTAAATGGAAATTATATAACACCATCCCTCTTAAAACTTCTGTTAGGATCACATGAAATGATGCATGTGCAAACCCACTTATACAAACTCACTTCTTAAATGCCCCACTTAAAAGATATAGATTAGCAGAATGGATGAAAAAACACAACCCAAATATCTGCTGCCTTCAATACACCCATTTAACTCATAAAGATGCTTACAGACTCAAGGTAAAGGGGTGGAAACAATATTCCAGGCAAATGAGAGCCAAAAGCCAGCAGGAGTAGCTATTCTTACAACAGGTAAAATAGACTTTAAATCAACAACTGTAAAAAGAGACAAAGAAAGTCATTATATAATGACAAAAGGAACAATTCAACAATAAGATATAGCAATCTTAAATATATATGCACCTAACATTGGAGCTCCCAGATTCATAAAACAAATAATATTAGATCTAAGGAAAGAGACAGACAGGAATACAATATTAGTGCGAGACTTCAACATTCCTCTGACAACGCTAGATAGATCATCAAGGCAAAAAGCCAATAATGAAACACTGATCTTAAACTGGACTCTAGAACAAATGGAACTAACAGAAATTTACAGAACATTCTACCCAAAAACTGCAAAATATACATTCTTTTCATCAGCACATGGAACATTCACCAAGATAGAACATATCATAGGCCAAAAAAAAGTCTCAATAAATCTTGGAAAATCAAAATCATATCAAGTATCTTCTCAGACCAAAGCAGAATAAAACTAGAAATCAATTCCAATAGGAAATCTCAAAATCATACAAATACATGGAAATTAAACAATCTGCTCCTGAATGATCTTTGGGTCAATAATGAAATCAAAATGGGAATGAAAAATACTCTTGAAATGAATAACAGTGACACCAGTTATTAAAACCTCTGGGATACAGCAGAAGCTCAAAGAAAAATTTACAGTGACAAATTCCTAAAACAAAAAGACAGAAAGATTACAAGTTGACAACCTAATGTCACACCTCAAGGAACTGGAAAAACAAGAACAAACCAAACCTAAAACTAGCTGAAGAAAATAAATAACAAAGATTAGAACAGAACTAAATGAAATTAAAACCAAAAAAATAACACAAAGAATCAATGAAACAAAAAGTTGGTTCTTTGAAAAGATAAACAAAATTGATAGACCACTAGCTAGATTAACCAGAACAAGAGGGAGAGAACAAGAGCAATTTGAGATTCAAATATGCTCAATTATTACAACTATTACCACAGAAATACAAAAGATCATCTGAGACTACTATGAACACCCCTATACATACAAACTACAATATCTAGAGGAAATGAGTAAATTCCTGGAAACATACAACCTCCCAAGCTTGAATCAGGAAGACATAGAAATCCTAAACAGATCAATAATGAGTGGAAGTATTGATCAGTAATAAAAAGTCTCCCGAGAAAAAAAAAAAAGCCCAGGATCAGATGGATTCATAGCCAAATCCTACCACATGTTGCAAGAACTGATACCAATCTTACTGAAACTGTTCTAAAATATCCAGAAGGAGGGAATCCTCCCTAACTCATTCTATGAAGCCTTTATCACCCTGATGCCAAAGCCGTGAAAGAACACAACAAAAAAAGAAAACTACAGACCAATATCCCTGATGAACATAGACACAAAAATCCTAAAAAAAAAAAAAAAAAAAAAAACCCTGGCAAACCAAATTCAACAGCACACTGAAATAATAATCCATCATGACTAAGTGGGCTTCATCTCAGGGATGCAAGGATGGTTCAACTATGGAAATCATTAAACGTGATTCACCACATAAACAGAAGCAAAAACAAAGACTGTATGATCATCTCAATAGACACAGAAAGAGTATTCAACAAAAACCTTTTCATGATAAAAGCCCTCAACAAACTAGGCATAGAAGGAACATACCTCAAATTAATAAAAACCATATGATAAACCCACAGTCAATATCATACTGAATGGAGAACAGTTGAAAGCATTCCCCCTAAGAATCTGAATAAGACAAAGATGTCCACTTTCACCACTCATATTCAACATAGTAGTGGAGGGTCTACCCAGATCAATCAGGCAAGAGAAAGAAATAAAGGGTATCCAAATTGGAAAAGAGAAGTCAAACTATCTCTGCTTGCAGGTAATATAATCTTATACCTAGAAACCCTAAAGACTACTCAAAGAGACTCATAGATTTGATAAATGAATTCAGTAAAGTTTCAGGTTACAAAATGAACATATGCCAATCAGTAGCACTGCTATATACTATTAACAACCAAGCGGAGAATCAAATCAAGAACTTAATCCCTTCCAATAGCTGCGCCCCCCCCCAAAAAAAAAACTCCAAGGAATATAATTAACTAAGAAAGTGAAATATTACTACAAGTAGAACTACAGAATACTGATGAAAGAAATCATAGATGACATAACGAAATGGAAAAACATCCCATGCTCATGGATTGGAAGAATCAATATTGTGAAAATGACCAAACTACCAAAAGCAATCTATAGCTTTAATGCAATCCCTATTAAAATACCAATGTATTTTTCACAGAATTAGAAAAAAACTCCTAAAATTCATATGGAACCAAAAAAGAACCCAAATAGCCAAAGAAATCCTAAGAAAATTAACAAACCTCGAGGCATCACATTACCCAACTTCAAAGTATACTACAAGGAGATAATACCCAAAGCAGCATGGTACTGGTATAAAGTGGACACATAGATTAATGTAAGAGAATAGAGTACCCAGAAATAAAGCCAAATACCTACAATCAACTGATTTTTGACAAAGTGGACAAAAAAATACACTGGGGAAATGATGCCCTGTTCAACAAATGGTGCTGGGAAAATTGGACAGTCACATGCAAAAGAATGAAACTGGATCCCTGTCCCTCACCACATACAAAAATTAACTCAAGATGGATTAAAGACTTAAATGTAAGACCTGATGCCATAAAAATTCTGGGAGAAAATTCAGGGAAAACTCTTCTGGACATCGGCGTAGGCAAAGAATTTGTGACTAAGACCACAAAAGCAAATATAACAAAAACAAAAATAAATAAATGGAACTTAATTAAACTAAAAGCTTCTGCACAGCAAAAGAAACAAACAACAGAGTAAATAAATGGACAATGTACAGAATGGGAAAAAATATTTGCAAACTATATATTCAGCAAAAGACTAATATCCAGAATCTACAAGGAACTCAAACAAATCAGCAAGGAAAAAACCAAACAACTCCATAAAAAAATGGGCAAACCACATAACAGGCTATTTCAAAAGAGGATATACCAATGGCCAACAAACATATGAAAAAATGTTCAACATCACTAATCATCAGGGAAACACAAATTAAAACCACAATGAGAAACCACCTTACCCCAGTCAGAATGGCCATTACTAAAAAGCCAAAAAACAATAGATGTCAGTGCAGATTTGAGGAAAAGGAAACACTTAAACATTGTTGGTGGGAATATAAATTAGTACAACTTCTATGAGAAACAGTATGAAGATTTCTCAAAGAACTAAAAGTAGACCTACCATTTGCTCTAGTAATTTCACTACTGGGTATCGACCCAAAGGAAAGTAAGTCATTATATCAAAAACACACCTGCACTTGTATATTTATTGCAGCACAATTCACAATAGCAAGGATGTGGACTCAACCAAAGTGTCCAAAGGAATGGATAAAGAAAATGTGGTATATATACACCATGGAATACTATTCAGCCAAAAAAAAATAATGAAATAATGCATTTTGCTGCAACTTGAATGGAACTGGAGGTCATTATTCTAAATGAAGAAATGAAGGAATGGAAAATCAAATACCACATTTCTCACTTATAAGTGGGAGCTAAGCTATGGGTACTCACAGGCATATGGAGTGGTACAATGGACATTGGAGACCTAAAAGGTGGGAATGTAGGAGGAAGGTGAGGGAAGAAAAACTGCCTATTGGGTGCAATGTACATTATTACGGTGATGGGTACACTAAAAACTCAGACATCACCACTATGCAGTCATCCATGTAACCACTTGTACTCCTAAATCTATCGAAACTAAAAACCTCACTTCTAACACATTATATGAAAATAGCTTAATTTAAATAAATGCTGTATATATGGTATGAAAGTTTATGTTCCCTATTTAGAAGCCAATGGATAATATTTGTGAGTAAAAAGTATTTTTATAATACATATTATAACATGTAATGATTACAAATTATTTTTATAATATATATTATAATATGCAATTATTAAAAATTATGATGATTTTAAAAATCAAGCCCTGGGGGGAGAAAAGCACATTATTTAGAATTATGGAAGCAAAATACCAGAGGAAATACCTGAAAGTGTATGCCTTTGGGAATGGGATTTGAGGGGTGTAGCAAGTGTGTAGCAGGCAATTGTTATGTAGTATTTGACTTTTAAAACATTTGACTTAAAAAAAGGTAAAAGTAAATTAAAAAGAGTGGGGAAACATAGCGCAGGAAGTTGATTTGTGACCTCGGATTCGCTGTTCCATCATATTCTCAAGGAAGAGCATAGACTCCACCCCTTGAGGTCTAAGCTCATCCCCAGACTTCCATTCTGATTTTAGGGTGGGAGGTTATCAAGGTTATAGAGCAATAGTTGTAAATGGGGGCTGGCCATGTCCTCAGAAGATGTTTTAGTTTTTTGTGTAGTCATAATTAATTGTCACAATGATGAGGGCCCACGAGGTGGATGAGGGAGGGTCTGGAGTGGGTTACTGGCATTTCCCAGGCAGGAACCAGGTAGGCTAGACATCCTACAATGTTTGAACAGTCCCACAAAATGTAGGATTGTCCTGCATCTCTCATGACCTTCCCATATACCACTGGACATTCACGTAGATTTTAAAAAACATCCTTGTTTATAAATATCTAAGCCTAGAACCAACTTTTTAAAAAAATATACACATTGAATATTCTGAATTTTTTTTGCACAGTTTTAAACATTGTGTTTAGTTTGGAACTTTAACAAGTACTGTGTACACCATTTCAGAAAATCACATCACCATCAGCAATACCATTTGCAGGATTTGAATCTCCAGTACAACTGCAGCTGCTGCATCACAGTGATTCCATGCATACATAGAAACATATTTATCCCCTATTTCAAAGTTTGAAGTATAAAGGAAGTATGTTGATAATCCACTAAGTATATCTTGTTTTTCTTAGATGCAAACTTATTTTGTGCATCTATCTACTCCATTATGTCTTCTTGTGAAGTCATGCCCAAACATTTACATATTGGAATACACAGTTTATTATAAATTACTTAAAAATTCTTACTCATTTTACAGTTAGAGCAGTATGTTGAGTTTTTGATATTATGCCCATAAGTAGGCTATATTATCTATGAGTTTATTTCAAGATAGTAAAGGGAATGTTAACAAATATTTGTTATATAAGGCAGTGAGTGTGTCAGATAGGGTTGAGTAGAGCTATTGTAAGAAGGCCTGGAAACTTGACCTGGATCCCTACTGTCACTGTTTACCATTTTCAGTTTTCAATCACTTTCCTCCTCCCTTTGGAGATGGAAAAGAGCTTCTCAGAGTCACCTTAAATCAATCTTTCTTTTTTAAGTCCAAAGGTGTCAATGATGTTATATCTTATGCCCACTAGGTTTGGCATAGCAAAGCCTTTTCTGGGTATAAATATAATTTTACGTGGCTCACAGTTCAAAAACCACATTTCCTGTGGAACAAGCCAAAGGATGGCAGCAGCTTTTCTGTGGGCTTTTCACTGTAACCTCTCTTGAGCGGCCCTGACTGGCTGCAGGACCGGTCCCACTTCACGATCTGTGGGGCCCCAGGTGCCTCTACCCCAGAGCTGGGGCCTGCTGCACTCTGCATTCTACCCTTCGCACTGCTAATGCACCAAGCTAATTAGGCTGGTTAAGGGTCTGTAAAGGCAGAAATCTGTTGGAGTTTAGTCTCATTCATTTCTTACATAGGAACTTGCAAGGAAGCTCCTGTCAGCTTTTGGAACGGGAACAGAATCTCAAAGGCTTGGCATGAGAAACAGCTGAAGGCGCCAACCTTCCAGGCCAAAGATTCTAGTCACAAAGAGTCCCAATTCAACTTTTTCCCTTGAGGCAAACTTCAAAGTATGCAGGAATCAAAAACTCATATAATGAAAATAAACCAAGGAATAACACGCTTAGCTAAGACTCGCTGGAAACAAATTTCTCCCAGTGTACCTCAGTTCTCTCTGCCTCCAGAATGGCCTCATGGTACTTAATTACTTGTAAGGAGGACAGAGCAGGTTTTCTGATGTTCACTTACTTTACTCCACTTGTGCTGGTTTTATTAAACAGAATTATGTGCCTTGCTACGTGCCAGGCACTGTTCTAAGCACTTTAAAAATGTTAACTCATTTAATCCTCATAACAACCCTGTGAGATAGGGACTTTTATTGCTCTTATTTTATAGATGTGGAAACATGTAAACACTGTTTCCTGTTTTCCTTTGCTGGTTTTTTTTTCTTCTTTGGTTTTGTTTTTTTCCTTACATAAGGTTTTAAGACAGTGCATAACCCTGTTTTAGAACCATTTTTTTAATGATTGAAAACAAATCATAGAACGACCAGAGATTAGAGCAAAATGTAATCTCAAAACACAATGTTTGGAGTTTTGGGTTTTTGTTTTAGGTGGAATATGACCTACTTAAGGAATTCCATGGAAGGGCATAAACTAAAACTTCTTAGAGATTCGTTTGACCATTAGGCTCCATTTTGCAGAATAAAACAACACCAGAAGAGGTTTTAATCTCTTGAATTTCTTGTTTTTATGTGCTCTTGGCATTGCCTAACTTTTTTCCCCACTAGTGAACCTCCAGGCTTTTGGGGGGTGGCAAGAGAAGAATAACACCCTTACAACCTGTATAAGGGTATTGTTCACACACCAATGCACATATTCAAAAAGCAAATGTCCAACCTCAGTGACTATTGCAGTGGGTCATTCACACTTTTTGCTTGCACCTATATAGTACCATTTATCTGCAAGCTTTTGTGATGGTTTGATTTAATGCATATTCAGCTAGTTGGTTTAACAAATTATCAAAATGCTTGCAAAGTCTTGAAACCTGTGGTTTGTTAAAATAAGAACTTTCCTACTGGAGCATTTTGAATTTCAAAACAGAAAAGTAGATATTAGATAGATCTTTCCTCATGTAATTTCTTTAGGGTATTGAAATTTTTACCACCCCTATTTTGGAATTCTGAAGCCCATGCCATTTAGATTTGGATTATTGTCAACTATCAATTAGTGGGGAGAGATGTGGGACTACTCTCTCCTTTAAAGCATTTTTCCATGCCACTGAAATTTTATAGCAAGCTTACTATTAACCGGAATGGTCAGAGAATGTGGAGGTCTGGTTACTTCGATAAGGGAAGACTTAATGAGAAAGCCCATTCTGTTAGAACTCTTGGACTTCTTTATAAAATTAATTAGTCCACTTAACAGCCTTAGAAAACACAGCATGTAGTACTAAACATCACTGAATCTTTCTTTCAGAGAACAAGGTATTGCTATGCTTCAAGGTCCTCATTTAGAAAGTCCATTATTATTACACAGAGCTGTAGTTAGAGAATAGAGGGGAGGATTCGACTTACGTTGCTCCCTGGACCTACCTACTCTGGAATTCTTTACACTTATATCTCTGATACAAGTTTGTTTCCTAATCAACAAGATGCACAGGCTCTGGAGCAGCCTTCCAGGGTTTAAATTCTAGTTACACCATTTACTCGCTGTGTGATGTTGGACAAGTTAGTTTGCTGTTCCTGAGTTTCCTCATCTGTAAAATAGGCAAAATGGTAGGACCTGCCACAACACCTTAATACTCATGAGTATTGAATATTCATACAAAAGCACTAAGGAGAATGCCTGTGCTTGGAATTAGCCAAACTTCAAAGTCTAAGGGCATAGTTTCCAAGACAGTCCTCACTTCTGACACCAACTGCCAAGTTTAGGGGGTTTCCAAAACCAGCCCCAGTTTTGCTAATTCACTGGAAGGACTCACAGAACTTACTGAAAGCCATTACACTCACGATTCCGGTTTATTACAGGGAAAGGATACAAATTAGAACTAGCCAAAGGGAAGAGACACATAGGACCAAATCTAGGAGGGTTCCAAATGCACAGCTTCCGTTGTTTTCGGGATGTTCTACTCTCCTGGCATCAATGTGTGACAATAGCATGGAACACTGCCAACCAGGATGCTCACCTGAGCTTCAATGTCCAGAGTTTTTACTGGGCCTTCATTACATAGCCATGATTGATTGATTAATTGCCCATGTGGGATGAACACAATCTCAAGGCTCTCTCCTCATCCTCCAAGATCAAGCTGGCACCATATGACCCAAGGGGCCACCATGAGTAACCTTATTAACACAAACTATAAGGAGTAGTCTAGGGGCCCACTGTGAATGACAAAGACACTCCTCTCACTTAGGCAATTCCATGGGTATAAAAGTTACCTCCCAGAAGCTGGGGACAAAGACCAGACCTCTCTTTTGGTCAGGCCACATTCTTTGTTATACTGCCTGGAACAAAGTAAGCACTCTCCTAGTGTTTACGATTATCCCCTTATTGTCCTTTTTATCCTATAAGAGGAACAAGGAAAAATACGTTTTCATACTTCTCCTCCAACTTTTATTATGAAAATGTATGAACATGCAGAAAAGAATAATGTAGGAAGCACTTGTCTCCCCACCATTAGATCCAACAATTAATATTTTGCCATATTTATTTTAACCATCTAGATGTGCATGTGTTTACATATGTGTGCATGTATAACATATATAATATTTTCACTGAATTATTTGAAAATAAATTGCAGCTATTACAACCATTCATCCAGAGAAATTTCAGTGTGCATTTCTCAAGAATAACTATAATACCACTATTGTAACCTAGAAAGCTAACAATAATTCTCTAATATGCAATATCCAGACTATATTCTAGTTAAAGAATAAATATGAGTTGATTGAGGGATCCGGTTACTTGCTCGACTCCTTTTCCCTAGATACCATGCTCATCCTGTCCCCCCTATGGAAGAATCTAGAGTGGCTTCATGTTTCTTGCTGAATCAAGTCTGAACACTGATAACCACAATTCACAGCTTTCTGTGATATTGTGGCTCTCATGTACCTAGCCGCATCCCCACATATATTTACATAGTGTTTCCTGAGTGCTTACTGTGTGCCAGGCATGGTGCTGAGTGCTTTGTGTTCACAGTCTCAGTTCCCACTGCTTCACACCATCAACCCTCCACTCAGTCATGGTGTCTTCCTGTCTTTTGTACAAACTGTGCACATTGATCATTGGGAGGAGTTATGCTGTCACCTTGGCCTTTAGAGTTCCTTGGTGTGGAAGTCTTCACATTGTGTCCTGTGGTTTCAACTGATAAGCCTAGTAGCCACCTAAGTGATGGCCAAGAGTGTGGGTCATAGAGTCCCTGAAGGGCTCCTACCACCACAAAGAAAGAATTACTTGTATTACTGGTATCTATTGCTTAAAAAAAATGGTCTTACAAGTCATTAATCAAATTCAACCCAATCATTTTACTGAAGAAATGGAAGCATGAAACAGTGAATCAATTTGCTCAAATATCCAAAACTTGGTTTGGGAGAAGAACCTGCTCCAGGAATATTTGACTCCTCACATTTCCCTCCAGGCTTTGGAAAGGTCGTCTGAACAACTACTCACATTCTTCTCTGATCCACTCGTTCCTCCTTAAAGGACTGGGAGCATCTACACTTTCTCCACCATTCAATCTCCCCACAGCTGCTCAAGAAGGTTCCCTTCTCTGGTCTCCTACAGCCTTTTTTAGTCTGAACTACACACATTCAACACTTAATTTTGTCCCCCGGAAAATATTTTCTCCTTTTTTATGTGTTTTAGTTTTGCCTCCCTGATTCAAGATTAATAGTATTCTGAAAGTCAGGTGAACCATTTGAACTTTTCATTTAGACCACCAAAATATTTCAGTAAACATTCACTGAACAATTACTGTGTACCAGGCACCCAGTTAGGGGCTTCAGAGAACATAAGGATGAATGAGTACCTGCTTCCAGAGGCTCAGATTCTACTTGTGGAAATCGACAAGGCAACAATGTTCTGCAGTATGAATGAAATAAGTACAAAATATAGGTCAAGAAAGGTGCTGTGAGAATGCAAGAGAACAAGCAACTCATTGTGACAGAAATGATCAATAAAATTTCCATTTGCAGGCCGGGCGCGGTGGCTCACGCCTGTAATCCTAGCACTTGGGAGGCCGAGGCGGGTGGATCGTTTGAGCTCAGGAGTTCGAGACCAGCCTGAGCAAGAGCGAGACCCCGTCTCTACTAAAAATAGAAACAAATTATCTGGCCAACTAAAAATATATATAGAAAAAATTAGCCGGGCATGGTGGCGCATGCCTGTAGTCCCAGCTACACGGGAGGCTGAGACAGTAGGATCACTTAAGCCCAGGAGTTTGAGGTTGCTGTGAGCTAGGCTGACGCCACAGCACTCACTCTAGCCCGGGCAACAAAGCGAGACTCTGTCTCAAAAAAAAAAAAAAAAAAAAAAAAAAATTTCCATTTGCTTCTATCCACCATGGAGCACACTGTAGACAAGGGCTCTTGATTAACAGAGGGTCTTATTCCATCTCAGTTTTGATGAATTAGTATTCAACCTTGCTGTAAAAAGAATCCAGAGGTGGACATGGCCAAAGTCCTGTCTTGCCTCGTAAGAACAAAGCCAAAAATTACATCTTTTCTTGTGGTTGTGATTACTCTTAGCACAAGGCTAAGAACACAGTAGCTGCTTAACAGTTGCTTGTTAAATGCAGCTCATGGTGCTTTGTACATACGGAGTGAACCGGTTTTTAAGACTACAATTCGATTCAGGCTGGGTGCGGTGGCTCATGACAGTAATCCTAGCACTCTGGGAGGCTGAGGCGGGTGGATCGTTTGAGCTCATGAGTTCGAGACCAGCCTGAGCAAGAGCGAGACCCCTTCTCTACTAAAAATAGAAAGAAATTAGCTGGACAACAATATATGATCTCGAACTTCTGACCTTGAGCAATCCACCCGCCTCGGCCTCCCAGAGTGCTAGGATTATAGGTGTGAGCCACCGCGCCCGGCCTGGACAACAATATAAATTAAGAAAAAAAAATTTTAAAAAAGACTATGATTTATTATCGGTTTCTCACGTTGATTTCCATCAGAGTGAAAGCATATTTTTGAACCACCTTATTCTGATTTAGACCCTACCATTTGAAGATTTCACAAATTTCTCTAGAAAAAAAAAACAAAACATTTTTTTTTTTTTTAATTCAAAGGAGACTCAGCTCTAAGAATACAACTATGTCAAATAATCACTAAGATCAATGCCAGTTCTGATTCTCAGGCCACCTTCCTCTCATCCTTCATTCCCCCAAAACTCTATTTTACCTGTCAAGTCATTCAAATGTCAGAGGTAATTTGTGTGACAGACGGGGGTCTTCTAGTCCAAAAAGACATCAGTGCAAGAGCCACAAGAAGTACTCAAGAGTAATTATTTCTTGGAAGTACAACTAAACATTAATTATGCCAAACCCAAATTGCCATTTTTGGCAGGCACTCCATGGCAATCAGATGGATAATACTTTTAAAATGTTATTCAGTACGTTAACTTGTTTAGTTTCTTGTGGGTTTGTTTATGGCTAACATCTGTTAGGGTTATTGAGATATAGTCCTCAAAATGAAATCCATTAGAGGAACTACATCAAAGGTTTACCATGGAAGAGGTTAGAATTCGGTAATGGCTCTTGTAAATGCACATTTATTTGTGTTACTATATAATTAATGTTGGCTTCCCCCACTAGACTCTAAGCACCATAAGAGCGGGGAAATTGACCTCACTACCGTACCCCTAGTGCCTTGTAAAATGCCTAGTATTTGATGTTCAATATATTATTGATGAATGGATGAACTTGGAAGATAGACTTTGGGGCAATTCTGGAGTATTCTCAGCTTGGTAAAACATTTGTTAGAGATCAGGAAGAACTCACAGAAGATACACTAATCAAATTTGCAGAGGGGGAGAAACCGGGAAGAGTGTAGATTGAGCAATATGGAATTGCTGTTTTTGCAAGTCCAAATGAAAAGAGAAGATAGGCATTTCATATGGTTCAACCTAATGTGATTGTTTTGAAAATTTCTGCTCCCATTTCTCAACCATCCAAACTTATAAGATTCATATAAATGTATCATACTTTTCAAAGAGATCTATGTCCTATAACCATAACTTATGAGTATGAGTGAGAGAAAGAGGTGTTTCAGATGGGATGTGAGATATATCTTCAGATATCTGAGGAGCTACTGGAGGAAGAATCCAATTAGTTTATATGTCTCTGATCCTAGTTAAACTGGAATCAATAATTGGAAGCTGCAAGGAGACAGTACTTGCCTCAACAATAAGATAGCACTTTGTAACTTTCAGAGTTGTTGGGGTGATAACTTCTCCAAAACTGGATGTATTCAATGTCTGAGAAACTCTTTGCTTGGTCCTATTGCAAAGGGGAATCTACACCAAATCAGAGAGAAACTGGGTGACCTCAGGGATTCTTCCCATCCGCAGAGTTTATGACTGGGCTTCAAGGAATTCAGTGAGACCCGTTAACCTAGGTCAAGGTGTATTTATCTCTAAAGAAATTTTTCTTGTTCAATTGTTAAGTACTTTATGATCTAGAAAAAAAGGTATTACAGATCATGGTATAATTTCTTCTAGAAAAGTGAAGTTGGATCTAGGTTAAAAATAAATGTTGAGTACACAGGCTAAACAAATATTGCCACAAAAATAATACCACAGGTCAGGCATGGTGGCTCATGCCTGTAATCCTAGCACTCTGGAAGGCCGAGGCGGGTGGATCACTCAAGGTCAGGAGTTCGAGACCAGCCTGAGCAAGAGCAAGACCCCATCTCTACTAAAAAAAAAAAAAAAATAGAAACAAATTATCTGGCCAACTAAAATATATATAGAAAAAATTAGCCAGGCATGGTGGCGCATGCCTGTAGTCCCAGCTACCCGGGAGGCTGAGGCAGTAGGATTGCTTAAGCCCAGGAGTTTGAGGTTGCTGTGAGCTAGGCTGACGCCACGGCACTCACTCTAGCCCGGGCAACAGAGTGAGACTCTGTCTCAAAAAAAAAAAAAGATGACTTAATTTTTGCATTAATTCCAAGGAATACTTGCCAGAATTCTGGTTCATGTGTTTGGATGACACTGTCCAACTAGCTTAACTTGGAGATGGATATAGCGATGGTAACAACCCTGTTATAGATAACTAGAATCTATATAAAACTCAGGAATGTCAGCAAGAAAAAAATGAAACAATCCCATTAAAAAGTGGGCAAAGCACATGAACAGAAACGTTTCAAAAGAACATAGACTAATGGCTAAGAAACATATGAAAAAAAATGCTTAAAGTCTCTAATCATCAGGGAAATGAAAATCAAACCCTGAGTTTGGCTCATTCCTGTCCATTGAAGATGATGTTCAGTTCAACAAGTATTTACTGAGTCTCTACTATGTGTCAGGCCCTATAGGCACAAGGGAGGATAAAAAAAATGCTATCTGCCCCCAAAGTGCTGTCTCTCCTCCTCCACATTTTGATTAATAATATTAATGTTATCAAAACTGCAAGGGGGTTTTGGCTTAGGTCCAGCTACTTGCCACACAAAGAGCCAACTATTGAGATGACCTAAAGTGATCTACAGGTTCAATGCAATCCCTATTAAAATATCAACATCATTTTTCACAAATCTAGAAAAAATAATTCTATGCTTTATATAGAACCAGAGAAGACCCCATATAGCTAAAGCAACCTTAAGCAAAAAGAATAAATTGGGCAGTATCAATTTACCAGACTTCAAGCTATACTACCAGGTTATAGTAACTAAAACATCATGGTACTGGCACAAGAACAGAGATAGAGACCAACGGAACAGGACTGAGAACTCAGACATAAAACCATCCTCATACAGCCATCTGATCTTTGACAAAGCAGACAAAAACATATGCTGGGGAAAACAATCCCTATTCAATAAATGGTGCTGGGAAAATTGGATAGCCACATAGAGAAGACTGAAATAGGATCCACACCTCTCATCTCTCACAAAAATCAACTCATGATGGACAACAGACTTAAACCTAAGGCATGAAACCATAAGAATTCTAGAAGAAAATGTTGGAAAAACTCTTATGGACATTGGCCTAGGGAACAAATTTATGAAGAAGATCCCAAAAGGAATAACAGCATCAACAAAATAAACAAATGGGACATGATCAAATTAAAAAGCTTCTGCACAGCCAAAGAAATTTTCACTACAGTGAATAGACAACCTACAGAATGGGAGACAATATTTGCATGCTATACATCTGATAAAGGGCTGATAACTAGAATCTATATAAAACTCAGGAATGTCAGCAAGAAAAAAATGAAACAATCCCATTAAAAAGTGGGCAAAGCACATGAACAGAAACGTTTCAAAAGAACATAGACTAATGGCTAAGAAACATATGAAAAAAAATGCTTAAAGTCTCTAATCATCAGGGAAATGAAAATCAAAACCACAGTGAGATATTACTTAACTCCAGTGAGAATGGCTTTTATCAAGAAGTCCCAAAACAACAAATTCTGGCATGGTTGCGGAGAGATAGGAACACTCATACGCTGTTGGTGGAACTGCAAACTAGTACAACCTCTGTGGAAAGTAGTATGGAGATACCTCGAAGAACTAAAAGTAGAACTACCATTTGATCCAGCGATCCCATTATTGGGCATCTACCGGAAGGAAAAAAAGACATTCTATAAAAAAAGACATCTGCACTTGAATGTTTATAGCAGCACAATTCACAATTGCAAAGATGTGGAAACAACCCAAGTGCCCATCAATACATGAGTGGATTAACAAAATGTGGTATACGTATACCATGGAGTACTACTCAGTGATAAAAAAAAATGATGAACTGAACCTATTGTATTATCCTGGATGGAGCTGGAGGCCATTCTTCTAAGTGAAGTATCCCAAGAATGGAAAAACAAACACCACATGTACTCACCATTAAATTGGTACTAATTGGTCAACACTAATGTGCACATATGGAAATAGCATTCATAGGGTGTTGGGGAGGTGGCAGTGGGGAGGAGGGGATGGGTAAATTCACACCTAAAGGATGCGGTGTGTGCTGTCTGGGGGATGGGAATGCTTGTCAGGTAGTGCAAAGGCAATTTATGTAACCAAAGCATTTGTACCCCTGTAATACTCTGAAATTAAAAAAAAAACAACATATACGGGTCATTGAAATTTGTTTATAGAGCCAGTTACATTAGTACTTCCTGAATACTTACTTTGTATCATTTAACACTTATAACACCCTATAAAGTAAGGACTATTTTTATTCCCATTTACAGATGGGAACACAAAAACATAGAAGTAGCAATGACAGGACTGAACCCAGATAGTTTGGCTTCGGAGTTCACAAGTTTAACCATTGCACTATATTGCCTTCTAAGAGAAGCACAATTCTTCCTTTTGCACTGTTCAAGGGAGACTCATGGACCTGCGTCTGACTGCCCATGACAAAAATACGTGGTATATACTCATCAGAGCATGCCTGCAAAGCCCATTTGTATCCATCTAATTCCAGTCAATTGGCATTTGTGGAAAACCTACTGTATTTTAGGCACTGTACTAGGTAATTTTACAGTGAGTATCTCATTCAATTCTAATAGCTCCCTTAAACAGGTATTATATTTATTTTAGAGATGAGAAAATTGAGAAGTAGAATTTAAATGAGCTGTCTGGGTTCACACAATTAGTAAGAAATAGTGCTGAGATTTAAACCCAGACTTCCTGATTCGAAGTTCTGTGCTTTCAGTAGCCTTATAAATGTCATTTTTTTAAAAAAGAATACGAGTCGGTGGTGGTTAGTATATTTACAAAGATGCAAACATCTCAACTATTTAATTCCAGAACATTTCTATCACCCCTAAAAGACACTCTGCACCCCTTAGCAGCCACTTTCCATTCTACCCTCCTCCAGCCTCTGGCAACCACTAATCTACTTTGTGTCTCTGTAGATTTGCCTATTCTGGATATTTCATGTATGTGGCCTTTTATATTTGGCTTCTTTTACTTCATATATAGTTTCCAAGGTTCATCTGTAGAGTAGCATGTATCAATATTTCATTCTTTTTTATGGCTGTTGTATCCCGTTGTATGGACATATATTTTATTTACCTTCTCATCAGTTTATGGACATCTGAATTGTTTCTACTTTTTGGCTATTATGAATAATGCTGCTATGAATGTTCATGTACAAGTTTTTGTGTGAACATATATTTTCAGTTCTCTTGGGTATGTATTCAGGAGTGGAATTGCTGGGTCACATGGTAACGCTATGTTTAACTTTTTGAGGAGCTGCCAAACTGTTTTCCAAAGAGGCTGCCCATTTTACGTTCCTACCAGCAAAGAGTGAAAGCTTAACTTTCTCCACATCCTCTCCAATACTTGCTATTTTCCTTTTATTATTATTATAGTCATCCTAGTGGGTATAAAGTGATATCTCATTATGGTTTTGAGTTGCTTTTCCCTAATTACTAATGGTATTAAATATCCTCTCATGTGCTTATTGGCTACTGGTATATGTTTTCAGATAAATGTCTATTAGAATCTTTGCCCATTTTTAAAGTGGTTTGTCTTTTTATTGTAAGAGTTCTTTATATATTCTGGACTCTAGACCTTTGTCAGATATATGATTTGAAAACATTTTCCATCCTTTGGATTGTCTTCACTTCCTTGAAGTTTTTCATTTTGATGTCATCCAACTTACCTATTTTTTATTTGGTTTCTTGTGCTTTTGATGTCATACCTAAGAAATCATTGCCTAATTCAAAGTCACGAAGATACACCTGTAAATATCATTTTAAAATTAGGCTTTCAAAGACTTTCTCTTTTCCCATGAGAGTGAGATGCATAATCACAAAGCTCCCTTTTTAGTTTTAAGTGAGCCTAAGTCTCTATTTGGTGTTGAAATATTGAACTTATTTTTACTAGGGGATAAGGACATTAAAATAATTAAAGAATTTATAAATGTTTCTCCCAAATTAATTTACGTTAAGTGCTTATTGCAGGACATTAAATAAATTGTGGGTATTATTATTATCTTAGTCATCATAATCATTCTAAGAAATGGTAAGTCAATGCTCTGAATAAAATAATAAATAAAAAATAATAATAAGTTTGGAATTCATGGTTAAGAGAAACACATTCAAGGAAGAAACACATTAGCATGTGATAGCTAAGAGTTGAGATGGCGTCCTCAAGCCTGCTACAGTTGGCAGCCTAACGGATAGCACTTGTACCTCTAGCCAAGAGCGAAGTCCCCTAAAATCTGGGACAGAAGGAAACCATTTTATCCTTTGTTTTAAACTTCTTAGTTATGTAAATGTACATTCAAGATTTTATGGGATGGTTCACCTACTGTTAGATCAATATATCTTTACTTTTGGTTCAGATTCTTTTCACAGAACTTATAATTGGGACTTCAAGGGCAACGTGCCCCTTGAAGCTCACTCTTACTCCACCAGAATCCACGGAGCAGCCTCCAGAGAGAATTTTAAGTGTGCAGACTACCACTTAGGACTGTACAAGTAGTGCAACTCAACTACAGGGGACACCATTTGACTCAAAGTTATTGTAGATTCACAGGATTTTATGATTTTTCAGTAGATTAGCAGTAAGTGTCTTGGAGAAGAGGACCTTTTCCTAAAGTGCATAATAAATTTGCCAAATTAGCAGTGGGGCAGTGGATGGGTATTCCCACACCTTCCATGTGGTTGCAGGCAGTGTGTCCTTATCTTTGGCAGTGTGTTAATCAGGTCTTCTAATGCCAGGGAACCAATCTGGACTTCCTGGATTATTCTGGGTAGCTGTCAGCTCTACAGTATTCATTCACTTTGTCAATGTGGTCATGATAATACCCATATACTGTACTTAAATAGACACATACTAAGGGCCTACAGAAACCCTGATCTTTGTTTGTTTAAAATAAAGGTAATGGCATCAATGGTTATTATGAATAATAATGATTTAAAACACAGACTCCCCAATAAAAAAATATACTTGATCTTAGCCAAAAGACTGAGAAGCAATCTCAATAGAAAAATAGACAAAATCAGAATTCACAGAAGCAATTCTAATAACCATTAAACATAAGGAAAGCTCAGTTTTACTAGTAATAACATAAATTTAAAACAGTGAGGCATACTTCTCATTTATTAGACTGACTAAATAAGAGTGCTGGCCAAGGTGTTTAGAGATGGCATTTGTATACCATTGATGGGAGTGGAAACTGGTACAACTTTTTGGCAATAGTCAAGCTGTCAAATGTACATTGCCTTTGATCCAGACATCCCCTTTCTGGGAAAGTGTTTAGTTGAGCAGAAATATGTAAGTAGGCAAAGTTTTGTGTACAAGCATGTTTACTGCAGTATCACTGGCAGCACTGTAATTGGAAATGATCCGAATCTCCAACTAGAGTTTACTGGCTGAGTAAATTCAAAATAGGATGTGATTCTATTAATTCTATGTGATTCTAATAATATGATTCTGTCTTTTAAAAATTGTATGCGCATTTGTATGTGTGTATGTTCACATATACATACATACATACACATATACACACACCCACATAAGAGATACATATAGTTAAAGAAAATGGTGTGCAGTGATTACCTCTTGGATATAGGAATGGGGGAAAGATTTTGACTTTTTGCTTTATATATTATTGTAATGTCTGATTTTTTAAAAAATCACCTGTATCACTTTTGTAATTTTTTAAAAGTAAACCTATGGAGTTTATGGTCCATTTCTGGATTGGAAACTTGCTAGCAATATACTGTGTACTAACGGCATGTTGAAAATATTTTTGCAGGCCGGGCGTGGTGGCTCACGCCTGTAATCCTAGCACTCTGGGAGGCCAAGGCGGGTGGATCGCTCGAGGTCAGGAGTTCGAGACCAGCCTGAGCAAAAGCGAGACCCCCGTCTCTACTAAAAATAGAAAGAAATGATCTGGCCAACTAAATATATATAGAAAAAATTAGCCGGGAATGGTGGCACATGCCTGTAGTCCCAGCTACTTGGGAGGCTGAGGCAGAAGGATCGCTTGAACCCAGGAGTTTGAGGTTGCCGTGAGCTAAGCTGATGCCACAGCACTCACTCGTAGCACTGGCAACAAAGCAAGACTCTGTCTCAAAAAATATATATATATTTTTGTAAAGTGTTTATAGGATATTAGATATTTTTCTTTGAGATAAAAGTGGTTTTCAGGATATCCAAAACTCATAAATTAAGGTACATTTCATAATCAGAAGCCAAGGAAATTATGAATGATATTATTCTGCATATAATAGGGTTGGTATTTATAGTCAACTAAGGACAGACTTGGGACAATGACACAGGTTTAAGTTCTTAGCCCCAAAATATAAGCTGGAGAAGGGATCTTGTTTCTATTGATAACCACAACATAAAAGCATCTAAGGCTTAGAGGAATAATAGCGTTTTTCCCAGCAAGCACGACTCTCCATCTTAAAAGATTCAAATCTTCTTCATCTAAGCAGAATCCCCAGAATTCAGCTTTCCTGGGGTGCTCATGCAATTACCAAACTTCTCAGAAATGTGAACAACAGCAAATTATGTATGTAATATAACTCCTTTGTTCCTGGCACTGCTATGTCCTTTCATAGACATATGGACACCGTTTAAAATTCAAAAGATTCAAGCCTAGATTTTCTCTTTCCAATAAGCCACATACTCTTCCACATTCCTATTTCTTAGCCTAGAAAGGAGCTCTTATAATACCTGTGCCAACTTCATTCTCAAACTGACACAAGGCTGAGATGTTGGGTAAAGAGCTTTGAAGTCCTCAATTGTATGGGAAACTATTTTAATAACAAATGTGACTTAGTATTATTTTGAAAATGGGAGATTTTCATAGATGAGCCCTAGTTTACTAGCTCTTGCTTAACAGAACTCTATCTTGTTTATAGGGGTTTTTAAAAAATGTGTTTTACAAAGTTTTATTATGTGGTAATCATTGCTGACCACTTCTGAGATAAAGTGAATTAGATGTAATTCTTTTTAGCCACAGATGATTTTATTTAAATAGTATCAATGTTAAAGTCCAGAAAATTAAGAAACATTCCCATTTGACCTATTAGAGATACCACCATGCCACAGACTGCAGAAATTCTTTACATCTTCTGCAACAATAAAATGAAACACTCCCTAAATTTAGGAAAGATACTAAGAGGCAGGTATTTTGCAGACAAGAAAACCTTTTATTTTAAACCACAAATAGTCAGCAGGTGGCCACAACTATCCATGTTTCATTAAAACCACATAAAACCTAGATACAAAAGCACCACTGATTATTGCTCTAGAAAAACTGCATGAAAAATTCAAATATGCACAATAAAAACACCACAGTATGCACAGGACTAAAATTTTAAAGCAAGTGCATGGAATGCTGAATCAATTTTACACACAGCTTCCAATATTAAATTGATATTTATTTTGTTGGAGGATGATGGAAATTTCCAAAAAGCATGACTATGAGAGGGTAAAATGTCCATCTTTATATATTTTTGTATGCCAACTAGTAGAGTCCTAAAAAATTAGCATTTACAAAATACTTGGTAAAAATAGCTTTTAAAAGTTGTCCCAAGAGATACATAAAATGAACCCCAATTTTTCACGACAATTCATTCTCCCTTGTTATCTACAGATTCAGTTTTCTGTGCCTGTGAAAAAGAAAGGAAAAAAAAAAGATATAGTTACTACTAAAACTACTATAATGAAAGAAAATTCCACCCACCAACACACACACTTCTGAACATTTGTTTTTTTTTTTTTGCAGTATTTCAATTCTGGGTGTAAAACAGACAAGGCAGGAATATATTACGCAAACACTTTGCTGCATTTATTGCTTTCTGCTTTTCGAACAGCCACAGAAGCCTTACCTGAAAGCTCCCACTGTTCATAATAAAAAACACCACACTACTATCTGATTCTAGTCACTGCAAACATGCAGAATTTTCTACTGTACCCTTAACTCTCACTGTTTCAATCTGCCCCTTTACTGACAGTGTGCTGGGTGGGGTACCTCTGGAGGTTGAGACATTAACAGTTGAGCGAGAGATGTGGATCTGTAATAACATTACAGGCAATAAAAAGAGACATTAAGAACATGCTATCACCGGCTGAAGGATTGAGCAATTTCTTTAAAGACACTGATTCAATCAGTGGGAGGTATTTACGGAAAGTACCTCTTCAGCTTTAGTTTCACCATTTTCAGATGGTGTAGTACCTTCCTTTCCAGCTTCCTGCTTTTCCTCCTTCTTCCCTTTAGCACCTCTGTTAAGCTTTGTTCCAGGTTCTTTCTAACGGAGGATCAAAGCACAGGGAAACAGAGCACGTTAGACACGGTGTGATGCTGGCTAAAATCAGCCTCCATCCAAACACAAGGGGAAGTGCAACCATAGCCACCATGGTGGCCTTTAAGGAGACATGGGAACCCGATTTTGCCGGGTTTCAACTGAGTTACACAGAGTCTCTAAGAAAATCTAACGGGCTGCTGGGACAGTCCCTCCCGTGGGAAACGCGATGACATCCCCCCACGAAGGTGAGAGGTGGCTCTGCCGTGGAGAGCAGCAGCAGCAGCCCTGGGAAAGGAGGCGGCAGAGCTGGGGAAGGACTGGCCAGGGGCAGCCTTGCTGCTGCTTTCCAGTGAAACACCTCTCGTGGGGACACATGCCTTGCCGGACTAGAAAGCCGGGAAAGCGCTTCAAATGAAGCCCAGATGAAAAAGTTCCTGATTTTACGACCAAGCCATAGAAGTGAGTTCTGCTTCTGGAATCATCTACTCCCATTACTATACACATAGTTTCAAACAATTCACAATACGCAACAGTGCTCTCAAGGGTAGAGTGCAGAAAAGCCATTTTGGGTAAATTTTCTAATAATTCTGTACTTCAGTTTCCTTATCTGCAAAACAGGATATTCAAATCTATCTCAATAGGGTTGATGGGAGGGTCATATGAGTAAAGCAATCAGAACAGTGGCACAGTATAAGGGCCATACAAATGTTTGCTATTATTTACTGGCATTATAACATTATTATTAGTCATGCATGAAGACTGGCCTGCTAAAACCAGTTATTTGAAGTCAGAAACTCCTCCCCCTACTCCTCGTGCTGGGGAGGCAGGGTGTCCAGGGCCCAGCCTCACCCCGCCGAGTGCCATGCGAACTGCATGTTCACAAGGCAGCTGCCAAACCCCCTTTGGACACGAGGCTTCTCAGAGCAACATATTCGGACGTCCTGTGCCTCACCAGGAAAAACACATTCCTATTAAAGCACAAAACTGTGTTTTTGCCTTTTAAGAAAGCCTATAACGGTGGTAATGGTTTTCTGGTCAGTATATTGTAGCCTGAATCCTTAAATGTGGACTTTCCTTGATTTGGGGGTATGGAATTATAACTTATTCACTGTTTAAAAAGCCAAAGGTGGGAAAGAGCACCTCTTACCTTAGCAGATGTTTTTCTTGGTTTGGGTTCGGGTTTTGGTGGAGCAGGTTTCTGCAAAGACAATTTAAATTTCACAAATATTGAAAAAGACAACCACCAGCACCAAGAGGACAACAAAAGACAACCTCCCATTTTGACTATGGCTTTGATCATTTAAAAAAACGTTCTGTCTTATTTTCAGTACTAGGTAACAACATAAAGACCTCTGCATTTCATAATTATTTTCTCCCTGGGTTCACAAGGGAAGGGCAGGTGAGACTGAAAAGCCAACTTTTTATCCCCTGGTCCAGAATAGCTCTCTAGTAACAGGTTTAAGCATCTATCTCCGATGTGTCTGTACTTCCTTTTATCACAGCACAGCAGCAAGAGGAATGACTCAGGCCCTTGGCCAAATGACTCAATGAATTCAGTTGCACTGGCCTTCCCAACAGTCTAGAAATCACAGCACAATCACAGGCAAAGCCCAGTGGGTAATGAAGACTGCTGCCTGTGAAGTATTTCAAAATCATTTCCAAATCCTTCCACCTCTGGTGTAGATTTCAAGTTCTGTAGCCAAGCTTTTGCCTACTTTTACCGTCTCCGATGCCAGCTCAAGGTGAGAATCTCTGGCCCACCCAGACACTGGGCTCATTTGTCTCCAGAGCTTTTTGTTAAGAACACAATTATAATGATAAGATGTCCACTCCCAAAGTTTAAGATTTTTCACAGATATTATTAGCCAAAGAACCCCTGGGAAACTCTTTTTTGCCTGCCTCGTGTGCTCCTACTCCAGTGCCTGCAAACAGCGCCCACAAGCCCCATGGCCGTGGTGCCCCTCCACACAAGGTGTCAGATCTAGCCAGCTTCCCAGGGGCCTGAGACCAGGTGGCACGTGGGGACCCTTGGGAAAGATAACCAGTTTAAGCCACGAGTTTTCTGTAGATATTTTAGGGCAAATATTTCTCTCCTAGAGCTAGAAAAAAATAAGTGTACATCTCTCCTGGCACTAGGAGAATGGTTTTTGACTAGAAAACACTGACCAGGGTTTCCCCCTGTGGAGAAAAATACATGTTCCTCCCCAATTCCACTAGGTGGTTTAGGTTCGCACACAATCTGGCCCTTTTCATCAAGGGCATAAAGTGAAATTGTAGACAGTTCAATTCCAGAAGATTGGCTGTTAGAAATGACCTTTCAAATAAAAAAAGAAAATTGAGCTTGAAAAGCAAGGAATGTTTTTATTAATCTTCTTACCACCCCTAAATCTGCAGTCTGCTCCCCAAATACAGCAGCTGTTATAGCTCTTAAATTTTTAGGATTTAAAATATTTTGTTATTCCAAGCTTTGATATATTACATTAATATACATACGTTTTCTCAATTTATACCAAACAATTTCATTTTATATTATTTTCTGTAAGACAGACCTTTCCCCCTGACCCAGCATTCAAGTGTTTTGATGGGACCAGGAAATGAGGTTTCGTAGTGTGTAATCCTGCTGACCTCTGAGGCTCTGTGTTGGCAGCACAGGGAATGATTTCAGTGGTTCCTGGTGCTGAGGAAAAGCTTTGTTTTAAATTTTGGTTTTCAGTTGACGTACAAGGTCTATTCCCTTAACTGGCTAGAGATCCACAACATCACCCCCAGCTCTTAAGTCTTCCTTCCAACTCTGATATCGCCTCCTTAGGGGACTCGTGTGAAACCCTTGCTCACCCAACCCAAACTCAGCTCTGCTTCTGAACTTGTAAGTGGTCCTAATTAACGCCCGTTTCTGCTTTGGTTACCTCCACTGTACCAGGCATGGGTGTGAGCTGAGGATGAAGTCCATGACTCCCTGAAGGCCAGAGTAGCCTGCAGTTCCTGTAGTACCTCGCATGGGGATACGTGCCGTTGGTCAAGATGTCAGCGCCTTTCCCCCTGCCTTCTCAGTGGGCAGCCTGGGCTGTAGAAATTTTAACCAAAACCCTCCACCAGAGAGTCAGGCTGATTTGTCAAGAGGCCAGCAGCAGGGAGGAGCGCAAGAGCCAGCAAGGAGCACGGGCTGGTGAGGAAGAGCTGGGGCACATTCAGGTCTGAGACTCAGCCACACCTGCCCATCTCAGCTGTGTTCTAACCCTGAGCCTGGCCCACCGGAGGAGGCTTCAAGTGCAAAGTAGAATTATTACTTTTACAAAGATGCTCTAAGTCTGGAATGAGGCTAAAGAGTATGGACTCAGATAACTTTCAGAACATTCTGACACTGGACTGAAAAATGGTCTAAAGTATGGGTTGTGGACAGAAAGTCAGAATTCTGTCGACTTCAGCACGTCATAGGTAGAATCTGAAGGCTAGAACTTTGCTTAACGTATGTCTTTTGTTTCTGAGATCTAGAACTGTCAAACAACATCCTGGGCTTTATATTCTTGCTAATGGGGCTAGCCACTGTTTTTCACTGACACATCTGATCAAGTGAATTGCCTGGCAACACTGGTCAATCCTGCTAGAAATGATGACCCCAGGTAATTTTCAGAAAGAAAATAAACAAGCTCATTCCTTTTGCTGCTTTGCTTTGGACAAAGGGAACATGTATTCACAAGAACTAACACCAAAGGGGTTCTATAGTACTTACTGCTGATAATCTGGCAGATCGTCTTGTGGGCTACAAAGGAAATGGAAAAAAATTTTTTTGGTGATTATATACAACCAGGTTGATTTCAAAAATCTATTCTTAATATATATTATTTTGTTTAAAGAATATAATGTATGACTCCCATCACCCAGTGCAGGTAAGCACAGTGAAACATACTCCCAGTCTCTTGGGCTATGTAATGCTGGAGAGGAAGTATTTCTAAAGAGGTGTAGGCACATTGTTCAAATAAGTGGCCCAAATAAGAGTGTAGTGAGTAAGAAAAGGAAAGGAAGATGAATTTAGGCTTCATCCCAAACCATAACCTCTACCTTTATAATAAAATCAACAGTGAGAACAGTGAAGTGCTATTTAAGAACTAGTCTCCAGTCTGACTATTGTTCCTTATAAAATGGAACTAAAGCTTTTAAGTTAATACAAGAAGAGACTTATGTAATGGTGTAGAAACTAAAATAGGAGTTTCCCCATCTTGCTGCTAGGTTGGAAAGAAAATGACTACAAATCTTAGGCAGTTAACAAGAGAGACTTGTTTTTACCTGAAACAAAATAAACACATTTATCTATAATATTAAAAGTCTATGTTCAAAGATTTAACTACAGTAAAAAGTTCATTAATCTTTTCTTTTAATCTCAAAGTTTAGAAAATTCAGAGAGGAGCTGTGTGTAGAGACTGATATTTTTTGGGAATTCTTTTTTTGTTTCAAGGATGTTACAAGTTAACAGCAAATGAGACTGTACAGAAAATTTAAAATAACAGAGCTGTCCTAGGCACTTCAGTAATAGCATACAGAATCGATATTCTACTGCTTCCCAAGAAATTCCACATTCTAAAAGTGGAAGTTGCCTTTACATGTTCCAGAAATAAATATTCCATACGTTTTGTCTGCTTTGTTCATTGGTCTATCTCCAGTACAACAGTATACTACCTAATACACAGCACATACTCAAGAATACTTGCTGAACCAATGAACTCAAGCTTTCTCCTAATTCTTCCTGCCTTATGCAGGTTTTGCCTCATTACAATAGCTCCAATGTTCCAAACGATTTTTCTTAAGGGGGTCAGCAAAAATGGTCAGTAGGAACCTGTGCCATGATTACCAGGAATCACGGAATTCTTGAAGTGGTGCTTAGGTCAGCCTAGGCCAGTCGGTCAGGCCAAACTGGAAGAAATATTTCTTACCACCTCCACATCTAAGAACTTTCTTGCTGCAAATAGAGAAGCTAAACTCATCTTTCTTTAAACTACAGAAGGAAATGAAGGGCCAGAGCCTCCATGAACAATTTTAACCCTGGGGTCTCGAGGAAAGATCAGAGATGGACTGAAGGCCACTTAGAGAATGCGCGGAGAATAGGAGACTGTGCAGGTTAAGTGGTTGGCTGGGACACGCTCACTGCACAGAGCAAGAGGATGCACAGCTCAGCACACAGCCCTGTGGATTAGTATGGGAGGAGTATACATATCGGGTTCTTCACAGGGAACACCCCAGCACCTGCCATGATTATCATCGGTGCATTCTATGACGTCCCAATCCCTCACGATCAGAATCCAAACCCTGCAATAACTTTCTCAGGATGGTTAACTGCATTAATTATCAGCAAAGAAAAGGCAATGTTATAAATTAAACCTGGCAACAAGTGGGTATCTTGTACTTCTTTAATAAGCTTTCTGAACACGGACCAGAGGAGCACCCACCAATTACCAAACAGAGCTCAGCTCTGAAGCTTTGGTGTGGCCTCAAGAACTACCTGCATCATCTCTCAAGTAAAGTACAGCAGGCAGAATGATACCCTCCAAGAGCGAAAGTGGCAGCCTCCATGCTAAGGAGGTGAATGAACCTTATCTGACTCCGTTCCTGCCTGGGGTCAATTCACGTGTACCATGTTGGCCTGACTGGCGGCTGCATCCCCTGCCACACAGGACCACATCTTTTCTTACAGTTCCGTAGCTCCAGGGCCTAGCAGGGGCCCTCAATGTTGAAATGCACGGAAGGGGGAAGCAACAGAAACATACAGCAACTGTGAACTTGTTGTGGGGGACTAAAGGTCAGTTAATCTCTAGTTTGGGGCCTGAAAATGGGCCAAACACGTTAGCCATTACTCAAAACTGCCTCCCTACCCATCTAGTTGTCCTGAGTAAAATCTCATTAAAATGAGGCAAAATCATGTGAAAAACTCTCCAACCGTGACTCTCCTCCTCCTCTCCTCTCCCCTCCCTGTGCACACCTGAACACACAGGACCAGGCCAAGTGATGTCAGAGAGCCTTTTGGGATTTCCAGAGAGACATTCCAATCTAAGCACTGCTTTGAAGGGCTGGAAAGCTGTTCTGATCCAAAGGACTTAATATCTTTTTATAATTCAGGTCCAGTACAAGAGTTCCAAAATAAAAAGACTGGGAAATTATTGCAAAAACAAAATTTGCCTCTCTAAGCTGTCTAAACCAGCCAGTCTCTAAAAAGCATATCTTTTACTGTAAAATCATCTTATGACTTCCCACATAAAATTTACCAGCTCTTCTTTATGTGCCATTAAAAAAAAAGACTTTTCTTAAATTTTCCTTTCCAGTAGCCATTATAAGAGATTTTCATTTTCACTGCAAACAGTGGTGGCTGAGACAAACCTTTCACTCACAGTCAGCAGTACTGATTATTCATGCAAGTGTGGATGCCTTCCTGGAAAGTTCTACCAGCTTTCATAGCCTTAATATCTATAAATGATTGGACTGTATTTATTGAATATGAAATAGACTAGACTGCTATTGTTTCTCTTTAAAACTCTAGTATTTGAAGTACTCATTTGAGACTCAGGCTGTTGGGTGGGACTACTAAGGAAAAGAGATATTAAAAATTTCTCTTGATTTCTTGACTAAGGGTGAATCAGGAAAAGCACTCAAAAGAGTGGTTTTCTCAGGGAGGGAAGGAAGATTTTTGGAAAGACAAGTCACCATGAGAGTGACAGATACAATAAATGTTAGGGCCTGCCACTGTGGTATATAGATGCTGGGCACAAAAGAATCACACAGCACACATTCATTGATTAACTTATCATCATTGCTTGAGTCACAGAAAATTCTGGGGAATGCTCCTCTGAAAGATATGAGTCTTCTACTTTAATGTCCTGGTTGCAAAAGCAACATAGATGTCTAATCTCACAGTGACAGCTAGATTCAAGTAGAATCACTGAACTTTGCTCAATACTGCTTGACACATATGGACCATTCCTTTGGAATGTGGTAGTATTTTTATTTTTATGAGATTTCTTTTTTTGCTACTGAGCCTTACCATGTACTTCCAAGCAAAACTCGAAGTCAAGTTTCTTTTATTTGTCAAAAACAAATGAGAAGTTCAATAGAAATTGCTCAAAACTGGGAAGTAGGGAAGGATGTACATGAGAACCTTGGCTGGGGAACAGAGAAGACAGAGAAATGGACATTGGATTACCAAATTTTTATGACTGCCACAAAAGGGGTACGGGGACAGAGGATTTTGGATCAGGAGATTCAGATATCTTTCCTGGTTCTGCTACTTCCAAGTTGCAACACGCAGGGAAAATCAGGTATTTCTCTGAGAACTTTGTTTGCTGTAGTTAAAACAGGGATAACAACATCTGCCAATCTGTTCTCAAAAATAGCACTTCTCTGACATTCACTATTTCCTTTCCTTGCTTTATTTTTCTTTATATCCAATGCCCAATTATTTTATTTTACTCTCTATTCCCCCACCCCTGACTAAAACAGAAGCTCCATGAAAGCAGGAATTTTTGCTTCTTTTGTTCACTGTGGGATCTGCAGAGCCTAGAGCGGTGCTTGGTACATTATAGGTGCTTGTACATTTTTGTTGAGGAATAATGAATCTTCCATTCTCTCATTTTAGAGTTAGTGGATGGGTCATACAAAATACTGGATGAAAAAAGGCTTTGCAAACTGTCAACTGTAAAGATCATAATACATTATTTTGTTCATTTATTGTCCAAGTCTCCTAAAGTACTATACTCTGCATAATGCCCTCTAATATCCCGGCAGTGGTAGGGGACTTTCAAAAGAGACTTCCCCTTTGTAATTGCTATCTATTCACTATAGTGAAGCCTGTGCATACTCAATGACATAACTGGAAAATTTGGTCAATTCAATGGAAAAAAAAAAATCAATCAACATACCATCTGACCGTTTTTACCCTAAACCACCAGCTAACTAACTGACTTTTTCACTTTTCAAATGACTGTGTTGATGTCCTGTAGATATATGATGAGTTTTAATCTAGACTTGGCTTAAATGACAGGTAAAGAACTCTGCCTAGAAAAGATTTTTATTAATAATAATATAAAATACCTAAAATATTAATATACAGAAATCATATAAAGTATAAAAATAAATAAAAATATAAATAATAAAAATCCTTGTTTAAAATAGTATGTATATTCCTTGCCCATCTCTGTCGAAATAAAAGAATTTAAAAAAATAAAATAAAAAAAAGAAAAAGAAAAAAAAATAAATAAATAAATAAATAAAATAAAAAAATAAAATAGTATGTATAAGACAGCAGTGCAAGCAAAAATACACACATATCCTTTACATCTATCCTAAATAGCTTGATTTGCATTTAGTATAGAGGGATTGGGAAGACTATCGAAGATCTATGTACAATGGTTTCCAGGTTTTCCAATCGACAGATCAACTTAAATGCCAGTCCCTAAGGAGAAACTCAAATGTGTTTTTGTGCCCAAATCTAAAGACATTAAGGTTAGTAACTCTTAGCCAACTGTCCTAAAAATTACATTTTGCCATTTTCCAAGAAAATTTAAGCAGTTATTTTTTTGATTGGTTCTTATTTTTTGTTTGGGTCTCATATTTATCAGTCTTTGATTGATTCTAGCATTTGTGTGAAGACTCAACTTTGGATCACAAACCTCACAGATATTCATTCCAAACTGTCAGACAGTGAATGCTAGGTACCTGGATGGTAGGGAAAGACAGCTTTGTTTTGCTTTTAAATTATTTCTTTATAAATTCTGTTAATGAATTTCTTTGTACAAATCTTGTGTAGGAGTTTGGTATCATGACAAACTCCTTTGGATTATTAACTACCCTATGAATCACCAATCAAAGAATCTGTAACTAGATATTGTTTTTGTCTCACTCATGATCCCTTTTGGTTTGTAAGTTCAAGGGTAACAGCTGCAGTTTTCCACACACTCTAAAGCTCTGTGCAAAGGGAATGGTTGTCATCACAGTTACATCTGATTTCCTACTTTCTAGTCCATCTTTTTTTAGAGGTTCATAGTTTTACCGTGGAGAGTCAAATGCAAGTTTCCAACTCTTCCAAGTTTCTAGCCTTTTGGAGGTGTCCGTATTTTAATACAAAGCATCTCTGAAACACTACCTAATTAGTTCTCCCAATACCCTAAGAGTTTTCCTAGTTTAAAAAAAGCTTTAATATTTTGACATATTGTGTATTCTTACATGTTTTTGACTTTAGAGATAACTCTTTTTAGGCAAATATTTAGGACCTAAAAAGTAATTTATAATTCACTCACTGGAGCAGAGAATTTATGAAATCAACAGCCTTTTATTTTCTCGCTGTGAAAGGCAGACTTTGTTCTCCTTGATGAATTTACCTATTATCTCACCCTTTGCCCAGAAGGAATTCTCAGTATCCACTTCGACAGCAGGACCGACAGGTAGAAACATAACACGGTAAGTGGAAAATGCCTCATCCATGTACCCAACTAAAATGTACCTAGGCCAGGTGAGACTACACATAGTCTCCCAACAACCTTGTTTATAATAGTTTCCATTCTGATGTATACAACTATAACAATATCAAAAACTGAAATTTAAATAAATATAGATGCCGAAGATATACTTACCTCCTGTTTAGTTACTTTGGATCCATCTTTGCCCTCTGTATTCTCTGGAGACTAGAAAAAAATATTTCAGTGAATTGTATTTAAATAAGAAAACACACATTAGAGGAAGATTTTTTTAAAAAAAAGCTATTTTCAATTCCCAGGACCAGAGAAGCTGACAGATTTTTGCAGAGAAAAAGTTAGTTTATAACAGGATATGTTTTTTACACACATATGCGCACACAACGCATGCTGCCCTACTTTTTAAATGGGAATGGCGAAAGAACTGACATGAGCCCCTGTTCTCAATGTACATTCACCCTAAGCAACTTTCCTTTATCTTTGATGATTCCACCATCAGTTAAAGAACAGGGACCAGCAGTCAGAGACAGGAGTGCCTGGAATCCTCCCTCCTGTTCCACTTGCTTGTCCTAGTCACTCTGTTCCTTTAAGATAAGGGCAGGATGCTGGTAAGCATGGACCAACCACGAAAGCACATTTTCAACCCATCCTTGCCTCGCTTTGATTTCTAGCCCATTTCTTGATATGAACTGACAAATTTATTGAGGATTACTATTTTTCCATTATCAACTCCAGCATCTCTACTAGACTCCCAGCCTCAGCATGACAGCCAGGCTACCTGCCCACCCCAGCTGATTTGTTTCCACGTTTTGATCCATCCCCTGGGGCAGCGCCTGCCCACTCTTGTCACAGCTCAAACCTGACTCCTTTATAGGCTGCACGTAACTATGGAAACATACACTTTACATGATTCTTATATTTTAAAGTAAAATATGCTTTAGGTTTATTAGACACTTCACATATCCCAATATGTTTTTATTGTCTAAGAACTAATAATAAATATGATTAAAACAATTAAACTAATTATAAAATTAAACTAACACATTTTAAAACTACATAAAGCTGGAAGGTGAATACTCAATCTCTACAGCACAAATGGGTAGCTGATCTGAACAGAGCTCCCATCAGAAAAAATACAAATAGCAAACTGACATTTGATACAGCAAAATAAAACTGCTGCAAGTTAATGGCTCATTTGATAAAATAAGAACAAAATTCAAAAGATCATAACACCCACTGTTTGGGGCTGGTGACACTGTAAATTAATATAATCTTTTCAAAGAACAGCTTGACAATATGAAAAAGACACACAGAACTAATAATATGATGACCTAGTAATTTCAATTTTGAAACCAGGACTCAAAAAAAGAAACTCTTTGTAAAAATATGGTTTTGTCTGCCGTATTTCTAATCTGGAATAAGTGGAAACAACTCACATATCAGTAAATATTAATAATAGAGAACTGTTTAAGTAAACTGTGTAATTATGAATATAATGGAATTAAAAAGTTAGGCTATGTGAATACATGAGAAGTCCACATAAAATAATGCCAAATTCAAAAATTTACATCATAAAATAGTATGTAAAACATAGGTCCTAAATATGTATTATAAAGTCTTTGGGAAAGACAAAAGGTTTTCTTCAAGGCAAAGGACATAATGAACTTTCTCTATTCCCTGGAGCTGCCTGTTACCCAAAGCCTATTAGTTGTCTCTGTCCAGAACCTTGCATGTCTGTGAACTTCTCTGTTTCCCAAGTGAACAAACTATTTCCTCCCCCTCCATGGAACTTTCCCTATCATGAAGGGAAACAGAGTTTTTTCTTTTCTACTCCCCACTCTCTTGAGAAAGTTCACCTCTAACAGCCTTTTTTCTAACAACGATCTATGACTAAAGGATCAACTTTAGCAAAAGAAAAATGAATCTAGATGGAAGGAAAATATATAAGAAGAAACATGTAAAATATATTAATAAATCTAATTATTACTTGTAAATATTACCTATTGTTTATATGTTTAAAAAGTTTCAGTAAAAATCCTAGACCAGTGCTATCCTATAGAAATATAACATATGTAATTTTAGACTTTCTGAGTCACATTATAAAACATGAAGAAATAGGTGAAATAAATTTTAATATTTTATTTAACTGACTTTATCTAAAACTTTATCATTTCAACAAGTAATTAATGTACAAATCATTAATCAGATATTTCAAAAACTTTTTTGTACTAAATCTTTAAAATCTGGCATTTATTTTATACTTATAGCATATCTCCATTCCAATGCTAAATTTTTGTCAGGAATATTTGAGCTGTATATAGAATTCAGAAAATTTATAGTAGTTTCATCCATCTTGTTCCAAACATATTTAAAATTTCCCAATAACTAAATCTAGTATCAATTTTTAAACTTAAGTTGATGAAAACTAAATAAAATAAAAAATTCGGTTCCTCATTGTTTTTAAGTGCTTAATAATCTCATGCAGCTAATGACCACTATACTGTACAGCACAGGTCTAGACAATATCAACCACAAAAGATGGGAGTGGGGTGAATAGATAAGAAGTTAAAGCATACTAGGGTCTTGGTTTTGTTCTGGAGGATGATACAGATAAAGAGTAATTTTAGCCCTTGTTAAAATAAAATTTAAACATTACCATTACAAATTTAAGAACAGAAATAAGATCTATAAACTTCCAAGTGAGGAAGGGTGGAATAAAGCAAATTTTACCCTTAAAAGGCAGGGAAGAAAAGAACAAAACAAAGAAAAAACACATGAGAAATAGAAAACACAAAATAAGTCATTAGAAAAAGTCCAAATATATTGGTAATCACAACATACCTAAACAAAGTAGATCCATTCATTATGTCAATTAATAGAAGGAAGAAACAAAGCAATACATATACATGATTCCAATTTTACAAATTTTAAAACATGCACAAATCCATATTATGGATGTACATGTGTATGCATCATAAAAGTATAAAAACATGGACTGGAAGAATACATAACAAATTCATGATACTTGTTTTCTCTAGGGAGGCTGACAAGGGAAGGAGACCAAGGGGGTGTTTAGAAAAGAAATTAAACCTTATCTGTGACTATTTTATTTTTTAAAAAGATCTGAAGCACATACTATTTTATTCAAATTTTGTGAATTCTGAATGGTAGGTAAATAGCTATGTTGTTATATATTATTTCCCAGATTTCTATTTACATTTTTTCCAAATAAAAATATTATCCATATTGGGGGAAAAAAAGACTAAAGCAAACTTGCTCTATGAAACCCAGTTTAACAGTGCCATGTCTATTCCCTAACACAAATTCCATGACTAGGTTTACTCATAGCATTTCTATATTTCTTAAATGTCTTATAAATCTGGTTCATATACTGCCGATTTTTCTGTTCGCAACATATAATTGCTTCATTTGTGCTGATATGAAGGGACTGGATTCAGAACTTTTCTTGGAGGAGTGTGGGAGGGAGACGGGCAGGAGTGTGGATCCCTTCAGCAGCTGAGCAGTTGTGCTACCCCTATTCTTTCTTTACACAAAGATGCCTGGGTCCCGCACGTGCAGGGCACCCCAAGTGTACTGACGGGACCACAACTGTATTTTCTTTCAGTCTTTCCAGCAGTCCCTATCAGCAAACCGAGGGAAGAAATTTGGAATTTTATTCCATAGACCATCTGTCAGGAATCCACAGGAACTGCTGGGCTTCTCAGGAGGGGCACTGTGCAGTAATGAGCCCAATTTTCTGCCCCCAAACTTAGGAAGGTATCAGAGAAGACAGGAAAATCCCCTTCAACAGTTGCTTGGGAACTGTTCTAGATGGCACCAGCATGTGGATCTGGAGAAAGACACTTGAGGGCATGGCAGGAAGCCGGCAAGTTAAGGCTAGGACACCCCTGGTGCCATGATCCTTAGCCACTCAAGAGAAGAAACAAAAGGACTCAGGGTTCTCAGCACAGATTGCTGGATCTGTCTTAAAGTTCCCAAATTTATACTGCTAAGGGTAGTCTCTTAGAGTTTTCTTTCCAAGAGTTTAAGTGACAAGGGCTATTGTTTTATGACTTAAGTGAATTAGCTGAAGGCCTAGAGTCCTTAATGAAATTCGAATCACGATTTGCCAGCACCCACAGAATAAAGCCAGTCTCAACTCTAGGGTTATCTGTGCTAATGTGGAAAAAAGGTGGTGGTAGATGTAACAGCACAAATAGACGGACAATCATTTCTTTTAACCTAGGGAATGTATTATTAACATGACTTTTCTCCAGTTTGCTAGCCAATATTTTAAAGATTGTTTTTTTGTTTAAAATTTCTTTAAAAATTAGTTTGCATTTTCTGTTACAAATCCAAGGCTAGAGATAAAAAAAAGCAGTCCAATAGTGAGGTGGTTAGCAGAGGAAAACCATTCTAGGACCAAAAATTTCAAATAATGCACCACATAAAAAACTGAAATGTGACTATACCTGTCATTCTTCGGTTAAAATGAACTCAACTACCTGATTAACACAAGGTTAATTCTCCCCACAAATGGAGCACTGCCCACGATATTCTTATGAGGTTTTTCAAATAACAGGTAGCCTTCTTAAGGACACTGGAAGTTTTATTCAAAGCTACAAGGACCCTATGCTTAACATTGGCATGGTTGTTTTCATTCATCCTGTAGGTCTATGTTTGGGATCCCCCATTATTGCATTGCTATATAAAGTAATACAACACTTTGAAGTGAGAGGTCACTTCACAAGATTAATAATCAAGCCTATGTTAAATTTCTTTGCCACCTCCTGACCTATTTGGCTTATGAACTTCATCAGGTGACTTCTATAAACCCAAACTGCATTGATTTAAGGTCAGTGCAGGCTAGCATGTCTTCCCCAAATAATATTTTGTTGTTAAAGATAAAAGTCATAATTGAATAAGAACTCTGCCTTTGGATGAACTGAAATAAACAGCAATTCTCTCTTTTCTGAAGGATACTTTTAGAGAAAATATTTTACCTGTAATCAGGTATGAAAGATAACTATAAATAAAGAAAAAGCCGTGTGCAAGTATGTTCAGTTAAACTTTATTAGTGTAAATACACCTAATTCAAAACAGGGGTACATCTTCAACATGAAAGAAATAGTTTTAAATATTTTACACTCCTTTGGTCTGAGTTGCTCCTTTTATCTGAGCTACCTTGTTCATGTGCTGTGATTTTGTGCAGATGTGATCATGAAGAAAGCACGTGGCTGAATGAGAAGGCTGGATTCCAGACTGGCTCATACTTGACTTCTTGGGACCTGAGTTTCTTCACCAGTAAAACTAAGAGAACGGACCCTAAAATCTCACTCAACTGACTGACTTAGCTGCTCATGTACTTATGTATCATACCACTCAAGTCTCATGTGTACATTATAGGGATACCAGGCACTGAGTAATTGGGAAAGGACAAGGGAAGGGGCACAGAGGAAGAATAATAATAATAAAGATGAATATTGTACTTATGTGCAAGGCAATGATCTAAATGATTTAATCCCCACCACAATCCTATGAAGTTGGTTATATAGTATCATATCCATTTTATTAATGAGGAATTGTGGCCAGAGAGGTTAAGTAACTTGCCCAAGATTACTCAGCTTGTAGTTTTGCTGGTAAGTGGAAGAGCTGGGATTTAACCCAGGGAGGCTGGCTCAGAGTTCATACTCTTAAACCACTACACCACTCAAACTGGTTTGTACTAGCCACTGGATGCAGATCTGCGATGCTACAGAAGAGCAGAAGGCTTCCAGTTTGGAAAATGGTTTAGTCTGCAGTCCTAGCTGAGGAGCAAATGATATGCAATGAAGGGTTTCCTAATCCCCCTCATTCATGAGCCTAATGAAATAATAATAAACAATATCCCATTAAAAATACTATATGTTCAGTTGCACAGAATTTTACTATTCTGTGTTTTTAAGTGGTTATATATACAGATCTAAGGTTTTTTTTACCTCACTATTAAAACCAAAGACACAACACAAATCATTTCTATCATTTTTAATAGTACTTTACATGTTCAATGTGCCTTCACATAGTTGTTGCATTTGATCCTTTCAATCTTGCCGAGATAAATAGGGGCAGTCTTAATATTCCCATTTTATAGATGAAGAATAGAGATTCAAAGAGATCAAGTGACCTTCCCGAGGTAAAGAGTGGCAGAATCCACACTAGACCCAAGTCTTTGAATTCTTATACAGGGCTCTTAAATAGATGTTACCACATGGTTACTTTATTATTTTCCTATTTGCTCAGATATGAATTAACTTCTAGCAAATGATAAACACAGTTATGATGTTCCTTGCGCTTTTGCAAAACTAATCAGCTGACTGTGATATGATTTACATGTGATCATTAAAGGGGGAATAATAAGATTAAAAATTCTAAGTAAGGGGTAAAGTAAAACAATGAGAAGTAGATGGAAAGAAAGTAGTTTTAAAAAATGTATTATATGGAATACATATGGAGCTTTAGAAGGTGTTTTTAAAGCTTCACATTTTGATCAGCTCCTGTCTTTGGTATGTTTATCTTCCACAAACATCATGCCTGACTTCCCAGACCATGACTTTACACAAAGTAGAATGTACCTAATTCTGTCCAATATTGTAAAAAACCACAGATTAGATCTTAAAAAAGGGAGAAAGAAAAAAGAAAAAGAAATACAAAAACCAACATCCCTCAGGGTAGATTTTTTATTTCTTTGTATGGGGTCAAAATAATCAAGATATAATATTAAAATAGTATCAGTTTATATTTTTAAAACAACATTTGTAATTAAATATTAATCAACTGGTAATCTAGAACTGCAGTCCCCAATCCGTGGGCCTCAAACCGGTCCATGGCCTGTTAGGAACCCAGCCATGCAGCAAGAATTGAGCAGTGGGCCGGTGAAGCTTCATCTGTATTTACAGCCACTCCCCACCACTCGCATCACTGTCTGAGCTCTGCCTCCTGCCAGATCAGCAGTGGCATTAGATTCTCATAGGAGCATGAACCCTACTGTAAAGGATGCATGCGAGGGATCTAGGTTGCGGTTCCTTTATGAGATTCTAATGTCTGATGATCTGAAGTGGAGCTGAGGCAGTGATGCTAGCGCTGGGGAAAGGCTGCAAATACAGATTATCATTAGGAGAGAGGTTGGACTGCACAATAAATGTAATGTGCTTTAATCATCACAAAACCATCCCCCCCAACCCCATCCATGGAAAAATTGTCCTCCATGAAAGCGGTCCCTGGTGTCAAAAAAGTAGGGGGCCACTGTTATAGAACACTGAAATAAAAATCTATCCAGTCCTAGGTCCAACAGAATTTTTTAGCTGTTAAGCTTTTATTTTTATCTGATGAGTTCCAAAAACAAAAGCACCTGCTCACTTTTTAAATCCAATACATAAGTAATGGAGGCTTAATATTTATATTACAATCCCTCAATAGATTGCATAATATGCAAGTGTATTTAAAAATTCGTGGACATAAAGGAGTATCCCTATTATTCTATACATAACACATTAATGAAGATGATATATCATGGAAATAGCAAATCCAGCAGTTCATGGTGGAATTTGAGAAAATATGAAGAGTCTTAGACTTTCAATACTCAAAGAAATCAATACGTGGGTGAGGAAATTGTGTATATATATCTTGTATATAACCCTACAGTCCTTTGGTTACTGAAATACCTGTAAGGCTTCATGATAATGTGCTTCTCCTACCACAGGCCTGGACCCTCGGGCCAGCCTTAGGGCATGATCACAGATAATAATGACTTATTGGGTAACTTTCTATGATTGGCACCTAGAAGTGAGGGCATCAGCCTATATGGTGATAAAGACAACATTTAAACAAATTAACACTCACATATTTACATAACTCTTGATTCTTCCCTGCTTCATTCATTAGGTACCTTAGTTTAAATAAATATACATGAGGTTATTAGAAATAAACATGTCTGAGACGTATTACGGTGAAATGTTTAAAGGCAAAATTCTTTTTTTTTTTTTTGAGACAGAGTCTCGCTCTGTTCCCTGGGCTAGAGTACCGTGGCATCAGCCTAGCTCACAGAAACCTCAAACTCCTGGGCTCAAGCGATCCTTCTGCCTCAGCCTCCCAAGTAGCTGGGACTACAGGCATGCGCCACCATGCCCGGCTAATTTTTTCTATATATTTTTAGTTGTCCAGCTAATTTCTTTCTATTTTTAGTAGAGACGGGGGTCTCAGTCTTGCTCAGGCTGGTCTCGAACTCCTGAGCTCAAACAATCCACCCACCTCGGCCTCCCAGAGTGCTAGGATTATAGGCGTGAGCCACCGCGCCCAGCCTAAAGGCAAAATTCTTGAGTTAAAGAGGGCTGGCTTAGAATGCTGATTCTATCACTTCCTAGCTGCCTGACCCAGAGGAAATTCCTTAATCTCTCTAAATACCAATATTCTCCCGTTTGTGAAAGGCTGCAGGACTCACTGGTTAAGCACAGGTTCTGGAGCCGGACTTCCAGGAGTGAAATCCCAGCTCTGTCATTCCTTATTACTGAGGCTTTGAGGAAGTCTGTTAACCTGTTGTGCCTCAATTTCTTCATCTATAAAATGGAGATTAAGAACAGTGCACATTTTACTGGGTAGTTGGAAGTATTAAGTTTATTAATGCAAAGTGCTAAGAACAGTGTCTCACTCATACATAGAAAGCCACCTATCTTTCTCATCTGTGAGATGAGATAGCCTCATAGAACTGTTGAGATTTATTGATTTTATTTTGAAATATAAAACCACAGTATAATACTTCCCTCACACGTTTATGTACCTAATAATGTTTTTATTTAAATTAAGGTGCCTAATGAATATAAAACACACAGCTCAGGTCTGGCATATCCAGGAATTCAATGCATAGTTCAATTTTAATAGTAATAATGTATTTATGTTAATTACTGACATAAATTTCTCTAAAATATTAAATTTGAGAGCCGATTTTGAAATTTAAAACCACTTTTTCTATTTCTCTACTTCTAAATGTGCATATCATTTACTTTCCGTGTGACTAAATATGTATTTGCCTTAAGCTTACCTAAACAGCCCTGTTTCTGGGCATTCCCATAAGATATAAGAATACTGGATTCAATAAATACGTTGACCAAGAACTATGTGATTTGACTGAATTCTTCTAAAATGACAGTGAAATGTACAATAAATAAGCAGCCAGTGAAAAAGGAATTCAACACTTTGATTTGGTTTGTTATCTTCAACACTGATTTTTAAATTACTCAGGAGACTAACATCATATTTCAATATACTAGGTACTGTGAAAGCAGACAGCTTAAATGGTGTTTATTTCAGTCACTATTTCCAAATTGTACCCTGCAGGAAAATGGAATATATTTAACTTTGGTGTAAACAAAAGCAGTGTTTTAGGGGAAAAATACAGGAAAAGAAGATCACTTGATAACCGATCTACCATAGAATTTTAATGGAATATGGAGATATTTTTAAACATTTTGTTCCTGTGAGAAAAATCAACCATGTAAAAATGCACAAGATTAAAGCTCATATTCTTTCAAAACCACATTTGTCATTTGGTCATTGAACATCTACTCCTATAATTGTAGTGAACTGGACATCCAGGAAGGGATCTGCTTGCTCTCTAATATCCGCTGCATGTGCCATTTGTCCACCTACAAAATGGAGCTTTGGTGCTTATTACAAGCCTATTATTTCATTGTGATTCTCTTAATAATTAAAATCACATCATCACAGTAATGAACATCCATTGACTGTTTTTCACAGGCCAGGCACTTTGCTAAGTACTTTGCATTCACCATCTCATTTAAATTCCCACAGCAACTCAATAAGGTGGAATATATTATTATTCCAGTTTTACAGATGAGGAAATTGAAGTTTAGGGAGAGGTTAAGGAACCTGCCCTTAAATCATATAACTATTAATAGTGAACAATGAACACCAGAACCATACTGGACTTCTTCACAGTATATGAAATTAATAAACTTACTTATTATGAAATAATTGAACTTACTTTCTTCCTTTGAAAACAATTCATTCATCCACTTGTTCGACAAATATTTACAGTACCTGTGCTAGGTGCTATGGGGGATAAAAGAAAGATCAGAGCCATCAAAGACCTCATGGTAAAGTCAAATTAGAAGGATTACAAAACAAAGTTAATTCAAAAATAGGCAATCAATCAAAGTAACTTGTGCTGATCTAGAAACACAGTGCCAGACAGTAACCTTTAAAACACAAGAGAGTGGTTAAAAGCTAAAACCCCTACCCTTTTAACCAAACAGCAACTCTGTGTCAGTGTTTCTTCTTTGGACATTCAGCCTGGCCACCCTTTGAATACTCACAACTCATAGCTTTTCTTGTGGCTCATTATCACTTTTTGCCATGAATTATAAATACCTGCCTATATGTCTTACCTGCCCTGTCAGAGTCAAAGATCCTTAAAAACAAGGGCATTTATTCATTCGGTTTGAAAAACAACAATAATTCTTCACTTAATTTCCCAAAGTGATGGTACCCTGCATAAAGGCGATGCTCAATGAATGTTTAAAATGGAGTGAATGAATAAATAAAATGTACAGCCCTGTCATTTTGGAGCCTTTACTCAAATACAGGTTCCATATCAATACTTAATTAAACTCAGCAAGCATTTATGGATGTCAGGCCCTTTTGTACTCAGATTGAGAGACTCAATATTGCTAAGAAGGCAATTCTCCCCAGATTGACTTATAGATTCAATTTAATCCCTATGAAAATCACGGTAGGCTTTTTTGTAGAAATTTATAAGCTAATTCTAAAACTTATATGGAAACACAAAGGACCGAAGAGCCAAAATAATTTTGGAAAAGAAGAACAAAGTAGAGGACTGATATTACCAGATTTAAAATCTTACTATAAGGCCGGGCGCGGTGGCTCACGCCTGTAATCCTAGTACTTGGGAGGCCGAGGCGGGTGGATCGCTTGAGGTCAGGAGTTCGAGACCAGCCTGAGCAAGAGCAAGACCCCCGTCTCTACTAAAAATAGAAAGAAATTATCTGGCCAACTAAAAATATATATAGAAAAAATTCAGCCAGGCATGGTGGCGCATGCCTGTAGCCCCAGCTACTCGGGAGGCTGAGGCAGAAGGATCTCTTAAGTCCAGGAGTTTGAGGTTGCTGTGAGCTAGGCTGACGCCACGGCACTCACTCTAGCCCGGGCAACAAAGCGAGACTCTGTCTCAAAAAAAAAAAATAAAATAAATAAATAAAATCTTACTATAAAACCACAGTAATCAAGATAGTATAGTACTGGTGTAAGACTAGACCTATATATAGATACTGGAATATAATTGAGAGTGCAAAAATAAAGCTTTATATATATGATGAATTTAGTTTCAACAGGTGCCTAGACAATTCAGTAGTGGAAGGATCGTCCATTTCAACAAATGGTGCTGAGATAACTGGACTTCTACACACAAAATAAATAAATAAATTTAAATCTTTATTTCATACCATACACAAAATTAATTCAAAATGGATCATATACCTAAATATAAGAGCTGAAACTATAAAACTTCTAGGAGAAAATATATGTGACTTCGGATTAGGCAAAGATTTATTAGATGTGATACTAAATAGATTTCATCAAAATTAAACTTTTGTTTGTCAAAAGACACCATTAAGAAAAAAAATTTTTGACCAGGCATGATGGCTCATGCCTGTAATCTTAACACTCTGGGAGGCTGAGGCAGGGGAATTGTTTGAGCTCAGGAGTTTGAGACCAGCCTGAGCAAGAGTGAGACCCCGTCTCTATGAAAAATAGAAAAACCAGCTGGTCGCTGTGGCGTGTGCCTATAGTCCCAGCTACTTGGGAGGCTGAGGCAGGAGGATCGCTTGAGCCCAGGAGCTTGAGGTTGCAGTAAGCTATGATGATGCCATGGTACTCTACCTGGGACAACAGAGTGAGACTCTGTCTCAAATTAAAAAAAAAAAAATTTTTTTTTAAAAGCCACAGACTGAAAGAAAATATCTACAAATAATATACATGATAAAGGATTTGTATCCAAATATATAAAGAACTCTTACAACTCAATCAGACAAACAACCCCCAATTTAAAAAATGGGCAAAATATCTGAATAGGCATTTCACCTAAGATATACATTATGCTAGTAAACACATGAAAAGATGCTCATCATCATTAGCTATTATAGAAATACAAATTAAAATTCATTAGAATGTCTATAAGCAAAAAAGTGACAATATGAGGTATAAACAAGTATCTTGAAACAGGAATCCTTATGCACTTTGGAAAACAGGCTGCAAGTTTCTTAAAATGTTAAACATAGACTTCCATACCACTTTCATACCATCTTAGCAATGTTCTCAAGAGAAATAAAAATATATGTCCCTGAAATGACTTACACAAATATTCATGGCAGCATTATTCATAATAAACCAAACCTGGAACAATCCAAATGTCCATCAACTTGTGAAAGGTTAAATAAAAAGTGGTATATCCATACAATGGAATATTACTAAACAACAACAAAGAATGAAGTATTGATACATGCCACAATATGTATGGATCTCAAAAACATTATGCTGAGAGAAAGAAATCACACACCAAAGACTATATATTGTATGATTTCTTTTATATAAAATTTCCAGAAAAGGCAAATCTAGAGAGAAAGTAGATTAGTGATTGCCTGGGGCTGGGGTGGATTGGATTGGCTGTAAACAATGAGAGACCTTTTTGGGATGATGGAAATGTTTTAAAACTGAATTATGATAATAATGTTTGCATAATTCTATAATTTACTGAAAATCATTGAATTGTATACTTTGAATGGAAGAATAGGCTTTCTGGTAATTAGATTATACTTCCGTGAATTTTTTTAAGGAAATTATACTCTCATAATTGAGAGTGCCGAGTGCTTATATTCCTCACCACTGGGCAATAATACTTTTAGTCTATTTAAAACTAAATTGGATTTTTAAAAAATCACATCTCATTATTCTTAATATGTAATATGTACATTCTTAATAAGGTACATTTCTTTGATTTCTAGTAAAACCAAATATTTTTGCCTACTTCAGTCATTGTTATATTACTGTAAGAATAAACAGCTTTTCCATAAGGACACGTGCAATGTAATCTTTTTAAAATAGCAAACTTTTTCAGTGCATTGTGGTACAAATATTTTTTCCCAGTTTTTCATAAATTTTAAAATTTTGTTAAGTGTTTTCTTTTTTGCCATGTTAAAATAGTCATTTTCATGTAGCCAAATTTGTCTATATTTTCATTTACAGTTTCTGTCTTGGATGTTATGACAAGTATTCTTTTGAAAGATTATCAGAAACCTTGAGCATTGTTAGTTAACAATCCCATATGTCAAGCCCAACGTTATTGGGCCTTCATTTTAAGAAAACAGATAAAAACCTACTTTCAAATTTCAAAGCTAGAGGCAGATGGGCTTTCCTTCCTTAAATCTTTAAGTGTAAAGAGACACTATGGTTTATATGCCAAATTCATGGAAAATTGACTCATTAATGAATTTCTGAGGCGATACAATAGTGATAAGGAACTGGAAAAATAAGATGGATGTGAAAATGTGTTTGCTGTTGCTAATCATGCCAGGACTGTGAATCTAGGCCTCACTGGCTGGTGCCTCTTTGCAGAACATCAGATCATCACATAACGACATGACCAATGGAGGCAGCTGTGGATGTCTGACCAGAACAGTCTAGAATTTAGTTACTCATTGTCCCACCACCACCTGAGTCCACTAATGTTATCATTTCCTCTGCTCTTCCACTCACTCACTATGTATTACATAATAAATACAGGAAAGTCAACTTTATTCCTTACAAACTAAGAAAGAGATTAATATGCACCTAAGAACTCCTCACTATGAAGTTCTGTACTGCTTCAAAAAGTAAAATTTTATAAAAGTTATAGAAAACCATTTGGTTTAATGTAGCTACACCTATCACACACAAACATACACATACAACTTACAAAGAAACGTCATAAAAACCTTTTATATTAATGCAGATGATATTATGGCCTTGAAATTATATTATTATAACTCCAGGATTCCATGAGGCAGCTTTAAGATTTGACTGATATATGGGATGGCCATGATAGCCATCTTTTATCTGTGGCTGCTCCTGTCCAGGTACCAACCGAGGTCTTTGGCCTCCAGGTATGAATGAAAAGCCTTCCTATTAATCAAGGAGAGGTTTTCCATCTCTGAGGAACATTCTGATGTCCTGAAGGATGACTCACAGTTTTGCCCCTAGTCCCAGGACAGCTGGCTAGTTTATTCATGGGAGTTCCCTGCCTTCCAGGGAACTAAAACTATAATCAAAAGCCAGTTACTCTACTGTTCTTGTTTTCTTCCCTTCTGTCTCCTGGAGAGGGGTGGACAGTGAGGAAAATTAAGAGTAATGCTTTCACCAACCCTGGCCCTTGGTGGGTTTGGCCCTTCCTTGTTCACCAAGTCAGGGTCCATTATACATAGTGTGCACATCTAACCTACTGTTTATCTAAACATTTGTTAATAATTACCAGGAAAAGAGATGACCCCAACTGACTTACTTTGTAACCAATTTCTTGATGATTAGTTCCTTTGACTCTACTAAAATTCCTAACCTATCATTAACTCTCAGACAAAATGTTGAATATAGTGACATCATTTGAATATCCTCATTCTAGTATAATAGTGCTGGAAAAATAGTAATTTCATAAAAATTGAGTTTAAATAATAAATCAATTATTAGTAGTCTTAATATGCCATCCATCTTCTTAAACTGGGAGTCCCTTCGGATTTCTTAAATTCCTCTTGACCCACCCACCACTAAATAAAGAGAATGAGTAAACAATGATTGCGAGTAAGGACTCTGGGATCTATGGCATCTGATTAAATCTTTGCTATTATTGGTTAGTGAGATGTTGGACAATTTATGTCTCTAAGCCCCAGTTCAATGAGGATAACGCTGTTCAAGATGTTCTGAGAATTAAATGAGATAATGCAAGTCAAACACGTTGCACAGCACGAGGCACACAGTATGTGCAAAACAAACTCTAAGAGTTTTTAAAACTGTTTCCATTATTATGTTTTTTTAAAAACTGGAGTAGCAGTCAAGTTTCCACCAAATTCTTAGTAATGACATTTAAGGCAAAAATTTCTGGATTTTCAAAACTTAAATTTTTTTTAATAATGCAGTCACACAAATTAGTTCTTAGTCTTCAATTGACAAACAGGGATATTACGAAATATTTTGCTTCAGGTTTAATACCCACACTAGTTGACACTGTTGGAAACACTGAGGCAGGCGGTGGGAGGGTGGAAAGCGTTTTCTTAGGAACCAGCCATCACACACCAGTTTTATCAGGGAATAGGGGAAGCCTTCCCTTCCCTCCCTGGGGCAATGCCAACTTGCAGTCAGACCCTGAAGATTTGTGTCCCCGTGCGTCGTACTTGGTGTCCAGGGCCTGTGCGGAAGGGGACACAAGTCCACAAGGGGCGGAAGATGAGACTAAAATGACCCCAGGTCCCTAGACGCACGGAGGGGCGCGAGAGCGCGCGGACCCCGCCTTGCCGACCGAGTGTGGGATCGAGCAGCTGGAGAGGACCCGGGGGCCCCTGACCTTGGACTAGCCATATTGGGCGCCCCTGGCGCCGTCCCGCCTTCCACGCCACCAACTCCGCTGCGAACTGCGCGTAGGTCCAGGCCGCCCCGGGGCCCGCCTGCGCCGTCCCCAGCCCTGATTGACACTGGAGTTGGTACATACGGGTCTGCCGCGGAGGCGAGCAGGAGGGTGAGCGCTATTTAAAACATGGCTTTCTCTCTCCCTTAGCCTCGGAGCCACCGCGCCGCACCCGGCCGTGGGCACAGCCCACATGGGAATAATCCCAACATCTGCCCAATTTTTTTTTTTTTCCTTTTCAATCTCCCTATGTTTGTACTTGTTTTTCCCCTCTCTTTGCTTTCCTTCCACACTAATCACAATCCGGCAGTTTGCGAAGAGGAAACTCCCCTTCTGGAAAGGGTAATAGAAAGCCGCTTTTGCTTCTTCTTGTCGGGGGTGGAAACCATTCCAGCGAAAATGAGTTCATAAAGAGGGGAAGCCGCGTCGCTGGAGAGAAAGTAACATTCAGAGATCGATCAGGACGCAGGGAGGGAGGCGGGGTGGAAAGGAATGTCTGCAACAGGCATCTGAAAACCAGCGTGGAGGAGCAAAGAGATTCCCAATCCCCGAGTTACTACCGCGCGCATTTTGCGCGATCCATTGCAATGACAGGATGTGCTGTAAGCACAATTTGAAGGCCTTTGAAATCTTTTTTGGTAAGACTTACCTTTCTCTTCGGCATAATGACTATGTTGGTGCAGCAAAAAGTAAAGCAACGGGCTGGAACTGCTGGCACCGCCGCTGGATGCTGCCTCTGCCGCTGCAGCTGCTCACGCGCAGGGCACGGCGTAGCCCGGCCTCTCCGACCTGCACCTCCGCGGCTCCCTCCCGGGGCCCTCCGCTCGCCTCTCCGCTGCTCCAATGAGGAGCCCCGCCAGCCGGCCGCGAGGCCCCATTGGCTGAAGCAACGTTCTAAATTCCACGAGGACACGCCCACCCCCGCGCGCACGGTACGCGCTGTTGTAGTTTCTACTTTACTGAAAAATCTGCCTGGTGACTGAGCATGCCCAGTTCAACTAGTAGCCGTCAGGTCACACAATTCTGGAGTTTCATTGTTTTGCTGTTCCTTCTTTGGATTGTGTCAGAAAAGTGTGCGCCTTGATAAGAAAGAAAAAGAGTAAGGATGGGCACAATAACTTCAAAATGTAAATATATACACAGCAGGTACTTTATACCCATAAAGATTTGTAATGAATGTTACATGATAGAGACCTCTAAAGAGTGTGTACTCTGTTCTGGAAGAGTCTAGCAATCTCTAAGGGTCTCGGTTTTCCCCGATAGATATATAATGGCAATAGTACCTAAAATTACTTAGCTAATTTTCTAAAATCTGTGATTATAAGTTTTATCTTTGAAATGTGTATTTAAATGACACCTGTCTTGCCACACTTTATGCATAATTTAATATTTCTCAAAGTTCTGCAAGGCATTAAATAGGCATTGCAAAAATACTTCTGGATTTATTCTATGAGAACAGTTTTACCCTGATGCCAAAACCAGTAAAAGATCTCAAAAGAAAAGAGAGCTACAGACCAATATCCCTCATAAACATAGGCACAAAAGTCATCAACAAAATTTTGGGAACTCAAACTCAACAACTTTAAAAGGATGACCCATGAGGTTCATCTTGAAAATGCAAAGTTGCTTTACTATCTAAAAATCTATCAATGTAATTACCATAGTGATAGAAGGAAGTGGAAAAAGGATCTTTTTTTTTTTTTTTTTTTTGAGACAGAGTCTCACTCTGTTGCCCTGGCTAGAGTGCTGTGGCATCAGCCTAGCTCACAGCAACCTCAAACTCCTGGGCTCAAGCAATCCTTCTGCCTCAGCCTCCCGAGTAGTTGGGATGACAGGCATGCGCCACCATGCCTGGCTAATTTTTCTGTATATTTTTAGTTGTCCAGCTAATTTCCTTCTATTTTTTAGTAGAGATGGGGTCTCGGTCTTGCTCAGGCTGGTCTTGAACTCCTGAGCTCAAAGGATCTGCCCTCCTCGGCCTCCCAGAGTGCTAGGATTATAGGCGTGAGCCACCGTGCCTGGGTGGGACCATTTTAACAGATACAGGAAAAGCACTAGTGAATGGATAAGCAAATTGTAAACAAGTACAATGGAATAGTACTCAACAATAAAAAAGGAACAATATTTCTACATGGATAAATATCAAAACCAAAATGATGGGCTGCTCTCTGTGCCGCCTTTGGTGGTGCAGAGGGTAGATGCTGGAAAATAAAAAATAAAAATAAAAAACAAAAGCAAAAATGATGCATGAAAGAAGTCAAATACAAAAGACCATACTGAATGATTTTATTTATAGGAAATTATAGAAAAAGCAAAATTAGGCAAGGTTAATTTCAGAATTATCTTAGAAAGCTAAATACACATCATATGAAAATGTATTGAAGCCATAAACTGCAAACATGGCCAAATCTATTTTGATCACACAGAGACTGCAGATATGTATTAAAAATATCATCAAGCAGTTAATTTTAATACTTCACTTTTTCTTTATTAATTTTCAGTATAAATGAATTGATATCCTAGCAAACTCCAGAGATGGTAAATGACTCTCTTTTCTGGAACATCTTTAGGAACTGGTGGACTTTTATGTATTTGGTGTGCTTCAAAGTCTATTGCCTTCATTGTTAGTGTTTTTTAATGCTCATATTACCTCACATTTAGTCAATGAAAACCTTTTCAAATTAGTGCCCATGCCCTTTTGACATGATCCCGATTGTCTTTGATATATTTCTTGTTCTCAGGCATTCAGTGGATGACAATAATATACTCAAAAAAACTAAGACAAAACCAATTCATTGCTTAGAGCTGGATAGAAATGCAGAGGTTGATAATTTTACCATTAAAAATAATATTTATAATGAAGATTTTTTAGAAGACAGTTTGTCTAGTGCAAAAATTTGATGGTTTAAAAAAAAAAACTGGTGAAGACCTTTTTGATATGTGTGGGAAGGATACTAGGTACCACTTGAATTATAGATTGGATTGCTGTTTTTCTTTACGGACGTGAAAAGTTGCCACAGCAAAGGTAGTGCTAAGGTGAATTTTTCCCTTCTGTGATGAAAAGTGACTCACAGAGTTGACTTCTTTGATATTTTTCAAGGCCAAACACTCAGATCAGGAACAGTAAAAAAAATTGTGAATGTTTTTACTGCACATAATAAAACGGCCATAATGAAATTGAAGCTTGCTAGTTGGGTAAGGAAGGTTGATTGTGAGGAATTTGAGTCCTGAGAATCTTTTAGTTCATTTACAAGTGATGAAAATAACAGCATTGGTTATCTTTCCTTTGATATAGCTTGCGCCTGACTGAGCAGTACTCTAGGAAATGGAGTGTTCCTTGTACCTTCGGTGACCTTCAAGATCTGGGAAAATCAGCACAGACTTCTGTTGGTGGCCCTGGAGGTAAGAGGAGTAGGCAAAGAGTGTGATTGAGTGGGTCGCTAGAATTCCAGGTTAAGAGATAAAGACACCTGAGCAAAAGTGAACATGCTACATGCAAGCCAGTGAGGAGGTCAAGGTGGTAAAAGTAAAGACTCGTTTGTTTATTAATACATTCCACTAAGCATTTCCAATGTTTTGAAATATCAGTCTCTAAGACAGTAAAAGCAGGATGTGTATACTATCTTAGCTAAGATAGATAATGGGTGCATTTAGGAAGTTACTGCCTAAGGAAGAAAGAAAAAAAAATTGTGAACAAACTTCTTTTCCAATTCTAGTTTCTCTCACCTTCTTTCCTACTCAAAACTGTTGGAACTGTACACCTACTCCAGCATTTTCAAACAGCAGGGCAAAACCATTTGTAGTGTTATAACTATCCTTAAGGAAAAGACAGAAAGGATTCAGAGAGAGAGAGAGAGAGAGGAGAAGGGAGATGAAGCAAGAAAAGCAAAGAAAGGGGCAAACACAGAAAATATCAGAGTGCATTTCACATGGTAAAGGTAAATAATGATTCATAAAATGATTGTTTCCATTTTCCATACGTGTTCATATAATCACACAGCACACATGTGTGTATGTTTCTGTGTGTGTGTGTTGTGTTGTGATATGAAATGTATTTTTAGTATAGGTCTTGATCAAAAAAATTTAAAGCTGTTACACAAGGCTAATGAATCTAATGGATCTTTGAGGCTCCAACAATTTCTTTCTCTGGAAGAAAGGTGCTTAATCTTTAAATCTTGAAAGGAAATTTTGAGAGAAAGTTTTAAAAGGAAAGGATGACTTCCAAATCACCTCCCTCTTGATCTGTCCTTCCTTCCCTCTTTTTTTTTTTTTTTTTTTGAGACAAGAGTCTCGCTCTGTTGCCTGGGCTAGAGTGCCGTGGCGTCACCCTAGCTCACAGCAACCTCAAACTCCTGGGCTCAAGTGATCCTTCTGCCTCAGCCTCCTGAGTAGCTGGGACTACAGGCATGTGCCACCATGCCTGGCTAATTTTTTTGTTTTACATATATTTTTAGCTGTCCAGATCATTTCTTTCTATTTTTAGTAGAGACGGGGTCTCACTCTTGCTCAGGCTGGTCTTGAACTCCTAACCTTGAGCGATCCTCCTGCCTCAGCCTCCCAGAGTGCTAGGATTACAGGTGTGAGCCACCGTGCCCAGCCCCTCCTTCCCTCTTTTGAGCAGACACCGGCAGGATCCCTTAGGCTTTTGCTCCAATGACAAATTGCTGGAGAAATCAGATCTAGAATCTATATATTGTTGCTTCTGATAGATCTATAATTCCAGACTTAAGTTACTGTTCTTCAGTAAATAGGCCAAAGGTTTCCAAGGTGAAGAATTCAGGGGTGTAGCAAGACAACATCAAAAACAACAAATAAGAGGTGGCAGAAGAATACTGTTTTGTTTATATTTTTACCAATCAAGTCTCTAATATGATTGGATGCTAACTTTCGAGAAGACCAAGGTTAGTTTTTGCAAAGCAGCCAGGGGAGTCCAAGAGCTACTGGTCCCAAGTCCCATGAGCTGCCTGATAATAATGCAGAGCCCCAGAATGCAGCTCCAACACACTGAATGAATCCTGGATGGCTGGGCCTGGGAATCTGCATTTCAAAACAAGTTTCTCACATGATTTTTACACTAGAATTGGAAAATTCTAGACTAGGCCTTTGCTCTCAGTAAGTATTTGCTTAGAGTCTGATGCTGGATACCCATGAAAACTTCCTAACATGCTTCCAAATCAGGAGCATAATTCTATGGGTGAAACTCCCCCTATAGACCTCGCCTTGTGTTTAGGCTCCATCTCTCCTCACTTTCAGTTTTGCTGGGCACTACCTGCTTATTTCACATTCTTTTTCCTCTTCTCTAGTTGCAAGGAGCCTGAAGGGTGATTTTAAAACCTCACTCATCCAGATATCTAGAAAAGCACCTCCTTTATCTTCCCAGGCACCACTCTGGGCAGCTCCTTGAGCCCCTCCAAGTTGACAATCCTGACCCCATATCTTCGAAAGAAGCTTAACCTTAGCCACAGCCCCACAAGCCACACCCTTTCAAGGTTTTATTTAACATTATGTCAATGATTGTACAAGCATACCTTGTAACTGCATTAACAGCAAGTGGGGCCACAGCATTTGGTGACCTTCCAACAGGAACCCACTCTTTGTTGTCCCAGTCTTCCATCAAATTTAATCTCTGTGCAGATTCTTTATGCCAGGTATGTTTTGCGCAGCTTTCCCACCTCCAGTCCTTTTCGGGTTCAACCTCTGTGCTATTTACCGTTCCTTCTTCTTGCTGCTGCCACTTAAGCTCACAGGAGTGTGATTAATTTGCTCTTTGTGGCTCCCAAATGACTATTTGAGGATGAATTAGGCATGCTCAGTGGCTAGAACCAAGGATTAGGCTATGTTCGTTTAGCCATTTAGCCATTCCTTTCTGTTAGATTGTTAGCACGGCCAGTGCCAAGAGCCATCCAGGTTCAAGGAGGCGAAAGTTAAGGGAAAGAAATCCCCAAGGTTCATGCCGAGGACACAGCAAAGCAAGGACTCATCCCACCCCCTTAGGGAAAAAGCCACAAGCTGCAAGGTGCCAAAGGCCAGATTCAGGTTGTCGCAGAGCTCTTGGGCTGAGTTACAGATTCTTGCAGACTACTGTCAGTGCCAGTACACTCTCAACCAGGACCACACCCTGCCCTCTAATGTGGTGATCTTGGCTACCCATTTCTGATGTCTTCTGCATTTCTTTCAAATCTCAAAACCCCTGGGAGCTTGTAAGAAACATCCAGCAGCCTCGTCCCTGTCACTAGTCACAGTGGTCCTGCCTTTCAGGACAGATCATAAGATTTTCCTTTTTTCGATGAAAGCAAGAAAAATCCAGGTTTAGGAAAATAGGAGTCAAATGAATCATTCTGGAAAATACCATATAGCAACTGGAGATGATTTTCAAATTAGCTTAATTAATAACTATTATAAATCTCAAGCACTAGGTAAGAGTTAACAGAGGCAATAAAATGAGTTTGGCCAGGTCAGAATGAATTCTAGCCACAAGGCAATAAATTTTTACCTCGCAGTGGAAAACTAGCCTGGAAATGTGCCATAATCTTCAAGGCTGCATATAAGCATAAGGTTTTTGTTGTTTTTAAAACATGGGATTGTGCTATTCGCACAGAAAGGCTCTCGTCCTTTTACCCCTTTTCATTCTCTCTCCTACTTTTGCTCTCTGGAATCTTAAGCAAATAAGTTTTTTCTTTTTCTTTTTTCTTGAATAATCCAATTTACCTTTGTACATGTCATGAATTTTTTAAAAATTTAATTTTAAACATTTTTAAAATAAATACTTATCAAAAAGTCCTGAATTTGCAGTCATAGGCTTGAATCCAAATCCCAACTCACTGAGCTATCATCACATTACTCAACTTCTTTGAACCCTGGTTTCCTTGTTGCAAAATGAAGAAAATAATGTTTATCCGAGGCAGATCCTGCCAGTTACCTGCCCAGTATCCACACTAGTCTTCTTCCTACTAACAGAATTCTGATTTTGGCAATAGGCTAGGCCTGGCCAAAACAAAACAAAACAGAACAAACAAAGCCTTTAGTTCCCCAGCTCCCCTGCAGAAATAGATGTTGCTATGTGACACCATTTAGGCTAACAAATGTATGTGGAAGTCATGAGGGGGTAGTGTAAATACCAGCAAATAATAACGAGGCAGACCCAGCCAGGCAGCTGCCTTTTGCCCTTGTTCTTCCCCTTCCTTCCATCCTGGAAGTTGCTATAATGTCAATGTCTGGAAGTAGAAAAGCCATCTTATATGCATCAAGAGAGGGCCCCAAGTTAATGATGAAAGAGTAGAAAGACAGGCCTCTGAGTCTCTGTATTGCGCTAGATAGCTCAGCTATAGTCTACTTTTTCTGTATGGAAAATAACACCACGTTTGATCAAGCTGCTGTAGGTGGGTGTCTATGACGTGCAGCCGAATACGATCCCTAACTGATGCACTGCTTCATGGAATTGGTGTGAAAATTGAAGATGATAAGCTACCAAACTCTGGGAATGCACATATGCCTGAAGGATGGTACTTAACATATTTTGTTTGAAGCAAGTATATTATATTCCCCCAAAGATGATAAAAGAGAGCACAGAAAATTTTAACTTTTCCTGAATCCCTAAGGGCTTGATTATAAACATTTGGTGTAAACCTCTTAAAATGACTTTGAAGTAGGCAGGGATAAAAATGATTAAAAAACCATTTTATTGTTGCCATAGAATATGGTGCCCTACATATGGCCTATTGCTGTGCTTTAAGGATGGAGGTGCTGAGTTGCTGTTCAACTCCCTCTTTGCTGTAGTGTGCCTCCCCATACTGTGAATGCTGGAGTCCCCACTGCAGCTCGGGTTCTGTGTGTGATGTGCATTTGGCTAATCAGATGCACTAGCATAAGATTTGGAAAGTGGAAATTGGGAAGAGGCTATAATTTTGCTTCATCTGCTGTGTCTGCTGCTTCCTGTTTTTCCCACAACAACATCAGCAAAGATCCCAGGGCACTAGCTTTGTGAGTTTTGAGAGTCAGATCTCCCTGCATTCATGCTGTAGGCATGGACTGTAGCAGGTGTTGTGTGGTCTGGAACTGGCAATGATAGTGGCTTCCTGATTGAGAAAGTGTTTTTATTCTTGTAGAGTCCCGATACTAGTGGATTCCTAATTGCAGAAGAGGCACAGCTCCTTTCATGACTTTGTTCTGAGTGTGACTTTGGCAGACTTTTCTGAAAGTTCAACGTAGAGTCTGTTTCTTTAGTCTTCCCAACTATCCCATAAGCTATTGAATCTTTGAATTTTCCTTCTTAAATTAGAGGTCTGTTCTATTCTGTTCAGGGTTCTGTTCTCTGCAATTGAATCCAGACCTACAGAGCTTCTTTTACTGTTGCTAACCAAATATTTCCAGCTTTAAGAGGCATGCTCTTTTCCCAGTGGAGCTATGATTATGGAAACAGATGTTGAGATGGAGACTGCCTATGGTTGGCCTTGAGTGACTACAGTGAAGAGTCTTTTGAAGACTCCTCCAATGGACATGCAGCACAAGTGAAAATAAACCTTTTATTTAAGCTACTGAGATTTGGGGGAAATATGTTACCACAGGATTATCCTGAAATGACATAGAACTTAGAACCTAAAAGCTGAGTGCTGCTTTAATAATAAAATACGCTCTAAAATATGTGGCATTGACTTAACAGCTGGTTGGAGGGAATCAAGAAAACTATTATTGAAGTCTGGGGAAATGGAAATCCTTTTTTTTTAGTGGTGAAATATTTGGTAAAACTGTTGCCTGTGGTAAATTGGAAGGCAAAAGACATATCTAACTTCAGGGAGGAGATTGAAAACAGATTATTACTGCTTATTAGCTGCATTTGACATGATATTGTAAGAAAGAGATGGGTTCAGAGAAGAGTTGTCAGTTTATAAGGATAAATAAGAGAGACTAGAAAGTCTACAAATTCAAGGATTTGGAAGGTTGGAAAAGGCAACTGCTTCTCAACCCAAACAATGAAAGATAAAATTGATCCTTTGAGCAACAAAAACCTCTTAGAACTCAGCATTGAAGCAAGGATCAGATCACTGATCATGGATTAGGGTGTGGTGCCTTGTAATTCCTTTCAGTTAGAACAAATGGCTCAAGATAACTTAAATTGGTTTAGAGGAAAAGGTGTAGCTCTCACTGCTAGGCTCAGGGAACCTAATTGATGGGGGGAGGAGAGAGAGCGAGAGGAAGAGGAAAAAGAAGAGGGAGAGAGAACAGAGAAGCAGTGGGGCAAGAGAGCACAGAAATATGTCTAGAAAGGAAGCATAAGAGTAGGTAAGAAGTCAACTAAGTTTAATTTTGTAAGATACTTTTACTGCTAAAAAAGGCTCCTACCTGGATTGAATGTGATTGTAGCTATTTGAAACTTAAGATGACTCTTGGACTCTACCATTTATAGGCAAAAAAGTAGGCTGGGAAAGCTGCTCAATTTCTAAGGCAGACATATTCTTCAATGCCTACTTCAGACAAGGCCAAAAGAGGACCTTCCCAAAGGGAGAATCCAAGAATCATGGAGATCAACGGACAGGGGAGCCCTTCCTAGACAACCCACATGGAGCCTATTCAGGGGACATTTCACACCTCATGGGTAGGGAGTTTAAAACTTCTGCCTAGTCTAACATCAAAATTGTTTCAGGCCAATGACTGCCAAGTGTTTTCCATTCTTCCTATTTTTAATGTGTTTTTTGAAGTTATCCTGACTCTGTTCTAACACTAGATGAGTGTGTATGTGTGTTTGGAGAAGGGCAGGTCTCTGGATCAAGAGAAGATACACATGGACCTATCGTAGAGGCTACTTGCACATTATCCCCTGAGATAAAGACTACCATGCATCCCAGATATCCTGGGCTTTGAGGTTGATGCCATCACTGAGACTTTTCAGTTATCTTCCCTTGGAAGAAAGTGAGTGGATCCATTTTGTATGCAGGAAGGAGAGTAAAAGAAATGTTTCACGCCCAGTAGAGAAGACTCTGATAATCATTAGTACTATTCACCAACTGTTTCTGCTTTACTCCTCATGATAAGATTGTACTTCCCCTCCCTCTCTTTTATTTTTTATTGTTTTTTAAAATATAATTTTATGAGGTACAAATGCAATTTTGTTACATGTGTACATTGTGTAACATTCAAGGTAGAGCTTTTAGCATACTCATCACCCAAATGTAACCGAGGTAAAGGTCTGAAAAAGGAAAATGAAATGTTTTACAAGTTGTCTCTTTAGAACCTCCCACACTTTTGGGGAGTTAAAACCTGCATTCCTTCCCGAGGCCAGTAATCAAAGGGGGAGAAAAATGTTCTTTCCTGTTTGTTTCCCAGTATCTTAAACCACAGGAGATGGCTCAACAGAATTGTCTGGATAAGGGTCACAAAATCATAGTCACTGGGGATAAAGTCAACCAAAACCACCAATTATAGTTAAACAACAATAGCCCAAAGCCATGATACTGATCATATAGACCTGAGCACAACTGCCAAAAACTCCCCTCTAAAAAGCCCTGTATTTCTGCTGAAAGACAAGACGGCAGTCTTTTGAGACACTAGTCTACCACCCTCCTCATTTGCCAGCAAGTTAATAAACTTCTTTTTCCTTTTCCTCAAACCATTTGTCCTCATTCATTCTCACAATTAGTCCTTGGGGACAAATACTGAACTTTCAGTAACACAAATAATGTACATTGTACCCATTAAGTCATTTTGCATCATCCACCCCCTCCCACACCCTAACCCTCTGAGTCTCCATGGTCTATTCCTTCCACTCTCTATGTCCATGCATACACATCTTTAGCACTCATTTATGAGTGAGGACATATGATATTTGTCTTTGTGTGTATGGCTTGTATTGCTTAAGATAATATCTTCCCATTCCATCCATGTTGCTGTATAAGACATAATTTTATTCTTTTTATGGCTGAATAATATTCCGTTGTATATACATGCTACGTTTTCTTTAGTCAGTCATCCATTGATGGACACGTAGGTTGATTCTATATCTTTGCTCTTGTGAATAGTGCTACAATAAACATACGAATGCAGGTATATTTTTGATATATTATTTTCATTTCCTTTGGGTAGATACCCAGTAGTGGCACTGCTGGATCAAACGGTAGTTCTATTTTTAGTTCTTTGAAAAATCTCTCTACTGTTTTCCACAGAGGTTATACTAATTTATATTCCTACCAATAGTGTATAAGCATTCCCTTTTCTCTGCATCATCACCAACATCTGTTGTTTTTTGTCTTTTTAATAATAGCCATTCTTGGACCTAGCATGGTGGCTCATGCCTATAATACTAGCACTTTGGGAGGCCAACCCAGGAGGATTGCTTGAGCCCAGGTGTTCAAGGCCTTAGTGACCATGATTGTGCCACTGCACTCTAGCCTGGGCAACAGAGTGAGACTCCATCTCTAATAATAATAATATTAATAATAATAATAGCCATTCTGACTGGTGTAAAGTGATATCTCATGGTTGTTTTAATTTGAATTTCTCTGATGATTAGTGATGTTGAGCATTTTTCATATACCTGTTGGCCATTTATATGTCTTCTTTTGAAAAATGTCTATTCATGTCCCTTGTGCACTTTTCAATGGGATTATTTGGGGGGTTTGTTGAGTTATTTGAGTTACTTGTAAATTCTGGATATTAGTCCCCTGTTGTATGAATAGCTTGCAAATATTTTATCCTATTGGAATATTACATATTCCAATATCCAAATATTGTCTCTTCACTCTGTTGATTATTTCTTTTGCTGTGCAGAAGCTTTTTAGTTTAATTAAGTCTGATTTGTCTATTTTTGTTTTTGTTGCCTGTGCTTTTGTGGTCTTTGTCATAAATTCTTTGCCTAGACCAATGTGCAGAAGAGTTTTCCTTAGGTTTTCTTCTAGTATTTTTGTAGTTTGGGGTCTTACGTCTAAGTTTTTAATCCATTTTGAGTTGATTTTTGTATGTGGTGAGAGATAAGGATCCAGTTTCATTCTTCTGCAACACTACTATTCAATTTATCCAGAACCTCCTCCACCAACTCCTCTTTTAAAGTTAGGCGTAACTATATAACTTGTTTTGGCTAAGTAAATGTGAACAGAAGTGATGTGTGTCTTTTTTGAACACCATTTTTTATTGCTGTCAAAATATATAACATAAAATTTACTGTTTTAACCATTTTTTAAGTGTATAGTTCAGTAGTGTTAAGTACACAACATTGTTGTGAAACAGTTCTCTGGAACTTTTTAATATTGCAATACTAAAACTCTATACCTATCAAACAACTCCTCTTTCCCCATGCCCCAGTCCCTGGTAACTACCATTCTACTTTCTGTATCTACGAATTTGACTGTTCCATGTCCCTTATATGAGTGGACTCATTCAGTATTTGTTTTTGTTTTGACTGGCTTATTTCACTTGGCAAAATGTCTTCAAGGTCTATCCATGTTGTAGTATGTGAGAAGATTTCCTTCCTGTTTTAAGGCTGAATAATATTCCATTGTATGGATATACCACATTTTATTTATCCATTCATCCATCAATAGACATTTAGGTTGCTTCTGTCTCTTGCCTATTGTGAATTGTGCTGCTATGCTGAGCATCATCATTAAGAGCGAGTGTGTGATTCACCATGTTCCCTTTTTCCTGCTGCCTTGAGTAAGGAAGCACATACTAAGATGATCTTCTCTCAGCCTGGGTCCCTCAATTATTAAAACAAGCAGAGCTCCTGGCTGACCCAAGATGGACATGGAGAGTGAGTGAGATATAAGCTTTTGTTATTTTAAGACAACAAGATTTTGGGGTCCTTTTCTTTCCCTGGTGAATACTGATGAGTTTTTCACTTTTAAGACTAAAATGTGACTTCCAAGTTTATAGAAAAGAACTTTTGTCAGAGACTGCCATAATGTGGAAGGCTGCTATATATTTGAGTGCTGTACTTCTTTTGTGTTGCCTCAGTTTACAACTTCTTCTTAAGGTTTTTTTATTTTTGCCCATGGCCATACTAATGACTTCTTTTTCTTTAACTGGCCAAAGCCTAGAGAAATCCCAAATCCTCTTTTTTTTTTTTTCATTCCCTATCCATTTATCTTGTTTTCTATACTCTACATTGGCCACTTCATTGCACCCTGTGTATTTGATAGGATTAGGCTTGGCTGTGAGCATCAAACCCCCAAATAACAGTGGCTAAGAAAATAGAAGTTAATTTTTTTTCCTTCACATGAAAGACTCAGGGTTGATACGGTGGTTCCATGACCAAATGGGACATAGTCTCCTGTCTCTTTGCTGTTGTACCCTCATTATGCACCTTCCATATCTTAATTAAAGATGCCTGATCCACCTTCATTCCTTGTATGTGCATTTTGTCTGGCAGGAAGGACAAAAGAGAAATAAATGCCTTTCCTCTATAAGGTAACTTCCAGAAGCTGGATATGTCACTTTCAGTTCCATTCCGTGGTAGAATTTAGTCACATCAAAGGAAGCTGGGAAACATGGTGTTTATTCTGGGTAGTGATAATCCCAGCTTTTAGTAAATAACATGGAGATTCTACTTGTGAGGAAGAGGAAAATTGGTATTGCAGTGTAAGTAGCTATGGTAGGCAGAATAATTGTCCCCCAAAGACGCCAACTTCCTAATTCCCAGAATATTTCTGTGAATATGTTACCTCTCATGGCAAAAATATTTTTCAGATGTGATCAAAGTAAGGACCTTGAGATGGGGAAAGCATCTTAGATTATCCACGTGGGCCCGATTTAATCACATGGATTCTTAAAAGCAGAGAATTTCCCCAGCTGTGGTCAGAAGGGAGCTATGACTATAGAAAGAGGGTCAGAGAGATTCTGTGTGTAAAGAACTCAACCCACTATTGCTGGCTTTGAAGATGAAAGGGGACCATGAATCAAGGAATGTAGGTGGCCTTTTGAAAACGGAAAATGCAAGGGAACAGATTTCCCTCTAGGGTCTCCAGAAAGGAATGCAGCACAGCTAACAGTGAGATCCACGTTGAACTTGTGACCCACAGAACTGAAAGGTAATACATTTTTTTTTGTTTACAGCCACTAAGGTTATGGTAATTTGTTATGGCAGCTGTAGAAAACTAATGCACTAGCAGTCTCAGCCACAGTGACTCCTCTGGCCACTCAAATATCTGCACACTCTTCACACATAGAACAAGCTCACCTTCTGTCCAAGGAAGAACCCCATCAAATCCCATCCCTCTCTTCCAGTTATAGTGTCTAACTGGAAGTCCAAGACCTCCATGAAATGTTCAGTCCCTTTCATCAGGTCTGCATGTGGCCAAATTATCCGCTCCCCAAGCATCTAATATACTGCAATGGGATAGAAAAGCTTTGTTCTCTAGCACTAAGTTCCTTGACTGGCTCATCTGGCAGCCTTGATGACAGGTTCTCCTCTTCAGGAGGATTTGCCATGGGAGATCATGACTTATCAGAACACACAACTTCAGAAAGATACATACTCTGCCAGGCTAGCTCTGGGCCTCGATAACCTGTGCCCCACACGGAATCACCAGGGGACCTTAGAAGCTAGAGGTCCTCTACAGATTTTTGATCTAGTCCAGGCTTTTACCCTACTTTGGCAATCCTCTTCCTGGACCAAAGAGAAAAATCTCTAATGAGGTTGCACATCTGCTTTTGATCCTAAAAGAAAACTATAATAAAGTTTAGCTTGACGGTGAGGATCAACTGACTTTACGGCAGAAAGATTTAAAGAGACTTAGCCCCACACAATCTGAGAATCGGCATTGTCCCAAGTGTTGGGACCCATTTGAAAAAATCCATATTGGCTGCTTTCCCCTGTATGGAAACTCCCTTTAGAGTAAATTGCCCAATATGTCAGTGTCCTTCGACTGGAGATGTAACCCTCACCTCAGATGCTGACATGCTCCTTCTTCCTTATGAAATATATAACATCACTGTATTCTGTTGATTTTTTTTCTCTATGAAAATGGCAAAATTAAAATAAATGGCATTCTGCTCTATTTAGGATGTAGACTATTGTGACAGTCACTTTCACCTTTAACTGGAAAAAAAATAAGATAAACTAAAAAAATCATTTTTAAAAAGCCAGCTATTGAATGCAAAAAATTCTGAAGGAACTAAATTCAAGACAGGGGACAAATCCTAGATATTTGTATAAATACATAATAATGATATCAATGTAATCAAATTTTTGAAAAATCACTCAGGAGTGTTTTTTCCAGCAAAACAATTAAAAAATTAAATTAATTTCTTAAAAATTATTTTTAGGAAACTTTAGACTTTTGCTGTATATGAAAATGTAACTTTTAACTTAGTTGCTAAATTTTATTCAGATATTATTGACTTTTTTAGTACTTGATGTAACTAATAATGGATCAAATAATTTTTGCCAAATTAAATTATAAAATGTAAACTTTTTATTTAACTTTCAAAGCCCAACTCACACAAAAACATGAGGAACAAATATAAACAGCATGCACAAGGCCAACACCAACCCATAGCTGTTCACAGGCCACTTCTCAAAATATGACTTTGAGATTGAGCAATTGACCAAGAGAAAGTCCTGGGCCCACAGCCATCTATGCATCATAGTTTTGTAGCATTGATCTGGCATGTATTTTGTGACCTTTCATGAATTCAGTGTTACTGATGCTCATGTGATATCCCCCCAAACCCAAAACCCAACAAGGGGAATTAAATAGTATCAAGTAATGAGATTTTGTCAGATAGGGCTGAATTTTGGATGGCCACAATACCATTGTAATATTGCAATTTTTTTAACATCCCCCAAGTAATAATTTTTGCCGAATTGGGTACAATAGTGGTCCCACTGAGAATGCATAATGTAAATGAATTTAAACCACTGATAGTGTATATTTATAAATTAATTTTTGAGTATGTATTTGCAAGAAAGATATATTTTCCCTTGAATTGTACAATTTAATTTTTTGTCTTCTTACATGAACTTTTATATGTGCAAAGGATAACTCTCCCTTCCCCTCAAATAAACCATTTTTCTAATTTGATTGCAGAAGTTAGTAACCCAAAGCTCATTTAATAGAAATTCATTCTGGAGCATACTTTTCCTAGGGACCTCAGGGATCAGCTCGTGCCATTGTGTCCAGCAGAAGGTCTTTGAATAATTAAAAAAGTAGTAATGGGGTGTTGCGAACTATTTTCAATATTTAAAAATGCCTAGATAAAATCATACTCTTGCTGGAGTTTTTTCCCCTAATATGCTCAGTCATGTAAGTCTTTGTTCCATAAAAATGGAACATCAATTACCTGAGGAGACTGACTCTCCTAGCCCAATTGCCTACCCTGCCTTCTGCCTCCAACAGCTTCCCTTTTTTGTTTACCACCATTCCTAATCCCCCTTACAGATTTGTCAGAATTTTTAACAGAACAAAAAATGAAACAATTATTGTTCGATAAGTGAATTTTTCTAAGCATAGTATTTTGAAGCATAAGATTCGTAGTTAAAAATTATTAACGGGAGAGCTGAGTAATGAAAATGTTTCAACTTCTTATCTAGTTTAAAATTCTACAGAGGTATACAGAGGTCAAATGCATTTTCCAAGGTCATGCAACTGGTTAATAATGTAGGCAGGATTAAATCCCAAATTTTTTGACTAAAACCTGTCATACTTTTCTCCACATTAATTGTCCTCAGCATGGACAGCATTAAACACTTGTACTCAAAGTGGCATGAAGGCCATTTTCTGTGGAGAGAGGTTAGTGTCTGCCTTCACACCCCAAGGCTTGTGAGAACTAATTCTGCCTGCCTGCTTGTGTACCAGGGGGTTGTCTTCAGCCCAGAGCACAGCAGAAGACTGGGAGGCAAAATGCTGGTGCAGCATTTTTGACAGACCCCAAAAGGAAGCCTGTGTTTGCTGTGGCCACTGAGTTGTGCTGTGATAATTGTGGTTCACAATGATGTCCCTAAGGCACTGCAAGTTCCCAGGATGTGATCTGATGTATCAAAGAGTAATTATATTTAGAACACTGTCAGCATTCACTATATGTGATAGCATTCTAAGGTGATAATATAACAACTCTCACACAATTTGTTTAATTGGACTTTAAAATATGGATTTCTGGAATATAATTTAATAGAAGATTCAAGGTCTTGAGTCATATTACTTATTTTAGTTTATACTTACATTAGTTTTACTTTTGCCTCATCGAGCCTTTGCTGATTATTATGGTGTGGTTCTCATTGATTTTTTTACTTCTTTGCACTACTCGAACTCTTTAAAACACAATTAATTCATAAATTATGCATTCATTTAATAAATTTATTGAGCACCTACTATGTGCCAGACTTCTACTAGATACTAGGGAGATATTGGTGGAAGAAAATAACTGTAAAGCTTAGAGAATATAAAACTTATAGCACAAATAAATATAAAATTACAGTTGTGATGAGTGCTGTTGAAGGGAAGGTATGGCTATTTGACAGTTTATTAAAAGCAGATTTGGTGAAACTGGGGATAGCAGTAAAGAATTCCTTGAGGAAGGAATGATTGAGCAAAATTCTGAAGAAATAGCCTTTAGGTAAGCAAAGAAGGCAGAGAGGAAGCTTCCAGGCAGAAGAACAGCATTACAAAGTCCCTGTGGCTTGAGTGTGGTTTAATGAAATAAAGGCCAGTGCTGCTGGAGTGCGGAGAGGGGTGGAGGATGTTATATGAGATGATGCTAGAGTTTGGAGCAGATCATGCATGATTTTTAGGCAGTGTTGGGCATTTTGGCTTTATTCTGAGAGCAGCTGAAAGCATTGGAGGAAGTTGGGTGATCAGGTTTATGTTTTAGGAAATCATCTGACATCATTGTGAAGAGCAGATCAGAGAGGCTGGAAGGAGATATTGAGACTTATTAGAAGATATTTTAGAAATAGGAGTGATAAATGATAATTATTTAGAGCATGAACTCTTTTTTTTTTTTTTTTTTGAGACAGAGTCTTGCTTTGTTGCCCGGGCTAGAGTGAGTGCCGTGGCGTCGGCCTAGCTCACAGCAACCTCAAACTCCTGGGCTCAAGTGATCCTTCTGCCTCAGCCTCCCGAGTAGCTGGGACTACAGGCATGCGCCACCATGCCCGGCTAATTTTTTCTATATATATTTTACTTGGCCAGATCATTTCTTTCTATTTTTAGTAGAGATGGGGTCTCGCTCTTGCTCAGGCTGGTCTCGAACTCCTGAGCTCAAACAATCCGCCCGCCTCGGCCTCCCAAGTGCTAGGATTACAGGCATGAGCCACCGCGCCCGGCCCAGAGCATGAACTCTTAATAGGGGTGATATCTTCCTTGATAGGGAAAAATTGGTTCATAGGGGAGCAAAAAAAATCTTAGCTATTACCATAGTTTGTGGCTGATAAAATCATATTCCTTAGAATTCAATTTCTATTGTTGGGTTTTGGTGTTGTTTTGAGGTATTTTGAGCAGCATTGACATTGAATTCATGAAAGATACACAAAAATGTATGGAAGATCAGTGCTACAAAACTAGGGAGAACAGATGGCTGTGACTGGAGGACTTTCTCTGGAATGATTATTTCATATTGAAGTCATATTGCAAGAGATGGTCTTAGTGTGGCCGTGGGCTACTATTGGCCATCTTGTGGATGCTGTTTATGTTTGAGCCTCATGCTTTTGGGTGTGCATTGGGCTTTGGGAATTAAACTAAAATAGTTTATATTTTATTATGTAATTTGACAAAAGTTAATCAGCTCATCACTCATTTTGTCAAATGCTAAAAGGAAAAACTGTCAACCATATCTGAATGGATATCTAGCAGCTAAATAAGTTACCCGTATTTTCTCATATCAAGCAAAAATCAAAAGTTAGTTTCACTAAAAATAATTTTTAAGACATTAATTTAAATTTTTCAATAGTTTTTCTGGAAAATACAATTTGAATGATTTTTTTTTTTTTTTGAGACAGAGTCTCGCTCTGTTGCCCAGGCTAGAGTGAGTGCTGTGGTGTCAGCCTAGCTCACAGCAACCTCAAACTCCTAAGCGCAAGCAATCCTTCTGCGTCAGCCTCCTGAGTAGCTGGGACTACAGGCATGCACCACCATGCCCGGCTAATTTTTTCTATATATATATTTTTTAGCTGTCCAAATCATTTCTTTCTATTTTTAGTAGAGACGGGGTCTCGCTCTTGCTCAGGCTGGTCTTGAACTCCTGAGCTCAGACGATCCACCTGCCTCGGCCTCCCATTGAATGATTTTTAAAACCTTGATCCCCTTGCTCTTATTGTATATTTCTCTAAATTGCTCATTTGCATATATAATTTGATATATTATAATTTATTCAAGTGTATAAATTATATTTAAATGTACTTAGCATATTCAGTTTTAAAGTTAAATGTTGATAGTTTTATCACTTTTAATTTACTCTTTAACTTGAAAACTTTACCTAGTCATTCTTAATCCTGCATTGAATAAATCATGGCTATACAGTATATCAGTGGTATTAACATTTCACAGGTGGGGCAATTAGAAAAAAAATCTAAAAATGCTTTTTGGGAGTGACAATGAAGAAAAGGTTGATAAACACTTGTTTGGCTAGAGTAATGGAAGTACAGAACAATGGGCAATGACACAGACTTTTTTGGAGATAAATCACGAGGCTTCAGTGATGAATCTGATTTGGAGAGTGAGAGAAGGTAAAGTGTTACATGTGACTGCTAGATCTGGCTTAAACAACAACAAAAGGTTCTGCCAGCCACTGAGATAAGGAAGCACTAGAAGAGCACCAGGAGTTTGTCATTTGCTTGTTTATTTTGTAGGGCCTATTAGTGTGTGTGTAGCTTGTGTTTGTGTGCACACGTTTAATAAAAGGGTCTTGGACATATTGACTTTTAGGTACCTGTGGTAGGCAGAATAATGCCCCCCTCAAAGCATTCACAACCCAGTCCCTGGAACCTATGAATAAGTATTTTACATGGGAAAGAGGAATTAATGTTACAGATGGAATTAAGGTTGTTAATCAGTTGACCTTAAGAAATTAATGGTAATCACAAGGAAAACCACTAGGAAAATCATTCAGAAGTAGATAGTAAAAGATAACTACTATAAGGGAATTAAAATGGTACACTAGAAATATTTATTTAACACAAAAGAAGACAGTAATGGAGGAATTGAGGAACAAAAAGACACAACACATAGAAAATAGCAAAATAACAGATATAAGTACGATTTTACCAATATTAAATGTGTAAATGAATTAAATTCTCTGGTTAAAAGACAGATTGGCAGATGGATTTTTAAAATGTGATTCACTTATACACTGCATACAAGAGATTCACTTTAGATTGAAAGGTGCAAATAGGTTGAAAGTAAAAGGATGGAAAAGAGATACCTGCAAAAATGACCAAAAGAAACCTGTAGTAGCTATATTAACATTATACGAAGTGGACTTTAAGACAAAAATTGTCACTAGAGACAAAGATGGACATTTTATAATTATAAAACTTCAGTTCACCAGGAAGATACAACAAATTTAGACATATATACCTAACAGAGACTTGATATATATGAAGCAAAAGCTGACAAAACTGAACAAAGAAATAGACAATTCAACAACAGTTAGAGACTCCAATACCCCACTTGCCAAAATCAGTGGATGAGAAGAAAGAAGATCAGCAAGGAAGTAAACTTGAACAACATTATAAACCAACTATGTGAGTTGACCTCACAGACAGTTATAGAACACTTCACCCAACAGCAGTATGCACATTCTTCTCAAATACTCATGGAACATTCATCAAAATAGACTATATGTTAGGCCATTAAACAAGTTTTAAAAATTTAAAATAATTGAAATCATACTAAGTATGTCCTTTTGACCACAATGAAATGAAATTGAAAATCAAAACCAGAAGAATATTTGGAAAATTCACACGTATGTGAAAATTAAACAACATACATCTAAAGAAACAATGATTCAGAGAAACCACAGGAAATGAGAAAATACTTTGGGATGAATGAAAGTGAAAACACAACATATCAAAACTTATGGGATACAGCAAAAGCAGTGATCAGAGAGAAATTTACAACTGTAGAAAACTAAATTTTAAAAAAGTAGCATCTTAAATAAATAAATTTACACCTTAAGAAAAAAGAAAAGAAGAGCAAATTTATCCCAAAGAAAGGAAAAGGAAGGAAATGATAAAGAATAGAGCTAAAATAAACAAAATAAGGAAGAAAAATAAGAAAATCAATGAAACCAAAAGTTGGTTCTTTGGGGAGATCAACAAGATTGATAAATATTTACCTAGACTGGCCGGGCGCGGTGGCTCACGCCTGTAATCCTAGCACTTGGGAGGCCGAGGCGGGCGGATCGTTTGAGCTCAGGAGTTCGAGACCAGCCTGAGCAAGAGCGAGACCCCGTCTCTACTAAAAATAGAAAAGAAATTATCTGGCCAACTAAAAAAACATATACATAGAAAAAAAAATTAGCTGGGCATGGTGGCACATGCCTGTAGTCCCAGCTACTCGGGAGGCTGAGGCAGTAGGATCGCTTAAGCCCAGGAGTTTGAGGTTGCTGTGAGCTAGGCTGACGCCACGGCACTCACTCTAGCCCGGGCAACAAAGCGAGACTCTGTCTCAAAAAAAAAAAAAATATTTACCTAGACTGACCACAAAAAAAAAAAAAAAAAGAAAAAAGACTCAAATTATGAAAATCGGGAAAGAAAAGGGGGGGACATTACTATTAACCTTACAGAAGTAAAAAGGGTTGTAATGAAATACCATAAATAATGATATGCCAACAAATTAGATTACTTAGATTAAAACAGACAAATTCTTAGAAAGACACAAACTACCAACACTGACTCAAGAAAAAATATAAAATCTGAATTGACATCAATAAAAGATTGAATCAGTAATCAAAAACCTCCCATCAAAGAAAATGCCAGGACCATATGGCTTCACTGGTAAATTCTACCAAACACCCAAAGAAGAATTGGCAGCAATCCTTAACAAACTCTTCTAAAAAATAGAAGAGAAAGGAATACTTCCTAACTCATTCTGTGGGGTCACTATTATTCTGATACCAAAGTCAGACAAAAAAAAACATCATAGGAAGAGAAAACTACAAACAAATATCCCTTGAGAATCTTCAACAAAATACTAGTAAATAGAATCCAGTAACATATAAAAGGTATTATATACTATGACCATGTGAGATTTATTCTAGGGATCCAAGGTTGGTTCAACATACAAAAGTAAATCAATGTAATACAGAAGATTATAGAATAAAGGAAAAAACTTCACATGATCATTTCAATAGATCCAGTAAAAAGCATTTGACCATATGCAACAACCTTTTGTAATAAAAATTTTCAACAAGCTAAGGGTAGAAGGGAACTTCCTCAAACTAATAAAGGTCATCTATGAAAAACCCACAGCTAACATCATATTTATAGTGAACAACTGAAAGCTTTCCCTCTTAGATCAGGAAAGCCAAGGATGTCTGCTCTTACCACTTTATATTCAACAGGAGAAAAAAAGGCATTCAGATTGGAAAGGGAGAAGTAAATTTATCTCTATTTGCAGGTGGCATAATCTTATATATAGAAAACCCTAAAGAATCCACACAAAAAACTATTACATCAACAAATAAGTTCAAGTTCGTAGGGTACAAGTTCTATATACAAAAGTGAGTTGTAGGCCAGGTATGGTGGCTCACACCTGTAATCCTAGCATTCTGGGAGGCCAAGGTGGGAGGATTGCTTGAGATCAGGAGTTTGAAACCAGCCTGAGCAAGAGTGAGACCCTCTCTCTACCAAAGGTAGACAAAATTAGCTGGGTATGGTGGCATGCACCTGTGGTCCCAGCTACTCAAGAGGCTGAGACAGGAGGATCACTTGAGCCCAGGAGTTTGAAACCAGCCTGAGCAAGAGTGAGACCCTCTCTCTACCAAAGGTAGACAAAATTAGCTGGATATGGTGGCATCCACCTGTGGTCCCAACTACTCAAGAGACTGAGACAGGAGGATCACGTGAGCCCAGGAGTTTGAGGTTGCAGTGAGCTATGATGATGCCACTGGACTCTACCCCAGGTGACAGAGTGAGACTCTGTCTCAAAAAATTAAAAAAAATGTGAGTTGTAATTATATACACTAGCAATCCAAAAATGAAATTAAGAAAACAGTTCCACTTACAATAGCATAAAAAGAATAAAATACTTAGGAATAAATTTAACCAAATAGGTGGAAGACTTATACACTGAAAACTATAAGACATTGCTGAAAGAAATTAAAACAGAAATAAATGGAAAGACACCCTGTGTTCTTGCATTAGAAGGTTAATATTATCAAGATGACAATACACCTCAAATTAATTACAGATACAATACAATCTCTATCAAAATTCCAGCTGTGTTTTTTTTTTTTTCAGAAATGAACAAAGTGATCTTAAAATTCCTGCAGAATGCAAAGGAACCCAGAGTAGTCAAAATAATCTTGAAAAAGAACAAAAATTGGAGGATGCATACTTTCTGATTTCAAATGCTACTTCAAAGAAACAGTAATTCAAACAGTGTAATAGTGGCATAAAGATAGACAAATAAACCCATACATGTGTGGTCACTGATTTTTCACAAGGGTAATAAGACCATTCAATGAAGAAGACATAGTCTTTTCAACAAGTGGTACTGGGACAACTTGATACCCACTTGCAAAAGAATGAATTAATCAGAATACCTCAGTTCCCAACATTTCTAGATAAAGGAAATTTACTATGACATGTTTGTAAAAGGCAAATAAACTAGACATCTCCCTCACATTCTGATTTTAATAGAAGTCTTCCATTTTAAAATGTGGCAGTTATAAAATATCTGTTTTAAAGTTTAAAAGAAAAACAACATCAAAAAGACCTAGAAAAGAAGCTTTAACCCTCTCATTTTTATTTTGAGGTTAATAATTCTGCTCATTTTGTAAGTTTATAGATCCATTACCAATGGAATAAACATTCAAACGGGAGTGTTGAATATTGAGAAGGCGAGATCTTTTTTGAGGAAGCAGACGGTGAAACAAGACACTCGGGATGACTCTGGGCACAAATAGGGGACTTCTGCCAAAGTCCTTTCCTGCCTGTTACAGTCCACAAATATGTGTGTGGTTGCAATTGAGCTTCCCTAAGGCCCTGTTCCATTCCAGAGGCTGATAAAAAATGTGACCATTTAGCTACAAATGGAAATATCAGAGTATGCAAAGCGTAGCAACCAGGAAAGCGTCCCAAGGAAATCACCCAGCAACAATCAGAAAGTTAAAAACAAAGCAACACGGTAACCAAAACATAACCCAGACAAACCATGGAGCCAAGGAAAGAAGGAAACACTCCAGGCAGGGTGCAGATGCTCTGTGTTAGATTCAATTCACCAGTGTCACCAGACTTGTATTAATACTTGCACACTCATATGTAGCAGATGCCTACTGTATACCAGCGTTTTGCCAGGACCTGGGAATTCAAAGTTAAATAAGAAATAGTCCCTGTCTTCAGTGAAATAATTATATTGTGTACTTTTAAGCCCCAGCAGTACAGTGTGGTAAATGCAAGGATAAAGCGTCTGCAATGTGCCATAGTAGCACAGAAGAGTTGGGGAGTTTGAGGGTATGTTTGAGATGTCTTTGGGATTTTTGAGTAGAACTGTTCATTTGGCAGATTTATAGGCCAGAGGCTGGAGTAGACAGGCTGAATGGTTTTATAAATATAGGGATATGTATAGGTAGTAGCTGAAGTCACAGGTTTGGGGAAAGTCATGAGGGTATAATGAAAATAAGTGTGAAACTCTAGGATGCATGGACATTCTGAGATGAGGAAGATGGAAGGAGGTAGAAGTAAACTAGGGAAGCAACAGAAATGGCAGGAGAGAGCACCAAGAAGTAGCCCATGCTTCACAACACTCCAAAGTATATGTTGAATTTGGAAAGGAGGTAGTCACTCGGACATTCATTAGAGCAGCTTAGGGCAGTGCTGGGAGGAAGTCCATGAAAATTTAGGAAAGAGGGAGAACAGTTGAAAATATTTTCATGGCATCGTAAAGAAAAATCTAGCAAGCTTTGTATTTGAATAGCACACTTGGATACAGGCTTCAAGCAGCTATTCTAGTAATCATTTTAAGTTCTATTTTAACTCTTTGAGCACTTTTCCATCATTCAAATGAAATCTGTGGTCAAACCCTGAGAAGCCACGAGAGAGAGTATGAAGTGAACAGACACTTTGAGTAACTATCAGGTGCAAGGTCTTTTATATACATTATTTCATTTAAATCCCACAAAACCATTTCAAGAAGTTTTCATTTGTAGTTTAAGATTCAAAGGCATGATAAAAGTGAGGTATTAGTTGGTAATATTGCCTATTAAACTCAACTCTTATTATGTTGCTTTGATTTTAGAGCCTCAGCCTTTCATTTCTCTTGTTTATGGGTCTTCCAGGTTTTGAAAAGCCTTGGGACATTGGCCATCTGTGATCCACCTGAATACTTCTTTTAGGATCTACCCCCACTTCTCTTGCAAGCTGCATTACAGGAGCATCGCCTACCTCCGAGCTACCTGCTTTTGGTTCTCCTAGCTCATCACTTAACTGATCTCTTTTCTGCTAGTTGCAGGTGATCCTCAAACTTCAACCTCTTTAATCTTTTTTTTTCTCTTTTGGTCATAAATTGGAAAGATCATGTGGCATTTACCTAGAACCTATATGCAGTCCTGCCATGATTTTAGTCTGACTGGAAAGATGTACTCTGAGAAAGTAGTTTAAATCATTTACCTGCCACTCACATTCTTATTTCATATCAGGTTGAACTGTATGAAACTGCCGTTTTTGGATTTCAGAAAAATTGAATGTCAGCGATTCCATGTAGGCTTTAGGTGATCACCTGAGCTTTGTTATGGACTGGATGTTTGTGTTTCCCCAAATTTCATATGTTAAAACCCTATCCCCCAAATGGGATGGTGTTAGGAGTTGGTGCCGTGGGAGGTAATTAGGATTAGATGAGGTTGTGAGGGTGGGGCCCTCACAATGGGATTAGTGCCCTTACAGGTGTCATGAGACACCTCCCCTCTCTGCTCTTCACCATGTGAGGATATAATGAGAAGCTGGCAGTCTGCTGCCTGGAAGAGGGCCCACCCCAAAGCCTGACCATGCTGGCATCCTGATCTCAGATTTCCAACCTCAAAAATAGTGAGAAATAAGTTTCTCTGGTTTATAAGATACCCAGTGTATGGTACTTTTTTATAGCAGCCCAAGCTGACTGACACTGCTTCATGGAAGAAGTGATGGGAATATTGATTCTGGGTGCTTTTCTTTGATTTAATGTTTATGCAATTTTTGTGTATTTTAGTTCTATTTTAAAATTTGTTATTTACATATTCTTAAGGTCAGTCTACTATTTTAATGTCTAAGAGAGGTATCAACTTTTGTAAAACAGGACCCCAAAATGGTATAGATTAACTGAGGCTCCTCTTTAAATCTCTCTGTTCTTTCGAGGGCACATATCTAAGAAGCTGAGTTTTTATAGCATGGTTTTTGAGATAAGACACTATCAAGAACTGGTCTTTTTAGTCCACGTGTGGACGGCTCCAGGCACTTTAATCAGATCTCTGTGTTGCTGAATAGTGTACCTTATACACTATCTGGGCCTAAACCTCAACCCGTTTCAATTTCTCAAGCAACATGTGAACAAAAACCATATTTACTTTAAATATCACAAGCTTTGTGTTCATGTTGACTTATAATATTAAGATTAAATCACATAGCCAATGCCTACTTTTTATTTGGTTTAAAATTTCATTTAAATACTATCTTATTTCCTAGAGGCTTAGACTCTTAAATCAGAAGGTCCATTTTATGTTATACTCTAAAATCGAGCTATTAGATTTAAAAGTTCACCAAACATGAACAGAATGCTAATAGCACTTTCATATGATTCTGAAGTAGAATAAAAGAACCTCAAACTGGAAGGTCATTAAATTCAAATCCCATGTCTTTATGCTTAAAGAGTCTATAAAACAGGTCTTCAAGCATAAAGCCATAATGGTTAATGTAAATATTCCTTATACTTTAAAAATATCTAACTCATCTAAATTTAACTTGAATCCATTTGTCCTAACTGTAATCTTTGGTTCCATTATAAACATTGTATTTAATTCATTTCCAATTGATAATTCTTCTAATTTTTTAGGAAAACTCTGATTTCCCTTCTAAAGTCAACTTCCTTATATGATTTTGACAGGTAAGGCTATTTGGGGGGGAACAAACAATATCCTTCCAATCTCACTTTTCCAGCATTGGTATTGAATCTAGAAGGAAAAAAATAAAAAGACTGAAATATCTGTGAAAAATTCCAATGTAGAGCTATTTAAGAAATGTTTTCTTATTAAGAAATTCAGAAAAATAATGAATTGGAAAGACGAATGTATAATTGGCTGTGGAAATGGTCATTTGTTGAAAGTAAGACAAATCTTCTCCATCAGAAGAAGGAAATGGTTGCATATGGTCTAATAGCTTTGTAGCAAAACTCACAAGGACAGAACTGTGAAAGCGTATATATCCAGTTTTAGTCTGGAAAGTAACTGGGCTAGGTAGGTGAAGGCTGAGGGTTGTGGCCTATCAGAGAATATGGCCTCTCTAATGGTTTGGGAATGGAGTCTTGTACCAGAGTTTAAAATCCTTAGTAAATTGCCAAAATTGAGAAACAGAGAAGCCTTGGTGATGGGCACTGTTGGTTGAAGGTTGTCATGGAGCAAATACAACTGGGTGAGTAACACGAGATTCCAAAGGCATAAAAGGAGACAGCGAGGGCAAGCCTTGCCTTTCATATCTGTGACCTTATTACAGAGTGGTGTTGTCAGAGAATGTTAGAGATGCTTCTACCGTCCCATTTTCGGATGACAAAAATGAGCCTCAGAGAAAAGCTATTTGGTAGTAGAACTGAGATTTGAACCAAGAAACTGTTCCCAGTTGTGGGGGACAATTTGTATTATTTAACATCACCTATTCTGTTCTCATTAGTTATTGCTAAGGTGCTATTATAATAAAAGTGATGCTGTAGTTTCATGTAAATCATACAAATGAATATTAATATCATCATTACTATTTTTACTGAGCATTTGAAAAGAAAACTCTTGCATCCACCCCAGATAAAAGACTCAAACAATCCCCTAGAAGCCTGAGGACCAAATTCTAGATCAGACCTCTAAACTGGCTTGATTCCTTATCCAGCTCCTGGCCTCCAGCTTTCTTAGCGGAAAATGATTACTGACCCTCCTCCATGAAGGCGTATTGACAGAGCGTTGGTTTTTTGCCCCTCCATTGGATGTTGCATGGAGAGTCAGGGCTGTCACTCTTCTTTGCAAGCGAGAGGCCACTATGGGAAGAGAGGCTTAGGTACCTCCGAATCCTTGGATTTTCCTAGTTCCCCTTTTGTAAGTCCTCATGGTTGTGTGCAGTCAGCCGGGCCCCTGAGGTAGGCCATTGCCCAACACCTTGGCCGTACTCTTAGCAGCAGTGCCTAGCTCTGAGGAACCAACCCAGTTAGTGGTAGCTCCTCTTTGTTCCTGGTGACAGGGCTTTCCTGGGGCTGCGCCAGTTGCCAGCCAGAGCTGCTAAGCAAAAGCAGTTCTATCAGAGTCTTCCAAGTCCCAAGCTCCAGCTCCTTCAGCGACAAGACAGCTCTCCATTATTCTTTCTAAAGACTCTCATGTCCCAATTCCTACAGAATCTAGCAGTGTTTTGCAGTCTGTGGACGTCAGACGCCTGGGAAGTCATTGGATTACTGCTAGAACAAGTGAATCAATATGTATATGAAATCTGTCTATAAATCAAATAAATAATAGTTATTGTGCTATATATCCTATACTGTGCCAAGCCCTTTGCATACATTATCTCATTAAATCTTCACAAAAATGCTATGAGGTAGGTGTAAGAATCACCCCCATTTTACAGGTAAAAAAACTCAGCTTCAAAGAGGTTAAGCACATTGCTTAAGATCATGAAATGAGGAAATAGGTAAACTGGTCTTTAAACCCAGGTCACTTAAGTGCCTAAGTATTATATAATTTATGGTAGATTTTTGTTATTTTTGTCTTTTCACTATTTTCTTTTTTTTTTCTTTTTTTTTTTTTTTGCAAGTACTGTGACAACCAATTTTCACTATTTTCTACACTGTAAGTACCTCAACTATCATATGACTGGTATGTGATATGGTATTTTTAAAGAGCTCTTTCAAGAATCTTGCTCAAAGCTTTTTAAAAATATGGTAGAGAAAAATGACTTTGTAAATCAATGTAACATCGTATTTGCCCCTGCTCTTTTAGCAGCACTGTGCTGTTCCTTAGGCAGGGACGCCACCACCGATTGTTCCCTTGAATCAAATAAGCAACAAGACACCTCTCAAGACTTTGAGTTACATTAAAATTATAAATTCTGACACAAAAAAATGAAATAAAACAAGGTAAAATTAGCTTAACTGGTTGGCTATTTCATTCATTTGTTTATTCACCCATTCAATCAATTTTTACTGGCTCCTACAAGACATTGAGTTAGGAGTTAGAGTCAGGAACAGCCTTGGAGCAAGCAATGGCATTTGTTAATTGCAAGAACATGTGACACCTGACTAGTTACTTTGCGTGTTAAAACTCTTTCATTCTTTGTTTTTTATATTTATATTCTAGATACGCTCACCCGAAGAAATTACTAAGCAAACACAAATCTTAAGAGATATAGATCAGGCCGGGCGTGGTGGCTCATGCCTGTAATCCTAGCTCTCTGGGAGGCCGAGGTGGGTGGATCATTTGAGCTTAGGAGTTTGAGACCAGCCTGAGCGAGAGCAAGACACTGTCTCTACTAAAAAAATAGAAAGAAATTAGCTGTAAAACTAAAAATATATATAAAAAATTAGCGGGGCATGGTGGCGCATGCCTGTAGTCCCAGCTACTCGGGAGGCTGAGGCAGGAGGATTGCTTGAGCCCAGGAGTTTGAGGTTGCTGTGAGCTAGGCTGATGCCACGGCGCTCTAGCCTGGGCAACAGAGCAAGACTCTGTCTCAAAAAAACAAAAAAAAAAAAAACAAAAGAAATATAGATCAGTGCTCTAGCCCGGGCAACAGAGCAAGACTCTGTCTCAAAAAAAAAAAAAAACAAAAAAACAAAATATAGATCAATTAGAATTTCACCATAAAGAATCATCAGGTTCTACTTGGTCTACACCTGAGGCCTATGAAACTTCAGTCCCTGTGGGACCTTAGATATCATGACTGCTAACTAAATCTTTGAATCCAGTTTAGCACCTTACCGTGGCGGGGCTCTGCTTTGGCACAAAGTGGGGGATTACAGGGAAATTTCTCAAAAAGCCTTTAGTTCTTTCGATTCTAGAGAAAAACTATGACTAATAGATTTTTGGGAAATTCTATTTCAAATTTTTAGATTAGAATTAGAAGATAACATAAGAGAAATTTAGGGAGCTTTTGCCTTCCTAGAAATCAGCATCAAGACACACTTGCTGCTATATGTCCCACATCTAAAAATTGGGTTTGGCCACTGGGCCTGGATGCCTCTTTCTCTGAGTCTGCATCTCTTTTTGTAACACCTTGGCAGTACTGAAGCCCTGCTATCTGCTGGCAGACTTGCCTGGTGCTATCTGCTCAAGTCACCTGTCCTAGAGCCTCCATAATCAGGCTCTACCTGCTTGGTTACGTAGTGATGAATACTCTGCTTGGCTTACCTTTCACTTGGATGTTGCTCTGTCTAATGATAACCATTTTTCATTCATTCAACAAGTATTTATTGAGTGTTGGGTACTGTTCTAGGACCTGGAAATTGGCTGGATACTTTCCTCTGTAACTAAAAATTCTATCTCTAGGTCCTAATTCTGTATAGTCTGCTGTCCCACTGCAATGAAGGGAACCCTCCTGCTACAAGAGACAGAATGTTTTCAGAAGAAAGGAAACATGACCGAGAGCAAGTACATTTTACTAGCATAAAATTAGAGATCAAAATCAGTTGAGGCTTGCAAAAATTCAAGGAACAATAAACATAACTTTTCAAGTTTTTTATTTAAAAAGGAAGAACAAAGAGGCAACAGGCTATTGGGTGGAGTCCAGTCAGCAGTGATCTATCGTTGAAAGATTACTTAGGAAAGACCAAGACCTTCAACCTCAGGTTTTAGGGAGGGGAGGGTCAAGACAGGAGAGACTCCTTAGCAAGACAAAGAGAAGCTCAAAGTGGGAAAACGTAATTATATTCTGAATAGTTTTTCAACTCTGATAAATTGCATCCCAGTGTTCTGTGAAAAATGTTCAACTTACACTGCTGATCTAATCTGTAAAGAAAGTAGAACTGGAAGGAATGGTAGAAGTGCCAGTAACTCAGGCATGGGTAAGCACCCTTCCTATTTTCAAGAAGTAGAAGAAGGGAGATTTTGCATAATAAACAACAGTGATGAGTTGTTGGATTTTTTTTTTTGGTATATAAATTATGTATTAATAGACAAGGCTTACAGACATTTCTTTTGGGATACAAACAGGGTATGGCCATGGCAGCCAGTGGTTTTGATGTGCTGACCTTAGGCAGGAAGGCCTCAGAAGTGGCATGGCCCTCTCTGTAGGCAAGAATCTTCTTCAGTTGCTCCAGGTCTTCATGGAGCTTGTTGTCCAGACCATCGGCCAGGACTTGGCTGTAATTTCCATCTTTCGCATCTTCTGTCTGTTTGAGAACTACTGTGTGTTCTTGTACTGGCCTGGATTTAGCAAGATGGTGACCACACGTACTACCTCACCCTCAGTGAACTCTCTAACCTCTTGATGAGGTCAATGTCTATTTTCCTGAATACCACATGAGCGTATTTTTGTCTCACAACCTTAATAGCTGTGATGGCAAAGGCTATTTTCTGCCACACATTGATGTTGGTGTTGAGTAAAGTCATCTTTTGGTGTGTGTGGTAGATTGGTTCTGGAACCCCTAGTGGATACCAAAGTCCTCAGATGCTTAAGACTCTTCTATAAAATGGGGTAGTATTTGCATAAAACCTATGCACATCCTTCCATGTACTTTAAATCCTCTCTAGATTACATATGATACCTAATACAGTGTAAATGCTATGTAAATAGAGTTGTTATACTATATTATTTAGGGAATAATGACAAGAACAAAAGTCCGTACATATTCAGTACTGATGCAACCATCCATTTTTTCCCCTGAGTATTTTTGATCCACCGCTGTTTGAACCCATGGATGTGGAACCCACAGATACTGAGGGCCAATTGTATTTGCAAAATGTACTGGAATTTATCAGGGATTATTAGAGATATGGCAGTAGAATGTAGGATTCCTATGGAGAGAAATGTGGATTTTTATTTTGTTTGGAAGCTTCTAGATTAGGAGTGGGCAAACTATGGCCCACAGGCCAAATGTAGCCCATTGCTTATCCTCGTAAATAAAGTTTTATTGTAATGCAGCCATGCCCATTTATTTACATATTGTCTAGGTCTGCTTTCATTCTTCAACAGCAGAATTGAGAGGTTGACCATATGGCCTAAAAAAAAATCTAAAAATTTACTGTGTTTCCTTATACGGCCTAAAAAAAATCTAAAAATTTACTATGTGTTCCCTTGTAGAAAACTTTGCTTCTAGGTTAAAAAAAAAAAAAAAAAAAAAAAACTGGTGGGCACTAGGCACTAGGACTTGAGTTTACTAAGAACAGGTATGTCTAATGAAACAATTTTTTAAAATCAGGTTTTCCAGATAGACAGATCAGGGAAATACCATTCACATTAATCATCTGGTTGTCACTAAAAATTCAACCACCATTTCTTGAGTGTTTACTGTATTACAAGCATTGGAAATATAAAGATAAATAATTGTTTGCTAGAGGAACCACAGACATAAGGGAATAATTCCAAATAAAATAGTATTTGCTATGAGAGAAGTATGTCTAAAATGGTGAAAGAGCTTGGGGGTGGGAGGGATGTGGGGGGGAGGAGTGGAGGCAGTTTACCAACCTGAAGAAGATAAAGGGCAAGTTGAATACTGAAGAATGAACAGGAATTAGTATTGTGATGATGTGAGATTCCAAGCAGAGAGATCTGCTTCAGCAGTAGCACAAAACACAAGGTAGCATGTTTACTGGGAGAATAAAACTCAGTGTGATATTATCATAAAGTGCAAAGTGGGAAATGGCAGGAGATGCAGGCTGAAGCCAGGTTCAAAGAAGAAATTTTTTGCCACGCTGATGAATTTGAACTGTATTATAAAAGCAAAGGAGAACCACTGAAGCATTTTAATTGCTGGAGTAAAACTGTCAAATTTGCAAATTATGTGAGCCCCTTTGGCAACAGTGTGAGTCAAAACAGGAAACAGGGAGTCTGGCTCAGGGGTTATTGATAGAATCCAATGAAGAAGAGGTTAGTGCCTGTACTACAGTAGTGATGGTAGGAGTTGAGAGGAAGAATGCATTTGAGAAATATAGGATGTAAAATAGGCTGTCAACGGAAGAAAAGCCAAACTCTGTAAAATAATTTTAAAGAGATTTATTCGGAGCCAAATTTGAGGATCATGACCTGGAGCCACGCCCAAGAGGCCTTGAGCAGGTGGACTCGCTATGGCTGGGTTACAGTTTGGTTTTATACATTTCAGGGAGACAGGGGTTACAGGTAAAGTCATAAATCAATACATGGGACTCATACATTGGTTTGGCCTGAAAAGGTGGGCCATCTCGAAGTGGGGGGGGGAGGTGGGCTTGCAGGTTATAGGTGGGTTTAAAGATTTGTTGGCTTGTAATTGGTTAAAGACATGAAGCTTTGTCTAAAGGCTTGGAATGTTTTAACATAGTTACTGTTTGTCAGAGATAAGCCACCCGGACATAGATTTGTTGTGTAAATTGAGGGCCTGTAGGTTTGTCTTGCATACCCTTAGGCTTGTTAATGGGTTACAAAGGATGTCCCCAAGAAGGGAGAGGGGCATGATGAGGCATGTCTGACCTCCCTCCTCCTGGCAGGCAATTTAGTTTTAGGATATTCCTTTGGCCATTCAGTCAGCCGGTGGGGGGTGAGCCTTAAAATTTTATTTTAGTTCACAAGGCATAATTTAGTAACTGATTAGACTCAGCGATGTGAGAGTATGATAAATCTAGAATAACGCATAGATTTCTGGCATGGTACCTAGATAGGTAATGTTATTAATTGCTGACATGAGGAAATCAGAAGAAGAACAGGTTTGAGTGTGGGAAAGGTAAAGAATTCAGTTCTGTATATGGTGATATGAGGAACCTGTAGATTATCTATTTGGAGATTTCCAGCAAGCAGTTACACATATGAGTTTCAAACTCAGGGGGAAATGGAACCAAACAGCCATCAGTGTACAAATAGTGATTAAAAATATAGTAGAAGACATGTGGATTAGAAAATCTTGGATCCAACTGGAACCATCAAGAAATCCAATATTTTCCATTGATGAACAGAGGAGGAGTAACCTATGAAGGAGACCAAGAAAGAACTGTCAGAGAATCAGGAAGGGGGCTCATTTTCCATAAATACTTATAAAAAATGAACAAATATGGCCTGGGTAAAAGGACAATCAGAGGCCAGGCGAGGTGGCTCATGCCTGTAATCCTAGCGCTCTGGGAGGCCGAGCCGGGCGGATTGTTTGAGCTCAGGAGTTCGAGACCAGCCTGAGCAAGAGCGAGTCCTCATCTCTACTAAAAAACAGAAAGAAATTATATGGACAACTAAAAATATATATAGAAAAAATTAGCCGGGCATGGTGGCACATGCCTGTAGTCCCAGCTACTCGGGAGGCTGAGGCAGGAGGATTGCTTGAGCCCAGGAGTTTGAGGTTGCTGTGAGCTAGGCTGACGCCACAGCACTCTAGCCAGGGTAACAGGGCAACAGAGTGAGACTCTGTCTCAAACAAAAAAAAAAAAAAAAAAAAAAGGACAATCAGGCAAATTGAAACTAGTTGAGTGAGCATATCTCCATACCCAATGTCACTGTGGAGGCAGGGTGCTACTGGAGAGAAGCAGACCCTCCACTGTATTCGCCATTTCAATCAATGTCTTAGATAAAAGGTAGACTCTTTAAATGTTTGCATTATGGGAAGCTGAGAGAAATAGAAAATACATTGGCTAAAAGAATTAAGATATGAGAAGGTCTTGACTGGCTAGAGTCACAGATTCATCTAATAAAATAAAATGTAAAAAAGATTAAATTTTCAGTGGCACAAGTACACGTTGGGGGTAATAGCACTTAGCCATTGATTGTAGGAAGAAAAAAATTATAGGAACTAGTTGATAATTAACTTAATGTGGGTCAACAGCATGAAGTGGTTGCCCAAAAGAGGTAAGATTGTCAGGTTTCAGTCTGAAAGTCGGTTCTTGGTGTGCTCATGGCCAAAGAATGACCAGACACACCAAAGTTAGGCAAGCACGAAAATGAGGTTTATCTAGGGGAGAAAGATAGGATTATAGGGCAAGAGCAAGGTATAGTTTTACAGAGCACAGAAAAGAATAGGGGCCTGGGGCTTGGGTGGGGGGAGGGTGCAATATAAGTTCCGGGAGGGTGAAGGGAGGAAATGTATGGTGAATAAAATTTCTCTTGTTATGCAGATAAGTCTCTCAGGTAAAAAAAAAAATTGTCTGGAGCAGCCTTCTTCCTGATATAGATACTTTACCAATGTAGATTTCCTTTATAGATGTAAATTTCTTTTATAAAAGGACAGCTTTTCAGAGCTACTCCTGTGTCTGCAGTTTCTCAGAATAACCAGCTCAAAATATGCCAGAAAAGTATATTTTGGGGTAGTATATTCTAGTCTCCTACAGTCATATTTTGAGGTGGTGTACCCTGAACCCCAACAGTTTTTAGCTGGGGGTTCAAGATGCATTAGAATCATCTGGGAGTAGTGTTTTTCAAAATACACATGACAAAGTACTTCTTTCCCAAGGTTCTGATAATCCTTTTGGGTTGGGGTTCTGATGCACAGTCCTATTCCAAGTGGGTTGAGGACACTGGTCTAGAGTCACTCTATTCTGCACTGTTCAGACCATACCTGATGTCTGAGTTTGTTCTGGCTGCTTCTCTTTAAAAAGGCTGTAGATTAAAAGTCTCAAACTGATGGCCACATTCTGGATCTGGTCTTGGAGGAGGAGGACCAAAAAAGTGAAAAATTGTCAGTAGTAAAAAAAAAAATTTTTAATTTCACATAATCTTTATTTTCAGATTCTTTTGAAAACTGGTAAGATCTGGCAAATCTGAGCTTACCTTGCCCCTGCAATAATCAATTGGAGCTAAGTAGCTGCTATTCCTTTTAGAGCAGGCCTTGTATTCTCCAGTCCTTAGTTCATTTATTTGCATTCCCAGATAAGCCCCTATAGATTCTTGAGTTGGCTACCCCAATGGACCAGGCTCTAGGAAAGGGAGCAGGAAGGTGGAAAAATCTTAAAGTCATGTCATTTAAGGAGTGCTTTTAAGTAGCTGGGATATTAGAAGAGAAAACTCAGGAGGGTTCTTCACATTTTTGGACTGTTGTCATATGGAAAAGGAATTGGATTTCTTTGGGCCAAGATAAAGAACTAGGACCACCAGGTAGAAACTACTGGGAGACAAATCTGGACTCCATATCCCAACTAATTTTCTAATAAGGAGAACTGGCTAAAGAGAAAAAGGTGCACTTAGAGATAGTGAGTTCTCAGTCATGGAGATATGTTATGCTAAGTTTCCTCCGTGGGATGAGGCAGGTTTGGGATAGACATGGGGGTGTGAATTGCAGTCAGGGTTGGAGTTGGGTGTGGAACCTGATGCCATTTGACCAAGGGCCTTGGTGTCTGGAACCCAGGGGCAGTTACGGAAAACTGGTTCCTAATGAAGTGTTAGATCATAACTTAAGGGTAGTTTGAGTTCAAGTCACCAATCCAAGAAGAGCCGGCAGAAGTAAATGGAGTGGAGATAGGGAGTGCAGTTTGGAGCAGATGGGTAGTGAGAAAGTGGTCTGGGATAGTTCTTGAGCTTGGGGGCCAGAAAAGGGAAGATGTGGGGTGGTGCTGGCAAAATTAACTCAGGTCTTTCCATCTTAGGCACAGGTGGGCCAGGAGTGCTAAAAGACCACTCAGCCCTGAGCTGCAACGTGGGTGATACCCAAGCATTAAATGAGAATATGTGCGTAGCATGGTAGACAGAGCATGTGTTGTGCTGGAGCTAGACTTCTTGAGTCCTGAAACCACTATTCAGTCTCTCTCTGCTTCAGTTTTTTCATCTGTAAAATGAAGAAATGAATATTATGTCATAAGGTAGAATTGTGAGGATTAAGTGACATAACCCATATAAAGTTTTTAGAAGAGTGTTTGGAACAATATACAATTACATAAATACATCATAATATATTGAAGCAGTTTTATCTATTACATAGAATTTAGGTTGCTCCCAATCCTGGCTGTTACTGCAAGCTTGAATTTTTGATATATTGACAAAAATTTCTTGAAAGTCACAGCAATAAACATTTATAAGAACATAGAATTAGTAATATTTTTCCAGATTAAAAGGACTAGGTAATCCAGAACTTTCTTTCTTTGAATGAGTTAATGATCTAGCTCTCTGATGCCAACTCATTGGTCTAGCATATTGTATAGAAACCAAGAATAATGCGTTGTACTTTGCCAGCATGAGAAATTCACAAAACAAAGCATTTCATAAAAAAAAAAACTATTAAAAAGAAATTGCTTTTCTAAAAGAGATGGCACAAAAATCTTTAGTAGTTTTTATCACTAGTCTCAAAACCTAGTAATCAATGGACAGTTAAAACTGATGAAGGCAAATTTATAGATCACTGCATCCAACAAAAGCAGAGTATACATTTTTTTCAGGTTGCACACAGAACATTTACCAAGGTAGACCATATACTGGGCCATAAAAGTGTCTCAATAAATTTAAAAGTATTCAGGTAACACAAAGTATGTTCTCTGACCACACGAAATTAAATTAGAAATCAATTACAGAAATATCTGCAGAAAATTCTGTGAATATTTGGCTGGCATCAAAATACTCCTCAATAATCCATATGTTGAAGAAATCAAAAAGGACAGGAAAAAGTATTTTGAGCTGATTGAAAATGAAAACACAACATATCAAAATTTGTGGGATACATTTAAAGCAGTATGTCTAGGAAAAATTTTTAGCACTAAACGTTTATGTTGGAAAAAAGAATGGTTTCAAATCAATGTACAGAATCTAGAATTGCCAAAACAATTTTTAAAAAGAGCAGAGGTGGAGAATTAACAATACCAGGTTTCAAAACTTATTATAAAGCTATAGTAATTAAAACTGTGGTATCTTGTACCCCAGTAATATTCTGAAAAAACAAACAAAGGCCTGTGATATCGCTACTGCATTTAACTAGTCTTAAGAAGAAAAACAAAAGAAAAAACACCGATGGTATTGTGGAGGCAGGAGGATCACTTGAGCTCAGGAATTCGAGACCAGCCTGAGCAAGAGCGAGACCCGTCTTTACTCAAAACAGAAAAATTACCCAGGGCGTGGTGGTGTATGCCTGTAGTCCCAGCTACTTGTGAGGCTGAGGCAGGAGGATTGCCTGAGCCCAGGAATTTGAGGTTGCAGTGAGCTGTGATGATGCCACTGTACTCCACCCAGGGTGACCGAGCAAGACTGTGTCTCAAAAAAACAAAACAGGCCGGGCGGGCGCGGTGGCTCACGCCTGTAATCCTAGCACTCTGGGAGGCCAAGGCGGGTGGATCGCTCGAGGTCAGGAGTTCGAGACCAGCCTGAGCAAGAGTGAGACCCCCGTCTCTACTAAAAATAGAAAGAAATTATCTGGTCAACTAAAATATATATAGAAAAAATTAGCCGGGCATGGTGGCGCATGCCTGTAGTCCCAGCTACTTTGCTTGAGCCCAGGAGTTTGAGGTTGCTGTGAGCGAGGCTGACGCCACGGCACTCACTCTAGCCTGGGCAACAGAGTGAGACTCTGTCTCAAAAAAAAAAAAAAAAAAACAAAACAAAAAAAAAAACTGTGGTATGACACCAACATTATCCATAAAATTAAAAGTGGAGAAACTTGACTTCATCAAAATGAAAAACTTTTGCTCTTTGAAAGACACTGTAGAAGCCAAGGGAAAACTCCTTTGCCAACTGAAGGAAGGCTCACTGAAAATCAACTGACAAAAGGCAGATTCAGGAGAAAAGGATACAACATTCATTTTAACACGTACAGCACAGGGAAATTACAGAAGAAGGATTACTCAATAATCCAATGGGTTACAGATGCTTATATATATTTCTTCATAGGGGAAAAAGATAGGGAATGTGGGTAATTTTAAGGGGGATAGTAAATGATTTTTAGGGGAATTCAGTGAACTTGGAGAACATGTAATGGCCTGAGACAAAGTCTGTTGGGCCTACAGAGCAGTGTGACAGAAGTCTGTCTGTCCGCTAGTGTTGACAGGCTTCAGTCTTTCTTCCTGTGATATGAGTTAAGTTTAAGAAAACTTAGGGAATGCAATTGTGTTTTTCTTTGTCAGGTCTGTGAACTAGGTAGATTAAGGAACTTCAGAGAACAACTTCATCCTGTGCTCTGGGAGAGACAGAGGATTTAGAGGTGGGGGTGGAGGAGACCAGCATGTCAAAGTGCCATATTTTGGGCTATCGATTTCTGAGCCCCAACACTCCCCTGTCTGAAACTTCCCTAGAGGTTTTACACACTAAAAGCTGAGTTGGTGGCTGTGGCGAGAACAATCAAGTTAGTAGCTAAATGGAAAGGATCCCATTAAACAAGTCTCTCATTTCTGGGAATAGTCTAGTCCAATTAAACAGTTATATCTCATTTTTGAAGATGGCATTGCATATAGGCTTTCAAAGCTGGGCCTCTATGTATGATGCAGGCAAACAAGACTTTAATATGAGGTGTTTTTATGGAAACAGAAGGAAAAAAATGTCAATGTCTCGTGCAGTCTACAAGCTCGTCCTTCTAGAGTCTGGAGGGCAGTCAGCAGAGACCAGTGGCAATCTGACAGATTTTATTGGATTGTGGTTTGTGTGTAAAGTTTGTCCAAATATAAACCATTACAGTGATTTTTTTTTCTTCAAAGCCAAGTTGACTAGCTCAGCTTGTAAGGCCTCAGGGAAAAAACAGTTTTAATTTCAGTGAGTCCAAGTCAGAAAAATGAGAAAAAAATTTGGAAATGCTAGTTTGCAGATTTGTAACCAGCAAAGAATTCAAGATTCCGTCCAAATTGTAGGCAACTAATAAAAACTCAAAAACAATGAATAGGGCTAGACTCTAATAACAGGTGCATTGTTATGTTTTCTTCTGAAACAATTTTTTCTCTTCTTTGGTGTCTCATTTCTACCAAAGATATTTATGACAAGACTAATTTGTTTGTAAAATAAGTTTAGTTTCATTAACTTAGCCTAATTATTTACATAAATCTCAGTAAGAATAGTGATTTATCATATAGGCCCATTTTAAGTTGGCCTTCCTAGAACTTTTCATAAGGAATTTCATATAGGCTTTTTTTTTTTTTTTTTTTTTTTTAGACAGAGTCTCACTCTGTTGCCCGGGCTAGAGTGAGTGCCGTGGCGTCAGCCTCGCTCACAGCAACCTCAAACTCCTGGGCTTAAGCGATCCTACTGCCTCAGCCTCCCAAGTAGCTGGGACTACAGGCATGCGCCACAATGCCCGGCTAATTTTTTTTTTTTCTATATATATTTTAGTTGGCCAGCTAATTTCTTTCTATTTTTTAGTAGAGATGGGGTCTCGCTCATTGCTCAGGCTGGTCTCGAACTCCTGACCTTGAGCGATCCACCCGCCTCGGCCTCCCAGAGGGCTAGGATTACAGGCGTGAGCCACCGCGCCCGGCCAATATAGGCTTTTTAAAGCCTTTTGTGGCAAGGAAACCAAGCCAAGCATTTGACTCACCCTTAAACTATGTCTGTAATATCTGTATAAATTGGGTGAATTTGTCTCATCTCAAAGTTCCTCAAATATCTTGAGGTCCCTGGTCCTGTTGGAAGTCACATTACTTTCTGTAAGGAAACCATGTGGACAGGGTATTTAAGGTATCACCCTGATTTTTCCAAGGGCTTCTATTGGCTTCATAATGCCAACCTCAGTTCCTTAAAGCTGTCTTATCATATCTGAAAATATGACATTGCAGTCAAAACTTTGGTAAAATAGCATTTCCAATTGTGTTCTAACAAGAACAGATTATTATTGAACATATGCAAATAACTATATTGCCATAAATTAAAAATACTCACGATGGTTGATGAATTCTGGGGTGATCAGGTAGAGAGAAAGGCAAATGTTTCAATTTTGTTCGCAAAAGTATATTTTACCCAATTGTTGTAAAGCTTAAAAGAAAAAAGTTTCCTTAATTTTGGAAAACAAAACATAAAGAATCTGCAGTGTTTCAAACAAAAAAGTTATAAAAAATTATTTCAGTCTAATGTAATTAATATTCTGCTTTATGTTGGGTTAGCAATTTTATGAGTCTATTTTTTTTCATCAGAGTTCTAGAAATTTTTACCCAGACCAATGATATAATCTCAAAGTTGTCAGAAAACTGTATTTATCAGAGTTCTTTTCATCCTTTCCATGAACCTCATTGAAGACACAACACTAGAATTGAAGGGTTTTCAGGAGAAAAAGCATGAAAATAGAGCAGTTAACTTTAGACAACAAGACTTAAATAGCCATCGTAAAAGATGCAATCGACAAGGATATTTTCTGTGGCCTACAACAATTTAATATAATAGTCATAATTATGACTGATAACATATATCAGGACATAACAGATTTTTTAGACTCTCAGACAATTTTGAAACACATACGTCAATAGAATATCTATATAAATATAACTTAAAAAAAGGTTAAACATCATTTATTATTTGACAGTGCTTCCCATGTAATTTAACCTATCAAATAAGCCTATTTATTATTTCTGTTTTGGATGCTTCAGGGCCCTCTGAAGCATCCCAAGTTAGTTTAAGGTCAAAAAGACTTAGTTTTAGATTTTGAAATTTGATTTTGGGAAGCCTTTCAAATATGTCAAAGGTTTAAAAACCTCAATCAAAATAGGAAAGGTTAAAACACTTAATCAAAATAGAATCTCAGATCATGGTGAAGTAACAGCCATTCATTTAACCAAAGTGATAATTAAAAGATTTCAAAAAGCAAAAATCTTTATTCTTTGATAGAGAGGAGATTCATTTTTCCAAATAAACAAAAGCCGACTAAAGACAGCATGAAGCACACAGAATGTTTCTCTTTCCCTTCTTTTTCTTTCTTTGCAGTTTACTCAAAAATTGAACAAAAATCTTTTATTATTTCTTCATCAATACTACATGAAAATGTTTAAAAAAGAAAACCAAGGCCGGGCGTGGTGGCTCATGCCTGTAATCCTAGCGCTCTGGGAGGCCGAGGCAGGTGGATCTCTCGAGGTCAGGAGTTCGAGACCAGCCTGAGCAAGAGCGAGACCCCATCTCTACTAAAAATAGAAAGAAATTAGCAGCCCAACTAAAAATATATAGAAAAAATTAGCCAGGCATGGTGTCACATCCCTGTAGTCCCAGCTACTTGGGAGGCTGAGGCAGAAGGATTGCTTGAGCCCAGGAGTTGGAAGTTGCTGTGAGCTAGGCTGACACCACGGCACTCTAGCCTAGGCAACAGAGCCAGGCTCTGTCTCAAAAAAAACAAAAAAAGAAAAGAAAACCAAATTCTAGTTTTGTATTAGTGGGTTTTTTTGTTTGTTTGGTTGGTTGGTGTTTTTTTTTTTTTTTCTTTTTTGATACAAGGTCTCACTCTGTCACCAGGGCCAGTATACAGTGGTATCATCATAGCTCACTGCAGCTTCAAACTCGTGGGCTCAAGCTATTCTCTTGCCTCAGCCTCCCAAGTAGTTGGGACAACAGGCACATGCCACCATGCCGGCTAATATTTTTTTGTAGAGACGGGCTCTTGCTCTTGCTCTGGCTGGTGTTGAACTCATGACCTCAAGTAATCCTCCCAGCTCGGCCTCCCAAAGTGCTAGGATTGTAGGTGTGCGCCACTGTGCCCAGCCTAGTGTACTTTTAATACTAAAGCTAATTTTAATAAAACCTTGTGAACACATTCATCTAATCTCAGTCAACTTTGACCACACAAAATAAAATTTCTGTCAACAGTTTATAACCTCTTAAAATTTTTTTCATTCTCTTCCTTTCCCCAACTTTTTGTACCCATTTGGTTTTATCTATATCATTTTTTCCTCCATTCGTTTATTCTGAAACAATCTGTAAATAATCTCTAAACTTAACAAAAAGTCTTCTTTTTCTCAACAAAAACACATCCTCATACCTTATAATATCTTACTTTCCTTGTACACTCTCTATACATAACTCTTATAATTGGTAGTTTTAATTACATATATTAATCATAATTTTAACTATTAGTAACCCTAATCTTCAGTGAAAAACCTAGGAAGTGATCAATTTTGGAAAGCATCATGGAGAAAATGAAAAGATAATTCACAGGCTGGGAGAAAATATTTGTAAATCGTATTTCTTACAGAGGACTTGTATCCAGAATATATATGAGGCACTCTTCCAACTCAATAATAAAACACCACCATAGGAAAAAAATGGGTGAAAGATTTGAACACTTTTCCAAACAAGATAAGTAAATGGCTAATAAGCACGTGAATAGATGCTCAACATCATTAGTCAGTAGGGAAATGTACATTTAGACCACAATGAGATAGCACTCCACACCTATTAAGATGGCTAAAATGAAAAAGACTGACCATATCAGGTGTTGGTGAGGATGTGGAGGAACTGGAACTCTCATAGACTATAAATGTAAAATGGTACAACCACTTTGGAAAATAGTTAGGCAGCTTCTTAAAATGTTAAACCTATACCTACCACAGATTTCACATTTCCTCTTATTTATCCAAGATAAAAGAAAGCATATTTCCATTACAAAGATGTGTATATGAATGTTTTTAGCAGCTGTATTTGTAACATCCATCACTAGGTGATCATGATCTATGCACACGATGCACTACTATTTAGCAATAAAAAGAAATGAACTATTGATCCATGTATAGACATTGGTAAATCTCAAAATAATTATGCTGATTTAAAACCCCAGACAAATGATAGTATATGCCGTATGATTTCATTTATACAAAATTCTTTAAAAATGTGAGCTAATCTATAGTGATAGAAAGCAGATACACAGGCAGAATGAAGAGGGGGTAGAGGGAAAAATTACAAGGACTTCTAGGGGAACTTCCTTCTACCCTCTTAGGTTCTGTAGCTGGGCCTAAGAATTAAACTGACATAAGAAAAACTGACAGGAGAAAAAGCATAAAAATTTTATTTAATATATTTACATGTACATGGAGTGTTCAAAAGGAAAATGAAGACCCAAAGAAGCCATTAGGCCCAAAAGGTTATAAACCTTTTTACACAACAATAATTGTGAGGATGTGACAAGACAAAGTGGCTTGAACTAGAGGCAGTAAACGGTGTGACAATGACTAGGAAATATATGGGGGAAACTAATGAAAGAAAAGGGTTATTTTGGTAGGTTTGTTTCTATAGGTCCATTTCAACTCCCAATCTCTGATGATAAGAGCGTTCTTTCCTGGTGCAGAGAAGACACTTTCCTCATGGGAAATTTTATGACCTGCTTTTACTTAGAAAAGGAATGGTCAGAAAGCCCTTCCTGCATCTGTTGTTTCTCAAGTGCCTTCAGTGCAAAATAATCAATATGTCCAAGCTGCGTATTTGGGGATGGCATGTTCTGCACACCTTCAGATGCAAGAGGAAACTTTTGGGTGTAATGGATATGGTCATTATCTTGAGCGTGGTGATGGTTTCACAGGAGTATCAAACTTATCAAATTGTACACTTCAAATATCTGCAGGTAACTGTGTGTCAATTATGCCTTGAGAAAGAAAAGAAACTTTTTACCTGAGGAATAGGAGACCTGTTTACATTATCGGGCCCAGAGAGACATTGATATGTGGCAGTAGTCCCATCCCACCACCCTTGAACTAAGAAATCACTTCTTGAAGCTACTTGCTATGTGGGCTCTCTACTGACTGACACCAAGTAGCCATAAATTAACCTAACGATGCCATACACTGGACACCATAACTCACCCTATAAGTCAACCATGTATACCCAGTCACTGATCAATATTACTTCTGTAAACTAGTGAGAATTCCTGAAAAACTACTATTATAAATGCCCTCTCCTGATTTGTCTTTTTTTCTTTAAAAACTTGAGCCTCTCCTTCGTTGTCTGGAGCACTTCCCAGTGTTTCCCAGGCTGCAGTCCTCAACATTGGCCCAAATGAACTCTCTACATTAACTTTACCTCAGTTTCCTTTTTAGGTTAATAGTCTCAATCAAGAGAGTTGTTTAAAAGTTGTTTAAAAAAACAACAAACTCATGCATGCCTCCTTTTGAGTTCTGGGCTCAGGTTTCACACTTGGTTGTTTTAGGGGCTGTCAGGGTTCATTAACTTAATTGTTTAGTAACATGTTTGGTGGGTGAAGACAGCCTCCCAACTATGCTCTCTCACTGAGGACTGAACTCACCTGTAGTCACCTGCTACAGCCTTTTTCCCAGCAATGTTAGAAAGTACAGGAAATGACAAGACTGTGAGCTCTCTGGGGCAGAAAGTATCTTTCAACTTCGTGATCCTGGAATTATCCTACCCAGGACCTGGTAAGCGTCAAATGTGTGTGTGCGTGTGCTGAAATGAATTGAGTGGAAGCACCAGGTTCTGAATTACGTATGGCTGTTATATTTACTAACATGTTTACTTTGGGCTAGAATTTTTTTATTCAAATAATATTATTTTTTTCTCTGTGAGAGCTGAAGTGGAATCAAGGAAAGCCTCATATGTTAAATAGATTCTTTTAATTCAAAGTAAGGGTCAATAGGAGAGGCACAGGTTGTGGGTCTTGGCAAACAAAGCCTCCAAGGCTGTCACTTTATTCAAATAATTTTTTTTTTCTCTGTGAGAACTGAGGAGAAATCAAATTAAATAGATTCTTTGAATTCAAAGTAAGGGTAGCACAGAATTAATTTTATAAGGAAGCTGTAACTTAGGCAACTTTTGCATTTGGATCCAAGGTGCATAGTCTTTTTTTTTTTTTTTTTTTTTTTTTTTTTTTTGAGACAGAGTCTCGCTTTGTTGCCCAGGCTAGAGTGAGTGCCATGGCGTCAGCCTAGCTCACAGCAACCTCAAACTCCTGGGCTTAAGCGATCCTACTGCCTCAGCCTCCCGAGTAGCTGGGACTACAGGCATGCGCCACCATGCCTGGCTAATTTTTTCTATATGTATTTTAGTTGGCCAGATAATTTCTTTCTATTTTTTAGTAGAGACGGGGTCTCGCTCTTGCTCAGGCTGGTCTCGAACTCCTGAGCTCAAACAATCCGCCCGCCTCGGCCTCCCAAGTGCTAGGATTACAGGCGTGAGCCACCGCGCCCGGCCAAGGTGCATAGTCTTGATAGCAGGTAAGTTACCTACTCAAATTTCTGACCTTTTGCAAGTCCCTGACAAATGATACTGGCATGTTTTGGCAACCGAGCATGAGTACCTAGGATCTTGGCCTGTACCCTACGTCTCACCTGTCTACACTGCAAACTCCTAACTCTCCAGTTTATAAACCTATAGTCAGGCTGGTTGTCTAGAACTTCCTGCATCCATCGTATAATCCTGCTGTACTGCTCCCTACGTGCCCGACATGTGCTCCTTGACTCAGTATCTACCAGCAACTCCCTCCAAAACTAAACTTTAGTAGCACAAGTTAAAGTTACCTTCCCAGTGGTTCTCAGCCCTGGCTGCACAGAGGATCACCTGAGGAGATTTTTAAAACACTATGCCCACCCCCACTACCCAACAGACCAATTAAACTAGAATCCCTAAGGGTGACCTCTGGGCATCGTGTTGGTTGGTTGGTTGTTTAAAGCTCCCCAGCACATTCTAATGTGTAGACAGTTGAGAACCACTGCTAGGTTGAAGATCAGTGGTTTTTGTGTAGAAAGTCAAGTCAAGTCAAGTCAGCACTTTCTTTTGTGTGTTTCTTTTTCTTTCTTTCTTTCTTTATTTTTAGAAATGGGGTCTCTCTCTTGTTCAGGCTGATCTCAAACTCCTGAGCTCATGCAATCCTCCCACCTCATCCTCCCAGAGTGTTAGGATTACAGGTGTGAGCCACTGCACCTGGCAAAAAGTCAGCACTTTCTTTAACATGTCTGGAAAAAACCTACCTGATTGCTTTTGTTTTTCCCTTTACAATTCTGCAATTACATTCCCCTGAAAGGCTAAGTTCTCTCATTGGTTATATACAGGTCATGGCGGTTATGGAAAGATTTATCCTATAACTAAGAATAAAATAAAACTTAATTTCTGTAGGAAATTACATTGTACCGTATTGTAAATTACACTTTTCATTGGGAAATTATGAAATAAGATTTTGGCATTGACTAAAATAACATGTCTAATTTTAAAAATTACATAATTAAAAGGTAATTAGTGGGCTAGGTAATAATTTGGCTAATTGCAATGATTAAATGATTGCTTCCATAATGTAAATTACTTTTTACCATAGTCAGTGATCTAAAATATTTTCTAAACATCTAGTGGTATTTTAAACATTAGCTTATTTTATGAGTAAGTGGCCTATGTTTGGTTAATGGACTCCCTGTGACCAATTGTCTGCTGCACCAGACCAGTCAACCGGAGCTGCCTCGGCTAAGCAGGTTGGGGTCCCCAGCTTAGCTCCAAAGGGGAGGGGAAAGAAGTCTGTGCAGGTGCTCGAAGCTCATTGTTGTTGTGCTAGATATTGTCTTTGTTTTTAAGAAAACTCTGAGTCTCAGTTTCTTCATCTGTGAGGAGGGGATGATAAAGCTACCTTACTGGATTATTCCTACAATATGCATGGTAATAAAGCTCTTAATGTAATAAGAAATGATAGAATTATTATTTTAAAACTTATTTTCTTTGCACCACAGGTTTTTTATATTCCTCCTGGTCTTTTATTTGGCTGGCCATAGAAAGGACCTATGGAGACACGGGGCACTGCAGAGCTGGCTAAGTCACTGGATTCTGGATGACAGCGAGCTGCTCCAAGGTGGAATGGCAGGGAGGGGTAAGGCGAGTTTATCCTTAAGTGTTCTTCCTCCATTGAGGAGAGCTGGGGAACTGGGAAAAGCCT
>CM052441.1:64202349-64214100 GCA_028533085.1 Varecia variegata | reverse complement strand
TCCTCCTCCTCCTCCTCCTCCTCCTCCTCCTCCTCCTCCTCCTCCTCCTCTTCTTCTTCTTCTTCTTCTTCTTCTTCTTCTTCTTCTTCCTCCTCCTCCTCCTCCTCCTCCTCCTCATCTTCCTCTTCTTCCTCTTCTTCTTCTTCTTCTTCTGCAATATTTTTACTTCCTCATTTTCTTTTTTTCTGACATTACACACACTAATTGAAATTGAGCCAGATGCTCTGCATCCAGGCAGGGAAGAATGAGGTAACTTATTGTTGAATCACAGAATTTAGGACTGGAAAGGTTAAAAAGGTTTGTGCTTTTAAACATGAGTTCTCATCTCCTGAGTCCCACAGAAATGACTCAGGGGCTGACGTGGTAGGAGTGGAGGGGAGAGCTGGGACCAAGTGGACGGGGCTCCACATACAACCCGCCCTTTTCCTTCTTCAGATTAAGGTATGCCACTATGCTCTGTTTTATATATTAGGGTTTCAAAAACCCTAATTGTATTCAAAATATAATTCCACTTGCAAATAAGGATTATAGTCCAAAAAGGAAAAAAAAAGGTTGGGAAACCAGAAAACCAGAGAATTAGTTAACTCTTCCATTCTATAAATGGGAGTCTAGAGTGATAAAGTGATTTGTTCGGAGTTACATATGTAAAAAATAGTGGAAGTAGGACTGGTAATTAGTTCTCTGATTTTTCAGTCCAGGGACATGGTCTCTTGTATCACATTGCCTCTTAAAAGGTAAAGAAAGGCAGGTTGGATCCATGACATATTTTCTAGACCACAGCTCTGCACACATTGCAATAGAAATCTTCAAGCAAAGTAACAAAATTTCAGCATCTTAATGGTGGAGGTATCACACTGAAGGAAACCATATAAGAAAGAGTACATTTTATCTTCATTTCTCTCTTACATTGGAAGCTTCTACTGTATTGCCAATTAAGCAACATGACTTGGGGTAAGGCACTTGGAGACCACACAAAGATTTGTATGTAATTATTATTAATGGAAATGGGTAAAGGATCCTGTAACACATCAGTTTCATGGCAGATCCTCAGGATAATATTATAAAGAAACGCAAGTGAGTGTGTTTCTCACTACTGAAGCTTAGAACCCCTTATTTGTGATATCACCCTTGTCTGGTACTCAGTTATAGCATTAGTGGGTAATCAATATTTACCAAAAGGATGCACCTTACTCAGAGGTATTTAATGGAATCCTGCAATTCCTATCCACCATACTCCATGCCCTCCTTTTTCTAGCTCATCTGTCAGTCTATGTAAGATTGCTCTTACTTCAGTATCCTCCAATATAATCTCAATCACCCCCATAAACCTACCTTCCACTAACATGCAACTAAGCAAAGTAGTGTTTGGTTCTCCCCATTCCCAGTTCCAAACAGACTGCTATTCGTAAGCTTTTCCTATGTAAAAATTCTAGCATTGCCAAAGAGAAGAAATCTTCTATCTATATTTGTAATGCAGGTGAAAGGAATGGGTGTTGAATGGAAAGAACAAGACAAAACATCTGCACAAGTGGAAAGAAAAATGGTCAAATTTGGACAAAGAAATAAACTCAACCATTGATGAGTTTTGAGTAATCAGGACTAATAAAATTACCTGATTCTCTAGTTCATTATGATGGTGTTGATATAGCTACAGGATCTGGGGCAGGATTGCTGGTGGAAGCCAGAACACATAGTAAGTATATGTCCTGTTTAGTGTCAGATTGCATTTGGGAAGTTTGCAGGTTATGATTGCTAAACCTCCATGTAGATTCTTCTTTAATTCAATGCCACTTAACATTATTGTAATTGGGAATGTTAAAAGTTTTGTTTTTGTTTGTGTATGTGTGTGTTAAAAGGAATAAAATACATGCAAAAGGCAATCATGTTGTTAGTGAGAAGCATTTACTATAATGTGGTTTTGGTTGTTTTAACATTACAATTTCACTGAATTGACCTTGGTTATTAGACCAGTTGAATAGAGACATATCACTCTAACAAGGGAATAAAAGCATCATTAAAACATAAAATTTATGCATATACCATCTAACTACCTCTCTGTACTTAGATGTAATTGCAGTTTTCCACCAAAGAATTTGTGGAGAATTAAAATGAAAAACGCTTTGGAAAATAGCACCAAATGGATGGAAAATATGAAATTAATTATCTCAATATCCAGAAAATCTGTTTCTCATAAAGAATTGGATCTGTTGGACTTCAGAATTATTTACATTTCTTTAGAAATGTTCTCATTGTCAGTGGAAGAACATCATGTGAAGAAGTATCTTTTGGCACATGAGCCAAGTAACACAGTGTTGGAAGAGGGTCCAAAGAGCTCATCCCATCTAGGCCTGTGTCGAAACAGATGACTACTTCAACTGCTTGAAGTAAGTGGTTCCTGTCTACTTTGCAAGATCTTTTTTTCGTTTTTCTTTTCCTTTCTCCTTCTAAAAACAAGCAACCAACAAAACAAAAAGTAAAGACCTGTTTTTCTCTTTTTTTTTTTTGAGACAGAGTCTCGCTCTGTTGCCCGGGCTAGAGTGAGTGCCGTGGCGTCAGCCTAGCTCACAGCAACCTCAAACTCCTGGGCTTAAGCCATCCTACTGCCTCAGCCTCCTGAGTAGCTGGGACTACAGGCATGCGCCACCATGCCCGGCTAATTTTTTCTATATATATATTTTTAGTTGGCCAGATAATTTCTATTTTTTTAGTAGAGACGGGGTCTCACTCTTGCTCAGGCTGGTCTCGAACTCCTGACCTTGAGCAATCCACCTGCCTCGGCCTCCCAGAGTGCTAGGATTACAGGCGTGAGCCACCGCGCCCGGCCCCTATTGTTCTCTTTGATTCTTAAAATTTATTTAAAGAAAATTTTTTTCAAGATATTAAATATTTCAAACAGTTTTAGGTCTGTTTTGTTCTATTCCACGTAACATCAATACTAAGAAAAAGATTGAGTTATCAGCAATTTACCAAAATTTTCCCAACAGATATTAATTTAGCTTAACATCTCTATCTATATTTGTATATCTATATATCTATATCTATATCTATGTATAAAGTATGGGTTGACTTAAAGGGGATTAGTCAGAATTGAAAGCATTGAAAAAGGAATGTTATAAAGAAACTCAAGTGGGTGTATTTCTCACTACCATTCTTCACTTACAGAAGAAAATCTGAGTGGTGCTCATTTGGTTGCCATCCAGAAGAAAAGGAGTCTTAGTTGCCAGGCCTGAACCACTCAGATCACATCAGGCATCTTATGTCTATTTTGAGATCATTGTGTCAGGATGACTTAGCTTGTAGTCATTAAACTGGAAATTCAATTGGCCGCTTGTTCTGATTCAGTACTTATCAAGATAACTTCCGTTATTATTTGGATTTCCATGAAGCTCTGCCTACAAAGAGAAAATAAAGGTTACCCTGGACAGACCAAAAACATTAAATTGCAGTTATATCTAGAACCTCAGTGTAGGGGAGAGCAGCTTCTGGAAATACTTTCAGCTGTGGGTTGTGCATGGGAAACAGGTGATACCAATCCTTCTGCTAACTGGTTTGTAGTGCCCAGGCTCCCCACCTGGATGGGGTATGTGCAAGTGTACAACAGAGAACCAAACACTAAACTCTGCCCAGCCATTGCATCTCTCCCAGGGAGTGTGCTTCGGAGGTGCCCCTAGAGTGAGTGAGTCCCCAGAGTTTTGGGTGAATTCTGTAAATGAGGAACGATAGTTCCTGCAATTATTGAGGCCAGATGTGCATCTCATCTTAGAAGGACTAAGTCCTCCCAGTGACTGGGATTTTCTATCTGTAAAGCCACCAGATGGGATCTGCAAAGGTAAGGGTCCAGATTAATTTCTGACACATGTTGCTGTATGTCTGAAAGAGACCTAAAGTCTATACATTTTTTCATCTTTAAGATTTTACACCTTTTTAAATTTTAAAATTTCAAACTTTTTTAATTTAAAATTTTACACTTTAAAAATGTTATTTTTGATTTTAAATCTCTCTTTTTATGAGCAGGGGAGGGGGAGTTTTGGGAGAAATATTTACCATTAATAAAGGTGGATTGGCTGGGAATTTCTGAATGGATCTGATTCAATTCCCTGACAAACAGGTGTTGTCTTCTACACTTAAAAGTCCTCCTACCAAGATGCATGCTTTCTGTTTGAACATATGGTCACACTTTGATGATTTTTTTGGCTTGTACTTATTTATTTTTATTTATATCCTGTCAGAGTTAACTATCTCCAGGGAATATTGGTGGTATGCACAATGGAGAGCTAGAGAATAGCTCTGAAGATAGGCATGTTTAATTAAATTAAAAATTCTCCAGCACATGCCTGTATAAAAGAGAAGCTGGTAATGCAGGCTGCTTCTTCCTGAAACAAATCTGGGGCAATTTAAATCTGTTTCTACTTGGGGCCAGTGTATCATAGTTATTTCTTTTCTGCTTACTGTACTGGGGTTGATGTTGAGGGAATGGGAGAGGGAAAGCGAAGAAAGAAAGACAAAGAAAAAAAAAGACTCCAGACCCACAAGTTGGAATGTATGATATGGACATGTATCTGCACTGTGTAAAACTATACATGTATTAGAAATAGCTGATGAATTAACAAATTAATCAATGCCTTTTCACTATCTAATAATGATGTGGTCTTGATACATTTTTTTTAAGTTTGTTGGTGTAAAGGATTATTATGAGGCATGATTTCTTGATAGCAAACCACACTTGTAATCAGGAATAAATTCTACTCTTTTGTTTTTTTTTTTGAGACAGAGTCTCACTGTGTTGCCCAGGCTAGAGTGCTGTGGCGTCAGCAATCCTTCTGCCTCAGCCTCCCGAGTAGCTGGGACTACAGGCATGAGCCACCATGCCCGGCTAATTTTTTCTATATATTTTTAGTCGTCTGGCTAATTTCTTTCTATTTTTAGTAGAGACAGGGTCTCGTTCTTGCTCAGGCTGGTCTTGAACTCCTGAACTCAAATGATCCACCCGCCTCGGCCTCCCAGAGTGCTAGGATTAGAGGCATGAGCCACCGTGCCCGGCCTACTCTTACTGTAGCCTTTGAAACTCTCTTCACTGGAGACTGATGGATGCTGCAGTGGGCTGCCCAGCTGTCACCATCGGCAGGAGGCTTGTAATTCCCCCGGCTGTCCCAAGAGTTGGGGACTGCTGATGGCACAGCTGAGTTCCTCCCAGGGAGCAGCCCACAACTGGTTCAGAGATCTCCATGGGATAGGCTAGTTACAAAACACTGTTGTATTGCAGTTTAACTCTCCACACCCTAGTCCCCACCTTACAGGTGTTGTTCTTGAGAGCACTTCGCAGTCAACCTTGGGCATGCATATCTCTGCCTCACAGTCTACCCAGAAACCCGACCTAAGACAGAAGCACAGGTACATTTTATGTGCTAATATTTTAGTTAATATTTTTGTATGTGCATTTTTAACTGAGATGGGTCTGGCATCTTCCTTTGATACACTATCAGGCTTTGGAATTAAAATTAATCTGCCTTCATAAAATGAATTGAGGGGATTTTTTTCTTCTTTTTTTTTTCCGTGGCCTGGAAATGTTTAAATAATATTGAAATCATCTGCTCTTTAAAGATTAAACCCATCTGGTCTTTGTGCCTTTTTTCATGATAGATTCTTAATCTCCAGCCAACGTCTTCTACAGTGATTGGCAATTTAAGTAATTTATATTTGGTTAGGAAATTATTCACTTCCTCTGTGTTTTCAAATTCGTAGCCATAGAATTGCAAGCAGTAATCTCTTATAATTCTTTTAATCACGCCTATATCTGTGGTCTTGTCTCCTTCTCATTTTTAATCTTGCGTATTTTTGCAAGTGCCCCTTCGTGTGTGTTTGCCACGTACATTCTCTCTTTAATCAGTTACAGAGAGTTTATCTACTTTATTGGTCTCAAAAAATAAAAATAAAAACAGCTTTTGGATCTGTTTATCCTTTCTGCTTTATTTTGGCTTGTTTTTGTTTTCTGCTTTATTAATTTCAGCTTTTATTTATATTAATCGTTTTTTTATTGTTTCCTAATTTCAGGTGATGAGTACAAAGTTTATTTGTTTTTTACCTTTTTCCTTTAATAATAAAGTTTAAGGCAATAAATTCACTGTAAGTATAGCTTTTACTGTTCTACTTTATTGTTTTCTCAATAGTTTATAATTTTATGTTTTATTTCATTTTGATTCATGGATTAACTTTCCAAAAGTTAAAATTTTATAATTTATATCTCATTTAATTGAAGTATGATTAAGGAGGCTAATTTTAAAAACATATATTTTTCTTTATTTTATTTTTGACAACTTCAATTTGCTAAGCTTTTCCTTTTCGCCAAATACGTGATTGATTTTGTAAATGTTTCTTGAATGAAAGGCGAGAAAATGTATGTTCTCTACTATGGTATAGAAGGGATTTAAGATTCTACATATATTAAATGAAATTTATGATTTGTCTACTAGATGTATTCAACTCTGGAGGAACTATATTTCACTCTCTCCCTAATTATGTTTTTATCAAGTTATCCTTGCATTTTTGATAATTTTTACTTTGCAGGCATACCTTGCAGGTATTGTGGGCTCCATTCCAGACCACCTCCATAAAGTAAATATCACAATAAAGAGTCCCATGAATTTTTTGATTGCTCAGTGCATATAAAAGTTATGTTTATACTATTATGTGGTCTATTAAGTGTGCAATTGCATTATGTCTAAAAACAACAATGTACATACTTTAACTAAAAAATGCTAATGATCATCTGAGACTTCAGCAAGTCTTACTCTTTTTGCTGGTGGAGGGTCTTGCCTCAATCCCAGTGGCTGCTGACTGACCAGGGAGTGGTTGCTGAAGGTTGGGGTGGCTGTGGCAATTTCTTGGAATAAGACAACTGTGAGGTTTGCCATATCAATTGACTCTTCCTTTCATGAAGGATTTCTCTGTAGCATGCAATGCTATTTGACAGCATTTTGCCCACAGTACACCTTCTTTCCAAATTGGAGTCAATCCTCTCAAACCCTGCCACTACTTTATCAACTAAGTTCGTTAATATTCTACATCCTTTGTTGTCATTTCAACAATGTTCAAGCATCTTCACCACGAGCAGATTCCATCTCAAGAAACCACTTGTTCATCCATAAGAAGCAACTTCTCATTCATTTAAGCCTTATCATGAGATGGCAGCAATTCAGTACCATCTTCATGTTCCACTTCTAACTCTAGTTCTCTTGCTATTTCCACTGCAACTTTAGTTAACTTCTTCCACTGAAGTCTTGAACCCCTCAAAGTCATCCATGAAGTTGGAATCAACTCCTTCCAAACTCCAGTTAATGTTGATATTTTGATCTCCCATGAATCACAAATGTTCTTAATGGCATCTGGAATGGTAAATCCTTTCCAAAAGGTTTTTAATGTAGTTTACCCAGATCCCTTAGAGGAGTCACTATTTATGGCAGCTGTAGCTTTACAAAACATACTTCTTAAATAATAAAACTTGAAATCAAAATTACTCCTTGATCCATGCATGGGCTGCCGGATGAATATTGTTTTGGCAGGCCTGAAAACAACATTAATCTCCTTGTACATCTCCATGAGAGCTCTTAGGTGATCAGGTGCCTTGTCAGAGAGAAGAAATATTTTGAAAGGAATCTTTTTTCTCTGAGCAATAGGTCTCAATTGCTCAGAGACCTAACAATGGGCTTAAAATATTCAGTAAATCATGCTGTAAACAGATATACTGTCATCCAGGCTTTGTTGTTCCATTGGTAGAACACAGGCAGAGTAGATTTAGTATAGTTCTTAAGAGCCTCAGGATTTTTGGAATGGTAAATAAGCATTGGCTTCATGAACCAACCTCTTCCAGCTTCCAACTTTTCTTCTGCAGCTTCCTCACCTCTCTCAACTTTCACAGAATTGAAAAGTTCGGGCATTGCTCTGGATCAGGCTTTGGCTTAAGGAAATATTATGGCTGGTTGTTGTTCTATTCAGACCACTAAAACTTTCTCTACACCAGTAGTAAGGCTGTTTTGCTGTCTTACTTTTGTGCACTGGAGTAACACTTTTAATTTCCTTCAAGAATTTCTTGATTTCATTCACAACTTGGCTAACTGTTAGGCACAAGAGGCCTAGCTTTTGGCCTAGTTTGGCTTTCAACATACCCTTCTCACTATGCTTAATCATTTCTAACTTTTGATTTAAAATGAGAGATGGGGAGACTCTTCCTTTCACTTAAACACTTAGAGGCTGTTGTAGGGTTACTAATTGGCCTAAGTTCAATATTGTTGTGTCTCAGGAAATGGGGAGGCCAGAAATGAGGGAGAGAGATGGGGGAATGGTTATTCGATCAAGGAGTCAGAACACACACAAGTTTTATTGATGTTTGCTGTCCTTACATGGACATGGTAGATGGCACATTTATAATTACAACAGTAACCTCAAAGATCACTAATCATAGATCACCGTAACGCGTTTAATAATAATGAAAAACTTGAAATATTGTGAATATTAGCAAAATATGACACAGAGACATGAAATGAGCATACGCTGTTTGATAAATGACACTGATAGACCTGCTCAATGCCGGGTCGCCACCAATCTTCGCTGCAATTTGTAAAACACGCAATATCCGTGAAACACAATAAAGTGAAGTGCAGTAAAACAAGGTATCCCTGTATAATTTTTGCTGCCATATTATGGGAGGTTGACTTTCACTGAAGTTTTGGGACTGATCACAGAGGAGGTTCATATTAGTAAATATTAAGCATTCTTGTTCTTAGAAACCACTTTTCATCCCCCTGTTGGAAATGCCTCACTTTTTATTCTCTGAAGACAACAGCTTTTGTTAGGCTATTGCAGGCCCTTCTTTTATTCTCCCTACACATGCTTCCCCTCTCCTTGCTCAGTGCTGGCCTGCACCTCCAAAATCTTGGCTGGTTAGCCGCTTTTGCTTCCCTTCCTCCTCCCCAACCGTGCTTGGGGCACTTTCATTCTTCTCATTTAATCTTCTGCTCAGGTGATGTTCCTGCACATCAAAACCCAATAATGACCATTGTATTGAGCCTTTAGTCAATGTCCTTCTTTACTCTTAAGTGCCTTTATCCTTAAATCAACCTTGACTGACAGTAATATCATCACTCTTGCTTTCTTTTCATTTGCATTTGCTTGATATTTTTGATCTATTCTTTTATTTTTTTTCATTGAACACATTTGCCATTCTTTTTGACCTGTATAATGACTATCTTCTCCGTCAATTTATGTGCTAAATTGTTCTATAGGGAAGTTATGGCTTGTTTTAGCTCCAGAAAATGTTTGTGTGTATATGTGGTTCATCTGAATCTTCTTGAACACTTTTCCCTTCATCTTTCTCTTATAGCAGTTTTGTTTCACCATGAAAATTGTATCTGTACTCACTGATCTTTCTCTCTCAGGCTTCTGGGCCCTAAGATGGGTTTTTACATCATTGATGTGTGCCGGGCTGGTTGATGGAGCACCCCAACTTGTGGCAGTATGGTGAGTGATGGATGGTGGCCATTCACCACATGGACTGGAAATGCAATGACAGCCAAGTCACTAGTCTCTAGGTAAGCTACTAAAAGAAGCCTCCAGTGTCCCAAACTTTTCTTCCAGACTCAGAAACAGGAGAACTTAGCACACCTATTCAGCAGTTTCTTGGCTTTTTTGGTGGGTAGGGAGCCAGTCACCTTAATGTGGAGCATATACTATCTTTTCTCCAGGGTAAGTAGATCCCCGGGGCCCAAACTCTTTCCAAATCTTCTGCTTTCTGATCTTCATCTTGGGCAGGTCTCAGCCTTCTGCCTGGCCCCAAAGGAAGGCCTCCCTTGGATGTTCCCGGAGCCCAAGGCCATGTTAACGCCTATCTCTGCATTCCTTTAAACTGCTGTTTGGTTCAAGATAAATATGCAACCTGGACTTGCAAGTAGAGGTAGATAGCAGCAACCATGTCCTAGCATCTTCCTTTAGCACAAAAGACATTAATTTAGCAGGGTAAAACAGTGAAATGTTTTTATTCTAATCCTTCCTTTTTTTACCCTGTGGCTTAGTGATTTTATCCCACATTTGTATGAACCTCTTCTGCAATATATGCTAATGATGTTTTATTTTCTTGGACTATTGATGGGCTCAGAGAAAACTGGTCTGATAGCCTACAACTGCCAATGAGAATGGTTTAATTACTTTAAATGAAAATCATCTTTTTTTGTAGTTGTTTTCCAGCATTTGTTTGGTTTATATCAAATAACTTTAAATCACTGATCATTATGTTTAATTACCTAGTAAAATAGTTTGCACACAATTCATCTTGGAAGTTTCTCCATGAAGTTAAATTGCTTAAAAATAGACATGATATATACCAGATAGACAGACAGATAGATAATACATACAGATGTGTTGGTGTCGCCAGATTTAGCCAAAAACAACAATAACCAGAGTATCTAGTTAAATTTGAATTTTAGATGAACAATGAATAATTTTTTTAAAACTTTTAAACTTTGCGTTTCCTGAATTATACTTTGGTATTATTAATATGTCATAGGGCAGCATAGAGGAAAACAGTGAGAAAAATTAATATTTTTAGATTCTTTTTTCTTTATTAAAAATCAATTTTATTTCTGGTATACACAAAGAGCCTATCAATTCATTTATTAAAAGGTAATTTTAAGTTATACTATCATATAGTCAATACAGTTCTGTGAGTTCTGACAAGTAGAGTATCTAACCACCCCCACAACAATCACGATCTCCAAAGTATTTCCTCCTGCTGCCCCTGGGTGGTGATCCCCTCCCTACAGCTCCTCCCCAGGCAACCACTTACCGGATCTCTGTCACTATGGATTAGTTTGCATTTTCTAGAATTTTATATAAATAGACTTGTATACTCTTTATTTTTCACTCAGCATAATTATTTTGAAATTCATCAAAGTTGTTGCGGATATCAAGAGTTCATTCTTTTTTATTGCAGAGTATTAGGTTGTTGTAAAAGTAATTGTAGTTTTGACCATGAATTTTAAATCATTATAACTAGGCTCAAACACATCTTTATTAATCAAAATAGGAACCATTACAATCAACACGTTTGCCAGCGAGAAATAAGTTTGTTTATTCCTGTAGTGTAAAAATCTGTGCTTCGGGATTCGATGAACTCTTGGAAACCATTTCTGCATCCTGCTGGTTGTGGAAGCCTTTTCCCTGCAAAAATTTGTCGAGATGCTTGAAGAAGTGGTAGTGGGTTAGCGAGAGGTCAGGTGAATATGGCGGATGAGGCAAAACTTCGCAGCCCTATTCATTCAACTTTTGAAGCATTGGTTGTGCAACATGTGGTCGGGTGTTGTGGAGAAGAATTGAATTGAATTGAATTGAATTTCTGTCAACCAATGCCAGCTGCAGGCGTTGCAGTTTTTGGTACATCTCATCGATTTGCTGAGCATACTTCTCAGATGTAATGGTTTTGCTGGGATTCAGAAAGCTATAGTGGATCAGACTGGCAGCAGACTACCAAACAGTGACCATGACCTTTTTTTCGGTACAAGTTTGGCTTTGGGAAGTGCTCTGGAGCTTCTTCTCAGTCTAACCACTGAGCTGGTCATCGCCGGTTTTTGTATAGGATCCACTTTTCGTGGCATGTCACAATCTGATTGAGAAATGGTGTGTTGTTGCGTACAATAAGAGAAGACAACACTTCAAAACAACGATTTTTTTGATTTTTGGTCAGCTCATCAGGCACCCACTTAT
>CM052441.1:64191081-64201849 GCA_028533085.1 Varecia variegata | reverse complement strand
GAGAAATGTGCATTAAAATGATGTATAACATAACCACATTTATTGAAGAATGTATTCCAATATCAGACAGCAAATTTCAACAATGCTGAAACCGCAATTACTTTTGCACCAACCTAATAGTTTTTCATTGTATGTATACCACAATTTGTTTATCCACTCATCTCTGTTGATGGACATTTGAGTTGTTTGCAGTTTGGGGCTCTTACAAATAAAAGCTGCTATGAATGCTCATGCACTCATGTACAAGTGTACATGACATATGCTTTCATTTCTTTTGGGAAAAATGTCCAGGAGTGGAATGGCTGGATCACATGGTAAGTGTATGCTTAACTTTTTAAGAAACTACACAACAGTTTCTAAAGTGTGCCATTTTATATTTATACCAGCAGTTGTTCTACATCCTCACTAACACTTGGGTGTGGTCAGTCTTTGACATTCTAACCATTTTGATAGGTTTGTAATGATACCGCATTGTGGTTTAAATTTGCATTTCTCTAATGACTAATGTTGTTGAGCATTTTTTCATCTGCTTTATTTACCCTCTTCTTTGGTGAGGCATCTGTTCAAATATTTCGCATGACCTTCTCCCAGCCTCTCCTCTCCCCCAGTCTTTTATTTATTTATTTTATTTATTTATTTATTTTTTTTTTGAGACAGAGTCTCGCTCTGTTGCCCGGGCTAGAGTGAGTGCCGTGGCATCAGCCTAGCTTACAGCAACCTCAAACTCCTGGGCTTAAGCGATCCTACTGCCTCAGCCTCCCGAGTAGCTGGGACTACAGGCATGTGCCACCATGCCCGGCTAATTTTTTCTATATAGATTTTTAGTTGGCCAGATAACTTCTTTGTATTTTTAGTAGAGACGGGGGTCTCACTCTTGCTCAGGCTGGTCTCGAACTCCTGACCTCGAGCGATCCACCTGCCTCGGCCTCCCAGAGTGCTCCCCTAGTCTTTTAAATTGGGTTGTTTTCTCATTATTGAGTTTTGAGAATTCTTTTGACATTCTGGATGTAAGTGCTTTACTAGATATATAATTTGCAAATATTTTCTCACAGTCTGTAGCTTGTCTCTTCATTCTCTTGACAGTGTTTTCTGAAGATCAGAAGTTTTTAATCTTTATAAAGTCCAACTTATCAGTTTGTTCTTTTATGGATAATGCTTTAGATCATTTAGGTCTATATTCCATTTGCAGTTAATTTTTGTATATGTTGTGAAGTGTACATCAATGTTCATTTTTTTGCATATGTATATTCAGTTGTTTCAGCACCATTTATTGAAAAGACTATCCTTTCTTCACTTGATTGCCTTTACACCTTTGTTGAAAATCAGTTGTCCATATATGTCTAAGTCTATTTCTGGGTCCTCTATTCTGTTTTGCTGATCTAGTTGTCTATTTTGAGGCCAATGCTACCTTGTCTTGATTATTGTTGCTTAATAAGACTTGAAATCAGATAGTGGTTTTCCTCCAACTTTGCTCTTCTTTTTCAGTTTGTCTTGGCTACTATGGGTCCTCTGCATTTCCATATAAATTTTAGAATCAGTTTATTAATGTCAAAAAAAAGCTTGCTGAGATTTTCATTAGGATTGCATTGAATCTACAGATTAATTTGTAAAATGAATACTAATCATTGATGATGACTATTCCAATTGTCCCTGCCTAGTGGATGCCAAATGATTCTATTAAAACATGAGAATCAATGCTCACTCAGCCCTGCGTGGCCTGACAAATTTCCTTTTACACACATGCCTGCTGCGACAGCCTCTTGTGTCTCCTCCTACCTTCTCCATTTTCCTAGTCCCTGCAGGACTTCACTGGAATATTATTTGAAGAAAGTGTCATAGAAGGTCTCTGCTCACAGCTGGTCACAATTACAGGCAGAATTCCATCCAAGAACAGACTTATCAACATGAAGAAGATGATGAGGATGTCTGTCAATGCTCCATGGAGGGTACTGATCAGACCTGTGATGCCTATGAGGTGGAGCAGACCCCACAAGGATTCTGGTCTATTGTGAAGGCCCCAAGCCTGCTCTATAAGCCTACAGTTGGAAAGAGAGGGGACACTAGGAAGAAAATAGAAATGGAGATCAAAACTTCTATTAGCATTCCTAACCCTGGACAAGATGGAGAAATTTTAATCACTGGCCAGCGTTGAAATGTTGTAACTTCAGCCCGAACTCTGATTGGTGTTCTTTTGGACACTTTTAGAAGAAAGCAGCCCTTCACTCACTTCCTTGCCTTTTTCCTCAATGAAGTTGAGGTTCAGGAAGGATTCCTGAGGTTCCAGGAAGAAGTACTGGAGATGTGTTCCATGGATCATGGCGTTGATAGCAGCATTTTCCAGAATCCCAAAAAGTTTCATCTAACTGTTGGGATGGTGGTGCTTTTGGGTGAGGAAGAGGTCCACCAGATATGTGAGATGCTACAGCAGTGTAAAGAAGAATTCATTAATGATATTTCTGGGGGCGGCCCCTGGAAGTAGAGATGGCAGGGATAGAATACATGAATGTTGATCCTGGCATGGTGGATGTTCTTTATGCCAAAGTCCACATGAAAGGTGGCTCCAGCAGGCTGCAGGAGTTAGTTGATCAAGTGCTGGAATGTTTTCAGGCATCTGGACTAATAGTGAAAGTGAAATAGTGTGAAACTGCATGCTACAATCATGAATACACTATTCGGGAAAGACCCCAATGCTGAAGGCAGGTGCAATCTCTACACAGCAGATGGCAAATATATCTTCAAGGAAAGAGAATCATTCGATGGCCAAAACATTTTAAAGTTGTTTGAGAACTTCTACTTTGGTTCCCTGAAGCTCAACTCAATTGCCATCTCTCAGAGGTTCACAGTAGACAGCTTTGGAAACTGTGCCCCCTGTGGACAAATTGACTTCGCCTGAGATGGATCTTGGAAAGTAGGAGAAACTGAACATCCTCACAAGATGCTGAAGAAAATGGTCTTCATTTTAATTACCAAGGAGGGATGTGGAAAATTGGATGGTGACTTTCCTGGGTGGTTCTCTGTGGACTCAACATTGCCTCTACTGGCTGTCCACGACTATCAAACTGTCAGCCAAGATGAGGAGAACTTGGCTTATTCTTTTTTCTTCAATTTTTTTATTGTGGTAAAATATATATGACTAAAATTTACTGCCTTAGCCATTTTTAAGCGTGTGGTTCAGTATTATTAAATGCGTTAGTAATGTTGTGCAACCATCACCACCGTATCTGCAACTTTTTCATCTTGTAAAATTAAAACTCTATACCCATTAAACAATACCTGGCAACCACCAATAAATAAATAAATAAATAAATAAATAATCAAATAAATAAAATATGAGAATCACTGCTACTACTGATTGCTACTTGTTCAATGCATCTATATACCTGCTGCTAATAAAGAAATGTAAATATATACCATCTTGCCCTTTTTCAGTCAAAATAATACACAATTGAATATGCAAAAAAAAATCCCTACTTAAAATAATCTTATCTTCACACAGGTGTATTAGAAATTTTTAATTTATCTGGAGGAAGACTGATACTTGTTGACACATAGGAGACTAGTAATTCCCAAGTGAGAACAACAACACAGAAAATTTACAGAGTTGGAAGAGGGAAACACTGAAAGAAATAATGGCAAGAAATTTGACGTGGGCAAATGTGGACATAAGATTTAACGTAGGAGTTCGAGGCTGCAGTGAGCTATGATTGCACCACTACAATTCAGCCTGGGTGACAGAGCCAAATCCTATCTCCAAAAAAAAAGATCTAACCTAGGGTGGTATTATGTAGGTTTAAAATGATTCCAACACTTACATAGTTTGCTCCTTGAGTGATACGTGTTTTGCTGTGAAAAGAACTTGGAGTGAATTCTCCCTCCCCTTGAGAATGAGACAATGAGATGTCACACCTTATCAGACCCCATATGTGAACTATTAACCTCAACTACTGGACTTTAAAGTAGGTATAAACCCAAGAGTTTGACAGATACTTGAGAATTCAAGCTATGGCCAGGAGATACTCTGTCATCCACTTCTCTGAGAGCTCAGGCTGTGACAGGGCCACACCCTGTTAGCCTTTGAGCTGGTCTCTGAAGCCTCGCCAGCCAACACTGGCACTGCCCTCTAGCGTCGAGGCAGCTTAAGTGTCTTCATGGAGCTCCAGTGTGCTGTGTTGGTCAGACCAGCCTCTTGAGAACTGGCTGTATAAAGGTATACCTCAAACTTTCCATTAGACTTTACTTTCCATCCTAATTGAGCAACTAGACTTTGACAGTTTTGGAACTCACTCACTATGTGGTTAATGCATCTCATCTGTCAAGTGTATTCCCTGTGAAGTTTGATCTTGTTATTCTCCCCTTCTTTAAGGGTTCTTGTTATTCTCTCCCCCTTTTTGGTTTATTGTGAACCAAGAAAAAAATTCTCTTGGTGTGGCAATAAACCATATGATTCATGAAATCATAGTTTGCTTATCTCCTTATTTTAACCATATGAAACAAGAGGAATTTTAAAAGGCTCAGGACTTTGACAGTGAAACAAAAATGGATGAACAGGGAAAGTCAGGTTGTAAGAAGTGGAAGCATGTGTCCACGTCAGAAGAGAGAAGTGTGGTTTGGTGATATGTGTAAGTTTTAAAGGACGTGCCTGAAATGGATAGTTGTGTCACAGTATTGGTTTCCTCCTCCTTCCATGGTGATAACATTTTAGCTAAGTACATGGTACCCTAGCCAATGACGACATTCCCCAGACTCTTTTATATGTAGGTGTGGATACCTAAATTCTTGTCAGGGAGATAGGAGTGAAAATAATGTGTGCGAATTCAGGGTCGTATCCCTAAAGGGAAGGTTAAGTTTGTCCTCCCCCCACTTCCATCCTTTGCCTCCAATGTTGAAGTGGTAGCAAGCCACTTGTGCCATGGGACGAGGGCGTTACTCTAGGGCAGTGGAACAAGATAAAAAGAACCTGAGACCTGACCATCTGGAACCATTAATATTGGCTGTGAAATGCTTATTCCCAGATTATTATGTGACGAGAAATACATTTTTTTAAATAGAAGAAAAGCCATACAAATGTATTAACATGTAAGTGCACACGAGTCATAGAAAGTATGAAACTCCAAGAAATACATTTCTAATGTGTTTGAGCCACTGTTAATTTGGGTCTATTTTTATAGCTGCTGCCAAGCCAATACAAGGAAGGATAACTGCTCACTGGGAGATTGGTAAAAAAGGTTCTGTTTAAAGTTTTCTGTATTTTAAAGCTTGAAATATTTGTAGTATGAGCTAATAGTCTCCTATAGAATCACAAATATAAAAATGATATTAATTTAGTGTGTATCTCTGAGAGTCAAATGATTAATAATATTCTTTTCATTTTGTAGAAAGGGGATGTGTCTCCAAACATATGTGGTGAATTTATAAAATATGGATTTTTTAAGTCACAAAGACTGGGCTTTGAATTGTGGCCCTACCACTTAATAATTGTTTAACATCAAGTGAGTTTCTTTACTTCACTTCACTTTGCTTCTTATCCTGTAAAATACCTACCTCCTGACCTTATTGTGAGGTTTATATTAGATAATATCTAAAATTATATGTCCTAGATACAACTTTGATGATAACCTTCTTCCTTCCCACTCTAGTCAAGATACAGAGACCATCTACTCTGTAGTCGAGTGTAAGTTATTAATTGAATAAGTTGGCTGTGCTTTGGACATAGCTGCGGTAAAGCTGCCACTTAATAAATGATATAGCCCATCATCAGTAGATTTGTGTAGGAGCTAGCTACTGAGACCTTAGATATATCCAAATGAGGATTGTCGGGGTACCAATAGTGGAATGAGTAAGTAAGTCTTTTACTTCTAAGTTTTATGCTTTACTGTCTGTATCAGTGCTCCCAAACCCACGTAAAAGGGATGAGGCAGGAAATACAAATTAGCCGGGCTTGGTGAACCCACATGCATATAATGCACGCAATGGAGGAAGCTACTGCCACTCAACATCTGAGGATTAGGAATGAGGTTTCCTGTTGCTCATTCCTGTAAATTTGCAAGGGAATTGCAAGTCTGAATTTTTATATGAAATCTCCTGATTTTTTAAGTGTTTGTGCATTTTTGAAAAAGAAGAGTGTTTAGGTAGAATAAAACATGTCTGTGGCCACTAGCTTGTTGCTTCAGTTCTACATATTGCTCACTTTGACCCAGACCGACTCTCCTCCACTGCAGCAGATGCATCTTTGAGAAATACATTGACTATAGATGTGTGTATTCACTTATCACTTATCGGCGTATTCACTTATCACTGTAGATCTTTGTGCTTTGAACCAGTGCTTCTTCAAAGTAAGATGCTGAGATTTTAATTTAAAAATTCAATTTTAATAAACTAAACATAAGGAAGATACTTCAATGCTACCCTGGTTTAAAGGATACCTGGATCCAATTCTGTGCATGTGTGGGAGGGGGGGTTTCCACTCACTCTGGGGAAGATGATGATGTAATTAATATTTCTATGTTTATTTGGTGTGTGAAGCCAAATACACAAATGCTGAGTGCATTTTAAAAAATCAAAATCAGCAATTCAATTATTTTCTTTATTAGAACAGCCAGGAGTGAGCTTGTTAAGATGGATCTGCTTTGTCGTAGCTTGCTCTGCTGGCAGTGTCTAAGCGAATTAAATGAGTCACGAGTCAAAGAAATTTCACAGGCGGCTTTAATCTCCTGTCAGAAAGAATAGCTAACTGAGTCAAACGTCAGTAATTTTTTCTTGGCTCATCTTAGGGGCTTGCGTTCTTAGCTGCATATCTGTGGACTTGCATATTAATCTAAAAATTGCACTCCTAATATATTCTTAAGACTAGAAATTTGGGTATCTTCTAAGTTAGTGATTTGCTAATTCTTAAAGGTCACCCACCTAAAAATGCCATCTCTCTTCTGAAGCTTGTATAAGACAATTTCTTTATCACTCAGTTCTACTAGAACCAAGCCACAGTTATGTTTCCCCTTTTGGTAAGTCCAGCAAGTTCCCAAATTTCCATTTTTCATTTCTAGTACACATAATAGAAAAGTATATATGTCACATGTGAGGCTCTGTCAAGAGAAATGTGGGTGGAATGTGGTTTTCTTGTGTTTCATGTAAAATTCTCTGAAGGATCCTATGACTGAGAAATTTATGTCAGAGAGTGATCCAGAAATGAGGTCAGCCTTTTCTCTGCTTTAAAGGACCATTGAGCTATTGAGAATTTGGGTTACTACTATTCCATTCAGTTCCTATTTTAAGGACTAACATATTACGCTCTACTAGGCAAGTCTTTTAAGAAAAAGACCCTCTTCTACCAGGTTGGGTCTTTCCAAAGGGGAAAAAAATATAGTCAGTAGATGCCACATGTTTATTTGGTTGAAGGCTGCAATGTTAAGAAGTAACAATTGCTGACTCAAGAGTCTATGATGACCCATAGACTCTTGAGAGTTACGAAGGAAAGCTAAAGCTTTCAGATTCGTTCTAAAGACATCTTTGCTCTTAGAGTTTAGCAATTTGGTCATCATGGGCTGATGGCTTCTTGATTACACACACAAAACACAACTACACATACAGTAATAGTTCTGTGTGAATATAAAGGTTCAGACACTTAAAGTTTCTGGAAAGCATGATCACCCATTAAGTAGGGACCACTTCCTGACCTCTCACCTGATTCATGAAGGTACCCATAATAGGTTTCTAGTTTCTTGGCAAGCTTTTTCTCTCCACTCTCATTGGGTATTTTCTAGGTTAATACCTGTTTCTTAGCACCAGTGGTAGACTTCTATATTTTGGTAGAAATGCTCTCTTCTTTCTGCAAATAAGGATCTCCAATATTCCAACTTTGGAATTAAGTAGATCACATCTCACCTTTGACCTACTTGTATTTAGTTTTATTTGGCCATAAAAAATATAGCAATAACCCATGGACCTACCAACTACTTTGAGAAATTAAACATAAATTTTAGCTCCTATATACCTCCCTTTATTCCTCCCTAGAGGTAATCATTGTTCTAGTTTTTAAATACATTATTATATATATAGTCCCCCAAAGCATACATAATATTTTGCATATTTTTATATTTTATTATATAAAATGGTATCATATTCACGTATCCTCTTGAGAGTATTTACAAATGTTATACTATAATCATTTCTACCCCAAAGATGAGAAGAAATTTTTCCTATAGATCTAAAAATCCTTTGTGCGGATTTTCGATGTGCTTCCCCTTGTAAACAGCAGTGTCAGTTCTTGACCAGTTAAATACATATATGCACAAGTAGAAATACACAAGGGTATTTTGTTGCAGCACTATTGAAATAGTAAAAACTAATAAATTATAGTCCTTACTATGCAGCAATGTAAAGAAATGAGGTAGATATGTAATTACTGATCATAGGTAAGTCTCTAAGACCTATCATTAAATAAAAGTAATTGTAAGACAAAATTAATGTTATGATACAATTTATGTTTCAATGTGATTTTTATATGCAGTGTCATTGTAAATAGTTTTGGAAGCATACATTGAAAGCTGATAACAATGATGATCTCTAGGATGGAAGTAGGAGGTAGAGGACTGTATGACTGGTATTAGTTGAGTTTTTACAATAAGAAAGTCGTATGTTAATTGATTATTTGAAATGTAAATAGAATTTAAAGTACATAAAAATGGTCAATGTAATATTTCAGGGCAGGCTAATAATACTGTGGCTTGAAGCAAGAAATTAAAACTATCTCAGTAAATGACTAGCTGAAATGACCTCAATGAGAATAAACTACCTGGGGAACTGACTTCAGTGTCTACGTAAATACCCACCCAAACCTCTTACGTTTACAGAACGTGTGTGTGAATAACCATATCGGCACTGGCAAGCAAGAAAAGTCACCATCAGCAGACCAGAAATTGTGAGGCACGCCCAGAAGAAAGAAATCAATGGGCTTGGATTGACAAGAGTTGAGGAAACCCAACATACATTATGTACATGAAGAAACCACTGAGAATATAAGACAAAATCCACTGAAATTCTAAAAATAGAGTGAAAAAAATACCAGGAACTGGACAGAACACTGGGGTAATAAAGAAAATAATTAATAATTTAATTAAAACTGTAGCCTTGGCCGGGCACGGTGGCTCACATCTGTAATCCTAGCACTCTGGGAGGCTGAGGCTGGTGGATCGTTTGAGCTCAGGAGTTCGAGACCAGCCTGAGCAAGAGCGAGACCCCCGTCTCTACTAAAAATAGAAAGAAATTAGCCAAACAACTAAAAATATATAGAAAAAATTAGCCGGGCATGGTGGCGCATGCCTGTAGGCCCAGCTACTCGGGAGGCTGAGGCAGGAGGATTGCTTGAGCCCAGGAGTTTGAGGTTGCTGTGAGCTAGGCTGATGCCATGGAACTCTAGCCTGGGCAACAGAGTGAGACTCTGTCTCAAAACAACAAAAAAAACTGCAGCCTTAACAACTGAATTAGAAAAGCATCACTAACCAAGGCTAAAGTCCTCAAAATACATTCCAAAGAAGAGTGACAAACCAGCTAGAGGAGGGTTCTAAGGAGGGTACAGATGTCTTAAAGAGAAATACAGCCGAGCTAAAGGAATAAGGCAGCCCTGTCCAGGAAGGAGGAACACTAAAGATAGCCACTGCCATGGAAAAGCCCTTCTTATTTAAGCCCCTGGGAGCTCCAGCTTGCTGGCCTGCTCCATGCCCAGGTGCCCTGGAGTGAATGAAGCCTCCTGGGGAACAGGCTGCATAAGCCCTGCAGTCAGCTCTGCCATTCAAGGGGGAGAAAACCCCCACCAGCTACCAGGTTATCAGCAGAGTTTCTTATTCACAGACATGAATGAACAACAAAATTATCATATGTTTGGGGAAAAGCAACTCAATGAAAAGGAGGACCAATATGAACAAGCAAGCGAACAAAGGAACAGACCACATAAGCAGCAGAGAAAATTGAAGGACACAGACCTTAAAAAAAAAAAACAAATTCTAAGTGATATTCTCATGAATTTTGCAAAGAAAATGAAAGTTGTGAGGGAAAAGAACAACTAGAGAACACAAAAGACTTAGAGTTCAAAAACTTTAGAAGTTAGAAATTGCCCTTGAGGACACACTCCAATAAAACTAGGGGCAAACGGACCAGGAGGGAGACAACATGTGATGCACAAAACAGAAGCCTTAGCTCAGGAGGGCAGTGAAGGGAGAGCCTTGAAAAACAGCTCTGCAACAGGCCTAAGGGGCAGTCAGTACCGAGTGGAGCAGAGGACAGGTGGATAGATCCCCAAGAGGGATGTCTTCAGGAAAATGACGGGGGACTCGAGAATAGATGGCATGATGAAAAGTATGAAAAAAGAGCATAAAATAATAAAGAGATATGATGTTGCTACAGACTAAATGTTTGCTAAATCCTAACCCCCAATGTAATGGTATTGCAAGGGGGCCTTTGGAAAGTGATTAGCTTGTGAGAGCAGAACCCTCATGGTTGGGATTTGTGCTCTTGTGAAAGAGGCCCAGAGAGGTCCTTTTCCTTCTGCCGTGGGCACAGCAAGAAGACAGGTATCTATGAATTAGGAAGTGTGCCCTCACCACGTACTGAATCTGCTGGTACCTTGATCTTGGGCTTCTCAGCCTCAAGAACTGTGAGAAATATTATACATTTCTTTTGCTTATAAGCCACCCACTTTACGGCATTCTGTTATGGCAGCATGAATTGACTGAAAGAAGCCCATAGGCCAAACCTGGCCTGCTAATTTATTTTCATT
>CM052441.1:64070979-64183005 GCA_028533085.1 Varecia variegata | reverse complement strand
TATATATTTCAAATGGACAAAAAATTAGTATCATTTACAGTATCTTAAGATAAATTGCCTTTGAATGGGAGCTTCCTTTCCAGTACTTTGAGGTCTACAAGACGTATCTAGAAAATTTACTACTGTGGAAAATGAAGACTGCTTAAATCGAATGGGGGGAAGGGGAAGGGCCTGTGGTTTTTCTTTTTGATTAATTGCTGTAACACTGTCCTTCAGGTGGCTGAGGAAGTTTCATATTTTCTTTAGACATCATTAGGCGCCGAAGCTCTTGCAGGACAACTTTGATGCTATATGAATTCTGCCATTTTGCTAGCACTGATATGGCTCTTGGATCCACCACTCCATTAGAACTATTAACTCCATTCATATTAATTTTTGTTACAAATCTTACAAAGGGGGGTGCTTCTGGGTATTTAGGTCCACATTCTATTTTAAGGCTGTATATTTGGTTTTCATAAATCATTCTTGGAGGCCCAATTATCATCCCTGTCCATCTTGTAAGTGTCATGTCTTCATCATCTTCTAGACCCCAGCTAACTGTGCCATCTCCTACTCCTTTCTGGCCTTCTTTGAGTTCTTCCAACAGTCGGAAATTGCGAGGGACTTTTACTCCCGAGCCCGTGGTGGCTGCCATCTTGCGTCGCTGTCGCTCAATTATGTTCTTAATAAATAATGGAAATCAACTGAACTATTGTAATAGCAATCTGTCAATGAGTTTAAATGTGTTTCCACAAAATTTTAAAATGTTTCTCTTTCTAATACATTATGATCACTCCTTTGATTTCAAGTATTGCCTTCATGTTGATGATGTGATTTGCAGCTGAGTGCAGGTCAGCTCTGTGTGCTGTGCTCATCCTCTCAAGGCATCCTTTTCTTTTTTTTTCCCCATTTCCCAATTAATATTAATATATCCAGTAGCTACCCCACCATCCATCCAAGGTGTTGTAAAATTATAAACTATCTTTCTAGTTTCACTTTCTTCTTCCTTTTTGTTCTCCTTAGCCCAGGAATTAACTGAGCCCAATTGAATTTATCTCCTAATGTCTTTTCTATTCATTGCCTGCTTGTCCCTCAATATCACTTTCAGAATCTAGACCCCTGTTCTCTCATTGCTGGAATATTGCAGTATCTTCCAGCTCTTCATTATTGTCTTTCCCTTGCAATAATTTCTCCATAATGCCACCAGAGGAGCTCTTCTAGAGCACAAATATGATCATGTCATCATCTGCACAAAAGCCTTTGTTGGTTCTTCAATCCCTAACACAGGATCTTGCCCATCAGGGGGCCTATGGAAACACAGCCACTTCTGTTGGCAAAGTTTTACTTTTGCTTAATGAATTTTCAACGCCCATGAGAAAAAATCGGAATTGTAAGTGAAATTCCAAGACCACTTCTTTTGTTTCTTCCTGTTTTTGTATGTACTCTACATGCAAACACAATAATTGTTTCTTAAGTCATTGTTCCCCCTTCTGGTACTCTATTCTGTTTTTATTCTTTTTCCATAAGTCTTATCTCTCATTCTAACAGTATTTAGCTTCTTCATGCTCTTCTTCTCAAATTTTGTTTTTCATAAGGAAAAAAAAAATCTAGTTCTGGATATTAACCACCCTCTTATTTCATTTCTTTTTGAATGGTCTTTATATTCCAGAGAGCCACTGGCAATTTGAGTCCAGCGAAAATAAGAAATGGTTTTTGACATAGAGTAGAATCTGCTTGCATCTGGCTTAAAGAACTAAGTAAGAGGGGAGCTATTTTCTGAGTTGTAAGTGATTTTTAAGTTGCTCATGAAAAGAGAAGAGTCTTGGCAGAGAAACCAGATTACTGTAAGGGCATAATGGTGAGAGAGCTTTTGTCACATGAGGTAGTTATCATATGAGATTATAATTCTGCTAGTTACTAGTGATTGAAGTATATCTGTGTAGTGAAATGTGGGTTAATAGCTGTAGTTCATTTTCCAATACAGAAATGTCAGAATTTAAGTGGGCCCCACAGGGCTATGGGAAGCTGTGTCTTCTAAAGGAAAAAGTATTGAATGAGGATAACTGACTTGGTTCAGGATTACCAACAAAATTACTTTCTTGAAGGCTGGCTTAACTCTTCATTTCTCTCGTAATGTACACACCGGATGCAGAGCTTACAGAGTACTGACCAGGATTCTAGTGAGCGATCAAAAGGTGCAAAGAAAAGAAGAGATGTTCCAACCTAACAGATAAATAAATAAATGTTTAAAAACCTGCCTTGTTTAGATGTTGTCATATCTAATTTTAATGGTCAAATGAATACTATCTTAATTTTTGTTTTAGGAATATGTTGATTGTATACAAATGAAAAAGTAAAAGCACTCAAAATCTTTCTTTCTCTTAACATTGCTTTAAAAGACGTAAACATTCAGGGAATTGGCAGCATTTTAATCCAACCTACACAATCCACTTTTCATTTTAATTAAGCCTAAAAATATTTTTGAAAGCCTACTATACGCAGGGTATTATATGTAGTGCTGAAAAGAATGCAAAGCTATACCAGAGCTGTTGTGACAGAAAAGAGAAAAATGAGAAAATGTATGTAGGGGTTGTTTGTAAGCTACAAATAATATATAATTGTCAGTTTTAATTATTATCATTATTATTATATAGGCATCATGTCTCCTGGGACTCACAATGTATTGAGGGATATAGATAGCTAAATAATTAATGCTAGGATGGCTGGAATGAGTATACAACCAAATTTTATGGTAATCATAAAGGGAAACAAAGTTAATTCTACTTAGAAAAATCTGGAAGGTCTTCTTAGAAGTAGCATATAGACTACAGTTGACCCTTGAATAACACAGGGGTTAGGGATGCCAATTCCCTGTGCAGTCAAAAATTTGCATATAACTTTTGACTCTCCCAGAACTTTCCTAATAGCCTACTGTTGACTGGAAGCCTTACCAATAACATAAACAGTCAATTAACGCACATTTTGTATGTTATCTGTATTGTATACTGTATTCTTACAATAAAGTAGGCTACAGAAAAGAAAATGTTATTAAGAAAATCATAAGGAAGAGAAAATGTATTTACTATTTATTAAGTGGAAGTGGATCATCATAAAGGTCTTCATCATCTTTACATCGGGTAGGCTGAGAGGAGAAGGAGGGGTTGGTCTTGCTGTCTCAGGGGTAGCAGAGGTGAAAAAAGAGAAGGAGATGAAAGGGAGGCAGGAAAGGCAGGCACATTTGGTGTAACTATGGAAATACATTGTATTACTTTTTTGCTTTTTCATTTCTCTAAAAATGTTTCTGTATGGTACCAATACTTCCACAGTTTGCTTTCATTTCAATGTCCATATCATAGAAGGGTCCATATTGTAAAAGAAGTCAAAGGCAGACTTGAATGATCAGAATCCTTTTGTCAGATTGTCTAATGTCAATCTGTTTTCTGGTACTGCTTCTTCTACATCTTCTTCCTCATTATCTGGCACTGGTTTGGAAGCACGCATCTCCATCAGTCGTCTTCTGTTAATTCCTCTGTGGTATGATGTCTATTAGCTCTTGAATTTCTCCAAGATCCATATCTTAAAACCCTTCACCCCTCACCTTTGTTTCCTATCCAAAATCCCTTTCATGATTTCCTTGGTGGTTTCTGTTATAAACCCTGTGAAGTCATGCACAACAACTGGACACAGTTTTCTCCAGCAAGAATGTATTGTTTTGGGCTTGATGGCTTTCACAGCTTTTTCTGTAACAATGATGGCATCTTCAATGGTGTCACCCTTCTAGACTTTCATAATGTTTTCTCTCTCGGGGTTCTCCTCCATAATGTTGACAATTTTTTCCATAGAGTACTATGTCTAATGAGCCTTAAAGATTCTTATAACCCCCTGATCTAGAGGCTGAATTAGAGATGTTGTGTTTGGTGGCAAGTAGACTACTTCAATACCTTTGGTGCTGAACTTATGGGGTTCTGGGTGACCAGGGGCATTGTCCAATATCAAAAGAACTTTAAAAAGCAGTCCCTTGCTGGCAAGGTACTTCCTGACTTTAGGGACAAAGCATCAATAGAACCAATCCAGAAAAAGGGTTCTTGTTTCCCAGGCCTTATTGTTGTAGAACTAGAGGACTGGTGATTGGTGTTTATCTTTTCCCTTCAAGACTCAGGGGTTAGCAGCTTTATAGATAAGGACAATTTGTATAAAACGATAGTGTTAGCCTTATCCCTTCCTGCCTTAAATCCTGGTGCTCACTTCTGTTCCTTACTAATGTTTTTTGTGGCTTCTTCCCCCCAGAATAAGGCATTTTTATCTGCATTGAAAACCTCATCAAGCAGATACCCTTTCTCCTCAATGATTTTCTTAATGACATCTGGGAACTCATTTGCTGCCTCTTAGTCAGCAGAAGAGGCTTCTTCTTTTATCTTGACATTCTTTAAAGCCAAACCTCTTTCTAAAATTATCAAACCATCCTTTGCTGGCATTAAATTCTCCAGCTTTAGATCCTTCACTTTTATTTTACTTTAAATTGTCATATAATGGCTTCACTTTTTCTCGAATTCTGTTCTAGTCTATAGGTATGCCTTTCTTATAGCGATCTTTCACCTACATAAAAGCATCGTTTTCAATACGAGATACAAAGGTATTTCTCAAAAAGGGTAAGGTTTTCACATGCACTGGAGTAGCTACAGCAACAGCTTTGTGAATTTCTTGTTCTTTTCTTTCTTTTTGCAATGGTCTTTACAATTGGATATATCTTGAAATGAGGGCAACCACAGCTGCAGACCTCAATCTATAGTATAAATCAAGCAACTCAACTTTTTATTGTAATATCTTGACTTTTCTCTGCTCAGAAGCACATCCAGTATGACTAGTGGTACTTCATATAGGTCCCATGGTGTTATTCAAGGTTATGGTATTGCACCAAACAACAAAAAGTATGCAAGAACCATGAGAGATCGCTTTTTACTGTGATATGCAATTTATGCGAGAGGCGAGCCACTCGTGCGAAGATTAGCTTCATACAGTGTGATTAAAGAGGAAGATTTATCAACCATGGCCTGCTTATCCTCATCACTGAAGGCAGCTCAAATGTACTTTCTGCCTTGGTTCACAGAGAATGGCTCTAGAGGACTACAGGGCACAGAGGTTGAGTGGGGTTCTGGACAAATCAGATGCCCCTTCTAAAATGCCAACTAACAAAAAAGCCAAATTAACTTTGTTATATGTATAAAATATATATTGTGTTTTATATATATATATATATATTGTTTTGTATGTGTGTATGTGTGTGCACGTGTATAAAACATGGTCAAAGTGGACTGGTTTTGTGGTCAAAAAGTGGTCAAAACTTTTCAACCTATATGGGACAATAAACTGATTCAAGAAGCAGATATGTGCCATGAACTGTTTTAGTCACTGAATGGCTTTTCATTTTAAAACTCTGAAGATTTTTGGCTTCATGTGATAAGAAGTTATAATCTGTTTTATTCTATGTAAGTACAGAATTTATATACTTAACATATATAGAATTCTACATATGAATTTAACAGAAGAAGGTATAGAGGTTGTTCACAGAATTTGATAATACAAAGATGAGAGAGAAAGAGAGGCCAGTTAACCAATTAGACAGGGCATTATAGGTTCCCCTCAGTTTTGCAGAACTCCCCGATCTATTTCTTCAGGGTAGCCATGAATTAGTAAGCCTCTTAGGAACTGATAAACAATAACCAGATTCAAAAGGAATTAATGCACACATCAGAGAACAATTTCTTTTTTATTATGAGAGATATTTCTTTCTAGTTACCATAATACATATATCCACTTTCCTAGATACCCCTTTCTGGTACCAGGTAGCAGGGATGTAGAATCATCACATATACCAGTTAGGATAGGTTTGGCTGTGTACATCAGGTAACTACGAAATACAGTGGCTTAACCAAGATAGAAATTTATGTTTCTTTTACATTAAAAAAAATCTGAGAATACACAGCCCAGCATTGATATGACTTATGAGGTCACCAGGGATCTAGTGTTCTATCTCTCTGTTCCCCTATCTTTAGCAAGTAGCTTGCATCTTTAAAATGGTTTGAAAGCTGCTAAAGATGCTAAAATTCCATGGAGCATGATGGAGAAAGGTAGGGAGGCAAAAGAGGTATAATATGGATTATACCACATTTACTAGAACTCGTGATTATAGCTGGTGCAAAAGTCTGAAAATTTTAATCTTTAAATGCATGCATGCATTTAATGCTGTCCTAAATTAAATCAGTATTTTGCTACTAAGGAGAAAGGGGAAAATAGACGTTGGAGAAAGCAGTTTGCAATCTCTGCTCACCATAGCTCTCTCAGTCTAGTTGTCTAGTTCACATTTCAATGTTTCTGTATTATATTAACATTGATGTATGCAGTATTTTTTCCTGAAAACTGTATTAAATCAGTAGAATTTCTTATTGATATTTTAAAATATGGTAATTATATCAACTTTCTTGGGGATAACAGAATCAGAGCACAGTGAGTTTTGTAGTATATTGTAGAGCCTTGTGAATTACCCCGTCCTACAAAAGGTAATACCATCTTCAGGATTAAAATATTTGGGTCTGCCAGACTCAGAATGCCTATTCCATGAGAGATAAACTGTCCAACATTTTGCTTTGGAGCTTCCCTTTTCTAGAATCCTCTCATCTTGCCTTCTAAGAAGGTGTCCAGTAATAGAAACCTTCAGTTATTGTTATGACCTCTGCTCTGGTCCTCTCTCCCTGTGATTACTCTCTTGTCATCTTGATTGAACTTGTCTATTGCCAAAGTTTTCCATCCAGGATAAGTTAAATCATCTCTTAGGATATAGGACCTCTACAGATGGCTACTTTCAAATCCATTATTTATTTATTTATTTTTTTAAATTTATTTATTTTTTTTTTTTTGAGACAGAGTCTCACTCTGTTGCCCGGGCTAGAGTGAGTGCCGTGGCGTCAGCCTAGCTCACAGCAACCTCAAACTCCTAGGCTCAAGCGATCCTCCTGCCTCAGCCTCCCGAGTAGCTGGGACTACAGGCATGCGCCACCATGCCCGGCTAATTTTTTCTATATATATTTTTAGTTGGCCAGATAATTTCTTTCTATTTTTTAGTAGAGACAGGGTCTCGCTCTTGCTCAGGCTGGTCTCGAACTCCTGACCTCGAGCGATCCACCCGCCTCGGCCTCCCAGAGTGCTAGGATTACAGGCGTGAGCCACCTCGCCCGGCCAAATCCATTATTTATTTATTTCAACTAGTTTAATTACCAAGAGTCACCTCCCTTCCTATTTATGGGGACACCAGTCTTTTTCAGGTACAGGAATACTTCATTTTATTGCACATCACTTTATTGCAATTCACAGATATTGCATTTTTTACAAATTGAAGATTTGTGGCAACTCTGCATTAAGTCTATCAACACCATTTTTCCAACAGCACCTGATCACTTTGCGTCTCTGTCACATTTTGGTAGTTCTCACAATATTTTGAACTTTTTCATTATTATTACATCTATTATGGTGATCTTTGATGTTATTACTGTAATTGTTTTGGGGGTACTACGAGCCATGCCCATGTAAGGTAGCAAACTTGTATAAGTTGTGTGTGTTCTGATTGCTCCACTGACTGGCCCTTCCCCCATTCTCTCTCCTTCTCCTCCAGTTTCCCTATGCCTGGAGAAACAACAATGTTGAAATTAGGCCAATTAATAACCCTACAATGACCTCTGAGTGTTCAAGTGAAAGGAAGAGCTGCATATCTCTTACTTTAAATCAAAAGCTAGAAATGACTGAGTTTAGTGAGGAAGGCATGTTGAAAGCCAAGATAGGCCAGCTAGGCCTCTTGTGCCAGTTAGCCAAGTTGTGAATGCAGTGAAAAAGTTCTTGAAGGAAATTAGAAGTGCTACTCCAGTGAACACAAGAATGACAGAAAAGTGAAATTGCCTTATTGCTAATATATAAAAAGTTTTAGTGGTCTGGATAGATGATCAAACCAGCCACAACAGTCCCTTAAGCCAAAGCCTAATCCAGAGCAAGGTCCTAACACTCTTCAGTTCTGGGAAGGCTGAAAGAGGTGAGAAGCTACAGAGGAAAACTTGTAAGCTAGCAGAGGTTGGTTTATGGGGTTTAGGGGAAGAAGCCATCTCCATAACATAAAAATGCAAGGTGAAGCAGCAAGTGCTGATGGAGAAGCTGCAGCAAGTGATCCAGAAGATCTAGCTAAAATCATTGATGAAGCTGGCTGCATGAAACGACAGATTTTCATTGTAGTGAAAACAGCCTTCTTTTGGAAGAAGATGCTATCTAGGACTTTCATAATTAGAAGAAATCAATGCCTGGTTTAGAAGCTTCAAAGAACAGGCTGATTCTCTTATTAGGGGCTAATGCAGATGGTGACTTGAAGTTGAAGCCAATGCTCATTTACTATTCCAAAAACCTTAGGGTCCTTAAGAATTATGCTAAATCTACTCTGCCTGTGCCTTATAAATGGAACAGCAAAGCCTAGGTTAGATGATAGGACATCTGTTTACAGCATGGCTTACTGAATATTTCAAGTCCACTTTTGAGAACTACTTCTCAGGAAAAAAGATTCCTTTCAAAATATTACTGCTCTTTGACAATGCAGCTAGTCATCAAAGAGCTCTCTGGTGGAGATGTAAAAGGAGGTTAATGTTGTTTTTTGCCTGCTAACACAGCATCCATTCTGCAGCACATGGATCAAGGAGCAATTTTGACTTCCAAGTCTTTTTATTTAAGAAATACGTTTTGTAAGGCTATACCTGCCATAGATAGTAATTCCTCTGAGGAATTTGGACAAAGGAGGGATCTGGACAAAGTACATTGAAAACCTTCACTATTCCAGGTCACCATAGGATTCACCATTCTAGATTCAGAACATTTGTGATTCATGCAAGGAGGTCAAAATACCAACATTAACAGGAGTTTGGAAGAAGTTGATTCCAGCTTCTTGGATGACTTTGCAGGGTTCAAGACATCAGTGGAGGAAGCCACTGCAAATGTGGTGGAAATAGCAAGAGAACCAGAAATAGAAGTAGAGCCTGAAGATGTGACTGCATTGTTGCAATCTCATGATAAAACTGAAACAGATGAGGAGTTACTTCTTATGGATGGGCAAAGGAAGTAGTTTCTTGAGATGGAATCTACTCCTGGTGAAGACGCTTGAACATTGGTAAAATGATAATAAAGGATTTAGAATATTACATACATTAACTTAGTTGATAAAGTAGCAGCAGGATTTGAGAGGATTAACTCCAATATTGAAAAAGTTCTACTGTGGGTAAAATGCTATAAAACAGCATCACATGCGATGGAGAAATCTTTCATGAAAGGAAGATTAAATTGATGTGGCAAACTTCACTGTTGTCATATTTTCAGAATTTGCCACAGCTACCCCACTCTTCAGCAGCCACCGTCCTGATCAGCCAGCAGCCATCAACCTTGAGGCAAGACCCTCCACCAGCAAAAAGACTGTGACTCAATGAAGGCTCAGATGATTGTTAGTATTTTTTAGTGATAAAGTATTTTTTAATTGAGATGTGAACGTTGTTTTTAGACATAATGCAATTACATACTTAATAGACTACAGAACAGTGTAAACATAACTTTGATATGCACTGAGCATCCAAAAAATTCATATGACTCTTTATTGCAATATTCTCTTTACTGTGTGGTCTAGAATGGAACCCACAGTATCTCCAAGGTATGCCTGTACTTCTGACATGGGCCATCTTCCTTAGCCCAAAGAGAAGTTGTCTATATACATAATTTGGAACAAACTTTCATTCACTCTTTAATTTCTGATGATGTACAAGTCACACCTTCAGGTGTGAAAGGAAAAGATAAAGATGTACATTAAACTTTGTGGTCTGTTTCATAGCATTGCTTAAGAAATAGAGAGTTATATCTTCTATATTATTCCTGGAGGGTTTCAATACAATTATTTATTGATTTTTTTTCATTTCTATTACAAGCGAATGCTTTATGTGCTAAGTATATATTTTACTATATAGTTTGCACACTTCAGATATAGCATTAGGGATCCTTCATAGTTGTTTAGGGTTATTATTGATAAAAATGAAACTACAATATTTCATTTAAAATAACACATCATCAGTTTTAAGACAATCTTGATTTCTGCATGTGAAATATGAAATAAAGTACATTTAGAATCAGGGAATCAGGGAAATATGATCATTTGTCAAAATTTTAATGACAATTACTAGTGTAAAATATAAATTATAAATTGTAAAGCCTGTAGGTAGAAGAATATGTAAAAATAATAGGGTTAGTGTCTGTAATTAAAGGTATTAGAGACATTCTGTTCTAAAAACCATAAAATATGTTATTAAGGAGACCCACAATCTTTATAATTAAGAGACTTTAAGAAGGTAATAGCTAAAAGTGAAAATAAACATTCTTAAAGGCATTGAGTTAACTAACAGATATTTAACTGCTCTTACCCAGTCCTCAGAACTACCAAAGAGAAGGAAATCAAGCTTCTGTCTTCTTCTGTTCTTGAACTTCCCAGGTTTACCCTTTAATTTATCATAGAAGGGACAAATTTACTAATGTATCCAGTAACATGTTTGCTGTAGGCAATGTGTGTCTCTGTAACTCTTAAAGGCTACTGCATTGTGGTTTAATTTCAGTATCTCTCCACAATTCATGCTGCTTTCAAAATTTAGTCACCTCCCCAAATCCTGTGAACTCTCTTGATCACTTATTCATTCAACAAGAATTATTGAGCATTAACTCTGTGACAGGGACTCACCTAGGAAGTGGGGATAAAGTGATACAATTTTCCTAGCTCTCAAATGAGTAATTTTACAGGGGAGATAGTTTTAGTCATGCTGTAATAGCACTTCTATGGTTTATATATTTCATAGTGAGTCCAAATAATAGCCCCAAGGAGGGGATAATGAATTCTGCTTTAAGGGTTAGGAGAAGGAGATACAGCAACTGGGCCTAGAGAATGAAAAGGAAGGAATTTAGCCGGGCTGTAAGGTGAGGGCGTGATGGAGGCACCTCAGGCCGTGTGAACAACATGGGCACATACTTGTTTTCATGTTTGTCTCATCTACCAGACCTTCTAGAGTGAAGACCTCGAACTTTGGTAATGCCCACCACCCAGTGCTGTGGAAGACAGTGTTTAGCAAGTGATTTTTTTCAGTAGAAATATGATAAGTGATCTGGTCCAGAGAATACTGAGACTGGAGAGTAAATAGGTCAATGGTTCTCAAACTTTGGAAAACATGAGAATCACTTGGAGTGCTTGTTCCTAACTGAGCAAAACCCTCAGAGTTTCTGCATTAGTAGGGGCCAAAAATTGGAGTTGGGGCCAAAAATTTGTATTTTCAATAAGCCCTACCTCCTACCCTGTGACTCTGATGTAGGTGGTCCACAGAGCATGGTGGTGTAGGTGGAAAGGAATTTGTGGATACTTAATGTCTTGGTTCTTATCAACCACCTGCAGCTCACCAAATATACCTTAAGGTACACTCCATGCCAGCCATCAAAAAGCTTTTTGATCAAGCTTAACCTGTACTGCTCAGACCTGTAGGTTAATTTTCTGGCTAATCTGAGAGAAAAATAAATCTGCCTCCCGAGACTTAACAGGTCTTCTTGATTTTTAAATACTAGCCTGTTTTTCAAGTGCTGTGAAGCTGAAAAGTACTAAAAAAGCTCCAGGATTAGTCATTTCTCTAAAAAAAGAGTTTCCAGTGGTATAATACTTGCCTTGAAAGATGAAAATTTCCACCTAAGGCATATTTTTCCCTATATTTTGTAATCATTGATGGGAATTGATGCCAACTCTACCTTTTTTTAGACATTGAATGAAACATTTTAAACTGAGTTGAAAATAATTCCAACGTGCCTTTAACACCCACTTGCTCTAATTTAACTCCATTTGGCTGTTTCTTACTTACTCTTTATTTTCTTGAACATTCCAGCTGTTAACATTAAATCTAATTTTTGTATGTCAGCCCATGTCAAAGCAAGCCTTAATCCTTTTAAAGTTAACCTATCACCAGCTCAAAGCTGCTTTATATCATCAGGTATAACTGCATTTCCAACCCTGAGGGCATGGTGTGTGATTATGTACACATGCACGCTGGAGTTTCCCTGTAATACCACTTGGTGTAGACTGGAATTCTATATGGGGTGGGTCAGGATTGAATCCCATCCAAAGTGCTTTGGTTGCAGATAGAAAGAGGCTTTGTTATAAAATGGTAGCACTGCAGAAGTATTGGGGAGAGTTGGCTATCATATACTCCTGTATTTTTATTTTCAGTAAGAGAGATTAAAATGTTATAGACAAAAGTACACAGTTAATAGCAGAAGTGTTAAAACTGGAACCAGAAAGGAAATCTTAAGATCCACAGCTTAACACTTTGTCAATGTGTCATTTACTTTCTGTTTTCCCTTGAGTGAAATAGGATTTCAAAATAAAACAAACCAAAAAAAAACCTCTTATTGTTCTTATACCTTTCACTTAGACAATTATGTTTTGGGAAGTGTAAAAGAGTCAACTGTGTCTTGAAAGGTTGGCATAATTACATTTTTTTCTCTGATGCTTTCTGACCAGATATACCTCAAATTTAGAAAACTGGTCAGTGAAACAGGGCATTGTCATTGGCTAACTTCTATATGGAAGCAACTTGTAATAAGGTACCAGTGACTTTTTAAAATTGTACTGGGACATTTAGCTTGTTATAGTAATATATTAATAAAGAAATTCTGTCTGTTTATGTGGAAAATCATCAAATGAAGACAGATACTATTGCCATTTTATTTTGTGTGTTTGGTGTAATAGAATTAGGAAGGAATTATATCTTAATTAAATGAAAGAAATGCTAAAAATACTTTTAAATGAGTGTGAAGAGACATTATAAATAAACAAGTTAAATATCCAGTTAAATGTCCACCTTAAAAAGGCAATAATTAATGAAAAAGGATAAAAAAGAAAGTACGCTTACTCATATTATAGACCTTGGCACTGGGGTTAAAAGACTAAGTCACATTTTTTTTTCCTAGAGTAGCTTACATCCCAAGGGGGAAGAATAACACTGAAAATATTAACTATAATGCTACAAGAAAAGTAATATCAAAGATCTTATGAGACCTTAAGGGAATAGTAATTAATTTTATTTTGGAAGCTGAGAAAGCCTTCAAGGGAGATATGATGTTTGAAACAAGTGCAGGTTCAATAAAAAAATGCCAAGCAGATGATTTTTAAGGTATAAATACAGCATCATGACATTCCTTTTCTTTTCTGAACATTGAAAAATATGTTTTATTAAGCTTGTTTAAAATAATTATTACTATGCAATAAACTTCTCATTTCCCATTTTCTCCAATTGTGGTAACAATGCCTTCCTTTTATTTTTATTTACTGTTTTGTTGATATGGCTGTTAAGCCCTCATGATGATTTTTCCTACATCACTTATTTGGGTAGAAGCTTCTTGAAAAAGTCTGTGTCTACAGTTTCCTCTGGAAGAATCACTATATATTCTTGTATATAATTCACATTGTTCTCATTTTTCCATCTTTCCTCTTTTATTTTATTCCCTTTTTCATTATATTTCTGTATTATTATAGAAACTGGGAACAATAATATATTCTGATATCTTTATTTTTTTCTATACATACTCCTTTATTTGCAAAGATAAAGATACTGATCATAAATACTATTATTTTCATTCACAAAGGGGAGAAAAACTGGGGTTAAGGTATTTTCTAAGGACGAAGGGGGCACCTGGAGATGAATTTAGAAACAAAATCTGGATCAGCGATCATTAAATCAATTATTCAACATTTAAAATGTTGTTCAAGATTCGATGGAAGTCCCTCGCTGACAGGTTTTGAGAATAAGGTTCATGATTTGAGATCCTGAGAAGGAAGGAGTTAAAGGAAAGAGAATCTTAGAGGATTAGATTGATCTCTAGGGATTTGGAAACTAGGCAGAAGATCTGAAGATGAAAGGAAAGATTTGATTCTGTGCTGAATTACAAGTTTTGAAGGAAATTAGAGTGTAATTTTGTTCAGCTATAGATAAGGATCCACAGCCTAAATTAGTAAAGTTCTTATAACTATTATCTTTTAAAATCATCATTAAAAAGTATTTCTAAAACTATGTCAATCGTGAACAATCACCTTGAGGTACATGTGTAATATGAAAAACCTGAGAGAACAGCAGCAGCAACCAGTGTATATTGAACAGCAGCTGCAAAAGGGGAAATCTGAAAGGCATGTCATTGCATTACTGTGTATCTTTTCTTCTCAGTCATGGGAAGAAGGAGAGGTGTAGATCACTACTGTCAGGCCTTGTTTATTTTGGCCTTACAGAAGCATCCACGTTCTGCTTTTCAGAGGAACTGGTAGGGTGCCTTAGATTCTTCTCACCCTACTCTTGAGGGGAAGACCACATTTAACCGGGCCCTAAAAAGCAACATTTTGGTATCCCCCTGTAGCTGTTTGTTATACTTCACACTGGCTCAGTCCCTGGTAATACCTTCCACCCAGGTTAAATAAACTTGGTTAAGCCAATTGGTGTGATTGCTGTCCACTGGCTAGAGTTTCCAGGAATGGATCAGCCCTGCTGGGGAAAAGAGCATCATGGTCTTTCTTTGCTTACCAATTAAGTCTCAGATTAACCAACTTCCAAGTGAATACCTGATTTCCCTCAGGGATATGCTCTTAGGAAGTTAGAGTGGGGCCTTTGGTAAAAACGGTGAGTTGAACACACACATTCACTTCTGTGTTCTCTTCTCCCAGAAACTCTCGCAAACAACAGTAAAGGGACTGGGGAGAGGGGGGAGTGGTGGGGAAAGTGAACGCATCAGGACACAGGGACAAGAGAAGATCGTGGAATCTGGATGGTAGATGGATGTGTGGTAACTGATTTAGTAGATCCAAGAAAGCTGAATAAAGCTATCAATGGGAAAAATTTAGAAGCACACTAATTGGCATTGCAGAATCTGCAAAGCTTCAGGGGTTATTCTGAAAGTGGGATACATTTGGGGCTAAAAAACCGATTGTTTGGATGTCTATTTAATAAGTATCCATTTTACCTCCACTCCTTCAGAAACCTCACTAAAATGACAGCCTAACTTTCTGTTCGATTTATTTTGTTTTAAGGAATAAACTAAAAATGACCAAAACAAAAACCAACCAAATAAAAACATGTTTTTATGTACTTTCTATTAGAATCTCTTGCTGAATACTTGTTTTACTACTGTAAATGGCAGATTTTTAAATTTTCACTTTCTAACTGTTGCTGGTATACAAAATGCCACTGACTTTTGGTTATTAATCTTGTAACTGGTAACTGCTAAAACTTTGCTAGATTTACTGCATTATTTAACTGATTAATTTATATGATGAATTAAAATAATTTGGGCAGAATTCCTTCAGGTTTTTCATTCTGTAGATAATCATGTTATCTCTTAATAATAATAACTTACCTTCTTTCCAAACCTTATAGCTTTTCTTTCTTTTTCTTTTTTCTTATTGTACTGGCTATTATATTTAGTCCAGTGTTGAATAGTAATAGTTATATTGGGAATGATTGTAATGGCTCACCATTGATTATAACGTGGTGCTATAAAACTTCTGTACATAATGTTTTGAGGTTAAAGAAATTCCTTTTATAACTTGTCCACTGAGAATTTGTATCAGAAATAATTATTAGATGTTATCAACTGTTTATTCTGTATCTATTGAAATCATATTTTTTCATTTTATATGTTAATGTGATACATTATTGGCTAGGTTTTATTATGTTAAATCAACTTGCATTCCTAGAATATATCCACCTTGGTGATGATATATTGTCTTTTTATATATATTGCTGCGTTCAATTTACACTTTTTTAGAATTTTTTTGACCCCACATTAATAAGTAAGATTGGCCTTGAGAACAAAAGAAATTAGATATATAAGCTGAATTGGAAAGCTTTCCCTTTTATTCTGTTAGTTGGAAGTTGAGATTTGGAGTTACCTTTCTGTGAATGTTTTGTTGAACTCTCTTGTAAAACTATCTGGACCTGCTGTTTTCTTTGAGGGAGAATTGTATGCTACTCATAACCATTCTGATTTTTATTTGTTGACCAATTTTGAGTCAATTTTGGTAACTTTTAAAAGTTTTTTGTTCATTTCCCCTAATTTTTCAAATGTGTTAACATTAAAGTTACTTATATTTTCTTGTCATTTTGATCCTTGCCACCTCTTTAGTCATGCTCTCTTACACACTCTTAATATTTTTGTGCTCTCTTTTGTTTCCTTTTTTTTTTTTTTTGTCTTTTGGGCTACTTTCAGATGTCTGTTCTTTTGTTTCCATAGTCAGTCTTGCCTGAGACTTGCCAATTTACTTAATTTTTTCAAAGAACCACTTTTGGTTTTGTTGATCTTGTCTTTATTCTTTTATTCCTTCTTATTCCTTCTACATGTTCTGAGTTTGCAGTCATGCACCATATAATGATGTTTCTGTCAATGATGGAGTGCATATATGATGGTGGTCCCATAATATTATAAAAGAGCTGAAAAATTCTTATTGCCTAGTGACATCATAGCCATGGGAAGATAACACATTACTCACGTTTGTGGAGATGCTGATGTAAACAAACCCACTATACTGCCAGTCATATAAAGGCATAGCACATACAATTATGTATGGTACATAATAGTTGATAATAATAAATGACTGGTTTATGTTTTTACTGTACTATTTATTATTATTTTAGTGTACTCCTCCTACCTATTAAAAAAGAAGGTAGGTCTTTCAGGAGGGATTCTCAAAAAAGGCATTTTTATCATAGGTAATGACAGCTCCAGGCATGTTATTGCCCCTGAAGATCTTCTAGTGGGACAATATGTGCGGTGGAAGATAGTGATATTGATGACTCTAACCCTGTGTGGGTGTAGGCTAATATGTTTGTTTGTGTCTTAGTTTTTAACAAAAATGTTTAAAAAGTAAAAAAATTAAAAATTGAAAAAGCTTGTAGAATGAGGATATAAAGAAAGAAAATATTTTTGTACAGCTGTACAATGGGTTTATGTTTTAAGCTAACTGTTATTACAGAAGAATCAAAAACTTAAAAATAATGAGAAAGTTTATAAAGCAAAAAAGTTACTGTAAGCTAAGGTTTATTTATTATTGAAGAATGAAAAGTATTTTTAATAAATTTAGTGTAGCCTAAGTGTACAGTGTTTATAAAATCTACAGTAGTGTATAGTAATGTCCTAGGCCTTCATATTCACTTGCTACTCACTGACTCACCTAGAGAAATTTCCAATCCTGTAAGCTCCATTTAGGGTAAGTGCCCTATACAGGTGTACCACTTTTTATCATTTATACCATATTTTTACTGTACCTTTTCTATGTTTAGCTATGTTTAGCTACACAAATACTTTCCATTGTGTTACAGCTCCCTACAGCTGTGGTCGCCAACCCCTGGGCCATGGGCTGGTACTGGTCTGTGGCCTGTTACAAACCAGGCTGCACAGCAGGAGGTGAGCAGTGGATCAGCAAGCAAAGCTTCATCTGTATTTACAGCCGCTCCCCATCACTTGCATCACCACCTGAGCTCCGCCTCCTGGCAGATCAGTGGGGGCATTAGATTCTCATAGAAGCGTGAACCCTACTATAAACTGTGCATGTGAGGGATCTAGGTTGTGTGCTCCTTATGAGAATCTAATGCCTGATGATCTGAGGTGGAGCTGAGGCAGGGATGCTAGCACTGGGGAGTGGCTGCAAATACAGATTATCATTAGCAGAGAGGTTTGACTGCACAGTAAGTGTAATGCACTTGAATCATCCCCAAACCATCCCCCCACCACCCCTCCACCCCTACCATGGAAAAACTGTCTTCCATGAAACTGGTCCCTGGTACCAAAAAGGTTGGGAACTGCTGGCCTACAGTATTTGGTACAGTAACAATCTGTACAGATTTGTAGCCTAGGAGCAATAGGCTACACTATATAGCCTAGGTGTATAGTACACCATATAGGTTTGTGTAAGTACATTCTATGATGTTCCCAAAATGACAAAAATCACCTAACAACGCATTTCTCAGAAAGTTTCACCATCAAATGAAGCAACAAATAACTGTATTTTGCTCTTCTAATGTCTTAAGATAAATGCTTAGGCAATTGACTTTGAGTTTTGCTTTGTTTCTAATATAAACATTTTGGGCTTTAAGTTTTCCTATAAAGACATTTGACTAAGTTCCAAAAGTTTTGAAGTGTAGTATTTTTATTAATGTATACAGTTGTTATTTATGCTGATTTTTCTGTTCATGGTTGCTTGTTTCCATGTGCATTAATCATTTTTTATTATGATTTCGTGATCTTTAGATTTCTGTGGGAATTCTTTGGGGCCTGCAATTAAAGTGCATTTCTCCATAACAGTAGTACCTGGGGCCTTACCAATCTTAGATCCCTTTAAACTCAATTTCTATTTTAGATTTTTTCAGGCACTGTAAATTTCAGTGGCAAACCCATGGGAACATGGCTGTGGTTAATAGAACCTCAGGTAGGACTTTATTTCTGCTCCATTCAAAGAGAAGGTTGAGACAGGCATTTTTCCTTCCATGGGTCACTTTTGTTTTCTTATTCACTCACTGTGGATATCTTGCTTCAAGTGGTCCTGGTCTATGCAGGTATCTCTGATCCTCCCTTCTCTACTCTGGCTTCTGGTTTCGGCTTCTGTTCCTTAAACATGTGCCAATTAAAACCGGGACTTAAGGCTATAATAACTGGCAGATACCCTCAGGGATTAATACCAACACCAGGGCTCAGCTAATCCTCATGGAATCATACTTTCTCATTGTTTGTCTCTAGTTCCGTTACTTCTAGCTCAGCTATGTTCTGAAAAATATTTTTAAAAATATTCATGTTTTATTTTTCTTGCTCCTGAAGGGATTTCTCTGTATGTGTAGTTTGCCATACTTTTGGAAACTAAAGATCCAATTTATGACACTTTTTGTCGAAACGTATTAAAAAAACCCAGATCAGTTTGCTTTAAACAGCAGAAACATAATAGACATTCCAGAAATAGTGTGATTTTTCTGTTTTGTTTAATTCAGCAGATAAATTATGCCATCAAAGCCACAGATCCTTTCTGCCTCTTCACCTGGGCTGTCATGTCAGCTTCAATCCAAAGCTATCTATATCCCTGACATGGTCTCAGAATGGTACTGGCTACTCATAGAGCCACATACGTCATTGTCCACATTCAGGTAGAGAGAGAGCCAGTTCCCTGCCCATCATGAGTTTCCTGAACTTTTCCCAACGGGCAACCACTGAACCAGATCCTGTAAGAGAAACGTTATGCTTTGAATGACTTAGTCCTGAGTCACTTGAAACACTTACACCTGTCCCTTGTTTACTGATTCCTTCCTGAAACCCCTGTTGCTAAGTGAAGAAATATTTGCATTCATTTTAAAAGAAAAATTGTGATGCATCTCATCCCAACTCAAGATACCTGATAATTTTATATAGCAATTGAACAATGCAAATAAGTTTACATAATTTTTAAAAATCCAGTAATTTGAAAGCAAAAATACAAGTTTATGCATAAAATAGGCTGTAGTAAGGGTTTATTTATTCTTCATCTTTTTTCAGTATCATTTTCTTCATCAAGCGTTCAACCTTTTGGGACTCTAGTGATCTTGCAGTCAAACTGTACTTTAATGTTACAGAATACAAAAACACTTTTAGGATGAACTAAAAGCTAAGCAAAAGAATGCTTTGAAACATGTGGAAATAGCATATGTTCACAACAGACTAAGAGTTGTTGAAGCTGCAAACCCTTTTATCTCTCTCATTTGACATACACAAGCAAAATCAACTGTTTTGGGTTTATCTAAACATTGCTCACACTTCAAATTAGATTCATATGAAATTGTCTGATTAGAAAATGTTTTGTTAAGTAAGTCGATGAGCATGTCTTTTTGCCTAATACCATAATGTCAAAAATATTATTTCTATTATTTATTACTTATTACTCCTATTGCTTCTATTGTTTATTTAGTATGTTTTGGGGTAAAAAGGAAAAGCCTCATTTGGAAAAAAGAATTATTGTCTGAAAGTGTTATGACTTTTCAAGAATCATCATAGCAAAAAGCAGAATATTTTATGGAAGGTAGGTATGTACTATGGCAAAGAAGATGAGTTTACTCTGATAGGCTAATACTGTTTAGGGCCTGTCCTTGGGGATTGGTGTCCTCAGACTTCACGGCCACTACACAAAGGTGTTGGAAGAGAATGAATAACAATGAAACAGTTATTATGCCATCTTAAGCCAGTTTTATTGCTGTATTCTTCTGAATCAAATTTAATCTACACTGAGATACCGTTGTCATCAATGATGGGACATTTAACTTCCATAATCACTGGGGATCTCTCCCTCTCTCCATGTGATCATGCAAATCCAGAAAGCCAGGGGAGGTACTGGTTGGTCATGCTGGTCACCGGTATTTACTCTATTTCTTCTGCTCCCCAGTGATGTTATCAAGCATTCAGTTCTGATATCCATCGAGCATTCAGCACTGGGTAGACTCAGGAATGAAGCCCTCTGTCATTCACTCCACCAGTGCCAGACCTTGCCTCTGCTCACCAGGCCCTAATCTGTAATGCCCAGCTTCCTTTTCTCCCCCCAACCTCCTTCCCACTCCCTTCTGTTTCTTCTTGATTCCTGTCCTAAAGCTTTGCTTCCCATTTTCCACTCTGTTTTTCACTTTCCGGAAAAGGAAAAAAAACAGCTTTATTGAGCTATAATTCACATACCATGATATTCGTCCATTTAAAGTGTGTAATTTAATGGTTTTCAGTATATTCACAGAGTTGTGCAGCAATCTCCACAATCCATTTTAGAGTATATTTATCATCCCCCAAAGAAATCCTCTACCAGTTAGCAGTTGTTCCCCATTTTCCTCCAGCTCCCCCAGCCCCTGAAGCCATAGGCAACCATTTATATATTTTCTGTATCCATCAATAGTTTTGCCTATTCTGGACATTTTATATAAATGGAGACATGTATTAATAATATGTAGTCTTTTGCATCTGGTTTCTTTCACTTAGTGTAAGGCTCTGTGGTTCCTTCATTCTATGGCATGTATTAGTAGGCAATTCCTTTTTGACTGAGTAGCATTCCATTATATGGATAGACTACATTTTGTTTATTAATTCACCAGTTGATAGACATTTGAGTTGTTTTCAGTTTGGGGCTATTATGAATAATGGTGCTATAAACTTTTGCATAAACATCTTAGTGTGGACATATGTTTTCCTTTCTCTCGGGTAAATTCCTAAGAGTAGAATTGTTGAGTTGTGTGTTAACTTTATGTTTAACTTTTTAAAAAACTGCCAAGTTGTTTTCCAAAGTAGCTGTACTATTTTCTATTCCTACAAACAATGTTATAAGGGTTCCAGTTTCTCTACATCCATACCCAAACTTGTTATTGTTTGTTTTTTGAATTATAGCCATTCTAGTGGATATGTAAAGGTATGCACTATATTTTAAATATTTAATTAGTTGTATACATTTAAAACTTGGGGAAAAAATCTGGGTATTTGGACTCTCCAGAAACATCTAGATGTTGTAGCAGCGCCGGTTCTCAGTCTTACAAGGGGGCAACTGGCTGGAACTATGTAAATGCCATTCTCTTTAGAAGGGCATGTTCTCTCCTATTTACTAGGTTCACATCTTATTTTATGAGCCTGACAATGAGGGTGTCAGTTCCCATTTTCATTATAGTTGTGCTGTTGTTTTTCTCAAGGTAAGAAATACTTTGTGTCTCTATATCTCTAGCAAAAGCAGAAAATGAGATAGAGATTGAAAGGCCAATATAATTCAAGAAAAGTAGGAGAGAGCAAGTTTCTTTGTGAAGTTAGCGACTACTTTTACATGTTTAATATACAAAGAATGTCTTTGTCAAGAGAAAGCAATTTAAGTCATCATTATGAACAAACCATAAAAAGAAAATGCATGATGGAAATTTTAATGAACTGAGAAAAGCAACAGAAATTTCAGTGGAGTTTTATTTTGAAAGCAAATCAAATAAGTGATGCTACCATGAAAAGTAATTATCTATTAATTTACAAGAATGCAAGTGAGCTTATGCATAATTTTAAAAATTATGTTTTGATGACCTTATTTTTAGGAGAAATGGTGTCTTTGGCAAACCTGGGCCGTGGACTGGTACCATTCTGTGGCCTGTTAGGAACCAGGCCTCACAGCAGGAGGTGAGCGGTGGGTGACTGAGTGAAGCTTCGCCTGTATTTACAGCTGCTCCCCATGGCTTGCTTCACTGCCTGAGCTCCACCTTCTGTGAGATCAGCAGCAGCATTAGATTCTCAAAGGAGCATGAACCCTACTGTAAACTGCGCATGGGAGGGATCTAGGTTGAGTGCTCCTTATGAGAATCTAATGCCTGATGATCTGAGGTGGTGACGCTAGCACTGGGGAGCAGCTGCAAATACAGATTATCATTAGCAAAAAGGTTTGACTGCACAGAGATCATAATAAATCAATTACTTGCAGACTCATATCAAAACCCTATCAGTGGCCAGGAATGGTGGCTCATGCCTGTAATCCTAGCACTCTGGGAGGCCGAGGCAAGAGGATTGCTTGAGGTCAGGAGTTCAAGACCAGCCTGAGCAAGAGCAAGACTGTCTCTACTAAAAATAGAAAAACTTAGTCGGGTGTGGTAATACGTGCCTGTAATCCCAGCTACTCGGGAGGCTGAGGCAGGAGGATCACCTGAGCCCTGGAGTTTGAGGTTGCTGTGAGCTGGGCTGACGCCACGGCACTCTAGCCCAGGCAACAGAGTGAGACTCTGTCTCAAAAAAAAAAAAAAGAAAAGAAAAGAAAACCCTGTGGGTGGCAAGTAACAATGTAATAATAATAGAAATATAAAGTGCACAATAAATATAATGTGCTTGAATTATCCTGAAACCACCTGCCGCCCCAATCCACCACTGGTCCATGGAAAAATTGTCTTCTATGAAACCAGCTCCTGGGGTCAAAAAGTTTGGGGAATGCTGATCTACCACACTTCTTAAATTAGAATCAGTTTTCAGAATTGGAAATTATGGGAATTTCCCCAGTTGCAGAGTTAAAGACCCAATTAGAAACAAGGTTCTATAACTTCAAACTTTTTGAAAATAAACTAATGTTGTTTACTTTGTCTCTCACAATTAATACTGATAGAATCAATGAAGAGTTATCAAACAAAATCATATAGTATTATGATAGTGATAGCAATGGAAAGAAAAATAAGCACCGCATGTACTCACCAGCAAATTGGTTTCTCTGATCATCACCTAAGTGCACGTTTGGGAATAACACCAATTGGGTGTCGGGCAGATGTGTGTGTGGGGGAGGGGATGGGTGTATACCTACATAATGAGTAGGTGCGATGCGCACCGTCTGGGGAATGGACACGCTTGAAGCTCTGACTCGGGGGGGGGGGGTCGAGGGCTGGGGGGGGGCAAGGGAAATATACATAACCTAAACTTTTATACCCCCATAATAAGCTGAAATTAAAAAAAAGGAAAAAAAATATGATAGTGTTAGAAAATTAGATTTCTTCAATGTCTTGGGAGTAGTTACTATAAATATAAAACCAAACTTTATTTGGAAATATATTTGGAAATATCTGTTCTCCATTATGACATGAAATAAAACTAAAATATTGTTCTCATTTAAGGGATTAAAGGCCGAATTTTGTACTGTCCATTTTAAAAGGAAATATGAGGTCTAATACATGTTGTGCAGAAAAAAGATGTTGGTTTTCTAATTCTAAATCAGAATTGGAATTAGAAATTTTTCCGGTTAATCTTTTTATTTTTAAGTTAATATACAATCCAAAATATCATATCTGTTTACATTATGCCCCGTACTCCTTTTTTTTTTTGAGACAGAGTGTCACTCTGTTGCCTGGGCTAGAGTGCCGTGGCGTCAGCCTAGCTCACAGCAACCTCAAACTCCTGGGCTCAAGCGATCCTCCTGCCTCAGCCTCCCGAGTAGCTGGGACTACAGCCATGTGCCACCATGCCTGGCTAATTTTTTCTATATATATTTTTAGTTGTCCAGCTAATTTCTTCCTATTGTTTTAGTAGAGGTAGAGGTCTCGCTCTTGCTCACGCTGTTCTCAAACTCCTGACCTCGAGCGATTCCCCCCCCCCTCCCCGCCTCAGCCTCCCAGAGTGTTAGGATTACAGGCATGAGCCATGCGCCCGGCCTGCACTTCTAATTTAGTTCTAATTTAGTAAAAATAAAAGATGTTTGATTCTATTTCTGGAAGTTAAATGTTCTTATACTTGGGCTGCTGCACGTACACACTTACATTACCTACCTGGACCCTCAAAGCTTTTGATTTTTAAACACATGCATGAAAGGAAAGTGTTCAGGGATCCTTTCTATTTCCTTATGATCCAGCCCAAATTATCAGGATGGAAGAATGTGTGGGAACTCTGAGCAGACACTCAGAAATAGAGAATCTTCAATCGTTAAAGAGAGGAGTGCAGAACGGACTACCTGGAAGTGGACACTCAGCCAGTGGAGAAGTTGGTGGCTCAACACTTATTTTAAAATGTCAGCAAGGTGCAAGCTCAGCATGAAAACATTTGAGGTGGTGCAGTAGGAGACTAAGGGTGGCAAGAGAAAAGGCTCAACTTTTGTTTGTTTTCTTATTTGTTAGTAGCTCACAGCTGTGGAGGTTCAGCACAGACCCCTCACTCGCCATCCTTCCACACTTCATTCCATAGCAGTCTCTCTCCTGGGCCAGCAAATGTAGCACACTACTTTTGCAGGGGGCAGTGCCTCGTCCTGGCAGAGAGGTAAGAATGTTTCTTGTGTTCTCGATGGCTAATTACACATCAGTGTTTACAAGGGAAGCGTTCCTGCTTCTGACCCCTGCAGCAATTGGCCTGTGCTCTGAAATATGTATTTTGATTACCCCTTTTATCTTAGCATGAAGAGTTGGAACTGGCATTTATTAACCATAAAGTTATTCATTCCAATTTAAATCCAACTATAGTGCTCAACTCCATAACCTCCTGTGGCAGTGGGTTTCACAGGTTGGCTAAATGTGGCACAAAGTAATAGTTTCTTTGGCTTGCTCTAAATTTATCAGCCATTAATTCCACCAGATGACATTTTGTTCTTTAGTGACATTATGGAACATTCAGTTCTTTGGCTGACAGTACAAACAAAACCCTCCATCAGACTCTCAGACACTAAGTAATCACCACTTGCCATTTTCCCTTTAAATATATATGTTAGCCTGGTTTGATTGACAGGGAGAAAACCTTAATTCTTCTTTCTAATTTGCCATCATTGTATTCAAATACCTGTATTTCTTGGGAATCATTTCAAATGTATACTTATTATTAGGTATATTCATAAAGTGGCCTATTTGATAGGATTAAGATTAATTTGGGTGAATTGTGTACTAAGGGCTTCTAAAAAAGTATCAAGTGTCTTATGATGACGATGACTCACAGTAAATTGTCCATGGCCATCACTTCTTCCAGAGAGTAGGTGACAGGATGCATAACATGATTTTAGATCAATTGAATTGGTTCTGTGCCCACCACCACCATCTTCCGCCCCAGCCAGTTCTTCTACTCACTCTGATTTATGAAATTCCTCCATAGGGGCTCAGTTCCTTTGATCCACATCCCAACTAAAACTCCTTCAAAGAGTGCTGTTATTTAAGCTACTGTCAGCCATTTTCTCCTGGGCACAAATTATGATGATGTATAACACCTCCTGTCCTTTCAACCAGTCATTTTCAAATCTTGTCCTGTAGAATCCTAGAGTTCCAAGGGTATCATAGGGATTGTGACTGATTAAGAAGAGATCAGATGGGCTGGGTTTCAATCAGACCAACTCTGCTGTTACCTGCTGTAGATATTCAGCTTCTGTGTAAGATTTCATGTGATAAGAGTTTTACATTACTGTAACTGCATCTCTGCTTTAAGCACTCAGGTTAGAACCCTTAGCATGAGGCCAAGATTGAGCTTCCCATACTTATATGTCATTTACCATTAGTTAACTGTCCTGTGTTCTGCATTCCCCCATTTCACCCTTGCTCCTGACTTGGGCACTCCTCCCAGCACAGGCCTTTGCTTTCCTCCTAGGTTATAATCCAGAGCCACTCTTCTGTCTTCTATACAGTTCTCATTCTTGCCACTCTAGGAAGAAAAAAAATGAGACTAGAAAGAGAAAGAACAGCTATGCATATGCTTTCACTACTCCCTTCTTAAAATATAGTATTTGTAGGACATCGTTATCCTTAGGAGGTTGGGAAGGGACTCCTCAACAAGTGAGAAGTATCTGTTACACCATAAAATCAAACACATTAAGAGACCTGGAGAGTTGGAGATATATAAAAACAAATTAACTAATCTAAAGTCACTTGATATTAGTAAACATAAAAAATAACAGTTTAGGAATAATGAAAAGTTGAGCATAAATTGGAATAATTTAGGTCTAATCAAAATAGGAAGTGAAGAGATTAGTTATCAGACTGGTGGACGGAAGCAAAATTTTAGCTTTGAGTTAATTGAAAAAATGTCATATAAAAACATTTCAGATTTAGTTTTACAAAATTAAAAATTTCTAAAGAGTGGGGAAAAATGAAAAAAGCCAATGAACTGGGAAAGAATTATATAAAATTTGACTAAGGATTGATTATATAATGTAGGTGGATATTCTATCAAGACTATGAACAATAGAGACCAACTCTAACTTAAATATTTTTTAAAACTAAGAAATTTGTTAGAATTAAATTATAAGATGCAGCCTGCAAAACTAAAGACTGAAAAAAAATAAGGTCTTGGTATGAATGAGAACCAAGGAATATATGTAAATATGGGAAACTAATAGCTGGGCAGTCTTTCAGAAAGCTGTAGGCATCATGATTTATCTTTCCTCATTTTCTATTCTTGTTTCATTCTTCTCAAAATTCAAATTCCAGGGAGTGTCTAATTGGCCAGAAGGTAGACACATGCTTGATGTTGTGTAACCTGCAGCAGCAGAAGGAAAATCCATGTACAAAAGGAAAGGACTCTCAGTAGGCAAAAGAAACAGATGTCCACCATGGGGTTCAATCAAATTTTTAAAAAGACATTTGGGAAAAGAGGTTATCAATAAATGGACTGAGGGCATGAATTGATAATTCATAAGATGCAACATGCATTGATATAGATGAGGAAAATATTCAAACCTTAGAAAAAATAAAATTTATGCCAAAACAAAGCAGACAAAAAAAGCAAGGGAAAAAAAAGCAAACACAGAATTTTTTCATAACCATTAAAAGAAAGGCATTCCTCAAAAGCTAAACAGAATTTCCACATGGTCCAGCAATTCCACTTCTCCCTGTAAACCCCAAAGATTTAAAAGTAGGGACTAAAACAAATACTTGCATACCAATGTTCACAGCAGCATTATTTATAGTAACCAAAAGGTAGAAAGAACTCAAATATCCATGGACAAATGAATGGATAAACAAATGTAGTATATGTATTCCTACATATACAATGGAGTTTTATTCAGCTTTAAAAAGAAATGAAATTCTAATACATGCTATAATGTGGATGAATTTTGAAACCATTCTGCTGAGTGAAACAAGCCACAGAAAGACAAATATGGTATGATTCCACTTATATGAAATACCTAGAATAGATTTTTTAAAGGAAAATTTAATTTTATATAGTAAATTTCAAATGAGTAGATGATTAGGATAAAAAAAATATTCCTTTTCTTCTCTGGCAAGCTTCTGGCTAACTAGATGATTGTGCATGATTTTCCTAATTTTTTTTGTTTTGTTTTGTTTTTGTTTTTTGTAACCAATAAGTAAATTGCTAAGTAAATAAACTATATTCTCAAACATTCTAATTATATTGCTATTTGATTTTTTTCAATATTTGAGTGTGACTTTCATACTATAAAGAATGTGTTGAAAAGTTTAATTAATCTACTTTCTTTTTTATATTTCAAAATACTAAGGGGGTACAAATGTTTTGGTTACATGTATCGCTTTTGACATTGCTTGAGTCATGGCTGTAAGTGTGCCAATCACCCAAATAATGTTCATTGCAACCATTAGGTAGGTTTTTGACCCTCCCCTCTTCCCCTCCCCCGGCTGCTTGATTTCCACTAAGATGTACATACCTCTGTGCACACGTGTGTTCATTGGTTAGTTCCAGTTTAATAGAGAATACAGGTGGTGTTTGTTTTTCCATTCTTGTGATATTCCACTTGAGACAATGGTCTCTAATTCTATCTTGTGATACTTCACTTAGGAAAATGGTCTCCAGTTCCATACACATTGTTGCAAAAGGCATTAATTCTTCCTTTTATAAGGCTGAGTATTACTCCATGGTATACATTTACCACATTTTGTTAATCCACTCATGAATTGATGGGCACTTGGGTTGATTCCATATTATTGCAATTGTGAATTGTGCTGCAATAAACATTTAAGTGCAGGTGTATTTTTGATAAAATGACTTTTTTCTTCCTTTGGGGAGATACCCAGCAGTGGGATTCTGGATTGAATGATAGGTCTACTTTTAGTTCTTTGAGGAATCTCCATGCTGTTTTCCATAGAGGTTGTACTAATTTGCAGTCCAAACAGGTGTATAAGTGTTCCTTTTTCTCTGTGTTCATGCCAACATCTGCTGTTTGGGGATGTTTTATTAAAAGCCATTCTAACAGGAGTAAGGTGATATCTCATTGTGGTTTTAATTTGCATTTTCCTGATGATTAGTGACATTGAGCATTTTTTTCATGTGTTTATTGGCCATTTGTCTATATTCTTTTGAAAAGCTACTGTTCCTGCCTTTTGCCTACTTTTTAATGGGGTTGTTTGTGTTTTTCTTTCTGATTTGCTTGAGTTCTTTGTAGATTCCGGATCTTAGCCCTTTATGGGATATATAGCTTGCAAATATTTTCTTCCATTCTGTAGATTGTCTATTTTCTCTGTTGATTATTTCCTTAGCTTTGTAGGAGCTTTTTTAATTTAATTAAGTCCCATTTATTTCTTTTTGTTGTTGCTGTGATTGCCATTGGAGTCTTAGTCATAAATTCTTTGCCTAGGCCATTATCTTTAAGAGTTTTTCCTACATTTTCCTGTAGAATTCTTATGGTTTCATGACTTATATTTAAGTCTTTTAATCCATCGTGAATTAATTTTTGTGAGTGGTGAGAGATAGGGGTCTTGTTTCATTCTTCCACATGTGGCTATCCAATTTTACCAGCACCATTTATTGAATAGGGCTTCATTACTCCAGCATGCATTTTTGTCTGCTTTGTCAAAGATCATTTGGCTGCAGGTAGATGGCTTTATATCTGGGTTCTCTATTCTGTTCCATTGGTCCCTGTCTCTATTTTTGTGCCAATGACATGCTATTTTGGTTACTATAGCTTTTTAGTATAGTTTGAAGTCTCATAATGTGATACCTCCAGATTTGTTCTTTTTGCTTAGGGTTGCTTTGGCTACTCAGGCTCTCCTCTGGTTCCAAACAAAGTGTAGAATTAATTATTCTAGATCTGTGAAATGTGACATTGGAATTTGGATGGGGATTGCATTGAATTTGTAAATCACTTTGGGTAGTGTGGATATTTTAACAGCGTTGATTCTACCAATCTGTGAGCAAATATGATTTCTGATTTGTTTGTGTCCTCTGTGATTTCTTTCCTCAGTGTTTCTTAGTTCTCCTTGTAGAAATCTTTCACCTCCTTGGTTAAGTATATTCCTAGGTATTTTATTTTCTTTTTGGCTATTGTGAAGGTATTGAGTCTTTGATTGGACTCCCACCTTGACTGTTATTGATATATAGAAATGCTACTGATTTATGTACATTGATTTTGTAACCTGCAACTTTGCTGAATTCACTTATCAATTCCAGGAGTCTCTTGGTGGAGTCTTTGGGATTTTCTAGATACAAGATCATGTCATCAGCAAAAAGCTATAGTTTCACCTCCTCTTTCCCATTTTGGATACACTTTATTTCTCTTTCTTGACTTATTGCTCTAGCTAGGACTTCCAGCACTATGATGAATAGAGTGGTGACAGTAGTTACCCTTGTCTTGTTCCAATTCTTAGGGGGAATGTTTTCAACTTTTCCTCATTCAGAAGGATGTTGCCTGTGGGCTTGTAATAATGACTTTTATAATTTTGAGATCTGTTCCTTCTATGCCTATTTTGTTGAGGGTTTTTACCATGAAAGGGTGCTGAATTTTGTCAAATACTTTTTCTGCATCTATTGAGATGATCATATGGTCTTTGTTTTTGCTTCCTTGTATGTGGTGAATTACATTTATTGATTTATGTATGTTGAACCATCCTTGCATCCCTGGGATGAAGCCCACTTGGTCATGGTGGATTATTTTTTTGATGTGCTGTTGAATTCGGTTTGCTAGTATTTTGTTGAGTATTTTTGCATCTACATTCATAAGGGATATTGGTCTGTAGTTCTTTTTTTGTTGTTCCTTCCCTGGCTTTGGTATCAAGGTGATACTGGCTTCATAGAATGAGTTGAGGAGAATTCCCTCTTTCTCTATGGTATGGAATAATTTCTGTGGTATGGGTACCAGCTCTTCTTTGCAGGTCTGGTAGAATTCAGCTGTGAATCCTTCTGGTCCATGGCTTTTTCTTGTTGGAAAATTTTTTATTACTGTTTTTATTTCATTGTTCATTATTAGTCAGTTGAAGAGTTCTGTTTCTTCTTGACTGAGTTTTAGGAGGTTGTGTATTTCCAGGAATTTGTCCATTTTCTCTACGTTTTCTAGTTTATGTGCATAGAGATTTTCATAGTATTCATTGATGATGTTTTGTATTTCTGTGGTATCAGTTGTAATGTTTCCATTTTCATTTCTGATTGAACTCATTTGGGTCCTTTCCCTTCTATTCCTGGTTAATCTAGTAAGTGATTGTCAATTTTGTTTATCTTTTCAAAGAACCAACTTTTTGTTTTGTTGATCCACTGCTGTAATTTTTTTTATTTTCCATTTCATTTAATTCTGCTCTGACCTTTGTTATTTCTTTTCTTCTGCTGGCTTTGGGTTTGGTTTGCTCTTCCTGTTCTAGTTCCTTGAGATGTGACATTAGGTTGTTAATTTGTGATGTTTCTGTCTTTTTGATATAGACATTTAAGGTATGAATTTTCCCCTGAGGTATGCTTTTGCTGAGTCCCATAGATTTTGATAGCTTGTGTCCCCTTTGTTGTTCAGTTCAAAAAATCTTTTGATTTCCATCTTAATTTAATTCTTGACCCTGTAAAATTGTTCAGCAGCAGATTGTTTAATTTCCATGACTTTGTGTAGGTTTGAGTGTTTCTCTTGTGATTGATTTCTAGTTTTATTCCACTGTGGTCTGAGAAGATACATGGTATGATTTCTGTTTTTTTTAATTTGTTGGGGCCTGATTTGTGGTCTAAGATATGATCAGTCTTGGAGAATGTCTCATGTGCTGCTGAGAAGAATATATATTCAGAGGTTTTGGGGTAGAGTATTCTGTAAATGTCTAATTAGGTCTATTTGACTTAGAGTCTGGTTTAGGTCCAGTGTTTCTTTTTTTATTTTCTGCCTTGATGATTTGTGAAGTTCTAGCAGTGGCGTGTTGAAGTCCCCAGCAATTACGGTGTTGCTATTTATTTCTTTGCTTAGCTCTAGTAGAATTTGCTTTATATATATGGGAGCTGCTGTGTTAGATGCATATATATTTAGGATTTTTATGTCTTCTTGCTGAATTGCTCCCTTTACCATTATATAATGACCCTCTTTGTTTTTCTTTACCTTTTTTGATTTAAAGTCAATTTTATCTGAAATGAGAATGGTTACACCTGCTCTCTGTTGGTTTCCATTTGCATGAAATATTTTTTCCCATGCTTTCACATTGAGTCTGTGTGCATCATTGTGGTTTAGATGTATTCCTGGAGACAGCAGATACTTGGGTTGTATTTTTTCATCCATTCAGCCAGCCTATGTCTTTGAGTGGCACATTCAAGCCATTAATGTTAAGAGATACAATTGATATGTGGGGTACTGTTCTGTTCATCAAGTTGGGTAGTACGTTGTTGCTTTGTTTCTCCTCTTGTGCTGTTGTTTTATACAGGTTGTGAGCTTTAGCTTTTGGGGGTAATTTTACACTGGTGAGTATCTATTATGCTGTTTTGTGTATAATGCAGTTCTGAGTATTTCCTGCAGGACAGGTATAGTCATGACAAATTCCCTCACTGTTTGCTTGTCTGAAAAAGACTTGATTTCTCCATCAAATGTGAAACTTAGCTTTGCAGGATACAAGATTCTAGGCTGGCAGTTGTTCTGTTTAAGAAGATAAAAGGTGGAGCCCCACTCCCTTCTGGCTTGTAAGGTTTCCGTTTAGAGGTCTGCTGTTAGCCTGATGGGTTTTCCTTTGTAGGTCAGTTGTTGCTTATGTCTAGCTGCTTGTAGAATTTTCTCCCTCATTTTGACTTTGGCCAGGTTGATTACTGTGTATTGGAGATGTCCTGTTTATTATTAATCTTCCCAGAGTTTGATGACTATCTTGTATCTGGATGTCTGGATCTCTGGCCATACCAAGGAAGTTTTCTTCAATAATTCCTTTGCATAGATTTTCCATGCTTTTAGCTCTTTCTTATTCTCCCTCAGTGATACCTATAATTTATATGTTAGTTCACTTCACATAGTCCCATATCTCTCTAAGTGATTGCTCTACCTTTTTTGTTCTCTTCTCTCCCTCTCTAAATGACTGGGTTAGCTTGAGAACCTTGTCTTCAAGCTCTGAGATTCTTTCTTCTCTTTGGATTAGTCTGTTCCTTATGCTTTCTGCTGTGTTTTCAAGTTCTCTAAATCTGTGGTCCCCAACCCCCATTCCATAGCCTGGTACTGGTCTGTGGCTTGTTAGGAAACAGGCCATGCATCACCACTTAAGCTCTGTACCCCCACCCCAACCCATGACGTTCCACTCCCCACTCCCCACCTCCCATCCATGAACATTTATCTTCCATGAAACTGGTCCCTGGTGCCAAAAGTTTGGGGACCACTGCTCTAAATGACTCATTTCTTTAAGTTCAATTATATCCTTCCTTATGTTGTGTAGCTCTATAGTGACTTTTTCATTAATTTCCTGAAATATCTTTTTGGCTTCTTTTTGCTGGTTTTCAACTTTGTCTTCAATTCCATTCATCTTATTTGACATCCATATTCTGAATGCCATGTCATTTCAGCAATTTCCTTGTGGGTGGAGTCCACTACTGTAGCTTCGTTGTGATCCCTTGGGGATGTTGAGCTATTTTGATTTTTCATGTTGCCAAGGTTCTTTTGCTGGTTTCTTCTCATTTGGCTCCTCTTCTCTCAGGTCTGGATTAATAGGATTGTAGGGCCCTTCTTCTCTTTTGCAGGGTACTCTCCTCTTTAACTAGGGGAAGGGAAGGACCCTAGGTAGAGCTTTTGTATCCTACTCTGGAATGTTGACTCATCAGGGGAGGGGTGGGTGTACTGAGAGCCTGTAGAACAGCTGTTCTGTTTTGACCTGTTCCCTTGTGATTGCCTCAGTTTGAGCCAGTGCTGGATGATCTTCATGTTGGATAAAGGGTTTTCCCCCGCTCATTTTTGGGAGTTCGAGTTTGGGGTTGGATGTGACCCTGTCCACCACAGCTGTTGTGGGGGATTGCTCTGGCTGGGGTCACTCAGTGGAGGTGACAGTGGCAGCTGGGTGAGTCTATTTAGTCAGTGGTCATGGATGACCAGGCTGTAGGCATTTGCACAAACCAGTTCCAGAATGGGACTGTTCAGTGTTGGGCAGGTGAAGCATTAGCCCTCAAGAAGTTTCCATCTGCCCAGCAGGAGTAGTGTCTTGGGGCCTAGGCTCAACCCTGGAATCTCAGGGGTGGTGTGCAGGCCCAGCAAGGGCCCTGGAGCTACAGGGGCAGAGCTTCAGGCTTGGATGCATCAAACGCTTCAGAGATAGATCCAGGGATTATAGGGGCAGAGCCACACCAATGGAAGGCTGTTCTACCAATATGGAGACTGCTGGTACCCAGTAGCACAGGCAGGGGCAGCACAGTCAGCTGCCCAAGGACTGCGGAGACAGGCTGGAGTGCTTGTCAGCTGAGGTTCTCCCCTACCCTGCCTAGGTCCTGCTGAGACAGTCACCCAAGGCTTCCCAGGTGGTGCCTGTGGTGCCTGAGGCTCCTCCTCTGCTCAGATCCCACACAGGGGGAGAGGCGTGCTTAGCCTCCAGTCTCAGGGCACAGCACAGGGGAGCATTTGTTCTGTCTGCTCCCTCCGTAGCCTGGGGTCAAGGGGTGATGTAAAGGCTACTGCTGGAAGGCTGAGTCCTGAGCAGAGTTGCTACTGTGCACCAGAGTGATCAGGATGGCATCGGTTGCAGAAACCAGGGATTGGGAGCGCCCAGATCTCTACTGTGCCTGCTCACTGGTGCAATGTCTCTGCACAAACTCTGAGTGGCTCCCCTATCAGCCTGCAATGGTGAGGGGAGACCTATCTCAGCTCAAGCCACCTGCAACTTTTATTCCTATCCTACAGAGCTATGGCCCTGTGGGCTGCTTCTATTCCACTGTCTTCCCTTCCCTCCAGCTGTGTGAATTGTACTGGGAGCCCCCTTAATCTCTGAGATGGTGGATGGTGCTTGTAAGAATCAGCAATGCCCTGTTTGAGTCAGTAGATACTTCAATGGGCTGTACAGTTGTTCTCCCTGTCAGTAGTTGGTGCTTACAGGAAAGAGCCAACTACAGAGTTGTTCTTTGGTGCCTGTAGTTGGCTTTAGCCCCTCAGAAGAAGCACTTGAATGCCTCAGGCAGTGGGTAGGTGAGGCTCCCCGGGGATTGCATGCTCTCCACCACAGTAGAGGTGGGTGGAGGAGTGAGGCTGGATGGGGCTAAGTCCTAGAACTGTCTGGGCAAGGATCACAGGTCAGCTCCCAGGCCACTGGGGAAGGCCTGTGGGAAGGAGGTTTAAGCAGCCCCACCTTACCGGAAAGTGTTCTAGTGAAGAAGGGGCCATCTGCAATTCACCCACTGGCTATCAGGAGTGACTTTTGCCCCGCTTGCCCCCTGCCTCGAGAGACTCATTCCAATGTCTGGTTGTAAACGGTACCCAAATTCACCATGCTCACCAGGAATGGTGCCTTGGTGAGAACTGCCCAACCCGTGGACCCGTCCTAGTCCGAAGGTGTGGCTTTCCTGCAGGGGTGTGGTTGTTCCACCAGTTTGCTGTGGCTGGGACCCACAGTGCACTCTTCTATCTGTTCTGCCTCTCGAGTTTAGCTCTCAACTCTCCCCTCTGTGGCCCCAAGCAACCCCATTGAGTCCTGGGGGAACAGGATTCAGCCACACCCCTGTCTCACTGGCGGGCATCTCCAGGGAGTGTTGGGAGGCTGGGAGCTCCCACACCTAGCACCCCTAGGTCGACTGCAGGTTCTCAAGGGGAAGGGTGTGGGCCCCTCTCTTTGTGGAAACCTCAGACTAGAGGGTGCACTAGCCGAGTGCAGAGGCCACTTTTGACAGTCTTGGTTCAATGGCCCTTCTCAGCGGCAGTGGGTGGGGAGGACTGGGAGAGAAAAAGAGTCTGCATGGAAGAGAGATGGCGCTCCAGTTCTGCTGGGCTCTCTCCCTGGAAGGAAGCCCACGTGAAATGTCCAAGCTCTAGGATCACACAAGTTCTCCAGGGCCCGCTGCAATCTGGGCCAGAGTTGGGAGCTGTCTGTGTGGGAACAGGGGATGTGAGAACGGAAGGGCTGGAGCTCCCTGGGGTGGAAAAAGGTCCAATAAGGGTATCACGTCCGCCCTCTTGGCTTGTGGCTGTGGCCCTGGGACTGACTCCCAACGCAACTGGAAGCCTGATGCTTTATTTTCAAGAGGGTCCCAGTTCAGTGGCTGCAGCAGCGCTTGGGTTCGTGGGGGTGGAAAAGCTCCTGAGCAGCTCCGCAGCCCGCGGACTGCCAGAGGTGTGTGGGAAGGAGGAACGATACCCCCACCTACTGCCTTCACTGAGCTCTGAGAAAGCTGCAGGGTAGATTTCTGTTTATATGTTTTTTCTTCTCATTCTACTTCACAATTTCTTTCCGTGAAGTCTCTGGCAGACTCCAGCACCTTTCCCCTGAATTACACTTGAGCTGTTCCCATTCCTCCCTCTCCTCTATCTGAAACCTTTCCTTCCCTGCGGAACAAATATGGCAACTGATGTCTCTAGTCAGCCATCTTCCCCTGATCCACTAGAACAGATTTGATAGAGACAGAAAGTAGAATAGAGGTTACCAGGGGCCGAGAGGAAGGGGGAAATGGAGAGTTATTATTTAATGGGCACGGAGTGTCTGTTTGGGATGAGGAAAAAGTTCTGGAAATGAATAGTGGTAATGTTTGCACAACATTATGAATGTACTTAATGCCATGAATTGTACACTTAAGAATGGTTAGGCCGGTCACGGTGGCTCAGGCCTGTAATCCTAGCACTCTGGGAGGCCTCCGCGGGTGGATTGTTTGAGGTCAGGAGTTCGAGACCAGCCTGAGCAAGAGCGAGACCCCGTCTCTACTAAAAAAAAAAAAAAAATAGAAATAAATTATATAGACAGCTAAAAATATATATAGAAAAATTAGCCGGGCATGGTGGCGCATGCCTGTAGTCCCAGCTACTCAGGAGGCTGAGGCAGGAGGATCACTTGAGCCCAGGAGTTTGAGGTTGCTGTGAGCGAGGCTGACCCCACGGCACTCTAGTCCCGGCAACAGAGTGAGACTCTGTCTCAGAAAAAAAAAAAAAAAAAAAGAATGGTTAAAAGGGTAACTTTTATGTCATAGATGTTTTACCACAATATTTTTTAAAAAATGAATAACACTGCCTAGGGTAAGGCTGTGTTTAACTAGTGCATTTATACTGAAGGTGGCAATGTGAAATGATATGATACATTTTAGAAAGCAATATGATAATTTTTCTCAAAACCCCCTAAATGTTCCTATCTTTTGACATAGCTATCCTGTTTTTCAGGAAATAATCTTAAAGTAGAAAAAAGTTATTTGCATGAAGATGATCATAGTAGTATCAAAAAAAAATAGGGAAATATAAAACAAACCTAAATGTGCAAAATGAAGGGAAATACATGACACTAATTCAATGAAACATTATGCAACCATTAAAAAATTATAATGATTATGATACAAGCTTTATGGTATATTAGCAAGTAAAAAGGATTACAAGATGGCATTATGGTATGTATGATTGTAATTCAACATGCAAGAATAAAAAATTTTATGGTAAATTGAGAGAATTATGACTAATATTTTTCCTTTTAATTTTTTTCCTAATTTTTGTTATTTTGCCTAAATAATAAAAAGTAATAATAATTAGCATCAAACAAAATTAAACTAAACATTGGAAATGGATTGTTATAAAAGATAGAAAAGAGAAGTAATTCCTAAATACTTAATGGTAGGAATTATAAGGAATATTTGAAAAGTAATCTTCTTGCCTAATATCATTTTTTATTGTAAAACTAAGGATTCTTAAATGGTACCTATATATCAACTAGATTCATAATAGAAATCAACTTACAAAAACCTTACTTATAAAACCACACACATTCTTTTAGGGCTGGAAGGAGCCTGGGGACTTGTATAATGTCATTATATTATAAAATGCACATTTTACAGAGCAATGGAAAGGAAAAATAAATTGTGAGATGAAGTGGAAAAGGGTTTTACAGAAGATATTGGCAAAAAGAAGACAGGATAATAAAAGAGACTATCTCAGGAAGATTCTCAGATGCAAAAATCTTCAAAGAAGACACTTCCCACAGAAGTGGCAGAAAGGAAGGAATATCAGTGTGCTAAAAATCCTCAGCATAATTACATATAGAATCAGAATAATTACACATACCATCAAATAGCATTGCCTCCCATTTATAAGGTATTTAAAACAGTGGAAAAATATGTATAAAGATTTGTTAAGATGAGGAAGTAATTTGAAAATAGAAAAAGAAAGCTGAGAACAAAGGTATTGACAACTTCACAGCCAGGAAATTCTTCATTTGTGTGTAACACCAACGTTTCTGCTATCATTGATATCTTTCCCAGATACAAGTAAATTCCTAGACTCTGTAGCATCAGAAGGAATCTTAGACATTACATAATAAGATTTTCTTTTCCAGCTGCGTATGCTAAAGTCTAGAGAAAGGACACACACAAGTCATACAACGAGGAAGGCTAGATCCTGCCCCCGGACTCCCTGGCTCTACAGTGTCCCCTGCTGTTTGTGGATTTGCCTTCATGTCTTCATGTCTGCAAGTGGCACCAGGGGACTAAGCTGCAACACTGCCATGTGCCTTTGCTTTGTCTCAGGTGCTCTTTCTCTAGTCATCTTCAAGGACGTAACTCCATCCTTTTGCCATTAAAAGCTCTCCATTCCATGGACAGTCCATGCTGATATTATTTCATGCATATTACACATTACCACACAGTCATTAAAGACATGGGATTGCTCCCAGGAGTATTCAGTCTAGTTCAGAACTGAGATATAATCACATAAAATAAACAACAGTGCAAGAAGATAAACTATTCAGGGCTAAATCTGAGGTCCAGGTACCACTCTAGACAGTCATAGGAAGAAATCAATATGGACAAGATTTGTCTGCAGGGCTTCATTAGAGAGACAGGGCAGGGAAAAATAAAGCAGTGTTGTCAAAGTAAGATCTGAGGATCATCTGCAATTGAATCATTTGGCAGATTGGTTTAAAAATGTAAAAGCAAGAGTCAGAATTTTTAACAAGATCCATGTGATTTTTGTTCATGTAAAGGTTTGAGAGCCACTTCCAGGCAGTTGGTGTAGAAAACAGAAAGAACTGCAACAAGGAGGAGCATGATGTGTTCTGGAACTGTCCACGGAGGCAGACCTTCCAGATCACACAACGTGGGAACTAATATAAAAAGATGCCTCAGCAGGAAGCTATGAAGCAGAATAAACTTTAACTGTATGAATTGAAGAAAATAATCATGACATTTAACTTTGTGTTAACTACTGATACAGAAACAAGGGTGCACGAGGGAAAAGAATCCAGGCTGGGTTCTGTGAAATTATGAGTCTAGGTGACATATTTAATGGTGTTTTTCTTAGCCTTAAATAGGGTATTTTAAAAAATTTCTCCAAGCACAACTCTTGGGGACTCAAATGATTCACTGTTAGAGGAAAACAATTTATTATAATAACTACACTTAGGATTTTCCATTGTTTTTGCCTTACATGGGAACTTTATAAGATTATTTCCTTTTTCATCTTATAGCTTAGTTTACCAAATTGTACTATTACATCTGAGTACCTAGTAGAAGTGATTCAATTATAGTCTCAGTGTAGGAGTTCAACTGAAAAAAATAAATATGTAAGTTTGAATCAGTCATGTTGACAGAGTCTATAGGGAATCTCTTTTGGGTAAAACTCCTGGCCCATTGCTCCATCCCGAGTAGGCTTTCCCATGCCCTCCCATTAATCCCAGCTTTCAGGGATGTGGTTGAGTCTCCCCTTCTCTCCAGATGCTGTTTCAAGACCGTATATGTAATTAGGATACAGCCTCCTTAGCTTTCTGGCTTTTCTTTGACCCATAATTAAAGAATCATACACCCCCTTTTTTTTGAGACAGAGTCTCACTCTGTCCTCTGAGCTAGTGTGCTAGAGTGCCGTGGCGTCAGCCTAGCTCACAGCAACCTCAAACTCCTGGGCTCAAGCAATCCTCCTGCCTCAGCCTCCGGAGTAGCTGGGACTACAGGCACATGCCACCACACCCCGCTAATTTTTCTATTTTTAGTAGAGTTGGGGTCTCACTCTTGCTCAGGCTGGTCTCAAACTCCTGACCTCAAGTGATCCTCCCACCTTGGCCTCCCAGAGCACTAGGATTACAGGTTTAAGCCACTGTGCCTGGGCATACACCCTTTTTATTTTAGGGTTTTGCTTCTAAATAATCTATGATACAGAGAGGAAAACTAAAACAATGAACGTGGGGTGTTGACAGCTTTAAGGCATCTCCAAAGGCTCTCACAATGATTACCTTGTATCCTGTGTGGGGCTGGACTCCTTTTTCCTAACTTCCTCCTGGTCTCCTCCTTTGTGTTATCCTGATGAAGTCTCTATATGGTATTTTCTGCATTTTTAAACCTTTTGGGCATAGGTCTAACATTGATGCTTCCTCGCCCCTGCTTCACAGGTACAATTCTCATCCCCACGGGACCCTCTTTCCAGGAAAATACACTGAAGATTCAGGGGTGGGACAATAGGTGGGAACTCAGAGGGCATCCCGTTTCCCTATTTATATTCTGGCAGCCTCCTCACCATCCTTCTGTTTCATGTCTTCCAGGTTTTCATAAGGAAGTGGGAATTGGGTCACTTCTCGAATTGATCACCCATATGTTTTAGCACTATAGAAATTTCTAATTACCTTGGAGCTCATGAGAGACATTTTTATTCTGATCATTTTTGCTCTATCCAGGGATGATTTCAGTTCCCTTAAATTGGGCCTTTCCCTTGTCCTAGTCTCACCTTTTTTTAGCCATCCTGCCTCCAAGTCTCAGCTTGTTCCTGAAATGTTGACCCTGTAACAGTTCCTCAAGCTTCCTCCCTTAATCACACAAATAGCTCCTAAAACTCTATTCTGGGACTGGGAAGAAAGACAAATGGCAAGTACGCCTGCAATTCTCACCTAGAATTCCTACAGCTCCCTCCTCAATTACCACCTCGCTGCGTGCGCTTACCACGCTGTTTGTACACAGTGAATACAGTCTTACTTCCTCCAGCATGGATTTGGTTGTGTGGCAGGAATATTAATGTTTCTGTTGTCATCCATTAATTGGAAGCCCCGTATCTATTTTCCTGGAGCACCTGCCCAGTGCTGCGTGAAAGCAGCGCAAGCAGCAAATGCTCTCGAGTGAGAAAGGGTTCGGACTGCTATGCATACTGTGTTGTCCAATACTGCCACAAACATGATTATTAAGTGCTGTGTGGGGTTTGCATCTACTCACACGTGCCCTTAAATTTCCTCCAATTCTTGAGGGAATTGTGCTTTTAATAAATACCACATGTATGGAACAAAAAAGTCAAATGCTGCTCTAGAACAGAGCTGGAGAAAAAGTACATACACATATTTTCCCCATTCCAGGGTACAACTTCTTCCTAAATGATGACAAATGTTTCTAGAAATCTAGCCAGAAATCAGCTATATAGGAAATTGTAATAGTAATGTTAATATCAGTTTGGAGCACTAAAAATTAATATTTAGAGATAAATTTCTCAACTCATAGTAATGGAAGTTAATTTAGAAATCTATAATCAATATAGGTTTAATTACAATGATATAGATTCAAAATATGATTGGTAAAAATTTATATATGTATATTTGGGGATATAATCTAACTTGAAATGTTAAAGTACCTTTTATTTTAAGATCTATACAATTTTGAAGTTTTACCAGAATGTCAAATATATGCACTGTTAATTGCTATCTTAATGAAGGAGACTATTTCCAGAACTTTAGATTTCCATTCTAATCAACTAAATATTTTTCTACCAGTTCAGTTTTCTTTTTTCATAAAGAGGTAAATGATTTTAAATATTCAAACAGTTCAATTATTTAACCCCTACATTTAGTCAGAGTGAATAAAGTACTATATGAAAATCACATGATTTTTTTAATTGTGGTAAAATACACATAACATAAAATTTACCATCTTAACCATTTTTAAGTATACAGTTCATTAGTGTTAAGTATAGTCACATTGTTTAGCAACTAATCCCCAGAATTTTGTTATCTTACAAAGCTGAAACTCCATAAGGATTAAACAAACATTGCCCCTTCCCTGTCCCCCACCGACAGCCCCTGACAACCACCATTCTACTTCCTCTATGAGTTTGACTACTCAGTACCTCATGTAAGTGAAATCACTCAGTTCAAATGATTCCATTTTCATAAACTATAAATAATATATTACATGATAAATCAGATCTCATAACCATAGTATAACCAAAATCATGTAAACCTATTTAGCAGAGCTATGTTGGGATATCAAAATTCTGTAAAATAGTAATTTACCTGGATTTTACCTATTAACTTCTGAAATGGAAGCTTTTTACAATGAAGTTTTAAGAAACATCAAGAAGCTGTAATGAGGAAAAGAAAGAAAGAAAGAAAAGAGAAAGTATTAAAAAACAGTCTTTATTGTGAAAATGGCAAGGTAAAAAACCTCAGGAAAGCAAAGTTTTTTGGCACTAAAATACCTTCCACGGAACAGTTGTCTCAAAAGATGTTTCCTGAAAAAATAAGTTTCTATGATCATAAAAGTTCTGAGAAGCTGCATACTGTATCTCTCTTAAGGAAATTCAAATTGTACTTTGGCATACTAAATGTTATTGGAAGTTCCAAATATTTTTTTTTTCTGTGTTTGACCCAGGTGTTTCCCAAACTTATTTGACCGAAGAATCTTTTTCCTCCCCATAAAAACCTAAAAATACAATGGAGGAAAAAGCATGGCCCTTAAATCATGAGATGGCTTCAGCTAAATCTCAGCCCTTGAAAGACTGTTCTTAGGCTTAAGAGTCATGATTAGACACTCAAACCTTCCTTCTTCATTACACGTTTCATATTTACTTTTGGATAGAGATTGCTGTATGCTTCATAAATGCTGTCACCAAGACACCCCTTACTGTAAATGTCAAGTTGATTAAACTTTCATTTGAAAGAATAGTAAAGCAAGTCTGACAATGCACATTTCACTTAGCTTGGGGTTTTGAAACTACTGCATAAATCCCAGGGGGTAGATCTACGATCCTCCAGGCTAAAATAAAAACTATTTAGCTATTACGCCTCTACTATATGTGAGCTATAAGCCTATTTCATATGATGAGAGGAACAAACGGCTTGGCTGCAAACTGCTTTTAAAGTACTGGAATAAGAACAGCAAAGACAGGTAAATGAGAACATTTCTATGCACATGCAACATTAATATTGCATCGAAAAGCTGAGTCTGTGTGGACTTTATTTAGAGATACAAACAATGGTTCCAGAAAAGACTACATAAAGTACAAGATGAATCACTGTTACTACACAAAAGCCTCTGAGATTATGCAGGCAATCTAAGTGGTAAAGGCTTGGGTAATAGCTAGGAAATGACTGATTTTCCACTGGAGACATTTTGTTAATTATTTCAAGGCTCCATAAGCAATTTTAGCACCTTGTGAGACTGTCATTATGATCCATCTACAATAATGGCAATTTCTCTCTGAATATTTGACAATGCATAAATTAACTCCTTCCTTATGATATATATTTTCCACAATTATGACTGAATTTTTATATGCATATCTTACCTCTTTTACTAAATTTAAGCTGCTTGAGGGCAGCTTGATTTAAATTGATATTTAAATCAATTTGATACACCCTTCAGAACCTGGTCCAGTATTAAGTACAATTTTAATACATTTGGGGGGATTAAATTGTATAACTCGCCCTATTAAGTTGGTTTGTTTCTTAGTAGTCAATATTTTCTAGAGAAAGAACTATTTGCCCGGTGACTATCACTTAAGAAGTTCCAAAAGGTTAAATAAATTCTTCTCTCATTTGGAAAAAAGTGATGATATCCACAAATTAATGGCTCAATACATATTTGAATCTCTTTGTTTGATCTAATTCCTTAAAAAAGACAAAACATTAAAATGTGTATTTATCCATTGTAAAGTGAAAAAAAAGACAAGAAGAGAGAGAGGGTACATTAGGTAAAATACATTTGTTAATTAAATATTAGATTTAGAATTTTTTCTTTGCATTTCTAACCACCAGAGCTCTCATAAAGTCAAAATGTTCTTTCTCAATGCTCAGATGGTTTACTCTCCCTTCATGCTTGACTATCCAGTTACAGTAACTTTTCTGTGAGTGCTCAGTAATGAATTCTCTCATATTAAGAATTGCTGCTACATACCAGAGACTTCTTCAGCTGTCTCTGCCTAACATAGTGCCTGGCATGGGGCAGGCACTCCAGAATTGTTAGTTTAATGAATGAATGAAAAATAACACCTCTTGTTTGTATAGCTTGTTTAATGTTGGAACATTGTCGTCAAACACATTATTTACTTTTATTTAATTTGTAATATTTCTCATTCAGCAAATATTATTGGAGTATAAAGTCATTGCCAGACAGTAGGTGTTAATCATTCAAAGAAAATTAGTCATAATTCTTGTAACTTGAAGAACACAAAATCCACTGGGGAAAATATCATAGCCAAAAGAAATTAGAATTCTTGAGAAAAGTGTCAAAAATTTGTTATGCATTAATAAATATTAGAAATAGCAGTTATTGTAAAATTATTGCAAATCCATTATAATAGTTATAAAAGTTTTAAATTACAAAATTTATTATAACATTATTGTGAAATTATTGTTGCCCAGCGATGGTCCCCAGAAGTTGAGTGACTTGCCTAGAGTCACATAACTAAAATAGAGACAGCTGGGACTGGACCTTGAGGCATTTCCCTTGTAGGACAGGGTCCACTCTGTTGCCCCACACTGACCAAGTGTGGGGGCTGTTCCCTTGGGCTTCAGACAACTTCAGGTTGGAAGTGAGCTCAGATTTGAGAGAGTTTTGAGACACAAAGTGCTGGATTATTCATAGAGGGAACACCAACAATGAAAAGCAAAAAAACAAAAATCGAAAAGTGGGACTTGGAATGAAAGAATTAAGCAAAACTTCTGAGGAAGTGGTTTCCTTGACTGGAGTGGAACATGGAGGGAAAGAATAAGAACATTAGGGTAAGAAGTCAGGGTGGCCTGGAGGCTGACACAACCACTGCTGCACGCTGGAGTCAATGCCCCAAGTGTGTCTGGGGAGGAGGGAGAGCATGGGGAATAAAATTGTAAACTGTAGCAATAGCAAAGAAATACAATTGTGTGCCATCTTCCCTTGGACTTCATTTATGTTTGTGCAGAAAGACTTTTGTGTAAGATACTCTTCCTACCTCCTGACCTCCAGTCAAACCCAATTCAATCAGAATACAGGCAAACCATTGAAGACAGGAATCTGGAACTCCTGACAGAGGCTATAAAAACTGATCTTGAGTATGCTTAACTGCCCAGCAGTTATTTGTGGATTCCTATATCAGAAAACCTCCCTGTAAAGCAGAAAGCATTTATCCTCCATTCCTATTTAAAATACTTTGTGACATAAAATATATATGAGCAATAAATATCAGTAAAAATATTTAGCATTTTTAGCTTATGTTCCCTAGTCTCTGCCTGCCCCCCAGTGAAGAATATAATACATAGAGCAGCTTAAAACTCTAATTTATATTATTTCTTAGGCCTGACTGATGTAGAGACTTGAACTGACATTGATGTTGTGTAACTAAGTTTAGGCTGAGTAAATGCTTTGATTTGGTTCTGAAAGTGACCGTAGCACTGAACTGTTACCGTATGATATTTTATTTTGCATTAAATGAATATAAATTATGTTCATGTTTACATATGTATTGACAAATAAAAATGAAAAATACTCAAAATTCTTCACGTGAATAGAATATATAGAGAGCACTAGAATCGTAGATTCTTATGCTGAATGTATTCAAAGTGTCCATGTCATGCTTTGCATAATTTAAAAGCAGAACAAACAGAAAACAAAATCAGAATGAAACAAAGTCAAATAAGTTGAGGCTTAGATTTTATAGAAGCCACAGTGAAAACTATTGAACTTCTGGGAAGTCCTAATATCCTATACATACTTTAATACTTACTTTGAAAGTGATTTTCTTTGGTCTGTAGATATGAACTGAGTTTTATTGGTGGATTCTAATGTGCCCATTTATGAAAATTAGCCATGTGCTGCTGCATAGATAGAATCTACTTAATTCAAAGAAAATTAAAGTTAAAATAATGCTGATTTTAAAATATTAAAGCAAAAATGATTTTGCTTACTCAACACAAAGTGAATTGGAAACCTGGAAAAAACCTCATTGGATTGTAAATATGGTGCAAATATTTAATTAACACAACTTACTCTTATTAAAATGAGTTTGGTTATTTAAATTTGTCTTTACCTTAGGCCACTAGGTCCTCTCTACCACTTCAAGGGTGAGGTCAGTCCATTGATTGGACTGATTTTTCAAGATTAAAAACATCACTTCGTCATGATGCATAAATGCTAACTGCATTATCATAGTAAAATTAATGTGATCAATTTTTGCCACATCAAGAACCAAAAACCTAAGAGATGAAGCAGTGAGATAATATAAAAAGTACCCTGGCCTGAATGCCCAGACCTACTCTACTTCTCTTTCCTTTCAGCATAAAAATATCTTTAATATTTTCTTCCATAAAATATGATAAACAATGTCCTGACTCCTATATTCTATTCTAGCTGCTGCCAAATTATTCTCCTTTTCCCTCTATTGTCGTTGCTAGGGCTGCTATAACAAAATGCTGCAGATTGAGTGGCTTAAAGAAGAGAAATTTATTTTCTCATAATTCTGGAGGCCAGAAGTCAAGGTGTCAGCAGTTTGGTTTCTTTTTTTTTTTTTTTATTTCAGCTTATTATGGGGGTACAAAAGTTTTGGTTAAATATATTGCCCATGCCCCTGCCATCCCCCCGGGTCTGAGGTTTCTTCTGAGGCCTCTCTCCTTGTCTCTCACATGTCTGCCTCCTTGGTGTGTCCTCACAGGGTCGTCCCTCTGTCTGTGTCTGTGTCCTAAACTCTCCTTGTAAGGACACCAGTGATAATTGAATTAGGGTACACCTCAATGGCCTCATTTAAACTTAATTACCTGGTTAAAGACCGTATCTACAAATGCAGTCACTTCCTCAGGTACTGAGGGTTAGGATTTCAACATATGAATTTGAGGAGAGAGGCACAATTCAGCCCATAACGCACTCAGTTAAGCATCTTTCGAGATCTCTCCTGCAGGCGTAGATGTGGGCTGTGGCAGAGGTGTCAGGGTCCCTGTGGTGAATAGCATGGGCTCCCTGTTAGTGCAGATTACTAATGTCTTGTGGCCCTGCCAGAGCCCAGTTGCAGGTGTGGCACTGCCATCCAACAGTGAATTGATACTGGGCCTGCCCGACCTATGACTAGGTAGGTGTAAGTCTCCTTTTGGGCTTACTGTAAACTCCACCTGGCATCTTTTCCCACTGAAGACACTTCTAGTACCTGAAGGTCTGCAAATCACGTGGTCCCAGCAGCAGGGCTGTGTCCTGGGTTGGCTTGCCCTGGGCCCCACTCCGAGCCTACAGTCTTCCATGTCACTTGGAAATTGGGTCAAGACAGTATTCCCAAGTGCTAAATATGCTGCTTCCAGAACCTGACAAGGCCTTACCAAGAGCTGTGCTTCTTTCTTGGTGGTAGGAAGGACGAGATGCAATAATTTTTTCTTTATTTTGGAGGAGATATTCTGGCATGGCCCAGATCACTGCACTCCCCAAAATTCCATGATATGACAGGTCCCTGAATCTTTTTATGGTTATTTCTCCAGGCGGAGGGAAAGAGTATCACCATCCTCCAAAAGGGGGAAGTGAACCACTTCTGCAGACCCAGTGTGTTCAGGGGAGTCTGGCATGTCAAGGGCCTCAAGTACATTTACCCAGATAGCCCCAGATGGCAGGGTCCCAGACCTTCCTTATTAGGGCCTTGGCCTTGGCAGAGGAGATTGGCTGAGGCTGAGAATTCAACTTGCTCTGAAGCTTTGCTGATCTGATTAAGTCCTGAGCTTGGTCATCCTGTAGGTTTGCCCTCTGGATTTAGAAGATTAGGGTTTATTCAGTGCTACCAAGGAGGCCCTCTGGCTTTCACAATTTGCCTTGAATTGATGATTAATTACACCTGAGCCTTTCATTAACTCTCTTTGACCAATCAATAACAGTTAGCAACAGCCTCCCAATGCCACAGTCTTTTAGTTACAATTTCCTCCACTTCTCTCAAGCACCAGAAGTGTTGCTCCATCCAGTACATACTTTCCACGAGTACCCATCCCAGCTCCCCATTGGCGAGACTTTTAACAACTGCACCTCTGCAGCATGTCAGAGGTTCTGTCTACCACCAGTGATGAGGTCCTGCTGGCCAGCTGATGGGTGAGTAATCCATCTCCAAATCCCATTTTTGAGTCTGCTTTCTGGGACCACTGCTAGGACGGATTACCTTAGGTTTGACAAAGGCACTAAGACAGAGAGCTGTGTGCGGGTTTATTGGGAGATGCTCTTGGGAAAAACATACGTAGGGAAGTGAGGAGGGTACACAGGGCATAGAGAAAAGCCGATCTGCAACGTAATTGCTGCTGAAGCCTCAGCCAGTCCTGCAGAAACCTCGGGAGCTGTGATGAGCGTCAAACACAAACATACAGGACAAGGCCAAAGGCCAAAGGCTGACTGATTCTGCTGGTAAAGATAAAATGAGCTAGTTTTAGATTTAGAGAGTTTATTACTTACGTAGACAGCAAAAAGAAGAATAAACCAAAGGTGCCAGCTCCATGGCCTTTGTCTCACACACCAAAAAGGATGGCACTGAAGTAACAGGGGCGTGTGACTGACACATGGGTTGTGGGATACCCAGTTGCTGAGAACCAGTTCCAGACTGCAGCGAAGTGGTTTCATAGTCTGCAGCCCTACTCTGGGGGGGCAGGGGCAGAAAGCCGCATCCCCCACCACAACCTATGGGGCAATAAGCAAGTCACTCTTCGTGGCCTCCCGAGGGTGACAGGGAGGCGATGGCCTCAGAGCGGCTCCTTACAGGCGTCCCACCCTCTCCTGTTGGGGGGGGGCAGGGATCACAAGGCATCTCACCAAGACTCAGATAAGCCTGGCGTGCTTCAAGCCTTAACCATGTGGACACATGAAAGGTCACTAGGACACCAGTCTCCTACAGATGGCCCTTCAGAGTTGTTCCACATTGAGCTTGGAGGGTTAGGAAGACCTGGACTCTGAAAAAATTGGGCATGAATTCAGTGACTCCCAAAGTCATTGCATTTTTAAAAATTTATTTTTTTAAAGTTTATTTCCTTGTTTTAAGGAGAACTCCATGTTCGCTGTCTTTCTATAAAAGGGCTTTCACTGAAAGCCCAACAAGCAACTCTTCCTCCCCTTCCTCCCTTGGCTACTCCAGTATTTCCCTTCGCCTGACCGCGTAGCTTCATGCATTACTTTGCCAAATGCTACCGCTGGAATTTGACAGCAGAAAGTGGTCCCCAGAGTTTATTAATACAAAGAGCCTGCAATTATTCATGTCCTCTTCCGTCAAAACAGTAAATATTTCGTTTGACACCAATTTTATTTATTTCCTCTCTGAAATATGTAATGAGGAATGCTGCAACAGCAGGATGGGCTCATTTGGTGCAAGAGGCCTCAGGAACTTTCTATGCTTCAGTAGCTCAGGCTCGCTCTTATGTTTCTAAGTCTCCGTTCTCTTTCTGTCATCCGCATTGTCTGTTAAAATAACAAAGGCTCCTGCTAAGTCTTGCTTCTTTATATTATCTTAAAATACATCAGCAAGGGTCTTTCATTATTTTATTGTCTTCTTGCACCAGTGTCCTTGCTAAGTAGCAACCGTGAGCCGGCGGTCACGCAGACCCTCGATACTTTGTACCAAGGTGAAAGAAAGGAGCTGCCCTGGAAAATAGAGAAATGGGCGATCTTTGTCTTCAACGACACCATCACCTGTTAATTCTCCCTTCTTCCCTTTCGATGACTTTCCTCCTTTTCTCTCCCACCCTTCCCTAAAGAAAACACCGACCCGTCCTGCGTGGAATCAGATGTTGATAAAAACTTGTTGGGTCCCCCCTGTTTTTTCTCATTGTGATGCTTTTTCTGTCAACTGAATCAACTCTGATCTGATTAGGGTAACTTCATATGTTTACTCCCTCATCTCTTGACTACATAGAGTTCCTTAACTGTTCTTCCTTTCCACCCTCGAAACCGGCTCTGATAATTTTGTTACCTATACAAAGATGTTACTGGCTTCCCACTGCCCTCAGGGTAGGCCTGAGTGCCTTAGTCTGGCCTTCACAGCTGTCTACAGTTGAGCACCAACTCCTCTCCCCTTTTATTTATGTATTTATTTCTCATCTTAACCTTGATTAGTTCATTTATTGGCATATTCATTTATTCAACCACATTTTTGGATCATCTATTTTGTTTCAAGTAGTAGGCCCAGTGGATATTAAAGAAAAAAAAAAGAAAGAAAGAAAAGAAAAAAGACATCTTTCTTGTCCTCAAAAGACTTTATAGTCAAGTTGGGGAGACAATTAGAGCAAAGTGTAATAAGTTTAATGAGTGCTATGATGAAGGTGTACACACGATACCATGCATTATATGATTAGCAGATAATTTAATTTCTTTGGTCTTTGCAGGTGATAAAAAGGGAAAATTTTCCTGTTTTATACCTGGACTTATTGAGAAAATTGGGCATGAATTCAGCTACCCTATAGTCACTTGCATTAAGAAAATTAAAAAAAAATTATTTCCTTGTTTGCTGCTGTTTTATCACAAATGTTTATCGAGCAGCTATGATAATGCAAGCAATGGGCAAACACATGAAAGAACTAAATGAAAGAGGAGAAGCACAGAAAGTTTTTCAGAGATGCTGTTGCTTCAACGATTCACTTGGTCATTCAGGGCTTCCTGAGCACCCAGCCTCTGTCAGCTGCTGTCAAAATGCCCCAGCGAATGCAGAGCATGCCTTCTGCTCACGCCATTTCCCTGTCTGGAATACTTTCTTATTTTGAAATACTCCCGATCCTTTGAGGCCTAAGTGTACCTCTTCATTTGCTGTGGGATTCCCCCAGGATTCCCCCACCACCTTTCCGGACATCCTGCAGTACGTTGTGCTTTTCTCATGGGGCAAATTTTAAGTTATTATAAATGTATATTTAAGATAATAAAAAATAATTTAAATTGCATATATATATATGAAAAGTTAAAGACCATCTTTACCCCAACCCTATTCCCATTCGTGTCTCCAGAAGGAAGTCCTGTCAGAAATTTGTTGTGTGTCCACCCAGAACCTTCTCTTGTCATTTACACACATGCCTGCCACATGCACACACACACACACACACACACACTAGATATATTAATTTTTTAATAAATAAAACCATATTCTATGTTGTTTTGGAATTACCTATGAAGATTATATTTGGACAGATGTTCATGTCAGTACATAAAAATGAGATTTGTTCTTTTCAGCGTAGTATTTAGATGGGCATTTGTTTTCTGACACTCTATTGTTAAAAACAAATCTGCTCTGCACCTTTATATATATCTTCATGTATGTAGGTGACCATTTCTATGGATAAATTTATAGATGAAAAATCCTGTATCAAAGAGTATACATATTTAAAATGTTGGTCGATACTGCTGCCAAATTGTCCTCCAAACAGGCTTACTCAGCTTAGATCCCACAGAGAGTCCTTGGACCCTCATCTAGTGGCACTTTGCATATTTGATCTTCCCTCATTGATGCTACGGAACATACTCTCCTTGGGGCAATGACTATGTCTTTTATATGTTAGCATCCCTGGTGACTTCGGGCACAGAGCAGTGCTTGGCACATAATACAGGTTCCATAAATATTTGTGGAAATAAAATGAACTGTGCAGATGTAAAAACCAGGTTTCTTCTGGAGGCAAAGAAGGGACTATTTGGTCTTTGTGGAAGATCTTAGACAAGATTTTCTAAGGAGTTCACAGAAGTTCTGAGAGTAAAGGCCCCCTAGACTGGGGCTAAGAAATAACAAAAGGCCTGAAGCTCCAGGATCTCTTCTTGGCACTGCAGGCATGTGGCCAGTAATCCCAAGCACGTAAGAGGAACATGGGGGTCACAGTTACCTGCCAGTCGAGCCAGGGAGCCCGAACATGAAACAGCACCTGGCACCCATTGCTTTAAAATACATTTGTGTGCTTTAAGTTGGAAGGTCTGGATTAAAATCCCAATTCCATGACCTTTGGCACTCTACTTACTCTTTCTGAATGTCACTTTGCTCTTTTGTAAAATGGAAAGAACAATCCTACTGGGTTATTGTGAGAACTGAGAATGAGCAGGTGAAAGAAGCTAGCACAATGCCTGGTACAAAGTAAGAGCCTTTCAGCACTGAGCAGGGCACACAAAAGGATGCTTCCGCTGATTTCACACGGAACTCATTTAGGAGCAGCGTTTTTAAAGCATACTTTCGGATAGTTGGCTTGTCCATTTTATACGTGAGTTTCAAAGCCACCTCCCCAGAAAAATAAATCCAGAAACCCAGATGTGGCTATTTTTTACTCCTCTGTTTTTATAGTTATTAGTTTTCTTTTTCAACAATTAAAGACGAACTTTAGTTCTTGACTCAAAAATCTCACATGGATGTTGTCTTTGTCCATTCGGGTTGCTATAACAAAATACCAGGGACTGGGTAGCTTATAAACAACAGAAATTTATTTCTCAGAGTTCTGGGTGCTGCAAGTCCAAGATGAAGACATTGGCAGGTTTAGTGTCTGTTGAAGCCCACTTTCTGGTTCATAGATGGTAACTTTTAACTGTGTTCTCACATGGTGGAAGGGGCAAGGCAGTTCTCTGGGCTTCTTTTTTTTTTTTTTCCCCAGTGAGAAATTGTATGCCAGTATATTTTGAATTTTCCTTTCTCTTATTAGGAGTAAAATTGAACATCTTTTCATATGCTTATGAACTTTTTTTATATTTTTATTTTATTTTATTTTTTTAATTTCAGCATATTACGGGGATACAAATGTTTAGGTTACATATATTGCCTTTGCCCCCCGCCCCAGTTAGAGCTTCAAGTGTGTGCATCTCCCAGACGGTGAGCACCATACCCATTAGGTGTGAATATACCCATCCCCTCCTCCCCCTCCCATGTGCCCGAGACCTGATAAAAGAGCACTAATCCCATTCATGAGAGCTCCACCCTCATGACCTAATCGCCTGCCAACAGCCCACCTCCTGATACCATTACACTGGGGGTTTAGATCTCAACATAGGAACTTGTGGGGGACACAAACATTCAGACCATAGCAGATGCCATGCCCACAACAATATAAGGGGGCAGATGTAGATCAGGTTGCATATACTGTCCCTCTGTGTTCTAGAAGAGGGGTAGGAGATTCTGTGACCAAGAACCATTTCTGAGACTGCAGGAAGAAGGGCAGGAAGCACTGGGAGCAGCCTGGGCTCCCTGGCCAAGCCATTCTCACAGAACCTAAACTGGCAGAGTGGAGGCTACCAAAGCAAAGAGTATTTGAATGTCCCCCAAACACTAACAAAATCCCTCATGATGTCTTCTTTTGCTCTTTCTCACCTCTGTTCATTTTATTCCTCCCGTCCTTCCCTCTCTTTCCACTTGGCGCAGTCCCCTTCATCCTTTAAGGCCTGGGGCCAACCCTTCTCATGTACTTTCCAGCATTCTTCCTGTGTGGCATTTTCCATATTATGGTTTCCTGTTGATTTCTTTCCCTTCATAGACCATAAGCACCTCAAAGGTATTATTTTTGTATTTCAATCTCTCTCCCATGTCCTGAGCTTGACATGATGTCTTGTACTAAATAGTTTTCCAGTAATATCTTTTTAAAGAATGAATAAATGAAAAGAAGAAATGTGGGCTTGGTAATAGGGGTTGGATTTGTGGCTAGTAAAATCACTCTCGAAGACTGTTAAAGGTGTTCAAGGCCAAGTTCTTTCATCGTGCAATTCTCAGAAGTTAACACAAGACTCTTACAAATAGAGAATAAACATGTGTCAAGGATTTTATTCAACTCACTATTTAATGATGGAAATAGAAAAATGGTAAAGCTGATTCTAAAAAGATTCAAGGAATTGGGGTTTATGTAGTCCTTGTAAGAAAGTCAGAATAAGATTGCTGTTTGGGTATAAAACTGGCTAATGTTCTCATTAGCTTTAACCTTTGGGATTTTCTTTTCTACAAGATAGAAATCATTTGCATCTCCACCAAACACAAATGTACAAGTAAATGGAACTTCACAGAATCAAAGCCCTTCATTAATAGTAAAAAGCCAAGTTAAACAGTGGTATATTTTCCAAGAAAATTAAATAATCTGTGGGTGGGCCTGATAAACAATGACTCAGGATGACATTGAAAGGACATGCAGTCATCCTCTTGGCCATATTTACAGATTGTGGATAGTTTTTCTATGTCAACTTTCAGCTCTTTTTACTCTAAATTTTCTTTCTGGAACAATTTCCTCTATACCTATAGCTTGCCAATTTCTCAGATTTATAATTTCAGTCCAGATTTTTCTTCTCAGCTCCAAACTTGCATATTAAATTCTTTACTGACTAGCTTTGCAACCCTGGGAAGAATATTTAACTTCTCTGTGCCTGTTTCCTTCTCTATTTTTATAATTCCTCTATATTTTTAATAATAATACCTACCACATATGGTAATTATAAAGCAGCAGTCCCCAACCTTTTTGGCACCAGGGACCAGTTTCATGGAAGACAACTTTCCATCGCCAGGGGTGGGGGTAAGGGTGACGGAAGGTTTGGGGATGATTCAAGCCCATTACATTTATTACATTTGCAGTCGCTCCCCAGCGCTAGCATCACCGCCTCAGCTCCACCTCAGATCATCAGGCATTAGATTCTCATAAGGAGCACACAACCTACATCCCTCGAATGCACCGTTTACAGTAGGGTTCATGCTCCTGTGAGAATCTAATGCCACTGCTGATCTGACAGGAGGTGGAGCTCAGGCTATGATGCAAGCGATGGGGAGCAGCTGTAAATCCAGATGAAGCTTCCTTTGCTCACCTGCCACTCACCTCCTACTGTGTGGTCCAATTCCTAACAGGCCACAGACCAGTGCTGGTCCCAGGCCCAGGGCTTGGGGACTGCACTTACAAAGAATAAATGAATTCATATGTACAAAGTGCTTTGAACAGCATCTGACACATTGCATGATATAAATGCTTGCTATTACTATTAATTCTCAACATCTCTATTTAGATGTTTCAATGGTACCCAAATGCTACATGTCTGAAATCAAACTTATCCCATTCCTTCCCCTAAACCTGCTCTGTTTCCAGTATTCCCTGCCACAATCGAGGGTACCACCATTCATGTAGTTATAAAAATGAGAAAGTAAGAGCCATCCTTTATACCTCTTCTCCTCACTCCTCATATCTAAGCTATCAATAAGTCTTGTCTATTTTATTCCTAAGTGACTCTTGAATCCATCAATTTCTCTCCAGCTCCACTGCTGGCACACTAGTCCAAACTGCTTTCATCTTTTGCCTGAATTACTACAATATCCCCTTGAATGCTCTTCCCATAAACATTCTTGCCTCTCTCTAAATCACCCTCCACATGGAATGATCTTTTAAGAATGATGATCTTACTGTGCTACTCCCCTGCTTAGAGGCTTACAAAGCTTTCCACTGCTGACTCAATAAAGACCCAACTTCTAATGAAGACCTTTGTCTCATGTCATTTCCCTCAGTATCTGTGTGTCAGCAATGCCAGCCTTCACTTACCTCCTGCATGCAAGGCTGTATAGCTAGACCTTGGCCTGTGCTGTGTCCTCTGCCTGCAGCACCCTCCTCCTCTCTACCTTGTTGACTCCCCGCACAAATGGCACCTGCTCAGGGAACTCTCTTGAATCCTTAGAACAGGCCAGGTTCTCCTCTCAGCACCATTTATTATTCTTCCAAAATATTTATCACTTTTTATAATTATACCTTTATGGGCATGACTGTGCAATCGATGTCCATCTCCTCCACCAAACTGCATGCTCCATGAGGGCAGGGACCATGGCGATTCCTCTCACCACTGTATCCCTCGTGCCTTGCAAGGAGCCTGCCTTATAAGGAGTCTGGCATTTAGGATATGCTTACTACATTTCTGATGATTGAATGAAAGAACCCAGAGGACAGACTTCAGTGAACTTCTGAAGTAGCCTTGGTCCTATTCAAAAGATTTATTAGTGATTTGGAAGAAATCATAAGGATACACTCATCAAAATTACAGAGGTTAAAAAACAACCCAAAAATAAAAAACTGGGAAAATTACAACAGACCCAGGACTCAAAAAGATCTTAAAAGAATAGAAAATAGGCAAAGTAAAAGGCAAAATTTAATCAGAATACATATAAAATTATGCATTTAAATTTTTAAAAAGTGTTCTGTAGAAATACAGTATCAGGAAGGCTACTTGCTAATGATCCATGTGGAAGCGAGAGTGGGAAGGGTGTGTGCATGAGTGAGTTGACGATGTGTGGGCTGCAGGACGTCCCACCCCATCCTGGACTGCGCTCAGAAGCCGCTGTCCTGAAAGTGAGGAAGTGGATGGACTCCCTTGTGCCTGATGAGATCACAGCGGACAAGCACATTAAACTAGAGGCTGGGGAGAAGAAGACACACACATAACACAGTAGAAAGAACCCAGGATATTTTTTCTAAAGAAGGCACGAGGTAACAATCATTTTATTCAGCCCTATGGTATAATAGTCAAAGTTTATCAAGTACTTACTAGAATGCATTATAGGCATTTACCTTGTTCAAGCCTAAAAATATCTCTATAATATGTATGTTATTATCCCCATTTTATGAATGAATGAAATAGAGAGACTTTGTAAACACACACAGCTATAAGTGGTGGGTCCAGGATTTGACCTAGACTCTAGAGTGGTTCCTAGGCCTCCTACAGAGGCCACAGCCCGGTTAAGCAGACTCTTGCTACCGACGCACTGTCTGGATAAGGGACTAAATGTTCTGGCTCCAGAACCAGAGCCAAGACACATGAATGAAAAAAGGAAGCAGATTTATACACAATTTAAGGAAGAGTTTTCTAAATGGGAACTTTATAAAATTCTTTCTCAAAGATAGTGAAAGTTCTAGATCACGTGGACGTGCTAAAACTGAAGCTCCATCACCACCTCTCAGAAATGTTGTGGAGAGCCTCCCTGTGTCGGGAAGGGGGGTTTGGACTAGATAACCACTAACTTCCCCTCCAACTCTAAGCTCCTGGGGTTCAACGAATCTATGGTGTTGGGAACCATACATGACTAAACCCAGTGTGATAGAATGGATTATTGTTCAGAAAAGAGTCACTCTACTTCCACTTCTTGGAATAGAGTTCGATTCCATAACCTCATTGAGTTTAGGCTTGGCCATATGACCTGCTTTGGCCAATGAAATGTTAGTGGATGTGGCTCAGGTAGAGTTTTAAATGTGCTTGCTCAATTTATCTCAGTCTTGAGCCCCTGGGATCCACCATGAGATGCTCCCAGTAGCCACTGCCTCTGGACTAGAACTCAGAGTCAACACCTGTGAAGCACTGACCCCAGCCCACAGCCTGAAGCCAACCCCAGCTGGCCCCAGCTTAGATAATCAGAGCCCCAGTTGATCCCCAAACCCATGAGTGGGAGAAGAAACACTTTTTGTTGTAAGCCACTGAGCTGTAGGATGGCTTATTATGTAGCATTATTATGACAAAAGCTGACTAATAAATACCTGGTTCTCCATAAACTGAGGTTCTCCATATCCTGAGGCACTTGCTACTTATGCTCAGGATATTGGGTCCTTTACAAGTAGTGATTCTTCCTGCCACCCTCCTGCCTTGGGATTCCACCTTGCATGGGTGTGGGGGCAGAGGAAGGAGGTGAATGCGTGACTGCCAGCTGATACGCTGGCCCTCTATACTGTAACATAGCCTTGAGTCTAAGGGTCTTCAAGATCTACTGGGTTTTGATTTGTTTTTATCTGATATGTCTTTGAAACAATTTTCAGAATGAAAGACTGTGCTGTAGTCCCAGGGTGAGCCCTTTTCTTTGTGGTCTCCTCATAGGTTGTCTTCTGTCATTCTTGCTCTGTCTGCAGGTAACACTGGGGCAGACCTATCTCAGTATGGAAAGGGCTTCTTCCTTTTAGGGCCTGCAGCCTTTAGGATCCCAAGTTTCAGGGCCCATGTTATATTGTTTACTCTGAAGAACTCATTCAGGAGAGTTTTAGCAAGAAGACCAAATCCACCTCTGCCTTTTTTCGCTTCTGTATAAGCAGAAACCAGCCTGAATCACTATGCTGGGCTTCCAAGAGTCAAAGCCGGGTATGAGGATGGGCAAAGAGGGACCATGCCATGGGCTGGGGAGAAAGGCAGAAATGAGGCATGAAACAGGAGGGATGAGCCAGAGAGAGTCCCTAAGGTGGTCACTGGTGCTTCCTCTAAGTCATCTGGGGCCCCCCAGAAGCGGATGGGCCTTTCCCATACTTCTCCTTTCATGCCTTAAATTCTGAAATTGTTCATGCCTCCTTTCCTTGGTAACCCTTTCATTTCTGGGTTCCATGTGGTGTATGAAAGCAGGAGAGGGAAGAAAGGAAGATGTCACTGACAATACAAGAAACATTTCATTTACATTTGGAAAAAGGGAACAAGTAGCAACTCTCAGAGCTGCAGGAAACCAGCCTGAGTTTTAGCCCTGTCTGGCTTTTTCTTTTTTCCCCGAGGCCCCAGAATACTAAGAGATAAGAGTGCACTCACATGATCAAAGAAGGGTATAAATTATTGGGAAAGGAGAGAGAGAGAAAGAGCAATCTATGTGCATATGTAAGAAAGGAAAGAAAGATACAAGGAGAAATAACATGTGCCACATACCATCCCAGGTAGTTTGCATGTGGTACCTCATTCAGTTCTCACAGGAGTCTTCTGTTAACCTCTCTAACATACAAATAAAAAACTGAGATAAAGAAAAATCTAACTTGCTCAATATCTCATAGCTAGTGAGTTGGAGAATTGGGAGGAGAACTCAGATAGAACTGGGATTAGAATCCAGATCTGTCTCTAGAAAGTGGGAGAAAGGATGCATAGCATTCAGACCCAACCCTGTGCACAGATGTTCAAATGTCAGGTGATCTGAGAGGCCAAAGATCCCCCACTGACATCCTGATGCCTAAATTTCCTCTATTATTTCCCTTTCATTGGGTTAAATCCATGTTTGTCAGCCAGGGTCTGCATAGTCCATGGATACACAGCAGTATGCTGGTGTACTAAATTGCAGGAGAATCATGATACCTTGTCTGAGAACAGTGGCTCCACTCCAAAATTTGAGAGAAATTATATCAGAACAAACATTAATGTGTTATAAAATGCAAATTTGAACTGAGTTTAAAAGTTAAAATGTGAAAAATTTCACATTTGCTTTGTACTAACAACCCAGAACCCTAAGCATATGAATTTTTTCTACAGTAAGGGCCACTTTGTTGGAAAAGTTTGAGAAGTGCTAGTTTACGGCACTTCCTACAAGTGCTAGGAAGCCTCTGGTAAAATGAACACATGTTGCCAGGTAATGGTAAGGGAACATTTACATTCACTGTCAAATATGAGCATCTGGGGACAGACAACGGCTTTGATGTCACCCAGCATGGAGAAAATACTTGAAGTAATGAGACCCCAGAAGTATAAGTTTGATGAATTCTGGGAGCATAGAAATCATTCTTGTTGAGCGACAGTGGGAAAGTGTCTCAGTGGGATGTTAGAATATTATGTGAGAGGTGGCGTTACTAAAAAAGTCCTCTTTGTCTCCATCATCCATTTATTCTCCACCCCAAGACCCTTGTTGGAGAAACTTCTCATGCTTTCTTCTTGGAGAAAATGCTCTTAGAGACTGTTAAGTGGGGAGAAACACCCTATCTCCTCCCCAGTCACAACTGACTTGACCTTAGGTGAACACTGGACCCAAGGCAGTGTATTTGGAATACATTTGTGTGCATGAAAAAAACAGGCATTCTTTTATTCAGGAATATGGACATTGGAGCTACAAATCTAACTTCAGGGAATATCTGATGGACTTATGAACCGAAGACAGTATAAAGCTGGAGATAATGGTGGCCACACACATGCGAAGGCAGCGGAAGCCAGTCGTCTTTGAAAAGACAAAACCAGATGTGCAGAGAGAAGCAATCAAGAGAATATTTAGCTCTGTAGAGAAGAACATGATGCCAGGTTCTGAGTTCTGGCCCCTCACGAAGCCTGGCTGCTTTGGGAACTACCTGTGCACCTTTCTAATGAATTCCCCTCTTTGCTTAAACTGGCTGGAGTGAGCTTCATTCCTTACCACTAAAGTACTCTGACAAAGGCAGAGGGTGTTACCACAAAGAGGTAGGACATGATCAAAACCCAACTTTGCCTAGGTGTAGAGTAACCATGTAATTTATCATCCTAGCTGGCACACTTGGGGCACTGCTAATAATTATATGAAGACAAGAGGAAAACAAGAATGTATGGCCATCCTTCCTGGAAGGGAAATTGCTTATTAACTGCTTGTATTTCCCAGGTGCTGTTTACCTGCTTAAATCTATGCTATTTTATCTGACCATCACAATAATTCTTTCGACCTTGTTCTTTCTCAGACCAGGAATGAACTAGAGATGAAACAATTTATAGAAAGCCACGCAGGAAACTGGTAGCAGAGCCGGGAGAAGAACCTGGGTCTATGTGATCACAGATTCTGTTCTCTCCTCGCCAGGCGCTCTTCCTCCCTGACAGCTTTGTCTGGGGCTCCAGCTGACACGAGGCCATAGAACCAGCATCAGCATTCTAGGTCTGTCTGAGAGCAATGATCAGTGAGAAAAGAAACACAGACAATCACACTAATGTCCCAGAAAACCCGCGCCCACCCTATTGACACAAGGATGGTGTCTATCTTCATTCTTGCTTGAAACGCCTTTCAGCTGAAAAAGCACAATGCAAAGAAATCTCCACTAGCAAAGAAGGGAATTGAAGCAATTTTGAGACAATTTAGGAGAAGCCCCATTTTTACCTGAGTAATTTGAGCAGTGCAGGACACAAAAGATTAGGGGTCAGAATTTTTCAGATAATTGCTTGTTTTCCTGGTCTAGCAGGTTTAACTCTCAGGCTTTCTTTCCCGAACTCGTATTGTCCTCACCACACAGGGAATACTCACCAATGTCTGGGTAAGAGCTGTGTGGCGAAAGAGAAAAGATGTGACGGAAGAGTAGAAGCTGATATTCTGATTAAGACTCAGGTGAAAAAGCCTCTTCATTAGCAGTCTAATGGGATCCCGGGTTTCTTTCTACTGAAACGCCAAATACAACAGGAAAATAATTAGTTCCAAGTTGTATATCCCTTTTCGTATCAGCCACTTCTGGCCCCAGGACTAATCCAGTCCCAGTCAACCAATTACCTGGTGACTGGGGCTTCTGGGACTTGCTAACGGTGGTGGGGAGGGTGCCAGGTTCTTTATGAGTCAGAGAAAAGGATCAATTACTGCTAACTGCACCCACCTGTTTATCCTCAGTAATGGTCCTCTGCCAGGATAGTAATTACATCTTAATTCAAGGTGACATGACCTGGATAGCAGCGAGCTCTCCATCCACAGTGACCTAGCTTGGAGAAGAGGCTCCAGCGCTAGGCGGAGTGGCAGGGCTTTCTATTCCATTAGGAGTCCCACTCCTTCTAGAACCACTCATGAGTCTGCCCTTGCATGGTTTGCTTGACGCTCGTGTTTCCAGTAAAATCCCTGACTTGTAAGAAGGTGAAAGGGTGATGGAAGAATTTGGAAGGAAGTTGTAGTAAGGGACAGAGGGGCACAATTTGGGTTGGGGACCTATTACAAGCACTTGGCACTATGCATTCTGAGGTCCCAGTTACAATCTCATAAAGTGCGATTCTGATCACCTATGGCTGGGACCACATAAAAAACATGCTGGCATTGCATTAGTTATCTGGAACCAGAAAAACACTTGACACGAGGCAACTTTATTGAACCTTATAAAATGCGATTTTTTTTTACCGCAAGGATAATTTAATTGAGGAAAAAAATTCTCTTCAAAGAAAAGAGAGAACATGAAACACGATTGAGTTTTGAAGAACTTTATAGACCGTTTAGTGTAGTACTTTTTGTATTGTGTGCCGCCTACCCAGTATTTTCCTGACTTTGTTCATGCACACAGAATTCTATCCTACCAGTCAGGGGACCTCAAGATTTCTCTTTTGAATGATTCAAATCCTTGAGAATTATTCAAATGCTCATAATATTTTCCTTCACCTTTCCCCACCCAACTTCCAATTGAGAGAAACAATTTTAACAAAATTACCCGACTGCATACCTCCAAATGTATGTTTGCACACAAAATATGTTTTAGTGGTCTGCAGTTACAGCACTATTCATGTGCAGATGAATAGATGAAAAGCCTCGTTTGGTGCCAAATAATCAGACAGTGTCATTCATTCTAGCAGCATAAAAAACAATCAAATTAGGAATCGAGTGGCATAAAGCAGTGGTTGAACACAGAGGTTAGTGAGTGTGAAGCACAACTCACAACTGGGAAATGAATCCCATCTCCTGATAGGCGATTACTCCTTATTACTATCTTATCAATATTTTTACTTTTCTCTTTGACCAACCCATTTTTCTTAGTTATTTATAATGGGCCTCAAATAAAAACTACTATTTTATTTAAAGATGCAGTAATGGCTTCCACACAGAACAGCCATTAAATAATTTTTCCTGAGAACTTTAAATTAATTTTGTTTCCCTGGAGATCATTATTTTGAATCTAGTTTTCTTCCTTGTGGCCAGAATGCAAACGTTACAGAAATATGGCCGGGCGCGGTGGCTCACGCCTGTAATCCTAGCACTCTGGGAGGCCGAGGCGGGTGGATCGCTCGAGGTCAGGAGTTCGAGACCAGCCTGAGCAAGAGTGAGACCCCGTCTCTACTAAAAATAGAAAGAAATTATCTGGCCAACTAAAATATATATATACAAAAAATTAGCCAGGCATGGTGGCGCATGCCTGTAGTCCCAGCTACTCGGGAGGCTGAGGCAGGAGGATCACGTGAGCCCAGGAGTTTGAGGTTGCTGTGAGCCAGGCTGATGCCACGGCACTCACTCTAGCCCGGGCAACAAAGCGAGACTCTGTCTCAAAAAAAAAAAAAAAAAAAAGTTACAGAAATATTTTTCCATCGTTCCAGTTTTCTACCCTAATGCCAACTTTGGCCTTTAAATTGGATGAAAATAATATCAAGAGGGATGACCGTTCTTTAACAAAACAGCATTTTATTTACTAGTTATGATGACATAGTTTTATAACAGTGTCAGTTGCACTGAAAGGCCTGCATTTTGTTTTGAAATCATAAGCAGTGATTTCCTAAAAGCACGGGGTCACTGCATTTTCTAGAGTAAAGTGTCTTTTTACTCATCATTTATATACAATGCTTCAAAATGTAAATTTTGGTCATAGAACTGAACTGATTGCTTTATTGAGAGAGGAGGAAGAAAGGGAAAGAAGGCATAATTTGAGCAAAAATTTTTATATAGTTATGTTCAGAATTAAAGGCAGGTTCAAGTTGAGGTTGAGTAGCTTTAATAGCAGTCCTTTAAGTTTTATTACATCATTTGGGCTGTTAATTTGCTACACCTATTTATACTCTGGTCTTGCCTCACCCATTACCAGCTGGCCTGCAACGCACTTTTGCCCTGGGAATTTTAGCTAAGGAGGCTTAGTTACTTTAATGCCTTTTAAAAAATCATGACTAAAAAATATACTTACGTTTTTTGAAAAACAAAGGCTTGCAAACAACTTGGCTGACATTTCTGTCCTATATGATGCCTGGTATTAGATATAGACCTCTATTAAAAGAAAAAATGCAGTCACTTCTCCAAGAACTGCCCATTTTTGCAGCCATGGTGTGGCAAAGGCCTAGACGAGGTTCTGTAGCCCGGGAGGCTACACATCCTCAGCAAGTAGGTACTTTCCTCCTGAGTAGCAGCTGAATGACACCACACTGAGCATCACACGGAGGCCTGAATCTGGCCGCCTTTCTTCCTTCCACTCAGATGCACTGTCTAGAGTGGTAACTGTACCCCATGGAACCAGACATCAAGGCTTCAGTCATTCATTGAAATACTGCCCTACAAAACACGCCCTCCATCTTGCTGGTCCCTGGCTTTGTGCTGTTGTGCATATGCTCAACTTCTCTGGGCTAGAAATTTGCTAAGAAAATCAGAGAGCCAGTAGCTCTATGTTCCAAGGTTTCTAAGAACCAAGATTGGATAGCACAAACACATTTTCTGTCCTATTGGTTTCTATTATTATTTTTTTTAATGTATACAATATTCTAAGTCCAAGAAGGGATTTTGCAAACAGGATGGGGTGATGTTATTTCTGAGAAAGCAGATAAAACCAAACTCTAAACTTCATTAAGAAAAAAACGCAACTTGAGTTCCAAGTCAAAAAACTCCAGATGCCTCCAGTAGTCAGTCTTGGGCAGGAACCTGGGTGTGGGAAGCGAGTGTGGTTCAAGTGCAGGGATGGGTTGAAAGGCTTTCTCTGAAGGCTGGGACTGACGAGGTGTCCAGCCAAAACAGATACCCAGTGTGGCTCTGGGAAAAGACAGCGCAAGTTCTGGGCCTTTCAAGGTGAACTCAGAGCCTCAAAAAAGAAATGATGTAAATGTCAAGAGCTGGCCTTGGCTGGGTATAGTGGTTCATGCCTGTAATCCCAGTGCTTTGGGAGGCTGAGGCCAGAGGATCACTTGAGGCTGGGAGTTTGAGACCAGCCTGGGCAACATAGAGAGACTCCATCTCAGGCCCTACTTGGGAGGCTGAGGCAGGAGGATGGCTTGAGCCCAGGAATTTGAGGTTACAGTGAGCTATGATCGTGCCACTGTACTCCAGCCGAGGCAACAGAGCAAGACCCTGTTTCAAAAAAAAGAAAAAAAAAAAAAGAGCTAGGTTTCCTAGACCTAGGAGGAGGAGGGAGGCACAGATTCACAGGACTTAGGGACTTGGAGAGCTGGACAATGCTTCCTAACGTTACAGACGAAGAAACTGAGGTCCAGGGGAGGACAGCTGTTTCTTCTATCAGGATCAATTATATGATAGAGCATGGGAGAAACAAGTAGGCAACAGGTAGACTGAGATTTTTAAACATCTATTTTTCTTCTTCTCTGTCTCACAAGTTGGACAGCATGTGGCCAGCTTCACTGGCTGTTTTGTTCCCCACATGTGCATGTGATGAATTCCGGTGTGTGGATATTATTGTACACTGTGAGATCCAGGAATCGTAATCCAGGCCTTCACAGTGCACAATAGCACACCACATGCAGGGAGTGAAATACACTGCTTCCCTGAAGACATTAGAAAAAGCACATTAGTCCTGAAGCTATTCAAACAGCTATTCAGAATAGCTAGTTCAAATAGCTATTCTGTCTTGACTGCTATGGCTCAGCAGAGAAAAATTCATTAAAGAAGCAAAACAAAACTATTTAAAACCTAATATTTGAAAATAGGCTATTTTGGGACAATATTTACCTGGTTCAAAAGACAATCCACAGTAGAATCATTCACTCATAGAGAAGGCTCAAAACAGTTAAAACAAGTGAGTATCTTTTTTTTCATTAAGAATATCTCAAACAGCAGATTTAAAGGTTGTAGAAGGGTTGGGAAATCTTTGCCATCTGTCTTGCCCTCTTCCCTAGTGCTGACAGGCACAGGAAAGGAAATGCCTACTCCCAGGTGAGGATTATTTTGAAATGCGGTTTGGGTTCAGAGACCAAACAGGTGTTGGGGAATTCTTTCTTCAATCAGTGTGTGGGCAGGAGTGAGCAGAGGGATAAGAGAAGGTCCATGGTGGTTATAAGCTGAGCACTGGACTTTGTTTCTAGAGGGAAGAGTGCCTCTATAGAAGGCTAAAAGAAGAAGAGTTTAAGCTATTTCTCAATAATAAAAAAGAACTATTAAATAAGATAAAGGCTAAGAGATTTTCTTACATAAATCACCAAGCTGTATGTCTCTTGACATTTATAGACTAACGATCTTATTTGCTATGCATCCTAAACATACCAAACTCAACCTGTGGCACAGGATGGGGAAGGGGGCTTCAAGTCACCTGCCCTACTCTCCCCTCTGTGTTGAAAGTCGACTGTGTCTCAACCTCTGTGATTCAGTGTTTTGCCCCATGATGCCTGTGATAGGCAGAATAATGGCTTCCTGAAGATGTTCACATCCTAATTCCCAGAGCCTGTGAATACCCTATGTGGCAAATGGGATTTTGTAGATGTGATTAAGGTAAGAACTTTTGAAATCAGGAGATTATCCTGGATTATTCACGTGAGCCCAGTGCAATTATAGGGGATCCTATAAAGGGTACCGGGAGGCAGGAGAGTCTGAGAAAGAGACCTGACCATGGAGCATGGGTCATGATGTGACTGCTGGCTTGGGAGATGCAAAAGAGCCACAAGCCAAGGAATGTGGGCAACTTCTAAAGTTAAAAAAGGCAAGGAAATGGATTTTCCCCTAGAGCTTCCAGGAGGAATGCAGCCATGCCAATACCTTGATTTTAGCTCCATAAGACCCATTTTCTGATTTCTGATTTCTAGAACTATAAAATAATAAATTTGTGATCTTTTAAGCCACTAAGTTTGTGGTGATTTGTTTCAGCACCATAGGATACTAATCAATGCCTCGCTACATATGTATGAACAGAGGAAGATATTCACAGAGTTCTTCTCAGCAAATCTGGTGATTCGGTGCCAGGTCGCTCCAGATCTAAGGGTGTTATAGAATTGAGCACTGATCACTGGGGCTTCATTCAGAGCCCAGGATGGAGCCATTTTCTCCCCAGCTGCAGTGACACTGGCTTAGACTCCATGGGATGCTTCTCCTTCTGAACCCATGGCTCTCACAGTTGTACGGTTGAGTTTGCATTTCTGATTTCCTCACACTCCTCTTCTCTCTGCCAGGCATCAGTACCATCGTCCAGAGCACATGGCGTGTTGTATGCAGTTTCTGTGTCAGAGAGGACCTGAGAAGCTTTCCTGGTGTCAAAATACGGGTTTTGAATCAGCATTGGTGATATTTGCCATTCATGGCATTCTGAATTTGGTAACATAAATATTCCACACAAATTGTCACTGAATTCTCAGTAAGTTTCTCCTAAGGTAGAATATCCACTGCAGTAGTTCTCATGTCTGCTTTGATCATGCTATTATTCATGGCAGGAGAACAAACAAACCAGGATCCTTGGCTTCCCCTTACAAGATATGGCCTAAAGATTATAGTTCTTCCATATTCTTTTAGGGTATTTATGGGAAAAGTTATGCCTGGTCAGAATCCACCCGCAAGCCTATATTGGGCTCTTCTGGAGGGAGTCGAGAGAAACCACACTTGAGTGTCCTCAGTGTGACACTGTCCTACTATGAGAGTCCAAGTCACCGTTCTCACTTTGCCAGAGCTGTGGTAGCTGAGGAATATGTGCCGGAATTTTTAAAAAGCCCTCTGAGTAATTCTAACATGTAGCCAAAGTTATAAACCATGATTCCAAAACATCTCTATGAATTAAATATCATTAATAGCTTCAATTCACTAAAGAAGAAATCAAGGCAAGAAATCAAGGAAAGGTCACATAATTTCCCCAAGGTCGCACAATAAATAGGGGACAAAGCTAGCATTCAAACTCAGGCTCCAGAGCTTAAAACGTAAGTCTCCTCTACTGCCTTGTGTGGCACAGGATCCTAAGCACACAGCAGAATCCCTATCACTCAACAGATGCTTGTTGAATAAGCAAATGAATGAATAAATGAACGAGGACACTTACTTGTGATTTGGCTTTCAATTAAAATATTGATGGTTGTGGGCTCAGTATTACCTTTTAATTAACAAATTACTTTCACACGCTGTTCTGCCTCCTGTTCGTTTGTGAAACTTTTTCTCTAGAACTTACCTTTTTATTTTAATTCTTAAAACAAGATACTAAAAGAACAAATAGTAATATTTTCATCCCCAAATCCATGAAAAATGATCATTTTCATGTAGTTCTATATTATGGGATTTTTAGTTATGTATTTTCCAAAGTTATGGTTTTATTTTAACTACAAAATAAAGTATTTCTCATATTAAGAAATTCATTTTTAGGTAGCCCAGCTCTACGTAAATCTGAAGTGATTAAAATAAATAATTTTGATTTGATTCCATTAAAAAAATACTGATTGTTTTAAAAAATACTTCACTTCCATAATGTAGCAGAAATATACATTTGATCCTCAAAATCTTTAAAATCTCAACAATGTCACCTGCCTGATCATTTAATGACAAAGGAAAGTAGAACTTCCAGAAAGGAGTCTCTTAAATTCAGAGCAATTTGTTACATGGTGGAATTAAAATAAAAGCTAAAGGAAATCTTTTTCTATAAAAATATAAGAAATCTAAGAGATGCAAAAGCTGGTTTTGCTACAAACTGCTTGTGCTCTAAAATAAAAATGGAAAGTGGAAGAAAAGTAGAACAGTAATTGCAAATTGCTTTTTATATTGTGGTTGAAGACACTTTCCTGTTCAATAATTTTAATAAAGAAATCCCCCTGGCCATCCCCCCGATCAGTTTGAACATAATTCAAGCATTATACACGTTGTTCCCTTGGGTTTATACCTTCATGGTTTCAAATTATGTGTAGTATGCTGCCAAGACTTAGATCAGTCTACCGTAGTAAAAAATTAGGCTCCAAAGCAACTAGAAATTCATGTTTTTCCTGTTTCAAAAACAAAATTCTATTTACAGTCACCCTATCATTATTTTAATTTTTAAATTCAGCAAGTCATTAGTAGAATTACAGACCACTCAGAGAGATAATGTTCGAATTAAGTTTGTGGTATTTTCTTCTCCAAACTCTCAGTTAAATAACTTTAGACATTGGTTCCCAGCCTGTAGGATGTAGGTCTCTGAGGCGCCAGGATGTTAATGCAAGGGATTCTCAGCTTCCTGGATGGCTGTGCACTGAATAGCTAAAATGTTACACGCATAGATACACTACCATCTTCCAAGTACATGTAGACGTTAATGCGATTCATAAAATTTCAATTCATTTAAAAGTCTTAGTTAATTCACTATAACTTTTTCATAGTGTATTTCCTCAGTCAATGGACAACTGCTTTGGGGAAGGGTGGTATTATGTAATATTTCTTGACATCAAAAAGAAATCCTCATGATTTAAAATTAAAGCAGATACATAACTAAAGAAATTAGTTACACCAAACCAATGGTCACCTCTTCTGATATAGTAAACACCTCCCCAACTAATTGTCAGAAAAATCTATGTGCTTCTCCTGGCTCCTAGTGATAGCCCGGAGTAAATAACTCCAAATATTTCAAGCCCTAAATGTATTGCCAGAGAAATTTGAAAATATATTTTAAAACCTTTTTATGTCTGCAGAGCAGAGGGCTAGCACTCCCTCATAGAAGGAATGGTTCTTTCACTGGGAAGTTGTGATTGGATTCTTATGTTCATTGCGAGCAAGGCCTTTTCAGGCATTAACATTTGGGATCTCACTGCACATCCAGGGACATTAGCAAGGAACAAGAAGGGTTTTGAAAGAGGAGTGAATATGTGTGTGTGTGTGTGTGTGTGTGTGTGTGTGTGTGTGTATTGTATAATATATATTGAATATATATTGCATATATATTATATAATATATATAGCACAGTGTTGTTGATTAGTTGGCAAACAGCCAACCACAGTACTGCCTAGAACCCAGTCTAGTGTAAGCTAAAGGCAGAAGAGAGCTGGGACATTTCCTTGTGTTACAACCAATTTCTCTCCTAGGGATCACTGCTACTATTTATTCAGAATTTGTCAAGAGTCAGCAGCTATTCTAAATTCATTGCCATCATTATTTTGCTTAAATCTTGCAACAACCCTTAAGGAATACCAGATGAAGAAACAGAGATTCTGAGAAGTTAGGTGGCCTTGAGGTCACCCAGGTAGTGAACTTCAGGTATGGAACTCATATTTAACCTCAAAGCCTGTGCTTTAGCATAGATATTGGTGACAAGACCAATCCCTGGGCAGAGATGTGAAGTGGGTGAGGGAAACCAGAATATGTCACCCCAAAATATGTCTGTTTGATATAAAAATTATTTTTGAACTAAAGGTAATTTAGAAGCAGCCAGTGGAGGAAGTGCTCTCTTCATCCTCCCCTTCTCTGCCTAAAGACAGAATAGAAATTCTCCTTTACTGGAGACAGCTCTCATCAGCCACTCTTATCAGCCCAGAGCCAGCACCAGGGAAATCTGCAAACAAACCGTACTCCATTAGTTTCTTCCCATATATTTAAGCCCAAAGCTACTTTCCTTTGTTCTGGCATTTCTCTACCATTTTATTGTTCTTTGTTGAAGATGCAACACAAGCCAGAGAGTCCTAAGCCACTACTTTGAGTTACTTTTCACTGGGATTCCTTCCATGTGACGTGCACTGCATGCGTTAATAAATTTGCTTGTTTTTCTCTTGTTAATCTGTCTTGTTATAGGGGTCTGTCTCAAGTACAAATTTGTGAAGATTGAGGAGAAATTGTACATCCTCCCCAACATGAGCAAAGTTAACCTTCCTCTCTTTTCTTACTTGCTAAATGCTTTGGGCACTGCAGCCACCACTTCGGTCCCTTGGGAGCCAGAATAACTTGGTGGCTCAAAGCAAAGGCTTTGGAGTCATACACAGCTGAATTCAGGGATTGATTCTGTTACTGGCCAGTAACGTTGCCTTGTATAATTTACTCAACCTATCAAAAACTTGTCCCAGAAGGTTTTTATGATGAAATCATGTAATACCTTCATTCATTCAGTGAATTTTCATTGAAAGCCCACTGTCTGCCAACAATCTGGATATGAGCTTTAACAACATAGTTCTTTCTTCACGGAGTTCACGTTCTAGTTTGAGAGTCAGGTGACAAAAAGGAAAACAAATAAATATATAACATAATTTTAGCGGTAGTACGTGCTAGAAGAAAGTTAGAAGAAACACTAAGTCTGGTTAAGGGAGTAAGAATGACGGAGGTGACAGGGGTGATGGTGTAGATAAGGTTGTAAGGTACATTTACATCAAGCTCTTAACATAGGACCTGACACACAGAAGGACTCACTAATTGTTGAGTATTGTTATCATTAATGATAACTTATACTGACCCATGTATTTGGGCAGCTCCCTAAACATGGAAGATCCCAGGAAGAATGATTTCAGTGAGTGGCATTTAAGATCCTGAGGCAAGCATGCCAATGCAAATGCCCCTCCCCTTCGGGGCTGGTCTACTCTGCTTAGGATTGGTCCTGAGTTTTCCTCTCCTCTTGATAAGACAAAGATGAATACATCTAATTAGTCACATCTGCAAGAGTTGGAATGGCTCACTATTAGGCAATGTAAAGGCCCTGCTGTTCTTGCCTGACCAGGGTTTGGTCAGGGTCATTCCCATCTACACCAACAAGTTTTCCAAAATTTGAATCTCCAGGAGCAAGTCTTGGGTCTCAATTTCTTTCTTCCCAGAAAACATGAGGTTTCTTTTGTCAATTGGTTCACAGGATTCTACAAAATTGAGCTCTTGTGGAGACCCAATGTTCCTTTTCCTTCTGGAATAGTGTTTATTGCTATTCATTTACATAACAGAAGGAGCCTCACTTTACTGACTTTTCCCAGAAAAGGATCTCATCCAAGATGACTTTCTGTCAGTACTATATAGAAAAGGAATTCGTCTCACTTAAAAAAAAATAATAAAACAAAATCTGTCCCATTCTACAAAACCACCAATAACCAGGAAATCTCACACTTATGAAGTTTAATATTGTACCTCAGACATGTTTGGTTGGAGTAGCTGATTGGTTCTGCCATTTACTAGTTTTGGGAATGTAGCAAGTTATTTGACCTATGGACTCTGCTCTCCTCACCTGGGAAACAGAGACAATACTGAATCATAGGTGGAGCAAACTAACTCTAAGTTGCTTAGGACGAAAAGGGCAATAATTAGGATTCTGAAATAAAGAATCAAAAACAAAATGAACAAAATAAGCCTTGGGCAGGACCAGGGCAGGATCTGGCCTCTGGGATGACACATGCAGGAGCTGGATGCTATCTCACATCTCTGTTCCTCTGAGTGTTGGTTTTATTTTTGCGGACATCTTTACAAGGCAGGGACATGGCATGCTGACACTTGAAGGTAACATTTTCACAGAACTTAATCAGAAATGTGAGAAAGATTCTTTCCTGTCAATTCAATCAGAAAAGATCCAAGAAGGTCACTGAGGGGTCTAGTCTCATGTGTGTTCCTCTGGACCAATCACATTGGCTTATTCAGAGTCACGTGACCTCCCTTATAGTCAGGGAACAGGAAGCCATAATGACCAGCCCTTACCTGAACCAGGAGGTTCAAGTCAGAATGACGCAGTTCCCCAAAGGAAGGCGAAACTTATTACCACAGATAGAGTAACAGGTTTACTAACAGTTAATAAACCTGTTAATCCTCACAAGTTTCTTGTGAAAATTCAACTAATGGAAATTTGGTGGAGAAATATTTTTTATTGGAATTAGGCTCTAAACTCAGAATGTTAGGGGAAAACCTCTCTTGGTTAGAGGCCAGGCTACTGAATACAACCAGTTTTAATTCCAGCACTATAATAAATTACTAATTCTTCACTAGAAAATATGAGGGAAATTTGGCTGATGTTTAGGGGTCATGTTATGTAAAAATAATACTTGCCTTTAAACACAAGGATCATCTTGTACACAGTGAGATGCCACAATATGAGAGGTAATTAGAAACTGAGACTAGCCTGCTCTATATTTTACTAAGCCTATTCCAGGTATAATCTCTACAGCAGTGTTTACACATTCATTAAAATGATAGGTGAATCATTGGAATTGTTAAATGAATATATATGGGTACATATATACACATATATACATACACATATCTATCTACACACGCACACATAACCTAAAATAAAAATATATATGCCCTTATACATTTTCTCTGTTTCCTCCCTGAGTTGGGATCTTTGAACACAAGTAAAGTACATAATAGTACACAGAAGCATTTTACTATTTGAGGAAGCTCCAAGCATGGTGTCTGAAACTTGTCAGGTGCTCTAAATGTCAGTTGGATCAGAACTTGAATCTCTCCTCTCCTAAAGGAAGACTTTCACTCATATAGCTATCGTTCCTGCTCCTGTATATTTCCCTGGGAATGGCTGTTTCAAAGATAACCAGAGGAGCTCTCAAAATTCTGTGTCAGAAAAAATAGGAAAAGAATTTTTTTTAACATGTTTCTACTCATGATTTGGCAGCTTCCCAAATCCACTCTGAATCTGTTCTTATTTCCCTGCAATTGCAAATTTTCTCAAGTTAAATTTTTCAATTATTACTAGTGGCATCTACCACATCTCATGCACATACGTATTATCCATCTGAATGAAAATAAAGGCACGCCCAACATTCCATTCTATGGGAGGAAAAGCACTTAAATGTGCTGAGTGGGAAACATTACATTTCCTGTTTGTATTGAATTAAGATTCAGACAGCTTCGAAACGGTATGTATTGCAACATAACCATTGCACGCCTAGAAATGCCCCGTGAACATATCACTGACTTCTAATTCATTTGCTCTGAAGTCTTTGAAGAGAAGTAAGACTGATATGTACAGGGAAATATTATATATCTAATACAAGAAAGAATCTTGTCAACAATCAGTAGACTGTTAATTGTGCTAGAAAAATGAGGGACCTAACTTGCTCATGGGAGAATCTTTACTAGCTATGTTTTTACCAGAGGCATTTATTTATCATTATCTTCAGGTACTTTTATATATTTGGGATGTCAGGCTGATCACTTTTAGAAGAGCTTGGGAGTTAATGAAATAACTGATTTTTTTTTTTTTTTATTTCATGGGACGTGAGAATTCATTTGCTGAATAATGAACATGGCATATTCCACTGAACTACTTTTCCAGACTTCTGTCTCGTACCAGAATCAAGGTTTTCCAAAAGAATAATTAAAACATTCTCAGTATGTGGCAAGGGAAAAATGGGATTGAGACATACTTAACTCTTCCTAAAATTATAGAAAAGAACACTAATACTTTAAAACTATATCTCAGAAACTGTGCTAGGACCTAGCACATTGGATTTAGCATCTAGGTCACAAGGACGTTAGCAGGAGCCTCCAATGTGATAATAGGGGTGGGAGCTGGATAGTCATGGGGTAAGAATAAATAGGAAATGAGCAAGAGGACATCCTAAATGTAATCCTCTGTTTCACAAAGCTTGATATTTTTTTTTAAAGGGAAGGTGTTAATATAGTCTGTAATTTACTTTAAAATACTTCAACAGACAGTATATATGTCAATACATGTTTTAGTTCATTTTAATCCAGACCCTAGGGCAGGCAGTTATTTTAATTAGAAATACATACTCTAGCAGTGGTTATTGGTAGCATTTAATCAAAATGCCAAATTCCAGAGGCAGTTACAGGTGCCTTAGCTTTTATCTCTAGCACCAGAGGTTTTGATAATTAGTGTAATGAATGTGAGAAGTAGGTTTTCATTTGTGAAATTCCAAGTATTGGAGATATGTGGCTTGGTTAGAAATGCTTTAGAGGTCTTCTCACCTTTTCGTGAACAACATAGAAGAATATGGTGAAGCTCCCTAGGCTGGATTTCTGTGCAGCCATGTGTCTGGGATAATGAATGGAATAAGGTCCCAGGGGAGGAAGGAGGCTGGAAGAGATGGCATCCAGATGGTGGTGGCAGTACAAGTCCCAGACAAGAGGAGGATGCCTGGTCATTGGACATAAAGTCTGTAGTTTGCCTTAAGCCTTTTAGGTCATCAGCTAACACTGTGGTTGACATTGGAGCCAAATTTTACTAAGTAATAGCTCCAGGGATATGTGGTTGACCCCACCATGGTCTTCTTATCCTCTGTCCCCATCCCAGGGGAAGGGCCTGGTTCCTGGATATTCAGACCCTGTTCTTTCTTCAAACTGTTACAGCCTCTTCTCTGAAGCAGACCCAGAGAGACTATTAAGACTTTTGATGAACTCTGTCCTCGTGAATGATTGAAACTTACCTAGAAAAGGGCTTAGAAATTATCTATGTTTATAATTGTTGTTAATTAGTATGTATAACCATGTAAGTATTTATTTCGATTAGCACAAACTTTCAGAGTAGTGTCTGTTTGGTGAATGTGAACCTTTACATTAAGAGATTTTTCTTTCTTAAAATGATAATATACCAAATTTAAGGAGTGAAAGAGGATGGCAGTTCATAAAAAACAAGGTCAGCTACTAGGTTAATGCTGAGATAGAGCTGTCAGTAAAGTCAATGAGCTAAGATAGATTGTGATAAAATTAATAGTATGAAATGGCATTTTACCGGAAACTTGACACTTTGCTTAACTCTTGTGCCTACTGTATTAACCCTAGACTGACTTTTTTCTAAACATGCTTTCAGCAAAGGTGGTTGAAAGAACTATACCCTGGAAAGTGAATAAACGGTTTAATTGTTTTCTCATCTCTACAAATGTTTCAAGATATTCGAAAGGCCCATATTTTGTTACAAGAGGCAATACTGCTAAAGAAAATTACTATTTGAAATCTAAACAGTAAAATAAAGTTATCATGCCACAAAGTAAACTGTATAAAAATTGATGTTTTTTTGCTCTGGGAGATTAAATCCACATTTTTCAAGAGAGAGGGGACAGTCAAGAAATAGATTCCCCTACAGTCTGACAACACAACTGTGGTTACTATTACCCTCCCCAGTCTACTCACACTGAACGGTACATATCATAAATAAAACACAAGATGCTGGAAGCTTCAGAGGAGTTGTAAGGGTGAAGGAAAGGAAGTCAGTAAAATGATCTCCATGAATGCTCCCATTTGGATGCAAGGAATCCTTTCTGTGTTGAGGAGAAAAGTTGAGCCAGTGCCCAAAAGACTGAGAGGTCCCAGCTTAGGAAACCACAGAACAAAGGGAATCTGGGGAATAGGATTACTTACTTAGAGTAAAACCACACTGTAAAGCTCCATGCTGTGTACCATTCCACATGGCACTAAATTCACAGGCATTGATTTAAAAAACAAAACAAAAAAAAGATTATTAAGCACAGAAAACAAATATTGAGCAAACTACAGTTGGAAAAGGGAGTATGCTATAAAACCAGCACCTTTAGGATTTGGACATTACTTAGAGTGACAGATTGCAAATATAGCATGATTTTATCAGTCCAGAACTATCAGGTCAAAGGACATATTTTGGAAACTATACCTAACCAGATCATAGGAATCAAGAGGTTATAACATTTTCTCTAGTTACATATACAACAGTTAAATTGGTCCTCCCTTCACCATTCTCTGATGTTGTAGGGAACTTTGGCTTTGAAAATGCATTGATTTGAGGCCAGAAATGGCACAGAGCTGTGCTGCCATGTATCAAAGTGTGATACATGGACCCATATCAGCTTACTAACTGTTACTGATCTGCAGTGGAATAGACACAGAAATTAAAAGTTAGCATTTGCAAACTTTTTATAGCAATTCGACATAGCAATTTTATGTCTGTTAAATCTAATAATAAAAAATGAGCTTCTGTTTACATTTTCATTTAATATTTCTAGTATTTAATTTTTATTATATTTTATAGAAATATTCTGTTTCAGATTGAAGAAAGAACTGGTTCTTTACCACAGATAGTTTTAGAAGCATTAGCGTAGACCATAACTGAACCATCATTAGTTTAAGATTAGATTTAAAGTTTGAAGTCCATGCCTCTGTTAAGATTTTTTTGGATTAAAAAAAAGGATGTAGTGACATCTGAGATTCTTTGAGTTCCTTAGTAATAAAATACTTAGGCTTGAGCCTTCCATGACAAGGAAGGGTTTTATAAAAAAAATTTTATGAACTGTTGACTGATGAATCCTAAATTTCAGAGTCAAATATCTATGTCTACTCTGGGTCATTTGCTTCTGCTAAACTTCCTTTAATCTCTTCTGTCTTCTGATTTCTGTTCTATAAAATCATACCAGTGTCTGATCCCAGGAATAACATGTGGATTTCATTTTTTCAAAAACAACATTCAGCTTTCCATTACTTGTAATCATTGAAGAGCATAATGCACAGATAGCTAGATGGCAGACATTCCAAAACTCACTTGTGATTAGCTTTGTATGACATTTATATACCTTTAAAAAATCATTCTTCCAAGCTGACATATGTAAAGTTAAAGTTAGCTGGCATTTCTGAGCAAAGCCCGATAGAAAGCAGTGTGAAGAGCTCAAGCTGAGGTTATTTTTCAAGTCTGATGTTTTATTTCATTGATCTCTGAAATGGGTTATCTATGGGCTGGTAGTTAAGAGTTGACTGTGCATACAGACCTTTCTCATAACTAACACTAAAACAAAACAAGGGGTGTGGCTTCAGTCAAGTCAAATGCTGATGGATGAGACAGGTACCAGCCCTCAATGGACACCTGTAATCAGGGAATAGAATAATAAATGGTAGTGGGATAATTAGCAAATTATTTAGAAAGAAAAGTTATATCTCTACCTCTATCAATTGTTGATAAATTAATAAACTATAAATGGATGGCAAAGGCTTTTCTAAGCAAACCCCTAATGTAGAAAAATATTGATAGATTTGACTTTAACAAAACAATAACGGAAAACTCTACTCTCAGTAATACTCAAAAGAAAGTATAAATTTAAAAAATATATATGTGACATAAATGACATAAAAAGAAATAAAGAGGCAAAGCTTTATAAAATACATTCAGAAATACAAAAACTATAAAGGAAAGACTAGGTATAGTTTATTGCATAAAAACATTTTAAAGTCTGTATGGAAAGCAATGCGATAAAGCCAAAAGACAAGCAATATGCAGAAGAAAAATGTTTGTAACATATATGACAAATTAAAAATAATAACAGTGAAAATATGTTATTATGCATCAGACATTGGTCAAGATGTTTTACATATATTAACTTTCTAATACTCACAAGCATTAATAGTACTTAATGAAGTAGGTACTGTTATTATCCCATTTTACAAATAAGAAAGTAGACACACAGAAGTCTCAGCAAGGACACGGACAAGGTAGAATTCAGATCCAGGCAGTACGGCTCTAGGGTCCATGCTTTCAATTACCATGCTATGGTGTGCCTCCTTAAGTCAGGGCTGCCTCAGCGAAGAAACTCAATTACAGCCATCCAAAAGCAAAGCATGAGAAAAAGAAAGGTGGAAGGAAGGAAGAGTGGGAAGGAGGGAAGGCAACAAATAAACAGAAAAAGAAAAGAAGGAAAAATAAAAGGAAAAAGAGAAAGATATTCCCAATTTAAAATTTTAAGGAGCGGCTGGTCCAATGGTAGTGGGTTCTCAGAACTTATTAACATTAGTGTCACTGAACTTGGTATTCAACCCCCCACTGCTAAATTTGACTGGCTTTTAAAAAACAAAACTGAATATATAAATAAAAAAGAAAAAAAAAGAAAAAGAAAATTTTAAGGAGCAAGCATAAAACAACTTTTTTGAGTGTGGAATATGTAGCTATAAAGAGTTGTTTGAAAGGATGATCAACAAGAAATTAATGGTGGTTATTTCTGGTGATTTTTTTCACATCGCTCACTCATCTTTCCTATTGACTACTTTATCTTATTTTTTAAAAAAACTTTAAAATGTTAATGCTGTACGCAATATTAACAATGATGTGGATGATGGCACAGAAGGCAGCTACTGTGGTATACTGCATGTGAGAGTATAAATTAAACAACAACTTCTCAGGTCAATTTGATTAAATTTAATGAAAAGCTTTAGAATTTTGTATGCTGATTTGACCTAGAAATTCCACTTGTTTTTTCTGGCATCAATCTAAAATGGATCTTTACTCATTGACACATGAATTTTATTTTTCGCTCATTTACAACACCGCTAGAGTATAGTAAAATATTCAAAATACAACAAAATTTAAACAGCTTCAGATAATGCTAGCTATCGCCTCCCCTCCTCACCGATCCATTTTCTCTTCTTAGGTACATAATTGGACTACATATCCCAGCCTTCCTGCAGTTAGGTCACATGACTGAGTTCTAGTGATGAATATCATTTCTGGGACAAGGCTTTATTTAAAGAAGTAGGTGTGCCTGCTCCATGTTTTAATGTTTCTTCCACCACTGCAGGCAGAGATGACAAAGACGAAGCCCTGGTGAAGAGAAGGCAAAATGAGCCTGGGTCCCTGAGTCACTATGTGGAGAAGAACCATTCACCAACAAGGGACACCTGCCTTTGACTGTTAAATGAGCAAGAAATAAACTTCTATTTTGTTTGAGCTACTATACGTTTTTGGATCTATTTATCTACAGCTTGATTCACAGTTTAAATGTGTTTTAAACTGCCACTGAACCGACTTGGACACACATGTAAACTTTGCAACAGTGCTGTGGAATGCGCTCTCGTTCTGGTCAGCATGGGCATGCCCTTTGATAATGGGCTCAGACAAGGCACCTGTGACAGCGGTGCTCTGTCCTGGTAAGCTGTTTCTCTTGATATGTCCTCAGCTCCCCAATAAAAGCTTGCGATGATGAACTGGCATTCTCCAGTTTTTCTACTGATATTCAAATTCTTCCTTCTCAGCAGGCTGAGATTCTTGTTCAGCCAGCTAATGATTTTACTAAATCTTCAAGAATCTTCTGTTTGCTCTCCATCATCATTTTTGCCTTGAATTTTCTTGTTTTCCACTTTTTCCTTAGTGAGGACAGTGGATTCAAGTGAGTTCTGAGGAGATACCAACGATGTTTCTCTGATTCTCATTTTATTGCATTGAACTTCTCAATCATGTAATCAATAGCTTCATTAATCAAGATTTTCATTAATCAATATATTCTTCCACATTGTGACTTAACATTGGGTTTGTTTTTTTTTGTTTTGTTTTTTTTGTTGTTGTTTTTTGAGACAGAGTCTTGCTCTGTTGCCTGGGCTAGAGTGCCATGGTGTCAGCCTAGCTCACAGCAACCTCAAAGTCCTGGGCTTAAGCAATCCTTCTGCCTCAGCCTCTAATCCTAGCACTCTGGGAGGCCGCAGCGAGTGTGGATCGTTTGAGCTCAAGAGTTCGAGACCAGCCTGAGCAAGAGCGAGACCCCATCTCTACTAAAAAATATAAAGAAATTATCTGGACAGCTAAAAATATATAGAAAAAATTAGCCGGGCATGGTGGCGCATGCCTGTAGTCCCAGCTACTCGGGAGGCTGAGGCAGTAGGATTGCTTGAGCCGAGGAGTTTGAGGTTGCTGTGAGCTAGGTTGATGCCACGGCACTCTAGCCCAGGCAACAGAGCAAGACTCTGTCTCAAAAAAAAAAAAAAAAAGAAAATGTGGACATCGATGATCATTCTTACTTCACTGAGGACCACCGTGGTGTGCAGGGGTATGCCAAGCAGGTTGCTATCTTTGACTATTCCCTCTCACATTAACACACCTGGATGTGGACAGCAAGTTGTTACCAATCTAAATAGTAATGGTCTGTATCTGTTGGTGGAAATGGTGGAATTACACACAATCATAACAGCTGAGATTTCATTTACTGTCTCAATAACCAGAGAAATAAGTGTGATATCCAATAAAAATTATTGAACATGTTCAGATTTCATCAGCACCACAGTATCAGCCTCATTGGGCAGATGCTTGTGTTCAGTTCCTGGCTCCTGAAGAAGACTTGCTGGAGTTCCAAACAACTTATATGTCCCATAATAACAAAACTATTAAAATTATGCTAAAAAAGAATATTTAATAACAGAAAAATGTTTATGATAAATCTTTTAATGAAAAAGAAGTTTATAAAAGTATATTCAGTATGTAAAAATATATACAGTATGATCCCACATTTGTAAGTAGAATACATATTATTAATAATTCATTCTTCCAATAAATATTAGGCCCCTCCTATGCATGCACGAGGCTTTATAGATATATTGGGGGGGTGTGAGAGAGATAGCAGATTTTAATTTTCTTATTTTATATTTTCTGATTTATCTAAAATGAATATGTATTCATTTTCTAACAAAATATTATTAAAATAAAATTTTTTGAATTATAAGAAAAGACTAATGCCATAACAATAACATTGTATAGAATAAACTGACAACACATAAGTTATTTTGGCCCTGCCACAGTGACTCACCAAATATACCCTGCACTGTTTATTTTATTTTTTTCTATTTCACTATTGAAACGAACAGATGCATTTCACATCACATGGATTTCATGGAAACATGCCAACCATTTTCTTAGCAACCAAACTCCTGTCTTCTGCACTGTGCATGATTAACTAAAACAGCCTGTTGACGGCTTAAAATAAACCTGCCTTTTTCCATTTAGCATTTTTTCAAATGAATATAATTTCATTTGCTGATGAATTTAGTTCAGCTTCAAGGGAATTTTTCTTTTCTTCATGGGGAGGCTGAAGGATCAGAACTGTCATGCCAAAGAATGAAAAGCAAGCCTAGGGAGAAAAAGACAGTCTGATGTTTATGTGGGTAAAGTAAAAGTATCTTTGTCAATTTTACCCCCACCCCGCGCCCCCTTGTTTTTAATAGGGTAGAATGTCAATTTAAATTTAAATTCTATTTCTGCTTTTGCATTATGATGTTTAGATTGCTTGATTAAAAGCATTAATTTAAATGGTAACTCTGAAGATTACGATTGTTATTATGCATGAGTTCTTGCCTTATTTTTGTTTATCTCTAGCACTTGAATATGCCCTAAAATTTAATTAGATTCATCTCACAGGATAGGAGACCCTTTGATGGGTGGGGTTCAGAAGTAAAGGGACTGGACAGTATAATCAGCAAGGGAGAAGAGGTGTGTACGATCAGCAATGAGGAAAGTCTGTGTTTTCTTAGGGGAGATCATTCTGCAACTTGGAATGAATTGCTGTTCTGTTTGATGAGTATAAAATATAACTCTGTGTCTATATGTACATATAGAAATTTTGTGTCCAAAGACTATAGGAATATTTGCTAAACAGGGAAACTTTAAAGTTTCTTCACAGATTAACAGCTTAAAAACAAAGCCATTTATGCACTTAAACCAGCATATATCTGCAGAATCAGTGAAAGGAAGAGGGTTTTTTGGTTTTGTTTTTTCCTAGACACACGGTCTGCCCTCAAATCGTGGGCTCACTCGATCTTTCCTCCTCAGCCTCCCGAGTAGCTGGGACTATATAATGTTTGAGCATTATATAGTCCAGGCAGTTTCCCCATTATCTTTCACTTGTGTCCTCATTTGGAAATAGACAGTGAAAACCAGCGCTAATGGCAAGTTGCAACATTATTTAAATTTCCACTTTATTTCCCCCAGAGCAAATTTGTAAATGTTAGCCATCATCAAGCAATCCAGTTGACACTTTAGCTGCAAAGTTTTACATTTTCCCCTGGGGAACAAAGACACAACAAATATAAAACATATTCCTGATACATCCACTCTTTCTGATTCCTCCTCTATTTCTATTTTGAGAAATAAATAATCCTCATGTCTTGAACATTAGACATAATGCATATAAGAGTTATAGACATGTTACATTAAACATTGTAACATAGCTGCTCCCACATTTGAACATTCCTTTACCATAAGTCTGAATTCTTCATTGCTTAAGCCAGGTCCTGATGCTGGTCAGCCACGCTGGAAAATGTCATTATCTCTTTCAGGTTTGTGTTTGAAAGAGTTAATACGCTTTCAAAACTGCCCAATCTAGTTTTCAAGTTAAGAAAATCCTAATCAAACGTGTCCCCCTGTGTGTTTGAGGCTAATCGTGCTGATGGCATTACTTCGTTTATGGAGGGGAGATTTGATGACTAGCATGCTCATCAGCTGCTAGCCTGCGGAGAGGATCCCGGAAACATACTGGGAGCTTCCTGTGGGACCCATTACTCATAGGGAAGGTGCCTTAGAGCTTTGTTAATTACACCCAGTTGGGCTGAGGGCAACTGGAGATGAAATCCGGGAAATATTCCAGAGTCTGTCACCTGAGCAACCACAGACAGTCTGTGGAAACCTCGGAGTGACTCAGCTTCCCTGCTTTTTGTTCATTAACATCCTTTTCTCAGACTAATAAAAATTAAGGCTGGTCATGCCTACCTTATCTGTAGAAGTGAATCTGATCTTTAACTTAGCCATTCTATTCTATTTTGTTTTTTAATAGAAAACTACGGCCTTGAGGATGAAGGTGCTTTTGGTTTCAGTATATTTGGTGTAGCTTTATCTCTTTCTATTGACCACCACTTTACTTTATTTCAAAAGATCTTCCATTTCTTAGAAGAATTTTTGTTCTTTAGATAAAATTACATTTTAGTTTTAAAACTCAATAAAAACAACATCAATTTTCACTTATTGAGGGCACGAAATTAGTTAGTTGCTATGCTAAATCCTGTAGATGAATTAATTCTCACACTGAGAAGAGGAAGTAGAATCAGGTCTTTCTGATGCTCTATAATTAAGCAGAAGAGAACACATCACACCCACATTAGGAATAGATTAAATGTCTTAGTGTATTAGCCAAGGATAAAGAAAACTCTCTGAGGCAGGACCAATGTGGCCTGTCTTGGCAAGGATTTCCCTGGCCTCTACTCCCTGAGAAAGTCCACCAAGAAGGCAGTATCCACAGAAAGTAAAGACAGTCAGTGTCCAAGTGTCCCTAATAATAAACCTGCCTCTGGCTTTCCAGCCTCCCCAAATAATTATGTCTTCACAACCAAAAATTATTTTCCAAATCCCATGTTCTTACAATTACGGGAGATCCCAGAATATTACATCTTTGCAGTGAAGTCCTTTGAAAATGAGGTACATAAACTCCTTCTTTAATTATGTAGTGAGATAAAAAGTACAGTTCATTTCAATTTAAGGACCAGGAGCAACTAAAATCTGGTTGTTTAAAGAACTTGGAGTCTAATTTTCAGTATAAAGATGAGGAGTTAAAGTATAGAAATTTATTAGTATAATATTTAGAAGTTGTCAGGATAATTTGGGAGTGGTTCTTTCTAGATCAATGGATGGATTGAATAAAAACGTCTTTGACTCAAGATTCTAGGCTGTAGTACTATCCTTTTGCAAATAGGAATTATCTTGGGGAAATGCTTTATCACAAGATTTTCCCCGTAAAGCTAGATTAAATCTCCACTGGGAGTACCCATATGAGTCTGGAACAGAACGGGGAGTATTTTCTTGAATCTATAATGGTACAGAAAAGAGTGAGGCTGTCTGGCACTTGCATAGACAGATAGATAAACCAGATAGATACAAATATGTGTATGTATATGTGTGCGTACCATACACACACAATTAAGAAACTCATGTTACCAAATATAGTAACATAAAGAGTACTTCAGTTATTAGGAAAAGACACTCTTTGAATACAGGGTCTAAGGTACACTCTCTAATTCAGTAGCTACTAGCCATATATGGTTATATCAATTTAATTATAAATTATTAAATTTAAACTTCATCTTTGGGCTGGGTGTGTTGGCACATGCCTGTAATCCTAGCACTCTGGGAGGCCGAGGCAAGAGGATTGCTTGAGGTCAGGAGTTTGAGACCAGCCTGAGTGAGAGTGAGACCCTCTCTCTACTAAAATAGAAAAAATTAGCTAGGCATGGTGGTGCATGCCTGTAGTCCCAGGCCCTCAGGAGGCTGAGACAGGAGGATTGCTTGAGCCCAGGAGTCTGTGTTTGCTGTGAGCTGGGCTGATGCCACAGCACTCTAACCTGGTGACAGAGCGAGACTGTGTCTCAAAAAATAAAAACAAAAAAATAAAATTCATCTTTGCAGTTGCACTAGCCACATTTCAAGTATTCAATAGCTACATGGATAATATGGGATGGCAGGGCTATAGAATTCTTCCATCATTATGCAAAGTTCTATTGGATAGTGCTGGTCCAGCAGTTGGGGAAATATTTTTAAAATGCATTTAATTAGAGCTTGTTAGTCTTATCCTTTCAATGAAGTCTTCCCTGAACCAATTTCTGTTGTAGATTACTAAAAATGGGCTATTTTATTATGCTATCCACACAGTGATTCAATTTATAATTAGAAGTTGATGAAGTTCTTTCATTTACTACAGTATCACTTGCACCACATTTTCCAATTGCATTAAGAAGTTAAATTATCTCACAGAAGACAACAAAAGACAGGGAATTTACTCAACGGTCTAGAAAATATAAATATATGTGAGGGGTGTGTGTGTCTGTATATGTGTACACGTGTGTGCTAACTGAAAACCAAAGTCGAGGACAGCGTGTTCTTACTTTGTAAAGTGCAATGCTGGACATACTGTGCTTATCTGTGCAGCCTTGTCAAGAAGAGGCCAGTCAAGTCCATCAGGGACTTCCGGCCCACATAAGGGAATCATTGGCGAAAATTCTACAGGAATTTCTAAAAGCAAAGAATTACCAGTGGCTCTTAAAGATTCTGTTTTAAAGTGGCATATTGCTCCCATTTCGTTAGCCAAATCAAGTCACATGAGTAAACTGGCTGTCAGTGGGGTGGAGAAGTATAGGCCACTCATGGAGAGCAGCAGCATATAATTAGGGACAATAATATAACCTGTCACAAGGCCCTTTTGCTAATGGTAAACAGTTCACTCTCCGTATTAGTTAGGGTTCTCCAGAGAAACAGAAACAGTAGGAGATATACAAAGATATAAGGAGATTTATTATGGGAATTTATTATGGAAATCACATGATTGAGCTAATTGTGGAGGCCAAGAAGTTCTACAATATGCCATCTGCAAGCTGGAGAATTAAGAATTCAGACTGTAATTCAGTTTGGGCCTGAGAACCAACAGGTGCCGCTGGCTGGTGTGTCTCGGAGTCCAAAGGCCCAAGAACCAGACAGGAGCTCTGATATCTCAGAGCAGAAGACAGACGTCCCAGCTCAAGAAGAGAGAGAGAAAATTCTCACTTCCCCTGCTTTTTTGTTCTATTTGGTCCTTCAATAGATTAGATGATGCTGCCGACATTGGTGAGGGCAGATCTTTTTCACCTCAGTCCGCTGATGCAAATGCTGATCTCTTTCGGAAACATCCTCACAGACAGACCCAGAGATAATGTTTTACCAGCTATCTGGGCATCCCTTGACTCAATCAAATTGATGCATAAAATTAACCATCACATTCTCTCTTCTCCATATCCTGTTATAGTGTAGCAAGTTCCTAGATGGTATTTTTATCTCTGACTAGAAAAAGGAATCCTCTCTTTAGAACATCCGAGGTATTTGGTTTTTCTACATTATCAATAGACCACTGTGGTTTCTAGAATCTGTTATCAGTCTTGACCTAGGCTCAGCTGCAGTGGTTGCCTGCCTACTGTAATCTGAATCTGTAGAATGAATAAAAAGCAGAGGACACTTGTTCATAACTCTGCCTATTTTAGTTCCAGAGAACCTTGCCTGGAGTAAGAAGTCTGTTACCAAATGATTTGGATATTTTGAATAAAAGTGTTATTTATGGCCACGAGGACAGAACAAGAGTAACTGTCACTGAAAAACTTTAGAAGATGGTGATCACAACTTTCTCACTACCAGGGTATTTTAGAGTGAAATGTGTGGTGGGCATTTTATTCTATGTATACAAATACAGCTGGCCAGGTGCGGTGGCTGACGCCTGTAATCCTAGCACTCTGGGAGGCAGAGGTGGGTGGATCGTTTGAGCTCAGGAGTTCGAGACCAGCCTGAGCAAGAGTGAGACCCCGTCTCTACTATAAATAGAAAGAAATTAGCCAAAGAACTAAAAATAGAAAAAATCATCTGGGCATGGTGGCACATACCTGTAGTCCCAGCTACCCAGGAGGCTGAGGCAGTAGGATTGCTTGAGCCCAGGAGTTTGAGGTCCCTGTGAGCTAGGCTGATGTCACGTCACTCTAACCTAGACAACAGAGTGAGACTCTCTGTCTCAAAAAAAAAAAAAAAATCAAATACAGCCGATACTTATCTTTTATAAGAAGCTTGTATTAATCAACATAGCACTCAGAATGATACCTGTAAGATGGGTGTTTTTATCCCTGTTATAGTCTGAGTTTTGCACCGAAAAATCATTAATCTGCCATTCTGCTTCTGTAAACCTGCTTGCTCCTGCTTGCTACCCCCAACACAGAAATTCCTAAGTGACTACAACACCCATGTTCTGCGTAAAATGATTACAGCCCCCATGTTTTGCGTGAAGCTATTACGACACTCATGTTTTGCGTGAACAAGGTATGGCCCACAGCCCAAACTGCACAGATCCTGTTACTCCAAAGATAAGAAAATGATATAATGCTTACTCAAGGCTTTTTGTACACGTGCTTGCTCTATCTTAATAATTTTCCACCCACAAACTTACAATATAAAAACTTGCTCTTTCAAAGGCTGGCTGCTACTTTCTGTGCCGCCTTTGGGCGGTGCAGAGAGTAGTCGCTGGCCAGCTAATAAAGACTCCTGATTGGGCTCAGTTCGGTCTTTAGGTGGTCATTTCTCGCGTCTCAGACCGTAACAATCCCCATTTTGCAAAAGAACCAACAAAGCAACTTGCCCAGGGCTTCATAACTCATGAGGGCTGAAGCTGGAGTTTGAGCTTGGATTTTTCTGATTCCAGCTTGACACATGGGTCTGGTGAGCCTCTCCCTACCCATATCAACAAATAGCATTTGCCAGGTGATATTACTGCATTTGCAGGCCCTTTGCCGAAGGCATTACCTACATTATGAGCTCATTTGTCCTTAAAATCACCCTGTGAAATAAGTATTTCTATTCTATGACTGAGGAAATTGAAGCTTACCGGGCTAAATATGGTGTACAGTTCACACTGCTAATAATTGTTTGAAACCAAGTCTAACTCTAAAGCCACTGTTCATAACTATTTACTAACCTCTACATTACAGCTTCTCCTCAATGCTTAACATCTGCATCCGAAACTAGGGGAGCCCTGAAGTGGAGAGAGGCAGTAAACCTGAAGGACAGGGAAAAAAGAAACTGAATTACTTGAGAAATGATGCATGGGATTGGATGGTGGTATAGGTTTATGGTGGAAATGAGAATATTAAAATGAGAATTAGGAAACAAAATCACTTAATCATAAAATAAAAATGGACTCCTGTCCCAGAAGCTCTATTACTAATTTTGCTTTTCAGATCCAATTTTTGTCTTAAGCATGCTTATTTTGATTCTAATCCAGTTGAAGCAAGCTTATAATTAAAGTGGCATTTACTGCATTGGATGTTTTTCATACTGATTAGATAGGAATGTCTAGGGCAGAGAAGGCCCTTGGGATCCAGGCACGTCCAATGTCTTGATCACACGATAGACACAGGCAGCTGAAACCCAGCCTCGGCGGGAGGTAGTCTGAGTCAGGGGCATTTTTAGATGATGAGCCAAAGCAGAAGCCAGGGAGCTGAGATCGCTGGGAGATATTCATTGCTGGGAATCTCTGTGTTCATTATATTTTAATCAGCGGACCATTAACACAGACAGAGAAGAAAAATGAATGGAAGATCATTAGGATGTCTGAATCACATGACAGTTGTGTGCAACTCAAACACACCTCGTACTAAAATATGGGTTATAACTACTGAAGTTAGCACACAGGCAGCTGACATCAGTTGTCACTTCTGAGAACCTTAGAGCCAATCTTTTTTAAATTTTTAAAATATTTTTGTTTGTTTGAGTTTTTTTGCCAACAGGGTCTTGCTCTGTCACCTGGGCTAGAGTGCGGTGGCGTCATCATAGCTCATTGCAACTTCAAACTCCTGGGCTCAAGTGATCTCCCACCTCAGCTTCCCAAAGTGCTGAGATTATGGGCATGAACCACCGTGCCCAGCCTCCTGTCTTTTTTTTAAAGAATCACTACCCCTCAGGCCAAATCTATTGGAAGCTGGTATATAATTTTTTACTATTTGAACAAGAAATATGTACCAGGCTATGTAGCTGATGTTCAAATAACCCCTGCAATACTGAGACATCCCTCCTCAAAAGAATTATTCCCAATTCCTACATTTCTAGAGTGGTGCCCAGAAATTAAAATAATAGCCCCATGTCTTGCTACTCATTGTAAATGAGAATGCAAATGTCTTTGATATTTATTGGCTAGCTGGAAAAACAGCAGAAAAACCGATAAAGGTTTTTCTGCAGGACACAGTTCCACAGACATCTAGCCATGCCTGAGTGGAGGCTATTATTTATTGTTGATTGAGCAGTTGAAGTCGTGGTTTTGGGTTCAGAAGATGGTTTTCTGGCCATGAGAATGTAGAAAGTGCCCCTTAGAACAACTGATTTTCCAGGATATTCATCCTACTCTATGGCCACTGAAAAGAATATGAAGGATTCTGGGCTTAATTTTAAAGCAAGAGGGAATGTTCACTTTCACTTAGAGAATTAAAGGCTTTTCTCTAATTCTCATTCCTCTCTTTATTTCAGTCCTGGAGCCTCACTGCAAAGCTTGGTATCCTGTACCTACAGTGAGTCTCCAGAGGAATTAGATCATTACGGATCTCCCCTCCTGTAATATGCTACTATGTTATATAATGAATAGCCCCAATCATAGATTCTTGTAGGTATTTAGAGGAGAATTTAGAACTAGGGAGAAAACAGTAATTTTGCCCCACCACAAGCAAATCAATTCATGATTTGTGTATTGAGACTTCCCCAGAGAGACTTAGGCAATTAAGAATTGGAAGCCCTTAATTAGGATGTAAGACTCAGCGCTGGTAGATGGAGATGCTGATGCGTTCCAGAAGGGTGCTCTGCACATTGAAAGAGTTGGGTAGTCAATGCAATGTAGCATCTAAAGAAGTGTGCAACATTTCATTACCAAACTCAGTCGTCATGCCCAGAGCTTCCCTGGAGTGGCTCGCCACATGCCCTGATCTCAGGGACCTGTTTCTTCTCTTGTGGTTTTGGGTGCATTCAGTGGGTAAATGGCCCTGTTTTCCCCCAGTGGAACTAAAGAGGGCATGTTGACACAACACCTTCCAGAGCTTACACTGGACTTTGTCAGCAGTATGGCTTTTATGACCATCAATCAAAAGCAATGAAAAATTATAAAATTGCTTCTACTCCTCTCTCTGCTAGGCATCCCTCTGGCATCCAAGTTTTCCCTCTGCAGCTAAGTGGTTTGCATAGCACCCTTTCTATTTGGAATAGACTCCCCTGTTCTCTACACCTAAATGCTTCCTATTCTTTAACAGGGAGCTTGAACTTCACCTCCTTCCGGCAAGTGTCTACCTATTAGCTTCCAGTTTATTTTTTATTTTGTTTATTTAACTGTGAATTCCTTGACTGAAGTTTAACTCCCTGGGTATTGAACCCAATTCTAACAAGGAGCCTTCGGTGAAAATGAAGTGGTAGTGAGGCACATTTTAGTCACTTGCTGTTTGAGAATTTAGGAAAGCAAATGTCTAAGGGAAAACAGGAAAGTAGGATTCGATATCTAGACTTTTTTAATGGTAAAGACTCCAAATAAAGGACTACATTTAGGAAACTTAAAAATATTATTTAATTATAGATAGACTTTAAAGGTAAGTTTGGATGAATAAATGTCAGGGAGAGTGACAGAATGAGAATTAAGACTCTGCAAAGTGGAAAAATGAAACATAAATAACAATATGGATGTTACAAGCCCAAGACAACAACAAACTAACAAAAACAACTTTTTTGGTATACTGAAAAAAAATCAACAATAATCTGAAATTTTCTGTTCCTATGGAATACTAACAAATTTTATTTTGCTGTTGAATATTCTCTCTGCCAACTTTCTAAAATGATTTAGAAATATTACTGACTTTTCTAACTTTATTTCCCCTGCTACTATTATGTTATGTATTATGGCATAGGCATCTTACTTATTTTCTTGCCTACAGGGAATAATTTTACCTAAATATTAACATTAGTCATTTGAGCATAGTATTTCATGAACATTTTTATTCCTCTGTGTTTTTAAGACTGTCCATTACTTTTTTATTCTGTTTCCTGTATTAACGTCTTTCATGCTGTTTGCAATAATTTTCAGTAGGAAAAAAAGTTTAAATGCATACAGTGACACTTCCATGAAATGGAATTTTCAAAGACATTTGTTTCTTGGATCTGTTGCTACAATTTTAAAATAGGAATGTTATACCCAGAAAAATATGCAATGTGGAAGCAGGACATATTTTACCACTGTGGGTATGTTTAAATTTCCAAAAATATTTTTGTTTTCTTTCTTTTTTTTTTTTTAGTTTGATAAAAAAAAATTTGTGCATTAAAAATTTCTCCCTACTTATTGAGTTGTTTTTTCTCATTGTTCCTTGATGTCAGCTCACCTAAATATATGATTCCAGCGTGTTTTCTGGTTGGACTCCTCAGAGATGGCAACATCAAACAGGTTTATTTAGCCGTGTGATGAACAGAACTGCAGGAAGCAAGCACAGGCTGTTAGCAGAAGCTAGGAGGAAATCTTTAAAAGCATGATGAGCTATGTTACACACACCAAGGACACAAAGAAATTGCATTTTGCACCCTCCGCAGAGATATTGATGGTGGGTAGCAGAATGTCGGGGAGCCAGAGTGCTTATTGAGGATCAATGCAGCAACAGCATGGAGGTGAGAGCGAGCCGAAGACACCCTGGAACCACCTGGTCCCCGCGGCTGACAGAACAGGGGTACTGCCTCCAGACTCAAGCTGTTCCTGCAGCTTGGAAACTATCTGCAAAGCTAGCCTGGAGTAAGAGAATTTTTTAAAAGCTGAAGGGAAACAGCCCCTTTAGTGCATGGGTATTCCAGTCATTAGATCCAAAGACAAGCTCTGCTGCTATTTCAAAAAAAAAATAGTAGATAGCTGCAGGGTTAGCTCTTTCCCCTGATGGCTGTTCACATTGATTTGCTTCATAGATTGATTGCTTTTGGCATTTGCAACCCTTCTTAACAACAGGGGAAAAAAATCCAGTGGCTGGGCCAAATTCACAAATGATGAATGAATGTGGAAGACACGTTTGTTGTCACACTGACTTGCTATGGATAACGGCACTTAAAAGTAGTAACAGCTGGATTTGAGTTTTTAAAATTAGGGCTGTATTATTTATGGGGGAATTGGGACACTGGGAGTCTGAGAGAGAGATTAAAAGCTTATTTGAAATGAATGGGCTTTATGCTGTACCTTGGGGTGGTGGCCACCAGGCGGACATGACACACTGCTCTGGCCCCTTGTAGGATGACTTTTACTCAGCTGGACTTCAGCATTATGCCTTAGCTTGCAACCAGGACACTTTAATAAGGAGCAGCACAAAACCTCTTTTGTATTTATTGTGGGGATTTTGTAAACTATATTGTCCAATAAATCTCACACTGTCTTCTTCATGAAGATATCTAGGAGAAATTCCTCACAGACCTTAGAGACAGGAAAAGCCATGTGCTCCAGAGAAATGGTGTTATTTCTCCTTTATAGACACTGAATTCTGTCATTGCCAGGGTTTCCCTCCTGCTTTGGTGGAGCAAAGGGTTGGGTTTAAGGTTAGAATAGGACTTTCCGAACACATTGATGTTCAATACTTTTATTTCTGGCTTCATTTTACTATTTCACCCTTATTTTCCTTTCATTTTATCTCCTTTTCTCCTATTATATGCATTTTTGCAATGAAGCAGAGTATAAACCATAAGTACACGTTTTCTTTTTTTTAGTAATAAATTATCACTTAAAATTTTGCCCAAGTGGCACTATAGTTATAAAAGAAAATATCCTTAATTTTTAAGAGATGCAAACTGAAGTATAGATAGGCATACAATGCCATGGGGCTGTGATTTGCTTTAAAGCCTCAATAATTGCTATGCTGCACTGGCTGAAAATAAAAAAAAAAGCCTCAATAACAACAAAAGGGCAAAATAAAGCAAGAATGGAAACATTTTGAAAATTGAATCTAGGTGGGTTTTTTAAAACCATTCTTTCAATTTCTGTGTATATTTAAAATTTTTAAATAGGAAACATTTTCTATTTGTATCAAATTTCTGATGTAGTGAGAGAACAATTTCTTGATAACTTGAGAGTTAACTTTCCATCGGAAAGCATTTCGTTGACTAGTTGCTCATATCTTCTTCTGAAATTGGGTTGGTTGTTCTGTTTTTCTCTCCCTGCCTTCTCATTTGAAGCTTCAAGTCATAAAATCCAAGACAGAATGAAGGCAGCAAGTCTGAACTCCAAGGCTACATAAGATGCGCCAAGCTACGGGCAGGAATACTAACGTGCTTAGAAACACTCTCTGCTTTCCTCCTTGATTACCCAAATTCTCACTTTTGAGCTTCCATTTCTCTTCTCCACCTAATCCAGATCTAGACCTAGGAAATGAAAATCTAAAGAAGCATGTAGGGCTCATCTACCCTAACTTAAACATTTTAGCACATGTATCATACTACACTCTTCATATGTTGTTGATGCTATTGACTTTGGTTACTTTCTCCGTCTCTGTGTAGTTCCACCAAGTTTGTTCACTCCGATATGAGACTTAAGATTTGAGATAAGAGCTGGAATTTAAACGAGTGTTAGGAAAGAATGGATCTAGGTTAAAATATAAGAGTCTGCAAAGTCTGACGTGGGCGCTAAGCTGCCTACTAAGGGAAAGTGTGATGCTGAGAGAAATTGATCATATGGCTGCAAAGAGTATTATCTGGCAACCGATGAAAACAGAGGAAGAATAAAGCAACATCTGCTTTCTCTCCATCTCACACTGATAAAATGGTTGAATAAATGCACTTTGCTTATGGCCATGAAGAGCACAGGGGACTTCATCTTTCCAAGTGTTTTTGCGCAATGCTCAAGGCTTATTCCTCTGGTCCTGATGTTTTCTTTCTCAGTACCTGCTGGATCAAGAAGCAACCACAAGGATCATTTCCCAAAATTGTCTGAAACGATTCCGACTATGAACCTTGATCACAACTCAAACCCTTAGGCTACGAAAATCAAATATTCTGATTGTTTTCAGCACTATCCACTTTTACTTTCTATTTCCACATTCTGCATTCTGGGTACACTTTTTAAAAACAGGATGAAAATACCATTCTTATTATGATCTATAGTGTAACATTTCACTTAAAAACCAGTGCTATGCGCATTGTTGGTTAATAAGGTTTGGAAAAATATTAGGCTAAATCATAGATATTGCCAAAAAGGGCCAAATATTGAAAATTTTATATGCTTCAACTTATAATGATCTCTCTCACACACACACAAATTATTCTGTTTATTATTTTACTTTTTATAATTTTATTTCTTAGACTGCCTAATGGGCACACAGTGATTTCCTGTATGTCATCAACTTTCCCCAGCCATGAGGGTGAGACCAGAACCACAGGAGCCAAGCATTGCGCTTTGTCACCTGCCAGGTGGGAGGCAATGAATGGAGTTCCCTAAATTTCTTAGTAAACTTTATGGTGTCCATGTTGCCTCACTTTATTCCCTGTCTTTGTGTTTGAGAAAGATCTAATACCACAGGAAATACCAAGACTGTTAAACCCTAAGGAGATTACCTACCTCAGAGTTTAAGCTCCTGTTGTCATAAGCCATATTTCTCAAACTTGTGTAAATATGTGTGTGATGGAAAACCAGAAGACGCTTGGTAAACATGGTCAGCTTTACTCAATAAATGAATGATTTTAATCATTTTTCATATTCAAGAAAACATAAATATACTATGGAGTAAAATGCAAATGTCACATTAATTTTTAAAGATAAAATCTGACATTTGAAAGGGATGTTCTGCATTTAGAAACTGTTGCCAGCCCTAGAACCAGGGGATGGGAGTTCATCGCCTCTGCCATTAGAGGGACTTTAGCAGAAACGGATAACCTGTTCTTTTAAAATATTTGCATCATGGTCTACAGTGGTTTTGAGTGGCTTTAAAATTTGTAATCTTATAAATGATAAAATTTATAAATTTGTAAATTAAAATATATAATTAGAATTTTATGATCTGAAATTTATATTACATGGAGGATGAGGATAACTGTTCTTTTGACTGATATGGCCTGTGTGTGTGTGTGTGTGTGTGTGTGAGTGTGAATGTTCGGTAGACAAAGGGATCTTACTGAAATTGTTAAGGGAACTCTTAAACAGATAAACCCTTCATTTATAAGTCAGTAATATTTAAAAATATTTGCCTCCCACTGCCCCCTAAAATATGTAGATATATGAAATTTACGTTTAGTTCAGTGCCTGGCAGTGTAATCTAATTTTTTTCTGATTATTGGCTATTGCATTGGATTGAATACATAACCACAACTTCAGCTGGGTAGCTTTGTTAACAGTCTTTGGCCCTGGATGTTCCTCCCTCTTCAAGAATTATTGCTGAAGGCTATCATTTAAATAATAGCTCTTTTCCTTCATCTCCAAAAAGGAAAAATTATTGAAGTGCCAGCTATTTCTCTAGGCATTAAGACATATGTTTACCTTATGGTAACAATACACAATCAGGATTCTCTCCCCCTATCTTTTCCTCTTACATGCAAAAATCTTTATAAAAGGGTATCTTGTTTGGAAAAAAAAACAGAGATTCCATAAAGCCTACTGTCACTGGGAGGATGGAAATAAGTACAAGTGTTTGGAGCAAATCCTAGGAAGATCCAGTGTTTGGAGAAGGTCAGTAAGAGAGGCCCTGTCTCACTGATCCCTGCATGCCCCCAGGGACCAGCAGAGTGCCTGGCCTGGCAAACGGAAGGCCTTCACTTCTGATAAATTGTCCCATTTTTTTAACATGATCACATACACTTGCATCAATTTTGTCTTCGAACTTATTCAGGTGCAAATGACAGAAAAGCCCAACTCATACTGGCTTAAGCATGGAAGGAATTTTTGGTTCATGTAATTGAAATACTCAAGTCCAAGTCTCCTCTCTCTCTCTTTTGCTCTTTTTTTTCCCTCCCTCCCTCTCCTCCTCCTTTCATCCTCTGTCCTCAACCTCTGTCTCCCTTCCTCTCTCACTCCTCCAGCCTCCCCACCCGCTGCTATAGCTCAGCTCTACTTTCCCCCGTGGTGTTATCTGCATGTAGTGATTCAGCAGTTCCTTCTCAAAAGAATTTTTCTTTTTTCCCAATAGCTGTATGTAAGTCTCCAGGTTTAGTTTCTTTGGACCAATCTGGAGCATGTGCCCAGCCTGAACCAATCACAGTGGCTGGAGTATTTGATTCTGTCATTGGCCAGCCTGGATCACAGGCCCAGCTCTGAAGCTATCAGTCCCGGGTGGGTAAGAATGGAAAAGAGGTGGTCCCCCAAGGAAAATATAGGTTATTTTACCAGGGAAAAAAAGGCAGATGGATATCAGGAAAACAAAAACAACTGATTCCACCATAAATATTAAAAATGGTTTTTCCCTCTCTATAACAGGTACATGAATGTCTATGCCTTTCCCAAGTTCAAGAATGGTTATAACCATGCTTCCAGTTCCAAAAGAAGGAAATCATACTCATAGTGACCGTACAGAGGGAAACACAGCAGAGGTGAGGGTCATAGCTGGACTAACCGCACGTGCACACCCAGCTGTTCTCTTAGGATTGCAAAGCCCTTGGAAATTCAAGGCTCTGTTGCTTTGGCCCAGATTACATATTTCAACACTTTATTGTTTGTTTTTGATGTCTGAGTTAGTAATACTAATGTGAAAAAGACCATATGGGGAAAACATTCTTTTTCTTTTTTTTTCTTTTCTTTTTTTTTTTTTTTGTGACAGAGTCTCACTCTGTTGCCCAGGCTAGAGTGCCATGGCGTCAGCCTAGCTCACAGCAACCTCAAACTCCTGGGCTCAAGCGATCCTACTGCCTCAGCCTCCCAAGTAACTGGAACTACAGACATGCACCACCATGCCCGGCTAATTTTTTCTGTAAATATTTTTAGTTGTCCGTATAATTTCTTTCTATTTTTAGTAGAGACGGGGTCTCGCTCTTGCTCATGCTGGTCTCAAACTCCTGAATTCAAACAATCCACCTGCCTCGGCCTCCCAGAGTGCTAGGATTACAGGCATGAGCCACCTCGCCCAGCCAAAACATTATTTTTCTGTCTCATGTGGGTTCTTTATGGATAAGCAAAAATGCTATTCATTTAAGTAAAAATGTTAATATAGCACTGCAATAATGTTTTGAATAGGGAGTTATATCACTTCTATTCCGAGAAAAACAGAGCAAATTGCTTTGTATTCATGAAGAAAGTATGGAGATCATGCTAGAAATGCATTTTAGAATTTGCCCTAAATATTAATCCGTAAGTATGATTCTTTTTTATTAAGTTCAGTCATAGCATAAGAAAAAAAACACTTCAGTAAACTTTTTCAAATGATCTTTTATAAGATTACAACATTTCTTAAAATATTTTTAGATCAAGAAAGCCACAGAAACACAATATTAACTGGGAAAGGGAATTTTTTAAAAAAACAATTCTTGAAAATAACAGATCGGTATAATCAAATCAGGTGAGTTCTGGTGATTACTGAAAAATAAAACACCTGGATGCAATAAATCTTAAAGCATTTAAGCATGCGATAAAGCACAGAGAGATGGAAAACAATGTGTAAATTTGAATTCTCATCTAATTTGAAGTCACAAAAATAGGAATCACATGAAATACTCTTGGCTTCCCGGGCAGAAATGAGTATATCAACACCACAGGCTGTGGTAATGTAGTACCTATTAACCCATTGTGGATAACCAATTAAAGGGCTGGATTACCAAATGTAAGACAGTGTAAAGCAGCACTCTGGAAACTGGAGTCTGTACAGCAGAATGCATGGAGACTTGCCCTGAGACCTGGAGTGGGTGCTTTAAAGGATCCAGATCCTCTCCCTCCATATGTCCTCTTTCCTAAAATGCACCTGCCTACGGATGTCCCTCTGGTAAGTTTCTTCTCCCACTTCTCACCACTGTCACCTTTCTCCCACTCTACCCAAGAAAAACAAACCTCTTATCCTTCTTAAATCCAACCGTCATGCATTTTCCCGGAATGCAAAAACCTCTCATCAACCTAAAGGGATGACTTCAAATATGAAATATTGACAGAGAAGAAGAAAAAGTTCACAAGTAAGAAGTACTGAAGACCTAGGTGCCTTATTTCATCCAAGTGATAAACTTATGAAATGGTTTTTTCATCAAAGGTTTTTATCTATTTATCACAGAATTAGAATATTTAATTGTGAAAAACATGCTGATGGGAAGTTCCCATCAGTTAAGAGGTGGGCTCTCTGCATGTGTATGATTCTCAATCCTGAGAACGAGCTCGGTGGTTTGTGTTATTAACCTGCGTCATGGCCTACATCTCAGTTGCATATTTGCATGGTTTCAAGGAACAAGAGATAAAAATGTCCATGTTTACTTACATCAAGGTTTTCAAAAAGATTATTACACAACAGAAATCATCTTTATTTTTTTATATAGATGCAAATCTCCTGCTCACTGTCACTCAGTCATTCTGTTTGTTTATTCATGTATTTCACATTGCTGTGCTGTATGTAATGCACTTAACAGCAATCATTAATTCACTTTTTGTAAACTCTACAATTACTAGAGATTCAATACCTTGTCTTTTCTTTGTTGTTAATTCCCAACAGAGTAAACCTCACTCTTTAAAATAGAATATCTACTTAGGGTATGGGTATATGACAAAGTATTCTCAAAATGTAATCTAGGATATACCCTGAACTTTAGAAAATCATCTTTATTTAATTAGGATTAGTTCCTTCCTCTCAGATGTGATATTTTAATACTGTCGAATGTGTAATCATAAACTTAATAATTTTTGACCATGAAATGAAATTACTAAGCAATCTATATGTAATAATTCTCTACTGCCTGTCTAAAACCATCTGTCACGCCTTTTTAAGGCCTCTTCAAATCACCCTAAAATATTGAAGTTGGCATAAAATGGGTCTTTGCTCATGGATGAAGGAAAAAATTCTTGCAATTTCCAGCTGGTTGTTTCTACCAGCTTTTGTCTAAATCCAGTTCCAAAACCAAGATGCCTCTGTAAGAAAGTATAACAGGTATAATAAACTGTCAATTGTAAGTCTTTTTTTTTTTTTTGAGACAGAGTCTCACTCTGTTGCCCAGGCTAGAGCGCCATGGCATCAGCCTAGCTCACAGCAACCTCAAACTCCCAGGCTCAAGCAATCCTCCTGCCTCAGCCTCCTGAGTAGCTGGGACTACAGACATGTGCCACCATGCCCGGCTAATTTTTTGTATATATATTTTTAGTTGTCCAGATCATTTCTTTCTATTTTTAGTAGAGACGGAGTCTCGCTCTTGCTCAGGCTGGTCTCGAACTCCTGAGCTCAAACAATCCACCTGCCTCAGTCTCCCAGAGTGCTAGGATTACAGGCGTGAGCCACCGCGCCCGGCCAATTGTAAGTCTTGATATAGCTTTTATGGTGTATTTACCAGAAACTGAAAGGTTCTTAGTTTGCCTGGCAAAACACTGGATTACAGTCTCAGCATCTCATCCAGTTTAGCATTCATCCTGAATGTTTTCATACTTTACACAAATACTATTATCAAAAGTTGCATTAAAGTCAGCTGGAATGGGCTTGGTAGACCTCCCCTTTGTACTTCTAACTTTTGAGAGGCATGTTCAGTGAAGACAGTCATCACTTTAACATGTGGTTAAACCTGAAAGATGACGGGCAATAACCCATTCTCTCTTTTATTGACCCTTTTTAGATTCTATGTAATTAACACTTCCCTGTCAAAGACAGGATGCAGGGTGTTTCCTGCAATATGTTCTAGGACAAAAGTGGTTTAGGGACAGCGGATGGTTAATGTTGCTCCTGGCCCCAGCTGACCACCCAATTTTCCAGCTAGTTGTGCCATGACCTGTGCCACGGCCTGCAGGATGCATGAAGCAAGGTCAGTGGCAAACATGGTATCTTAGCTTGGGCTGTCATAACAAAATACCATAGACTGGGTGGCTTAAACGACAAAACTTGATTTCTCATAGTTCTTAGAGGCTGAGACGTGCAGGGTGCCAGCTGATTCAATTTTTGGTGGGGGCTTTCTTCCTGCTGATGGCCACCTTTTTTCTGCATCCTCACATGGCCTTTCTTTTGTGTTTGTGTGGAGTGAGAGACAGATCTCCGATGTCTCTTCTTAAAGGATACTAATCCTCTTGGATGAAAGCCCTATCCTTGTGACCTCATTTAACCTTAATTAATTCCTTAGAGGCCCCATCTCCAAATACAGCCACACTAGGGGGTTAAAGCTTTAATATATGAACTCGTGGGGGAGGACAAACAGTGTCCATAACACATGGGAAAGGATAATTAGGTATATGTCAAATACATGCAAAAATAGAGGCTGAGGAGTCCTGCATAAATGATTTGCTGAACCTTTATCCAAGTGGCCTTGTACTGATCCAGTTTTCCCCCCTTTCTCACTTGTAGTTCTTAAGAATAACTGTAGAATGTGCTGGGGATGCAACGCCCTGAGATAGGGAAGGCTCTGTTCTAGTCTCCCACAGTCCCCAGAAAGGGGTGTCCTTCACGCTTTGGCAAAGTAAATAAAGTTACCTTGGGTTATAAAACCCAGGGAGGGCTGCTTTCCAGGAAGTGAGACAGGTGCAGATGAGACGCCATCTGCCCCCTGCAGTAGGGGACTGGCTCACAAGGAGTCCTAGGCTTCTGTTGTCCCTCGCTGCTTATCTGTAAGTAATAAGCCTGCTTGGCGTAACTTGTGTGTGAATGCTCTATCTCACTGGACTCAGACAAGTTGGTAGCCAGTGCACAGTGAGCTGCTTCCCATAATTAGCTTAAAACAGCCATTTAACTCTCACAATTCTGTTGCTCAGGAGTTCAGGCAGTGCTCAGAAGGGAAAGCTCATCTCTGCAACGTGTGGTGTTGACTGGAGAATCGGTGATAGCTTTGCTCACATGTCTGGTTTCTCAGCTGTTGACTGAAATGGCGGGGGGCTGGCTGGGCCTCTCTATCTCGCCATTCATAGGCTCTTGTACTCCAGGGGCTCTTCACCACACGGCCTCTCTTTACATCAATTCTTCACATGGCTGCTGGTTTCCCCTCTGAGGGAAAACAGAAGCTATATAACCTTTGAATGTCTGGGCTCAAAAATCCCAGAATATCACTTCTGCTGCATTCAGTTTGTCAAAACAAATCAGAAGTCAACTGCAGATTCAAGGTGTGGGTAAACAGACCTGCCCCCTTGTTCAGAGAAGTGGCACATGCATGACAAATTGTTATTGGCCATAGTTGCAGATAATCTACCACAGTCCGCCCTCTGGCCGCAAAAGTTCACATTTATTTTACATGCAAACTATCGTCAACTCCTCCAAAGATTCCCAAAGTCTCAAATTGTAATATTATATTCTGTGCCCAGTATCTCTTGATCTGCATTGGGATCATACAGATGTGTATGAGGTCTCATAAGTGCAACTCCTTTTGATATGGCAGACTATGAAGCAAAAATGCAAGCTATCTATGCCTGCATGCCTAATAATACAATGTTAAGGCGGAAATAGTTAGATAACCACAGTAGACACTTCCATTGAAAAGGGGGAGAAAAAACAGCAAATGGCAGTCACTAGTCAACAGAAATTCTGAGATACAACTGGGCTCATCTATCAGCGTCCTCTACTCTGGAGGCAAGGAATGTTTCCAGTTTTGCTATCTAGAAGTGACTCCCTAATCCATTGGTCCTCATAGCTCCTGGTTCCACTCACTGGGTTCTGGCTCTACCCTCTGAATCATGTTTCCCTTTTTCCTAAGAAATGTCTCATGTTTGCTACCATGTAGCTTTTTCAGACTACTTTCTGTATCTTTTTTCATTTTGCACCATCTCTGCCCTTTTTAGTCCAAGCTGGTATAATACCTTCAAAATTTTAATGTGCTTTCTTTGTATCAAATTATAAATACAAAATATATCAAATAATAAGTACAAAAATCACACAAATCTCTTCAAGACAAGCCCCTCTCTACATTTAAGCTTTGTTCTACAATGTCCTTAAAATTCTTAGAAGCTGTTTAGTCTAGCTGAGAAGGTTGATGAGACACTGATTTGAATCTTTTGGGGATCTTGTAACTACACTGTTGATTTGATCTTTACCTTAAGGCCCTGTTTTATTGACAATGTCCTGGATTTGATCTTTTCCCTGGGGCTCTTTCTCACTTTGAGAATATTTCTCTAACTGAAGAATCTGGGAGAGAGAAAATGTTTTATTTTCCAACTCAGCAAGTACTGGTTGGAAATATTTTCTCTAAATTCTACTTGAAAACTGAATAGTTCCCTCTTTACTTGATATCATTTTTGCAATATCTTATGATATGTACGTAGAAGAAGTCAATTGGCACATTTAAACTTCTGCCTGGAAATTTGCTTAACCAGATCCACAAATTCCTTAAGTACATTTTCTATCTTTATATTCCTACACATGATAGTTTTTCCAAATTTTTCCCACTACTTAATATTGGGCATTCTTCTCCAGCCTCAAATAATAATTTCCTTGCTGCTCTTCTAATCTCCATGAATAGTTCCTCATTGTTCCTCCAGTTTTTACGTGCAATCCAGGCACTGGCTGGGCCTCTTTCTATATCCCTTAATGGTCTGTCATCCTTCAGAGTTTTTGTCTCTCTCTGTGGCCACTTTCTCCAAGACAGTAAGTGGACTTCTTTGTATAGCTGCTGGCTTTCCCTCTGATCAAAAGCAGAGGCTATGTGACCATTGTAGGCCTGAACTCAGAAGTCCTAGAATGTCACTTCTGCTGCATTGCATTGGTCAAAGCAAGTCTCAACGTCAGATCAGATACAATTTACCAACATCTCTTGATGAGAGAAACAGCACATGCATATAGATATGCAAAAATTGCTGGTCCCTGCAGTGGGTTGAACGGTATCCTCAGAAAGATATGGCCCTGTCCTAATTCCTAGAACCTATGCATGTTACCGTACCTGGAAAAAGCGTCTTTGCACATGTCATTAAGTTAAGGATCTTTTTATTTTTTTTATTTCAGCATATTATGGGTGTACAAAAGTTTAGGTTACAGCCAGGTGCAGTGGCTCACGCCTGTAATCCTAGCACTCTGGGAGGCCGAGGCGGGAGGATCGCTCGAGGTCAGAAGTTCGAGACCAGCCTGAGTAAGAGCGAGACCCCGTCTCTACTAAAAATAGAAAGAAATTATCTGGCCAACTAAAATTGTATATATAGAAAAAAAAATTAGCCGGGCATGATGGCACATGCCTGTAGTCCCAGCTACTCAGGAGGCTGAGGCAGAAGGATTGCTTAAGCCCGGGAGTTTGAGGTTGCTGTGTGCTTGACGCCACAGCACTCACTCTAGCCCAGGCAACAGAGTGAGACTCTGTCTCAAAAAAAAAAAAAAGTTTAGGTTACATATATTGCCCTTGTCCGCCCTTCCCCCCCCAATCAGAGCTTCAAGCGTGTCCATCCCCTAGACGGTGCGCATCGCAGTCATTATGTATGTATACACCCATCCCCTCCCCGCCACATCTGCCCGACACCGATTAATGTTATTACTAAATGTGCTCTTAGGTGATGATCAGTGAAACCAATTTGATGGTGAGTACATGTGGTGCTTATTTTTCCATTCTTGAGATACTTCACTTAGTAGAGTGGGTTCCAGCTCTACCAGGAAAATACAAGAGGTGCTATATCACCATTGTTTCTTATACCTGAGTAGTACTCTATGGTATACATATACCACATTTTATTAATCTACTCAAGTATTGATGGGCACTTGGGTTGTTTCCACATCTTTGCAGTTGTGAATTGTGCTGCTATAAATATTTGAGTGCAGATGTCTTTTTTATGGAATGTCTTTTGTTCTTTTGCGTAGATACCCAATAATGGGATTGCTGGATCAAATGGTAGGTCTACTTGTATCTGTTTATGGTATCTCCATATTGCTTTCCACAGAGGTTGCACTAGTTTGCAGTCCCACCAGCAGTGCATGAGTGTTTCTATCTCTCTTTGAGATGAGGATGTCATCCTGTATTTGCCAGGTGGGTCCTAATCTAATGTTAAGTGTTCTTATAAGAGATACACAGACAGAAGAAGAAAAAAACATGTGAAGATTGAGGCAGATGTAGTCACAAGTCAAGGAATGCTGGCAGCCACCAGAAGCTGGAAGAGACAAGGAACAGAATCTCTCCTAGAGCCTCTGAAGGAAGCACAGCCCCACTGATGTCATGATTTTAGACTTCTGGCCTTCCACCTGTGAAGGGATCATTTTCTGTTGTTTTAAACCACTAAGTTTGTGGTACTTGGTTATGGCAGTTACAGGAAACTGAAACAGCAGCTTTGTTTGACAGGAACCTAATACATTATGTTTATATTATTTTTAATGTTCGGATAGTCAACATAAAGAAGTTTTTCAAAAATTTTTGCTTCAATGTATGTAGATCATATATATATTATTTCTTTTTTAAGAAAGATTTTATTTTTAGAAATAGTTTTTGAATGGAATGATTTTATAAGTCAATGAATGTAAGAAAAATAATTTTCACTTCATTAATTAAATATTTTTTAAAACTATAAATATTGTCCCAATGTAGATTTTAAATTTCACCAAATAACTTTCTAATACATTGCTTTCTGCAATGATGGAAATATCTTGTCTCTGTCTTGTCCTATGTTACAGCCACTAGAAACATGTGAATATGGTTTATGTGACTTGAAATATGGTTTATGTGACTGAAGGATTGAATTTTAAATTTTATTTCAACTAATTTAAATTTAGCCAAATGTGACTAGTGACTACGATATTGGACAAGGCAAGTCTGACAAGTCCTTTTACAACTTAGGTGGTATATAATTCTTTGCTTTCAACAGAATTGAAAAGGAACATAATTATGTTGCCCACCGATAGATTGAATCAGTCATTGCAACAACCCACAGCCACCTGGCAAGAAACATGTGATATACTCACATCAGGTTAATAGGTCAAGGAAGGTGATATAGTTGGTATAGTGATATAATTGATATAGGTGATTTGTCTCCTCCAAATCTCTTGTTGGAAATTTGATCCCCAGTGTTGGAAATGGGGCCTAGTGGGAGGTGTCTCCATCATGAGGGTGGACTCCCCCATGAATGGTTGGTGCCAGTCCTCCCGGTAATGAGTGAGTTCTCACTCTATTAGTTCCAAGGAAAACTGTTGAAAAGTGCCTGGCACTTCTCTCTCTTGCTCCCTCTCTCATCACATGACACACCGTCTCTGCTTCGTCTTCTACAATGAGTGGAAGCTTCCTCATGAGAAGCAGATGCTGACGCCGTGTTTCTTGTACAGACTGCAGAATTGTGAGTCAAATAAACCTCTTTTCTTTATAAATTACACAGCCTCAGGTATTCCTTTAGAGCAATGCAAAATGGACTAAGACAGAAGGTTGAATAAATGGACTATTTATAAATGTGAGCAAGATTTAAGGAAACCCCAAAGAAAGTGCAGTACCCTGGGAATAGTAACAGGAAGGCTGTTACTATCTTTGAGTCTGAAGGGATAAGAAGAGGGAGAGTTTACCAGAACCCAGAAGGAGACAGTCAGTGTAGAAAGAGGTACCTTGAAAGGAGAGGTAATTTTGCAGGGAGGGAGCTGGGAGACTAAATAGCTTTCTCTTTTCTCTCTCTGATCTCCTGCCAAGGGATCCTGATTGGTCAAATCCAGCTGGGAGCCAGAAGGCAAGCACACTGACATAGTCCATACAGGTCAGCCTCCAGGAGAAAGTAAGGTAGAAGAGGATGGCATAGATCTGGAAGGATAAGTAGAAGATATCCAACCCAGAGAAAATTAAAATCAAATCATTATTTATTATACACGTGTTTTTGGCATCCAGCTCAGCTGAAATACAAAGAATTGAGTGACATTGCTGTAATTAAACTTTCTGTTCTGCTTACTTATTTATGTGAACAAGATTTTCTTCATCTGAGTCCTGTCTCATTTGAGCAATAAGTAACTCATCCAAAGGTGACATGAACTGAGTGGAAGGGAAACCCCCATTCATTTCAGCTGTGTTTCTGAAAAATGTGATTAGAATTATCAAATGTTTAATATATTCATGATATTTAAGTCAATGAGGAGTTACAATAATTGTAATTAATTTTAATCCAGAGGAAATTTTTTAACAGCAAGAGCATACAGTCAAAGAATTTTAAAACTTAATTTATATATATTCAGAGAGAGATTATACAGTAATAATAAAAGACTTTTAAGCATATAGATATGTTTTATCAAGGTAGGATTATATAGAGGAAGAGAAATGGATATACAAGTTCAAGGAAAAAGAAATAATGTGAAAGTTCTGACTTTTCTGAGTCTTTTCACATAAGCATTTTTGTAAATGAATGAAGATGGGCATCAAATTACTATGGTAGGTGAGATATTGGTGAAAATGGCAGAGAATGGAATTCCAAAAATCTGTCCCTCCACAAAGGCAATGAATAAACTGACAAAATGGTCAGAATCAACTTTTTTCGGAACTCTGGAATTTAATCAAAAGTTTACGACGACCAGGAGAGCACTTGATCAGGAAAAAGCAGCCAAATCTCAACATATGTCCCAGCAATTCCACTCCTGGGTATATACCTAAGAGAACTGAAAACATAGTTAACATAAAAAATTGTACATGAACATTTACAGCAGAATTTTAATAGTAAACAAAAGGGGAAACAACCCAAATGTCTATCAACTGATTAATGGATAAGCAAAACTTGGCATGTCTACACAATGAGTATTATTCCTACATAAAAATGAATGAAGCATTGATACATGCTACAACATGGATAAACCTTAAAAACATTATGCTAAGTGAAAGAAACTAGTTACAAAAGACCACATATTGCATGCTTCCATTTATAAGAAATGTCCAGATAGGCAAATCCATAGAGACAGAAAGCAGATTAGTGGTTGCTAGGGGTTAGGGTATCGGGGCAATGGGGAGTGACTGCTTAGTAAGTATGGGGTTTGTTTCATTTGGGAAGATAAAAATGTTTTGGAACTAGATAGAGGTGATGGTTGTACAATATTGTGAATGTACTAAAAGCTACTAAATTGTTCACTTTAAAATGGTTTAAATGGTGGATTTTATGTTATATGAATTTTACCTCAATAAAGAAATGACTAGGCTATTTAGATTCCATTGGAACCATTAACAATGTGATAAATTTTTACTTGAAAATTCAGTATTTTCAATATCCTTGAAATTACCAATTTTGTAACAATTTAAACTAGCACAAAAAAAACTAGATGTTAGTTTAAAAATGTGCGGTGGGGTAAGCTGGATCAAATGAGACTTGATATTGGACCATTTTTACTTACAAAAATGACAATTTCATATGATTCAATCTAATAGTTTTTCAAATCTTCTGGAAGGAACATGGGCAAATAAGTTTAAAGGCCACTGATGTAAAGGATCTGAGAAAGAAGGTTCATTTGGCATCTGCTAAGTTGGGGAAAAGTGAGCTTCAGGTGAGAATTATCAAAGGGAGTGAATGGAAGCGTAAGCGGTGTGTGATGACAGGCAGCACATGAGAGCTCTGGCTCTGGCGCCGGGCAGCCTGGGTTCAGATACTCCACTGCTTACTTGCCGTGGAACTTCAGGCAAATTCGTTAACTTCTGTGCCTCAGCTTTTTGAACTGTAAAGTGGAGGTGATACTAGTACTTACCTCATAGAGTTGTTCTGAGGATTAAATGACCTTAAAAGAGCTTAAAACAATACTATGTAAATACTATTTAATACTGTATCAGTCAGCCATTCCCGCAATAGCACCGCATAACAAACAAGCACAAAATCTCCATGGCATAAAACAATAGGCATTTATTTTCCACTTTGCACCTGTGGATTGGGTCCAGGTCAGCTCGTACCCTCCTTGGACCAGCAGTTAACCAAGGCATGCTCTTCTCATGGCAAAAAGCAGGAAGACAAGGAGATGTTAATCTCCTTTGAAGGACAACTTTTTTTCTTAAGTTTTAAATTTTCTTTTATGTTTTTCTAAATTCTTGTATTTTTATTGGAATTTCAATAGAGAATACATTATCTCTTAAAAAATTCCTTTGTTGTGAACCAAATTCATGCTTCAGTGAAAAACTGAATGATATACTCTATTCTTTGAAGCATTCTACTTACCTTCTGCACCAAACAAGCTACATGAATCTCATATAACAGGGATAAAGAGAAATGGAGAAATATCATTTCCTTGGATTCTAAATTCATTTTGATTATAATTTTCTCTTCCCTTCTTTTGACGAGACAGTCTTGTGTACTGTCTGAGCAATTTCGTAGCATCTACTAAAGGTAAAGAATTTGGAAAACACATCACGTGTGCTAGCTGAGCAAGTCATCCTGTTGTTGGGCAGATGAGGCAGGATTCTAAAGGAATTTACATTTCCTCCCACAGTTTAACCTGTATGTTTTATTATTAGAAATGAGCAAAGCTTTAATTTCACTTTCTGCTCTTTTCTTGTGAGAAACTTAATAGGAGAGGTTGATATATTACACCTTTGCAGATAACTCAAATTTATAAGCCAAGGGGAACAATTTATCAATTCCTTTCCCCAAATAGTCTGTTTAGCTTGTGAGATTCTAATGATAAAGTGAAAAAAAAATCAACTTTTTTTTCATCTAGTACTGCTATACATTGTGTGTGATGTTATCTTATGTACCTGGCCATGCTGAAAACACCTTAAGATCCAGCCTTTACTACTAATGTGTAAGATGGTAGAGTCCTTCTGGCCAAAAAGCAAGAGAGCACCTTTCACTTAAAGTGGCTTTCAAACACAAATACTTGTTTCTGGGAAGACAATTCTAACTGGCAATGATGGAGTGTGAATAATATACTTGGTTTCGTTAACAGCTGTTTTTTTTTTAATTGCGGTTTAAATGTTTTATATGGCAGTTATATTTCCTTAGAGTGAGGGAGTTGTAGCCTAGCCCCAGAGATGGAAGGTGTAATGTCACAGAAGTCCAAGCTACTACACTTCCCTCCGAAATTCGAATAGAAATGACTATGTCCCTTTGATCCCATGTTTGACTTTTCAGTTTTAAGGAATGTGTATGTGAGCATTGTGCAGCCATTCATTATTAATACTTCCTTAAAATCTTTAATGAAATGAGAAAATTCTCATGGGAAGATCATTCTATTTCTAAGTGAAACAATAGAATATAAAACTGTTTAAATAGTATCATTCCCATTGAGCTAGAAATAAATACAGGCATTTGGAAGAAAATACACCTAAATGTTAATAGTGGGGCTTGGGATGATTATTATTCCTCCTCTTGCATTATCCTCTATTTATGAACTGTTTCTAGTGAGTATTACTTTTATAACTTGAAAAGTTCCTAAAAATCATAAGACATAGCTTACTCCCCCTCTATTCTTGAAATATGCTGGAAAAATAACATTTTATACATTAAAAACAAGCTATAAAAGGGACTTTTGCAGGCTTCTCCAAATTTCTACCTTCTGCCGTCTATTTCTTTCCTTAACTTTTTTCTTAGTGATCCCAGTCAATGTCATCATTTCATCTGCTGTTTGCTACCGAATAAACACCTCCGTCCTAGGACTCCAGCCTTTGCCTTGACCTTCAGTTCTAGTCCTGCAATACTGACCACCTGCCAGGTAGCTCCATATGGATGTCTCGTAAGTACACTCAGTATACCTGAAAACAAACTCACGAATTGTCCTCCTAGGCCTGCTTACCCTTCTGCTGTCTTTGTTCCTGTTAATGACACCACTCTCTCAGGTCATTAAGAAGAGAAATCTCACTGTTATCTTTCCCCTGCCATATCTTTCACATACAAACAGTTGTCATCATATTCTATCTCAATAATGTTGCTCACATTTAATTGCTCTTTTCCATTCCCACTGCAATTTCCTAATTATACTTCTCACTTCTACAACAGCATTGTACTGAGCAAACACTTTACATTTATTAACCTTAATCCTCACAACCGCCCCATGAGGTAGGTACTCTTTTTATCCCTATTTTAGGGTAACGTGCCAGAGGTCAGTTTACAAGCAGAGCTGGGGTTTGAACCCAGGCAGTCTGATGCTAGAGATTGTGTGCATGACTTCCTACCACGTAGCCTCTAGACCAGCAGTGGCAACAACAGCTTCTCTTTAATTTTTGCTACAACCCTATGAAATAGGTAATAATATCCCTATTTTAGAGATTTGGAAACCAAGGTTCAAAAAGCTTAAAAACAGAGACACCTCCTGAGTTAAGTCTGCCTACCCGCTCACCTACTTCTATCAGATTAATTTTCTAAATGCACCCTTCCAATTATTCCATTAATAAGAGAAAAGAAAGAAAGAAAATCGAATGCTCCTCACTGCCCAAGGAATAAAGTCCAGATTGTTCTGTTGGGCATTCAGGGGCTCGCCATCTGATGCCTGCCCACCTCCCAGCTTCGTCTGCCACTCTTCACTTCAGCTGGGCAGGTCTCCAGGCCAGCAGTCACGGTGCCCCGATGTCCTGCCTCTACTCATGCAAGCTCAAACGTCTATTTTCACTCCTCACTGCCCACCCCAATTGCCAGGTATATGTTCTCCCTGGCAAAGGTGCATTTGGAATTTTTGCTAAATGGGAGCCATAGATTGGGTATATTTTGAAGACTTCTCTGTCATTAGACAGACCCTAGAAAGAGACAAATCATTGAGTTTTTCCAGCGTGTGAACACTAGGCTCGACAGAGCTATCTGCTTGCTTTCTCTCCTGCAGTGGTACCCCAGGGTGAATATTATCAGTTCAACCATGTATATATAAAGTAATAAAATAAAAAAGAGGATTTTGAGTGAGCAGAGTGGAAACAAGAGGCAGATTGAGTGTCCTTTAGCTATTAACCCTGAGAATGATGGCTTGGATAGTCCCAGCCTAGAGACCTCTTGTGCCCAGTGGCTCTTTCATATTAGTCTTCTGCTATAGGCCAGAGCAGAGGTTTTAATCACTTCATACTCTTCCTCCTCCTCTTCTTCTCAGATCCTTTCATCCAAGAAAGTCTGGCCAGGAGGCCCAATGTGATAAAACAGATTAAAAACAGAGCGGCTCTGCTGCAGGTGGGGTGGGATCCTGAAGCCTCCTTCATTTGCCCCCACTTACCGCATGCCCCTTCCTGCACCCTATGTGTTCTGCACAGATCACCTTCCATGGGATGTGTGGGCAGGGTGTGCATGTGTAGGCGTGAGTGCCTGTTTGGAAATGGAGGGAGAAGGTGACCCTACTGTTCATAAAAATGTAACATGCTCAAACACATGCCCCTTGCCCTTTTTCTAAATTACCTGCTTTTATCTTCTGGGATCCCTAGAACTTGGATTGAATTGTAATCTAACAAACACTTGCTCATAGCTTGGTGAGCTGCTTTCATGCTGTGAGGATTCCAAGAACTACATGGAGCAGTCCCTGCCCCAAGAAAGTGTGATCTAATTATGAGGCCAAGATTGTCACCTTTCTGAGAGTGACTCCAAAATTCTAGATTTTCAGTTTTGATCCCTTGTTTGAACTTCAGCTCTTATACTTTCTTTAACGGCCTGTCTGCCTCCTAGACAATCTCTGCTTGTTTGTCCTACTCTTCACCTCAACATATCTAAACCTGAAACTATGTTCTTTATCAGAAAACCAAAAAGTTTGCCATGTCAACATCAGAGTTGTCTTATAAAAGAGTGAAACCACTGAGGAACAGTGGTAGGCAGTGGGGCTCATCAAAGTGACAAAACTAACAAAAAATAATTAAGCATAGCCAAGAGTTACTATTATTTATTAATAATAATTATTTGAAGCCCATCATGTATGACAGGGAGTAGATGTATCCTGGAGTGAACGTCTACCTATTATTACCTCGACTGTCTCAGTTTCCTGCCTCTCATCTTGTTGGGATCTCTCTATGTTACTGTGATAATAATATTCTAAAACGGGTATTTTATATGGAAGTGGTCTTTCATTGCAAGTCAATAACTACATCTACAACTCAGCCAAATAAATAGAAATGTATTTCAAAAATGGAGGAAAAAGTGACCTGATGGACATTCTAAAAGAAGGTACTACTAAATATATACATAAAACCATATTTATTATAATTTCTGGGTGATGACTGATATTTTCAAAGGTAATTTTGAACCATCTTATCTGCTTACTTTAAAAACAAACCATTGCATAAATTGTGACTTGATAGTATTTGATTTTGCTGTAGAGGACAAACCCAGAGGTTGCAAGGTAGAAGACTGTTGCTTGATGTAAGGGAGAACTCCTAATACAAGAGCTGCCCAAAGACAGGC
>CM052441.1:64058990-64070479 GCA_028533085.1 Varecia variegata | reverse complement strand
CAATCACAAAACTCATCATTTGTGTTACGAGACCCCCAGTAGAATAAGCTAACAACAAATTATACTCTTTCTGAAAAATAGACAAAAGACTTTTTGGCTAGTGATACCCAGTGCTGTTTCTGTTATTTTCCCTCTCGCTATGGACTACTGCCTCTCCTTGGATCCCACCAGTTTATAACTGATTCTGAATTCATTTCAAATAAATTTTCCAAAACATTATAGTTTTTCCCTCTCGCTTTTTAAATGTTTACACAGGTAGCATTTAGAAGGGATGAGGGAGGAAGGGACACTCAAGGTAAGGCAAACTGCCCGAGTAAAGACAATACAGTCGTGTATGAGGGAAATCATAGTGGCAGTATCCACGCTGGAGCAGACGATTTCTCCCAGGGAGGAGGTATGGGAAGGTTAAAGAGGAATCTTTTGGTGAGGCAATCTTATATGTAGTGGGTGTGCTGGGTTGTACAGTAGTGTGGTAGGAGCCACAGAAATGTGTGAGAGAAGGTGGCATAGCTCCCAGGTGGGTCATTGTGAGGAATAATGGAGAGAACTGAGTTGCTACAGAGTGCAAAGTTAGGGAGCAGTCCACGAGACCATCCTCACTTCTGACACCAAGTGCAAGTTCGAGGGTCCCTGAGACCATCCTCAGTTTCAATAATTCACTAGAAGGACTCTCAGAACTCAGTGAAAGCTGTTATACTCGTGGCTATGGTTTATCACAGTGAGCCACAGTGAACGCATACAGAAGTGCTAAATGGGGCAGAGTCCAGGAAAGTTCCAAATACAGAGCTTCTAATTGTTCTCTCCTAGTGGAGTGTGGTCAACATTAACTTTCCTGGTACCATTTTGAGATAATATGCACAGAGTATTGCCTACCAGGGAAGTTCCTCTAAGCCTTAGTGTGCAGAATTTTTAATGAGACTCAGTCACGTAGACCTGGTTGCTTCCTCATGTGTCTGATCTCTGTCTCCAGCCCCTCCAGAGGTCTAGCTGATACCGTGGACCAAAGCTCCCACCCAAAATCACATTAGACTATTAGTGTGTCCCAGCACCCTCACATAAACAAAGATACTCTCATCAGGCATGACATTCCATGGGGTTAGAGAGTGCCTCCCAGGGGTAAGGTTAATTCTTTACTACACACTAAAGTAACAGTGTTCTTCATTTTGTTCTTCATTTTTGCCCCTTTTCTCTTCTCCCTTTCATTTCTGTCCCTTCTTCCTTCCTTTCTCAAAATATTTTAAGGTACAAATCTATGCCCAAAAGACCCTCTTCTCAGACACTGTCAAGTCACTATCATGGTGACTGGGCTCCAAGAAACACGAACAGGGTCAGTGGTATCTTCTCATCCTCAGTTTGACAAACGCCATAGAGTGTACTGGGAAAATCTCCTGGTGCCAAGTCTTTGGATAATGTTATTTGCAAGGACAATTTCCTCCACAACTTGGAAAAATACAACAAATATAAGTCACCTCAGAGGCCAACTGTTAAAATTCTGATTTCCATGGCAACATAGGGACTGCCCCTTTCTGCTAAAGATGAAGTATGTTGAAGACTTATTCTGGGTCATATATTCTCAAATAATGAGATTTCTTAAAAATATTAAATTACCCTAAAGAAATTGACTTTGTGATTCTGGTAAGGCTGTCTCTTAAAATAGGTCCTTTTAATGCCCTCCCGGATGGCTTTTTGTTTTACTTGAGATTCCTTTCTTTTCCATTCTGTTTCCTTCAGTGAATGCTTAGCTAAAGAAAGCCTTCTCAGGTAATAAGAAAATGTTTTACTTCTGGAGATTTTGCCACCTCAAGTCTTCCTTCAGTCTTCCTAATCATCTGGAAGGGTGGTCTGCCTTAAAATTTTTAACAATTCCTTGGAAAAAGCAGATTGAGCCCCGCCGTTGGGCTTCTATCTACATTATAAATGCTAAAGGACTTTATTTGCAAATAAATTATTTCCCACATGCACTTGTCTAACTAAATCATGAGGCACACAAATAAAAGGGCTTGAATTGGTAAAAATGATCATTATTTGCAAAGGAAAACCATTTCAAATGTTTTCATACCTACCCACACCTGCTTTTTGATCTTTGGTCCAAAAATCCTCTTGAATTAAGTGTTTTGCTTTCAGTGCATTTATCTCAGAATTGTGGAATGAAATAAATAGGGAAAGTAAACAGCATTATTTTGAAATAATGCAATTTGTATCTAGTGTGGTCATGTGTGGTACTCTTACTTATTATGCTGAACTATAATTTGAAATACTTCATAGCCTATGCTTTAAAAACTAACCTAGGGTTTTCTCCTACATTTTCAAAAGTCACCGTTATATTTTCATATTGTCATTAACATTGATTATGATACTACACTAGTGTTCTGCTTTATATATTTAATTAAATGTTTTATATTTTGTACTTGTAACCTGAGGCAATTTTAACATGAAGGGGACAATTTTAAAAATGGAAAAAAAAAACCACATAAAATAAATGATGTGTTCCCCGCTGCATAGAACATTTAAAAGCCCAAATTCCTGCCTCAAAATGTTTCCAGGCTAAGTAAAATTATAAGGGAAATTAGATGCTTTCAAAATGTCAAGAGTAAGTAGTTCTCTTATTTGGTTTGATTTTTGGTTTGTTTGATGTATCATGAAACCTATTCTTCTTAAAGATGAATCCATTTTTGCTGAAGAGAAAGTATGAAGGTTTATTGCTGGTTATTTATAATCATTAAAAAAAATTGGAGATAATCAAAGTGACCCAAAATAGGTGGCTGGTTGCATAATTATGGAGCATCCATACAATGTGGTCCATAAAAGTTGGTTTGTAAAATATTATTTAATTACATAAACAATGTTTATTATATTAATACATAAGTAAAAAAACAGAATATTACTTATTTTATTAAGAAAAATTATGAGGCCGGGTGTGGTGGCTCACGCCTGTAAACCTAGCACTCTGGGAGGCTGAGGCGGGTGGATCATTTGAGCTCAGGAGTTCGAGACCAGCCTGAGCAAGAGTGAGATCCCGTCTCTACTAAAACTAGAAAGAAATTATATGGACAATTAAAATATATATAGAAAAAATTAGCCAGGCATGGTGGCGCATGCCTGTAGTCCCAGCTACTCGGGAGGCTTAGGCAGGAGGATTACTTGAACCCAGGAGTTCGAGGTTGTTGTGAGCTAGACTGATGCCATGGCACTCTAGCCTGGGCAACAGAGTGAGACTCTGTCTCAAAAAAAAAAAAAAAAAAGAAAAAGAAAAATTATGAAGAACATGAATAAATAATATATGTAAATATACATGGAAAACATTGAAAGGCTATTTATACCAGGTTCATAGCGGTTCTCTTTACAGGAATTAGACATGGTTTGGAAGATCATAAATCACTAATTCTTAGACCTGAAGGGAATTTGAGATCATTTCATTCAGTTGCTCATTAATTCAGATAACTCATTCCATTTACAGATTGATCCAAATATTTGGGAGTTCCTTATAAATTGGAACTCAAGTCTGCCTCCTTGTAGTTTCCACTTGCTGGTGCTATCTTGGTCCTCCAGAGAAGTGGAGAATACATCTAATTCCTTATACATGACTGCTTCAACTATTTAAAAACAACACCCAGTTCTGCCTCTTCTTTTCTTGAGTGTGGCATCCCTAGTTTACTCAATCTTTCTTTGTGGTTCTCTGACTCCTTCCACAGCTCTACTACACTTACCTGGAGGTCCTTGAGTTGTTTGCATCCCTCTAAAATGAGTCATCCAGAGTAGACCCTGTGTTCCAGGTGTCTTGGGCCTGCCAGAATTCAGTGAGCCTGTTTGCTCCTTTGATCGTTACACAGCAAAAGCTCTCATTGATGTCAACTTTAAGTCAATGAAAACTCTTTCAGAAAGTTTCTACATAAGCAACTATCGAGGACCATCTGATCCAATCTGAATTTATTATATTAATCCTTTGAATACAAAGCAGGATCTATACAGATATAACAATCTGTGATTCAGTTTCTGGTCTTTATATTAATCCTTGCTAAGCCATATCTTACTTGTTTTATCCCATATTCAAGTCTATCAAACTCATTTTGAATCATTATTCTGTCTAGTAATATATTACCTGTTTTTCAATTTTTTTTTCTTTCTTGTATTGATGAGTAAGCCTTCTCTGTCTTTACCCATCTCTGAAAACCATTTTAAGGTCAAGAACAAGAAGCTGGCCTATAGACCCTGATGTCCAAAATTTGCTTTTTTAAACAGGATTTATTGTACAATATTTCTTTGGCCACCTCCACACACACTCTCTTACCACCACTCTGGGCAGGATGAGTGTCCCTGAGGAGGCACCTACACCCAGGAAGGAACTTGGCCCTGAATTTCCTATACTCAAGCTCTAGTGCTTTTCCCATCACCAAACACAATAAAAAGAATATGAAGGCAAAAAGTGGAAGACAAAAATTAAAGAGAGGAAGTCTTCCCAAAAGGAAAAATGTGTAGTGAAAGAACGAAGTCCCTGGTACCAATTAGTGTTTACAAACCACTCTCAAGCTGGAAGTCTGTAGAGAGAGTAAGGGGTTGGATCTCTGCCTGGTTACCCCTGCAAATGCCACCCAGCTCTGGCCTATTTATTTGCAATGTGGCTTCCAGAAAAATCCTGGATGGGAAAACCAAGCTCTTGGGAGAACTGGTCAGCTGTGAATTACAGAGACTCTAACTGTTATTATTACACAGTCTCCTCCCTGGAGTTCAGTTTCCACACCTACAAGGTGAGGGAGTTTAACTCACCGAGGTGACATTCAAGTCTTCCTCAGTTCAACATTTCTGATACAAAGATAAGCTGATACACTGTCAAGGAAGAGTTTACAATTTTTCCTTGTTATGCTCTTCAAAATAATCCAGGAAACACAGATCTGGTATTTCCAGAGCCTCTCTCTTGCTCGGCAATGCTTTCATTTATCTGAAATCAGATCCCTGCTTCGTCCACACTCCTCAGGCACTGCTTTACCTATGCCCGTGCTCTCTGCCTCGTGGGCTCCCAACTCTCCTGGGAAAACCTAATGGCTAAGAGCAGAGACTTGGAAGCCTCTTAGGCCTGTACTGGCATTCAACTCAACTCTGAGTTCTACTCTCTGCCAGTGACCCAGCCTGTGCCTCAATTTCCGAAAGTCCTAGTTTACTCATATGAAATGAAGATGGATGATAATTCTCAAAGAACTGTTCTGAGGACATGTGAAAGAAAGAGTGTGACATGTTAAATACATTGCCTGGCACATAGAAAACACTTAAATAGATGTTAGCAAATCAATCAATCTTTACATTTCTCTACTTTAACATTTCTCTGTATCTTTAGCCTCTGGTCTCAGAGGAAGAAGTGTCTATACTCTTTTTCTGAGGTGATCACATTTCCGTTTGTATTGGTTAATGGCTTAAAACAAGAAAGAGGAATTAGAGGTTCCTGTAACTGGAAGTCCAGAGGGGAGGGCAGACTTCAGCTCAAAAATGCCATGAGGAATTAAATCCTGCTTCTCTTCTCTGCCTTTGCCAATATCAACTTCAGCTCCAGGTTAGAGTCCTTCAGGATCATGAGATAGCTGCAGCGGTTCCAAGGCCACATGCCTCCTTTTTCACATTCAAGCAGAGAACAAGAGTTGCTTCCAGAACTTCTCACAGAGCAGCAAAAAGGTTCTTTTTCAAAAATCTGAAGAAAGCACTTTTCAATTCTCGCTGGTATACACATGTTCTTGCTTGCAAGTGAGAGCTAAGCTGTGGATATGGAAGGGTGCACAGATGGTATCATGGACATTAGAGACTCAAAATGGGGGAGGGGGAGAGGAGAAAGGATGCAAAATTACCTATTGGGTACCATGTGCATTATTTGGAGACAGGTATGCTAAAAGCCCAGTCTTTACCGCTATACCATTCATCCACGTAACCAAAAACCAATGTATCCATTAAATCTATTGAAATAAAAAGAAATAATTAATTTTTTAAAAGTCTCACTGGTCTAAATTGAATGAGATGCTTTCCCTAAACCTATGGGTATCTATGGTCAAGTGATAAGTTCATGCTATTTCAGACTTGAACCCCATACTTCCATTTCTAGAAACAAGGTAGAATCAAATTTCCCCAATGCATCTAAGGTTTGGGGTACCAGGCAGCATTGTTCAATTGCACAGTTCCAGGAGGCACAATTCGTATGGGTTTCTATTCTGGAGCTGTGTTCTATGCTATTCACCTAAAATATCATGGGAATAGTGCTTCCTGGAATTATTCAACTGGTGACCTTTGACTTGAAAAGAGGTGTGAGTACTTGAGATTAAGGATGGTTGCTACAAAAGGACTACTGGATATTGGTTAGGTCATCACAACATCTACTTCATCATGTGCTTTTGAGGAAGAAATAGGCAGGCAGGTGCCCAAAAGCTGGAGGACCAATAAGGAAGGTGCTAAATACTTCAGACAAAAATAAAGATGTTGCTGAATTACAACTATGACGGTGGGTGCAAAGAGGGTAGAATAAATTCAAGAAATATTTAGGATATAACAAATCTACAGCGTTTGGCATAGGATAGGAAGGACCAGTAAAAAATGGTGAAACCAAGTGGGGAAAGAAATTCAGTAACGTCAAATAGAGCAGATATTTGTCAAGAAAAGCACAAAGAATATTCTTGGTTTTTTCCTCGCATTTATGACTAGTTCTCACTCCTTTTTGGGCTTGTAGCCCTGCCCCTCAACAGAAGTGCTCCCCAGTGATGCAGCTGGGGCCAACCTCCCTACACTCTCCCCTTCATAATGCCATCTAGTCTCATGGCTTCAGCATTCACAGCTATTTCATAAGCCCTAAAACTACATATTTGAGTTTGACTTTTGTCAGAAATTCCAATGCCAATTTTTAGTTCCTTCCTCAGTGTCTCTACTTTGATGCCTATCTATGTATCTCTAACAAAATTGAAATCATCACCCTTTCTCCAAACTTACCCCTTCTCCTTAATTTTCTGTTGGTGATGATGCTGTCCTTCCAGCTGGACACTTTGCTGTGACCTTTGTTATTAATTCATTCATTCACTCATCAAATATTACTGGGCACCTAAAATCTGTCCTAGACACATCTATGTGATGAGGAAATGGTGATGACCTAAACAAAGTTCCCTTCCATACAGAACTTCATTGTAGTGAAGGACTACAAATTGTACTAGGTGAGTGCAATGATTTAAAATAAAATAAGATAGAGAGTGTAAGAGTGCCAAACGGCTTACTTTCCACATTCAATCAGTTGCTAAGGCCTTTCCCTTCACTTTTAATGTCTCTGGCATTTATCCTCATTCCTCTATTCCCACAGTGTCCCATGTCCCTCATTTGACAAACAGCGATAGTGTCTTGGTTTAACACAATTCATTTGGAAAAAACAGATATTGAGCCCTTGCCATAGGTTGGACACTAGACTTGATACAGATCCCAAAATGAACTCTAAAAAATTTGCAATCTAGAAGGAGTGAGGAAACATTCAAACTGCTCACATACAAAACAAAATTGATAAATTCCAAAAATTCCAAAAACTATGCACAACCAGCCATGCAAATTCACATGATGAGGAGATTCTGAAGAGGACTCTTTTGAGTAAGCGGTATTCAAAATGCTGCTTATGTTTGGATTGAGGGGGCAAATGCACCCCAAGTGGAAGGCACTGGATGGGCAAAGGGAGGAATATGGAAAAGCTCGAATGTCCAGATAATAGTGAGGGGTGCCATTTGCTGGGAGCTTAGGTTATTGGTAGGGGAAGTGGAGGCTAGGAAGGTAGTCTGAGGCCCTTCTGTGAAAAGTCAAAAGACTGGTCTGAGAAATTTATATTTAATTCATTAGATAATGGGAATCCATTTTTTTCTCTTTAGTATATACATGACCTTTTGATTTGTTGATTTGTTTATTTATAAAACACTTGTGAGGTAATTACCTTCTACTGGAAGGTAGTTAACCTAGAATATTAGCAGTTTAGTAAGAAGTTACTATACAGAGTACATGTTTTAGAACAGTCTCTTATGATTTGAAAACTAAGCAAACCTTGGTAGATGGTGGTATAAAGACATTTACATCCACAAAATTATGTTTCCTAGCTTTGGAATATTTGGGGTTTCCCATTATTTTTAAATGAGATAAGGATTGTAGTGAGCCAACTTCCAAATTTCTATTTCTGTTCACTTGAGAGGAAGAAAAAGGAAAAATACTCCCCTTTGGCATTTATCAAAATTTAATGAATTGGCAGAGTCTAAGAAACACAACAAATTCAAAGACAAAATGTAAGTAGAATGTCTCTAGACCTTAATGAATGTCTGAATGAAAATAATGTAAATATGATTTCTTACAAATATATGTAAATAATTATCTATTTCTAGAATGAGACATTAATTTCCAAAGTAGTAATTTGTCTTTTTAGACAAAAATAGACTGAGCTGTTTAAATTTTGCATCAAGTTACAAAAGGAAATTCCCATTTGAACTGGTTTATTTCAAAAGCAAATAAACCAGTTGAAGTTTCCAAATATAGAATTGTATGTATTGTGTTGATGAATTGTCATAACAACCAACATTCTGGTTTAGCTTGTGAGTTATTCTGAACATGGGCGATCTTTTCAAAGTATAGAATTGGTAACGAGTATAGTACTAACTTTGTACTACATGAGACTGGAAACCCAATAAGATTTCGAAATTGGCCAACTTCACCAAGGACACAAGAAGAAAGATTTCCATGCTTTCAGAGAATCAATAGTGCCCTCTAAAGGAAATCCACGTGAGGTACATTAAATATCCAGGTTTAACTCAGCATGTATTCTGCCAAAATGCTACTTACTTGTAATTCACAACATGGATTCAAAATTACAAAAAGAATGTAGGCCACCCTAGTCATAAGTATCACAAGTAACTGTCTACACCAATTCTGGACTGCCATCAGCCGCTTCTGACACTGTGAACTGTTGTCACCACCCTTACAGAAAGGTCCCAGAAAGGCAAAAGGTGATGATTCCTGAATAGAGGATTAGACATCCTAGATTCTGAGAGATGGGAAACCCAGAAGCGGATCCAAGGAGGTGTCTTGGGAAAATGTGCTACATTGAAGGAAAAACGTAGTAGAATTGAATGTTGAGAAAGCTTTGTCAGCTTTTGCCCAGGGCAATCGCTAAAAACCTGTGTATTGGGAAGACAGCCAAATCAGCTGAATTAGAAAAGGACAGGCAGTGTAGTCTGGCTAAAACATATGTGAATTAAAAGAAAAAAGTGTTAGGAAACATTTATGGATTTTTTAATTTGTCCATCTAATTTTGTGGTTTATTCTTACATTTTTCCCTCTGTTTTTCATGACACACAGAAAACCATCCACAAATTGCTTGATAATGTTACAAGAAACATTGGGTAAAACCTTATACTGTTATTATCAATTAGGACCAGGGTAAATCTTGGAGATTACTATCTACCTTGGAGACATTAAAAAGTCCGTAAGTCCAGATGGTTGTTAATTCCAGATATAAATGGCTGCAGCAGAGTTATTGTCATAATGAGATGGTTGGGAATGAAAAATATTTCTTCTATTACCAAAACGATACATGTAGAGCATTTACATCTTTAAGACTTTTCCTCTAAAGTTCAGGTCCAGTTGCATCAGGCAATAAAGATCACAGGCTAGGTTGGCAATTAAGCATACACCTGCAGCATGCTCAACAACTTACCCTGCACATTTCAATGTATTACTGCACTTGAGCTGACAATAACCTTGAGCGGTCGGCACAGCAACTATTATAGTAGCAGAGCAAGAAAAAAATCTCACGGAGCATGAGTCAGATTATGTGGGAAAATTAATTTTCCAATATCCATTTTTCTACTTATTGGAAAATTAAAACACTTGAAGATATATTAGGTTAAATATTAATGGAAACAAAAAATCCACTAAGATGATACTGTGCCATCAGCCACAGCCAGCAAAGCTGTTCTCCAGCTTTTGGGACAATCCAGGTTAAATGGCACATTTCAGCAGAGACATCTGTGTTTAGCAGAGCACGGTGATAGCACTGCACCATCTTAATTAGATATGACACATTAGTCTGAAGAAATCTGAGAATTAAGGCAAACAGAATCATTCTTAGCAGGCTCCTCAAAATAAGACCAAAGCTAAAGGTTCTGTCATCAGAGCAGCAGGGGTGCAGGAGCTGCTGGAAGCAGCTGGCTCAGTTATACCATCACATCACATCCACTCACAGGCCTCCCAGGATGTATCCGGGACTTCACAGGCGAGAGTTAAAAGGGGCTTCAAATGTTCGTTTAGGTTTTCCTCCCAAGTGACTTTTAGAAAAGATAGATCCCAGGAAGTATAGAGTCCTTTAAATCTCCAGAGCAGAAGGTAACACAAAAATCTTTCCTCCTATGATTTATTCTTTTTAGCTAAGAGGCTACTTCAAAGTAGGTGCCAAAGATGTACTTCCAAGAAGTTTTACACCACCCTAGCATGGCACAGTGGCTGGCTGGTCAGGAATCATAGAGTTCGTTAGGTCGCACTGTCCCGTCTCCAGCGTGTTGTGTGAAAGAAATGTGCAGCCTTCTCTCAGCATTTTCAGAATTCTCTTCGGGAACCAAGGCCCTGCTCAGGAAACATAGTTCTTGATGGAGTTTGCTGCTCATGGTGACTTCGAGATGAATGAGGAAATTTCTAGCCTGGGCAATAGACATGGCCTAGGTACAACTGAGTGTCAGAGAGGCTCTCTGCCTTCAGTGCTTTGGTCACTGGCCACAGCCTATGGGCCCAAGCAGGGAGCTGTTGTGTTCCTGCTGATGTCCAGAACTACTGAGGCTTATCACTGTCACAACCTAGCTCCACTTGTCCTGTTAGCTATTATTATTAATATTATACTGCACTGTGTGGTCATCAGCACTTGGACACATACACACATGGCACGGACAGCAACTCCACATGGTGGGCAGGGCAGTTATTATTATCCCCACTTTGCTGCTAGGGAAACTTCCTTAGAATACTACTACTTGAGCCCGAGGACACTGCTAGCTAACAACCCTTGGCTTCCACCTTTTAAGCCAATGCTCTATGCTTTATGTTACATGTCTACTTTTCTTTTTGTCCTGTGCCATTTGTCAAGGAGACAATCTGATAAAGTAACAGAACACTCAAGGGAGGAGATCAGAAGTACTGGTTGCTGTCTGGATAAGAATTCTAGGCAGGAAAGGACAGAATTTTCTTGTGGCTTTTAGGGGTTATGAAAGCAATGAGTAAATGTGTTGCCTATAGGCAACCCACCCATGGAATCATTTGACCATTTAAGAAAACTGGCTAAGATAATAGGCTTCTGCTACACATTGGGATGGGGGTGGAACTGAGAGATAGGTCTTGGGTACTATTAATACATCAATCAACTGTATGAAAACCCTCTGCCAGATCACTGTAGTTACTCAATTATGGAGTCATTCAGATGTCTCTTGTGAACAATGGAGCAATTATTCTCACATATTTTGGTT